>CM019067.1:273751688-274351688 GCA_009667805.1 Leptobrachium leishanense
GCACCTTGTATATTAGAACATTGTTTTAGAATACAATATGTATGATACAATTGTAGGTGAACAGTGGGTAAAAAATATTGAGTATGTATTTTTTTTTTGTTGTTGTTTTTTCCTTGTGTTTTTTTATTTTTTTTTATTTTTTTCCTCTTAACACTGAAAACACTCAAAAAATTCAAAAAAATAGAGAAATCAGAATACTTATATTAGTAATGATGGTATCTTTATCTTCCTCCTTTCCTCCTTGGCAAATCCTCTGGAGTTAGCTTTTTTTCCCCCAATGGTGACTCGTTTATTCATTAGCTCATTCGATGGTATATGGAGGTGCTATATAAATTTGAGGGAGGGGAGGGAGCAAACCTTATATAGACAGGTGCTAAAGTAATAAATAGGCAGCAGGACGATATGCTACTATATTCAAAAATTTATTCCTATAAATTCATATAAAAATAGACCATATGGTATGCATAATTAAAAACGTTATTAAAAAAGTAATCGTAAAAGGGGATCACTTACATATTTATTACTTTAGCACCTGTCTATATAAGGTTTGCTCCCTCCCCTCCCTGAAATTTATATAGCACCTCCATATACCATCGAATGAGCTAATGAATAAACGAGTCACCATTGGGGGGAAAAAAAGCTAACTCCAGAGGATTTGCCAAGGAGGAAGATAAAGATACCATCATTACTAATATAAGTATTCTGATTTCTCTATTTTTTTTAATTTGTTTGAATTTTTTGAGTGTTTTCAGTGTTAAGAGGAAAAAAAAACAAAAAAACACAAGGAAAAAACAACAAAAAATAAATAAATACATACTCAATATTTTTTACCCACTGTTCACTTACAATTGTATCATACATATTGTATTCTAAAACAATGTTCTAATATACAAGGTGCGCCAGGAATTTATGTTTTGTTCCTTTTATACTTAAAAATAGTATTAAGAGATTTTTGACGTTATAAAATAACTTGAAACAAGGGGCATTAAAAATAAAAAAACCCTATGATAAAAAACCCTATGATACCTTGCTGAAAATGAGATAAGGATATAATCATATGTAATATCCAGATTTAATACTCCCAAAACAACTTTGGAACGGAATATATATTCATAATATCAAAGTTACCTAGAAGATTCGGTACACATACTTTTTATTTTATGTACTACAAAAACTCTGTCTTTTTTAATTTAGATAAGTGAAGAAAAATAAAGGAACACCAATTGAAGCATTCGCGACCTGCTTGCTTGCAGTTGTCAACTTCATCTAATCATGACATGACGCTAAGGACATATTGAATTTGGCAGGGTCTCAATAGGTATGGAGGAACCCTGCTGTGGTCAACTGGCAACCCATTAGGAGATTGATCTGGGTTTACCTTAGTGATGACCTCTCCAAGAAGCTACTTAGGCCAACTCAACCCTTCTTAACTCACATAACTTGGTCATGGATGAACTATAATAAATACATTTTATTTATGTTTTTGTTATAATGAAAAAGTAATATAAATAAAACAATATTGCTCAGAAAAAAGTCTTTGTAGTTGTGTAGTTTATGACGCTTGTTTTCAGAAAGTAAACGTTATATAATTCTAATAGTGTTTCCTTCGTTTGTCAATAAAGGTTCATCAGGAGTAAATTCACATATAACGCAATAACAAGAAAAGAACAACCGAGATAGCATTACCAACGCATTAACGAAGCGTTTTGTTACTACAGGTGCACATACATATGCACACATTCATAGCAATCTTAAATTACACTGGATTTTGGATATTTTTCATTTTTGGAGTTATATTGCAAAGGGAAATTAGGCTGACGGTGGCTTCCTGAAATGACCCATGAGTAATCCTTTTTAATATCAAATATCAAATGAAGAATCATTGGGAATAAACATGTGAACTTCATAATGAGGTTTCTGCCTGTGGTCTAATGCTGCAACATTTAAATAGAACTTTTTATCTGCCCTTTATATTTTTGTTCTCCACAATAAATAAACAAACGAAAAGGAAGAAGAATATGTAAAGTTTAAGAGAGACAGCCGGCACAATAAGCTTGATACTTCAGATGAACTATCACAACGCTACATGAAAATAAACAATACTGCTTTATGACAGAGTTTAGAAATGCCAAACTATTAAAAGGTAATATGCGAATAAGCCACGTATTAACTGCTCATGCAATGTCGGAGAAATCCGTGAATGTGAATAAACAACTCCGCAGTAGCAGCAGGAGACGGGATATGGACTTGTAGCGCACCAGTCAGCAATATTCTGTAAGAGAAAATTATCAACATTTTGATTTCTGCCAAAGATTATAGGAACTGTGGAAGGTTTGGTGGTGGCAGTGTAAGCACAAGGTGCTGCAGGAATGTTATGGATATTGATCATGGCGTTTGTTTGCTGGACTATAGCCAGATGATATGTATGTATATGGAGTGATGGCAGAGAATTTTTTTTGTAAATTAAATTTGTAAATGGGCTCCAGGATATGCCCCCGCAGTTTTAGTTTTAGTTTTCATTACATCCGAGGTGCTGAGATCGTTTGTTCAGCTTGGAGGTGTGTATTTTCCCTTCAGGGCTTTATTATGGAACTGTAGTAGCACTTCTTGGCCAGAAGATGGCACCATCTGCTGTCAAATAGAGTATAGAGTACGTAAAATGTGCTTTTGAGATTTCTGAGAATATTTTCACTGTAGGGCTACTACAATGTGGTTTGTACATTGGATCCTGACGTATGTAAATTCACTTGGTAGTGAAGGGGTTAAACAGGGAAAACTACTTAACACATACAGAGCGCTCTTGGGGGTGTTTAAATCCTTTCTATATTTTGCATAATGTAAATTTCTTTTAATATAATTGTAGACCTTTACATTAAAATCAAATTTTCACCCTGATAACAAAACATTTGGACGGTTTATTCACCAATCTGGAATACTAGCAAACCCGGAATGATGTTCCCAGTTCAGTGTGGACAGTTTGCATTGCTTTTCTATGTGTCATGGTAAATTTTCAACAGAAACTGATAAAAAACTCTTTAGGCCCCATTTCATACTTCACACTAAAATGGATATGTTAAGCAGGGCAATCTGAGCCTGCAGATATTCCCTTACTGTCTCCACTTTAACATCATATTCCAGGGTACGTGCTAACGTGCGGCCTTGCCCCGGAGCACAACGCAAAACTGACGAATAACAGCAGTGTCGCTCTTCGCTGCCGTTAGTATCGGCTCATAGTCCTTGCGCTTCTGGGCGATGGTTGTCGATCTGCGAGATCGCACAGTGCCACAGAGTGATTGTAGAGGGAGACTAGGGACTATTTGTTCCCAGTCTCACTATGCTTCTGGTGAGAAGAAGCAATGGGTCACCTCGCCCATTTCAATGCGGGATGAGAGGTGAGTATGGGAATTTTAGGGGTGGAGGTTTAGAGAGTGTTAAATGATTTTGCATTTTTCAGGATTATTTAACACCAGCTTTTAGTAGTTGTTAGAATTTGACAAATCACGTGTAATACCTCCAGTATTGAGACGATAAAAAATGATTATGTTTCCCGTGTTAAGTATAGGAAATGCAAGGTACAGTAAGCTCGCGCAAGCTGCTAACTGATTTCATCCTAGAGTAGCGTCAACTATGGAATATCCATGCCAGACATTAAACTTATTAATCCTGGCAATATTGCGTCCATATCGAGCAGCTACCATAACGACAACTGTGTAATAGAGAACTTAGGGCTCTATCACCTCCTTCAAGCTAACACTAACGTCAGCAATAGCATTAGCTTGCAGGAGGTCATAGCGCTGTGCTTACTTCGCCTTTGAATTGCTAACGGGTTAAAAAATCTGTTAACGCTCATTAATTAGCGATTCGTAGCGAGAGTTTACTGTATTTTGGGCTCCCTATACCTAACATGGGGAGCGCAAAGTGAAAGCACAGAGTAACTAGTGTTAGCATCAATTGATCCTATCGCTAGTTAATAAGAGCTGGCACTAACAAAAAGTTACCACCAGCTCAGAGGTGTAGGGAACAGATTGCGCTGCTGCAGAATTCGTCACTTGCAACTCAAAAACACCCAAAATTCACATACTCACCTCTCTTCTTGTGGCGAGAACGCCGGCCCGATCCGCTCTATCTGGCCACCGGGAGCAGAGAGAGACTGTTGGAAGAAAGTCCCCTGGCTCCCTCCGTGATCACTCTGCGTGATCGTGAGAGGCAAGATCCTGCCGGTCATGTGACCCGGCAGCAAGATCCACCATGGAGTCATATGGACGCCATGGAAGGGATGCTGGGGACGGCGCTGTAGCGCTGCCCCCAGCATCCACGAGCTTAGCGATCGCTAAGGAGTAGGCTGCCGGACTTGGCACCTGCCCCGCGATCAGCTGGGAAAACCGGGACACAAAGGGGAAATTAGCGAACGCTAATTTTTCCCCTTTGCGTCCAGGTTTTAGCGAGGGCAACGTGATAGTGCCCATAATATCTTATTTTAACCACCATGACAGATGTATATAAAATATCTTATCCCATAATTATTTTTAAATTAACTAATTAATTAATTTATTTATTTGTAAAGTATTTTACCAGGACGGATACATTGAGATTTCTCTCGTTTTCAAGTATGTCCTGGATTTGCAAAACTAGATTAAAACGTTGTGCCTCCTAAATGACAAAAAAAAAAAATCAACATGAAATATTGGTAGTAAATCCATCTAAAATCAAGAGAATTCATTTTTTTATTGCATAAAATGTTGTTGCAGGGGAATTGCTGAAACGCAGAATAAATAATGGCTGTATTTAAAATAAGCGCGGCTGCCTCTCCCCCTGATTTCCAAAGGAAAAGCCTTTATGTAATGATGCAATAGGAGAGACCACCATATATCTGTGAGTTTAAACCAAGGGCAGCGCATTACCATTTCATTTTCTCTGCATTATTTCAAAACCTTTCCGCAGTCACAAATGCCTGGATATATGATTTACATTGACTAAAAGCTTAACTCACAGCTGTGACTTTCCATGTGGTATCAGTCAAAATACTACCTTGCTAACCAGGCACCTTGTATCCTGGGAGTATTGATTTGCTGTGAGAAGTAACTCTTAAGTCTTGAGGTTTAAGCACTATTCCTACGAAATTGCCAGGGTACATCTGTATATTAACCGGCTGCAAATACAGACCGAAACATTTCCGTGCTAAAGATGTGTGCACATACTGCTAAGCCCATGCAGAGAAAGAGTTAAAAAATAATACAAATAATGAAATCAAGCTGTTTAACCCTTTCGCTGCCGAGCCATTTCACCCCTGTGTGCCGAGCTAATTTTGTAACATTTTTGCTCATCATGTTTAAACACGATTTGAAGTTACGTTTTATTCTACGACCCAGACAAATTATATATCATTTTTTTCGACAGACTCGGCAGATTCACAGTATATCATTATTACATGTATATGTCATGCCCTGCTAGAATGCTAATGTGAATTTCCAATCATCTACAGCGTGTAAAATTATTTTTTTCACGTTTTATCATCCGAGCCTTTGCGGTTATTTATTCTATGGGGATCGCTTGTTAAAAAATATTAGAACTGGGAACCCATTACTTTTATTTTTCTGAGAAATTATGTGATTTTAGCTAAAACCATTAGTGCAACATCATTGTTCACATTTTAATTGAAATGTGAACAATAATGCTGCATTAATAATTTTTTTTAAAAAAAACTGACGTCATCGCTTCCATGCGTGATGATCCCAGTGGGTGGGGGGGGGGAGATCCCAGAGGCTTGGCCGACTTCCAAGACATCAGCCACCTCCAGGAGAGGACCACGATCTGGCGTCTATTGGCGTCGAATTGCGATCCAGCCCCTAAGGGGTTAGAGGCAGGCACTGCCAGGAAGGGCAGACTGTGCCCTTCCAAACGGTGCCTGCCTTTTTTCTCTGCCCATTACAAATGGAGAGGGAGAAAGTTCAAAAGGACCAGCGTGTCCATAGTAGTGAAGTGTTAAAGAACTGCCATTGACTTAATTCAATTCAAACGTGATCTTTTTTAAGTTCTGAATTGGGAAATTTAGATATTAATTTGCTTATGGAGTTTGTTATATTTTATTCTCGCTATCTCAGCTGTCTCAACTCGAATTTAAGGTCCTACTTATGAACTAGGGGTGCAAGAGTACCTTTGTTTTCCCGAGAGGTATGACTCTCAAATAAATACCTTGAATTAATTAATTAGCATTTTTCGGGATTTTTGGGTGAAATTTTTGATTCAGATTTTTTTTAAATGCTGTTTTTTTTAATTCTGCAACAGCCTTTTTTACTGTTATTCAAAGGACCTTATACATTATTTCAAGGCATTTTCATGCATTTGTTTTTTACTACGCTTTTTAAAAGTTGCATTTTTTTTACCCCTGTTTGCCAGCTGATTCTCTTTTTCCGGTGGCTGGTCGGAGTCTTTCCGCGGTCTGTTTGCAATTCGTCGGCTGCGTTCAGGGGGGTATACGACTACCTTCAGCAGTTTATTTTTGATGAAATTTCGGTGCTCTCTGAATAACCCCTTAAGAAATATTTTGGAATATTACTGTAATAATTTATTTGACAGACAAATATCATCACCTACTGGACAAAAGGAGTTACTGCAGTTCTGGTCTCCGTGCAAGATCAGTTGGGGAGACGTAATTCAGACAATTCCCAGGTGGTTTTAAAAAGTGTTAACACCTTGGGCATCATGACCAAGGTGCTAAAACTTTAGAGGCATATTCTGGAGCCCAAATACAAATGAATGTCATTTGCAATAAACAAAATCCTTTTGCATTACTGCTGTCGAACACCAACACCTTATCAACTAGTCTCGATATCAGGACAATAGGAGGTGCCTCCCAAATTGAGTATAGTCGATCTTGTTAGTGAATGGGCTAGCTGAGTTTTCATTAGTTATCCCTAGCCACAGGTACAATATAAAACAGGGAGAACTTATAATAACGGAAAATTAATAAAAAAAGAAAGGCGGGTTCCCAATAACCTGTAAAAGGAAGAATGGACTTACCATCCCACATCTTATATATGTCCAAGAGCTTGAGTCTCTAAACCTCACAGCTAGGTTTGGAAATGAGCTTGGAGATTTTCAGAGAATCTCTGAGCTCTAAAACATGAAATTCACTATTCTTC
Source organism: Leptobrachium leishanense (assembly GCA_009667805.1). NCBI lineage: Eukaryota > Metazoa > Chordata > Amphibia > Anura > Megophryidae > Leptobrachium > Leptobrachium leishanense. Next base: position 273,758,831 of record CM019067.1, read on the forward strand.
CCCTTTAATTATAGGAACTGTACCTTGCAAAAAATTCTGAGAGTTCACTAGTGGCTCTTAGGATGGGGTCAGATGAGCGGTAGTAAGAGTGGAAGGAACATCCGTAAGAGTGGACGTTCCTTCCACTCGACGCCTGTCTGGCTGCCTCGCTGAGCGCAGTTAGTGCGCTCAGAGCTGCAAGGCTCGATCCTCCTATGGAGGATCTCGCTTTGCAGCCCCGTCAACGTGTGTCCTAGCGCTTTGGCGGGGAGGCTTGCTGCACAGACGCAGAACGGCCACTGTCACGCGTGCAATTTGTGCATGCGCAAAATTGTGTGACCGGCCCCGTCTTAGCGCCATATCGCTGCAATGGATGCCGGAAGGCACGTCGGTACGGGCGCACATAGTGCGCTTGCCTGACCCAGCCTAAACCAGCAGACTTGGTCAAATTAAGAATTTAGAGACAATATAGCCAAACTGAAGGAATTTCATTATTGAGAACATTTTCAAATCTATCAGCTTTTTTGGCATAAAATTTGCAATACCCGTGCAATTTTCCATCATTCATTACTTGCAGTAACCCGCTATGGTTAATTAAAAATCAAATGTTATGCATGAGCTGAAAGGGATTTAGAGAATTAGTTTAGTAAAATATGTTTAGCATTTTCTTTTTCTACATTTTTTTAAAAAATTTCTTCCTTTTGAAAAAAACATTTTTGGAGGAAGAACTTCCTAATTTTGTGCTCATGACACATACGCACAAAAAAAACCATTAGCATTAAAAAAAGTCATTAATATGCTCAAGTTTATAATGTTATGAGAGTAGTTTTGGCAGATCCAGAACTACTGAGGCCAGGTGCAATGGCCACAAGCCAGGGCCACCCTTCAAGGAAGCAATTTTGCTTGACGTCTTTACTAATGCATATTTCTCTGCTTCATCATACTACCTTATCATGTGGTTTATTTTTCTTTAATGAAAGCTAGTATATATAGTACTTATTTGTAAATTAGAACACATCAAATAGTGACTTTCCTGACGTAATATGATACTGCAATCCCCTTTGTGAGATCTTTATGAAAGCTACAATACCAATTCATGAGACATTTTCACACATATTCGCTGACTTACCCCGTTTCCAAACTTTTTGCTGCTATTAATATATACAGTCAGGTCCAGAAATATTGGGACATCGACACAATTATAACATCTTTGGCTCTATACACCACCACAATGGAGTTGGAATGAAACACAATGTGCTTTAACTGCAGACTGTCAGCTTTAATTTGAGGGTATGTACATCCAACTCAGGTGAACGGTGTAGGACTTACAGCAGTTTGCAGATGTGCCTCTCACTTGTTAAGGGACCAAAGGTAATGGGACAATTGGCTTCTCAGCTGTTCCATGGCCAGGTGTGTGATATTCCCTCATTATCCCAATTACATTGTGCAGATAAAGGCCCAGAGTTCATTTCAATTGTGCTATTTGCATTTGGAATCTGTTGCTGTCAACTCTCAAGATGAGATCCAAAGAGCTGTCACTATCAGTGAAGCAAGCCATCATTAGGCTGAAGAAACAAAACAAACCCATCAGAGAGATATCAAGAAAATTAGGCGTGGCCAAAACAACTGTTTGGAACATTCTCAAAAAGAAGGAACGCACCGGTGAGCTCAGCAACACCAAAAGACCCGGGAAACCATGGAAAACAACTGTGGTGGATGACCGAAGAATTATTTCCCTGGTGAAGAAAACACCCTTCACAACAGTTGGCCAGATCAAGAACACTCTCCAGGAGGTAGGTGTATGTGTGTCAAAGTCAACAATCAAGAGAAGACTTCACCAGAGTGAATACAGAGGGTTCACCACAAGATGTAAACCATTGGTGAGCCTCAAAAAAAAGGAAGGCCAGATTAGAGTTTGCCAAACAACACCTAACAAAGCCTTCACAGTTCTGGAACAAGATCCTATGGACAGATGAGGCCAAGATCAACTGTACCAGAGTGATGGGAAGAGAAGAGTATGGAGAAGGAAAGGAACTGCTCATCATCCTAAGCATACCACCTCATCAGTGAAGCATGGTGGTGGTAGTGTCATGGCGTGGGCATGTATGGCTGCCAATGGAACTGGTTCTCTTGTATTTATTGATGATGTGACTGCTGACAAAAGCAGTAGGATGAATTCTGAAGTGTTTCGGGCAATATTATCTGCTCACATTCAGCCAAATGCTGCAGAACTCATTGGACGGCGCTTCACAGTGCAGATGGTCAATGACCCAAAGCATACTGCAAAAGCAACCAAATAGTTTTTGAAGGGACAGAAGTGGAATGTTATGCAATGGCCAAGTCAATCACCTGACCTGAATCCCATTGAGCATGCATTTCACTTGCTGAAGACAAAACTGAAGGGAAAATGCCCCAAGAACATGCAGGAACTGAAGACAGTTGCAGTAGAGGCCTGGCAGAGCATCACCAGGAATGAAACCCAGCGTCTGGTGATGTCTATGCGTTCCAGACTTCAGGCTGTGATTGACTGCAAAGGATTTGCAACCAAGTATTAAGAAGGGAAAGTTTGATTTATGATTATTATTCTGTCCCATTACCTTTGGTCCCTTAACAAGTGAGAGGCACATCTGCAAACTGCTGTAAGTCCTACACCGTTCACCTGAGTTGGATGTACATACCCTCAAATTAAAGGTGACAGTCTGCAGTTAAAGCACATTGTGTTTGTTTCATTCCAACTCCATTGTGGTGGTGTATAGAGCCAAAGATGTTAGAATTGTGTCGATGTCCCAATATTTCTGAACCTGACTGTATCGATGGGTGAAATGTCTCTGGAATTCATCTTGCAATGTAGCATATAGGTTAAATTTCACACCTCCTATTTCAGTGATAAACAAGTAAATATAAAAATTAGTAATAACTATTTTTATTATTGCATTGCCAGATTGATTTAATTCATCCATTATTTTCACCCGTTCAAATTAAATCCTACAAGTCATTTTATAGTCAGCTGACTCTATTGGCAAGTATTTAAGATTAATCAGAATCTGAAATGCTATCTATTGCCCAGATTCAGAAATCACAGCTCGAAATTGTGTCATTTGTAAAGATTTAAGTCCTTCACTAACCCCTTATAGCACATGCAGGTGCACAAAGATCGAGTGTACTCGATCTTGTCTTATTCTGGACCAATGCAAAGGAATTTTATTTGTTGCAAACGAAAACCATTTGCATATGGTCTCCAGAACATGATCCTGAAGTTTCACCTTAACAGACATTACAGCCAATGTGCCGCAGCTCACGGAACTGCTCTCAGTGTCCGTAACGGGCATGGACTCTTGTCTACATGTGTCTCACAGACAAAAGCTGCAGTAATGGAAACTGAGAAGCGGGGGAAATTCTGTGGCTGTCAAATAGGATTACTGTATTGAGTGTTGTATGGGAATGACAACTAAAAAAGATGCATTAAAAATGTCACTGGAAAGGAAAAACAGACGCTTCAATTCGGGTAGGGCTGAAATGTGCACGTAGACGCCTCCACGTAAAAATGTATTATTGCTACCTTTTTTGAGTGTTTTTTGTGAAACTATCTCATTCTAAGGTTAATGTTAGAAATTAGAGTTAGGGTTGTTCTTGTTTTAGGGTTAGGGGTACTTTTAGGGATGGGTTAAACTTAACCCTAACATTCAGCTCCATTATTGCTTCATTTTTAGGCAACAGAATCTGCTCTTTCTTTTGACGCAATTCACATGGATGAAACAAAGAATGAACCAAGCAAGGGATGCCGTTTGTCCAGCAGTTTGTTTTTCTCTTGTATGATTAGTTAAGAAAATATTTTACTCTGTATGTGTCACTTGGAGCATCCATTGTGTGATCTTTTGTGTTGTAAACCGCCCCCCACAGCATCTTTACATCACTTGCTCCTCTCCCTGTGACAGTGGCCATAGAATGGAGTCTGTGGATCAATTAGTAACTCAAATTCTTGTAATGTGTGGGATTTTTCAAAGGACACCACCAAGGGGTAGATTAGAAGTCTTTTAAACTCCCTGTTTTATCTCATTCAACTGCAGGCTCGGATCTGGAGTAGCCTGAATCACAATAGACCCCCTGCTGCCTTATCTAAACATTCCCTCCTCAACCTCATTAACGTTTAAATACTGTATAAGATAAAGCACAGCCACAAAGTAAAACTCGACATCAGGTGTTGTTAAATATTGCATCATGGCAAAAATGCACAAAATGGAAACAGGAGATAAAAAAACCTAATTTTATTTTTCCTTTATTCATGCACTTACTTCAGACAAAGAAAAAAACAGCAGCCTGTGTTTTATAAGGGAGTATTTGTTTGTAATGCACAAGTAATTAGTAGTTAAAGCTTGTGTAAGTGGTAGTGTCTCTTTGTTGCAACATAAGAGAGGGCTACAATGCTTATCTGGCATTAGTAGAATATTGGCATTGTTTGGACCAGACAATCAAAAAATCTTCTTCTAATTGTGATTATTTAAGATGGTCTGATTAAGGAAAAACTTAGATTATGTAGATTTAAGGGTCTATTCAAAGATAGGTGAACCTCCGGAGAATGACAGGAGAAGTGAAAATTCTAGGTCAAAATAATCAAACCAGAAAAATTCTCCCATTTATCTCACTTTCCATATCGGCTATCTGGTCTAGATTGTTCTCTTCTCCTGGAAATTTTCCAGAGTTTCACCTTTCTCTGAATAACTCTGATAGTAAAAGTCCATGCAACATTTTATGACTGACAGTGCTGGTTGAAAAAAAATCTTAACGCTGAAAGCAGAAAAACGTATATACAAGAGATCAAGGGCCAAACTATGTATATATATCTCAGAGCTAAAAAATGACTGTGTGTATGTATCATTTATTTTAAATAAATATATGAAAATGCAGAATTGGAACACCCTGCTATTTGGAAAGAAAAGTCTCTACTCTATGTAGAACATAATATATTAAAGTAATCTACTAGATGAAAAATGAATTCACTAGACTTTGTAAACCTTTCTCAGAAGTGTAAACAAAACTGTGGGAGCTAAAAATGATCTTTCTATCCTCATTTCGACAGGAGCTTTCAAATGAATGCCAATTGCCAAACTAAAAAAAATAATAAAGTGACAAAATTATGTGATATGTGAAAATAAAACAACTGCATATGGGTTAAGAAAACCAATGTGACATACATCAACAACCTGTATCCTGTTTTATCACTTGTGTAATCTTGAATTATTATTTTTCGCACAACTTGTCATTTTTTGAAAACTTTCTAAATGACAATAGAATCATTACTTTACTTATCTAGATGAATTGATGAAGTGACATTTTAAGTATGGGACTCAGAGGCGTAAGATGTACAGTTGTATGTTCTCTTTCCATCCACAATTTTTCCGTTGTGGCTCCAAATTTTGGAATGTATTCTTTCACTGCTAATTTTAAAAATACATGAGTAAAAAGGGGAATTGTGTTACTCAGAATCCCCTGGGTCTCCAGCCCTTAGGAATGCATTATTCATCACGTGTCAAAGTGACAGACTATACAAACAATGCTTTGATTGGGGCTCACCCATATTACTCAACAAAGCGTTGCTGAAAACACTCGGTTACTAAAGAAGAACAAAATATGCCAAACACTGTCTATTTTTGGCCTCTACAACAGCAGGGAATTGTTCATTAAAAAAACTAGCAAGATCTATCTATTTCTCTCTGTATCTATTTATCTATATCTTTCTTTGTCATGTCTATATAACTCATATTCTCTTTTCAATATTTGTTTTTCTACATATAGAAATTATCGCAATTTGACAACTTTCCTCTAAACTTGGACTGACTCAAGATTGACATATCCCTTTACAATTTTATTTTGTATTTCAGGTTTCTTAACGGGTTTGGGTCGAAATCCCTACAACCAGGTTCCCTAATGCCAAAATCCCAACGGCCAACTTCCCTACACAGACAACTCCCTGATGGCCAACTTCCAGACATCCAAAATCCCAGCGGCTAACCCTAATCCTACTCCCTAACCCCCTAAACCTAGCCCTAACTCTAACCCCCCTAAACCTAGCCCTAACCCTAAACCCCTAACCCTAACCCCCTAAATTTAGCCCTAACCAACCTAAACCTAGCCCTGACCCTAACCCCCTAAACCTAGACCTAACCCTAACCTCCCTAAATCTAGCCCTAGCCCCCTAAATCTAGCCATAACCCTAACCCCCTAAACCTAGCCCTATCCCCCTAAACCTAGCCCGCCCTAACCCTAACCCCTTAAACCTAGCCCTAACTCCCTAAGCGTTAGGGTGTTAGTATTAGGGTTAACCACTGGGATTACGGATGTCTGGAAGTTGGCCGTGTAGGGAACTTGGTATGTCCGGCACTTGTTCTGTCTGGAATTTGGCTGTCGGGATGTTGGCATTTGGGAACCTGGCTGTAGGGATTTTGTCCGGCACCCATTTTTAACATTCTAGTTTAGTCATGGAACAAGTTAAATTTTTCTTTTTTTTTTGGAAAACCATGCGATCTTAACTCCCATAACTACCAAATACTTTTCGTTGAACAAAATCTCATCGTAACAATTATTTGAAACATGGGAATGTGTAGTTAACATTTAAAAGAAGGAAAAAATTGTGATTTTGCACAGAGGTTGTTGTGAGATGGTGAAATTATTAAAATACTTTAAATTTTGCTCATTTTTAATTTTTAATTTGTGTGTTTATCTTATAGAGCAATATCGCTGAGTTGAAAGGTTCTAAACACTAGATAGCATCCCTTATCTCGAACAATGTTCCATGGAGTCTGCATTATTCGCATATAAATAGCCATTGTGAAAATGGACTTATCTCCTGCTTATGGGAATTTGTAGTAATCATTACATTAGTGATCATTAATGATCTCTCTAGTGATGATAATATTAGCAATGCAGCTTCCAAAAGCTACCAATAGAATTTATAATAACATCTGTATGTGGCATAATGACTGCGTATGGAAATTACAGTAACACCTTGTATCTGTAATGTACAGGGATGTTCGGTCATTATAACCCTGTGAAAATTATCTCTTTACAGCGGTGAGTGACCCCAGAGTGCTCCCTGTATTCTGCCCTTTCCCTGGCTGTTGTTTTTGCAGGAGTAAAGTTTGTTGAGCATTTTGTTACAGTGAGGGTGGGGGCTGCTCCATGTAGCTTCTTTACAGTATTACAGGCTCTAGTGAGATTTACAGGGTTATTCAAAGAGATCCGAATTGTGGCCGAAAGGTAACCGAACAGTGAAATTCAGCGTTCGGTTACCTTTCCTGGCCATTCGGCTATCCAGAGAGAAGGCAGTTCGCCAAATGTTGACGAATTACCTGCACATACGGTGCCTGTTCGGTGCCTGTTCGAGGGCAGTGAAATCCCCATAGAGAAGAAATGCTTCGTCTATTCAGAGAGCACCAAACAGCTGAGAAAGGTTGCCGAAATGCCCTGCCATTCGGTGGTTTCTTTCTACAGGTTTATTCAGGAGAATCCCATAGGCTTCAATGTTAAAAATATTCCCGTTTTAATACAATATCTAATAAACCATTCATTATTTTATTCTGCAGTATAAAGTCTCTTTATTTTTAGATTGTTTAGGATTCTTTAGGCATTTTTTGGGATTTTTTTTGTAAACATTTTATTCCATTTTTTTTAAATCGTTTTTTCTTTTTTCTGTAACAGCCCTTTTTATTATCATTCCTTGGATCTTATATGTAAATTTAAGGCATTTTTGTTCTGTAGTTTCTTTGCAAACAGCGTTTCACTTTTCAAACATTCAAGCGTACTGTTTTTTTTTTTACTCCATTTGTCTGCAGTTTCGGCTTTTTCCAGCGGCTGCTCTGCGCTGTGATCGGCGGCTGCTCGGGTTTCTCCGGCTTGTTCGGCAGGGTTAATCCAGATGTTTTTGTGGGTTTTGGTGTGCCTTCGCTGGGTCTTGCAGTGAGTGTTCATCGGGTTTGCGGCGGCTTTTTCCTGCACTACGGCGGCCCTGTGGTGCTTGCTGAATACATCGCAGGGTCGCCGAAATGGGATCGCTAAATCTAATTGAAGAGAACGAAAAGTCACCGAACGTGCACTGACTTTTCGATTCTCTTTGAATAACCCTGTTAGTTTTTCCCCATGGGGCACAGTCATCTTGCTTTAATTATGTGTGCAAATGAAGTATAGTAGGCTAGTTTTTGGTGCTGAAACGGGGAGCTGAGCTCCTCTATACTTCCAAGCCTAACTTGAGCCTTATTCCTATGATTTGTAAGCCAATTATCATGTTTTATTATACATGTATCATACTTTGTGTTTTTTTTTGAAGATCAATCACCATCTTCATGTTTCAGCTTAAAAATTCCTTCCCGGCCATATAATATTACTTCGTCATCGCACTCATAAAACTCTCTCTTTTCTTGTAAAGCAACTATTTTACAAGTACAACTGCAGAGTTGAAAAGATAATCTGCAGAAACCCAATTAGATTCTATTTTCCCTAATCTTTTCTTTCTGCGTGTGCGCCTGTCCCCTCCGGACCGCTCGCCGACTGGAAAAAGAGACCCGTACCTAAAACATCCAGAACCATAAGAAAAAGCACACGCACACTCATTCTCTGAATCGCTGTATATTTTTTATACACTGTGTGCTTTATCTTAATTGCAATGCTTCTAAAAACGGCTGCTTTAGATCCTGTCACTAGAAAGATTTTTTATTCTTTTATTGTTTATTTCCAAGAGTCCGCTCTGGTGCTTTGTATTGCTTTGTGCTAATTGTAATGTTTTTGGCACACTTCCTTTTCAGGGCTGGTCTGTTTTCTCCCTGCATCTGTGTTTACATTACCAATGTGATCAGTCAGAAGACTGATCTGGGCTCTTTCAGCTCCTTTCAAGACCAGTCCTTAAGGAGATCAACCTTACCACGCATATCTAAGATCGCTTTCTCCCATGAGTTCACCCTGGTCAGTTTCTGCTTTACGCTGACATTCTGACAGAGAGAGACGGGCCCTGAAGTCTACAGATACGGAATTTTGAAAGAGTGTCAACTCAAAACGTTTTTGATAAATTGTTCTGTAAGGCCTTCACTATTAATTTCTGTCAGTAGACAGTAAAATGGCAATTGCCGTTCCAAAAACAACACTTCCTGCAAAAGGGTAGGCCACAATGCACTGACAGACTGGATTTAATCTCTCTCAGTTCGGTATTAAGTGTTATATAAAATTGTACAGCTGGTGTTGAAGAGGAGCATTGTTCCCACTCATTTTTATGGAACACTAATCTGTATCCCTACAACTTATGCAGTTTGTGTGGAAAAAGGTGGATGATTTAAAAGCTCACACATAACAATAATATGAATGGGAAAAATATGTCAGGGTACTTAAAGAAATCTGCAGCTCCAAATTGTAGTGTTACAATGACTGAAATGGTGAACACTGGAAAATGCTGACTTTGAACTAGCAATCTGCAACATTTCTCAAAGTGTAGCACATTCCTGTAGACTTTATTCCCTACTAGTTTCCCTCAATTACACTGACGTAAAAAGTACTAGTCGGCACCATGTCTAAAATCTATGAACCATCACCCAAGTGAGCCGTTAGCGTTTGCGTTAACGTTTGGGGCTGTTATACTTAATAGCACATTCCAGACGAGCTGCAAACTTTGCTTGTAACTCTACTGTTAAGGCATGTTACTGTAAAATGTTGCGTAGGAAGTGTTGATTTTTCTGGCACCTAGAGAATAATGAGCGTTTCTAATGTCATTTGTTATTCTTTTCTGAAGTCAGTAGAGCCAGAATCTAAAGCAAAAAAATAAATAGTGATTCTGAGACCTTGGTGTCAAGTGGTTTACGGTTTGTGAAATCACATAAAACCGTAATCCTTCAATACCAAGTGATTTTCCAATTGACACTGGTAGGACCCAGTTGTTTTATGGAAAATTACTTTCCATTACAAGGAGAGGCCTCCCTCTGCTGGTCAAAATGAGCTACTTCATTTACATTACAGCTTGGTCTCTATAAGGGTTATTCAAAGAGAATCGAAAAGTCACCGCACGTTCGGTGACTTTTCTTTCTCTTCAATTCGGCACGATTTGGCAATCCCATTTTGCCGACCCTGCAGTGTATTCAGCAAGCACCACAGGGCCGCCATAATGCAGGGAAAACTCGCCGCAAAACCGGCAAAAACATCCGGATTAACCCCGCCAAAAACGCTGGAAAAAACCGAGCAGGAGCCGATCACACGCAGCGCAGCCGCCGGAAAAACCAGACACCGCAGACAAATGGAATTTTAAAAAAAAAAAACATTTGCTTGAATGTTTGAAAAGTGAAACGCTGTTTGCAAAGAAACTACTGAGCGAAAATGTCTGAAATTTACATATGAGGTCCAGGGAATGATAATAAAAAGGGCTGTTACAGAAAAAAGAACAAACATTTAAAAAAAAAAAAAAATAGCAAACTTTTTGGCAAAAAAATAAGAAAAATGCTTAAAATATCTCAAAAATCTATAAATAAAGAGACTTTTTACAATAGAATATTATAATGAACAGTTTATTAGATATTGAATTAAAATGGGTATATTTTTAACATTGAAGCCTATGGGATTCGCCTGAATAAATCTGCCGCATGAAGCAACCGAATGGCAGGGCAATTCGGCAACTTTTCACTGCTGGTTTTTGTTCTCTGAATAGACGAAGCTATGGGGATTTCACTGCCCTTGAACAGGCCTGCCCTTCCAAACCGTGCATGTCTTTAACCCCTTGGGTGCCGGATCACGATTCTGCTCCGAAAAGCGCCAAATCGTGATCCTCTCCCGGAGCTGGCCAACATCTTGGATGTCGGCCAAGCTTCCGGAAATGCCCCTGAGGACTAGCGTCATCGTGCATAGCACGATGACGCCAGTCCTTGAGTTAACCCCTAACTGCCATCAATGGTGGAGATAGGGGGTTCCAATGAACCCCCTATCTCCCGATCCTTGGCATCTAGGGGTTAATGTTTGGTACTGTTGGATCGGCCAGAGCATGGCCTTTCCAATGATACCAAACAAGACAATGAACAAAGTTTTTTTTTAAAAAAAATAAAATTAAAAAAATATATATATTTTAAAAAAAATGTATAAAAAAAAATAAACAAGTTTTTTTATTTTTTTGGGTTTTTTAATGCAACAATATTGTTCCCAATTCAATTATAATGTGAACAATGATGCTGCACTAATGATTTTTGTATGCGGTGCGTTTGTTAAAAATCGCGTAATTTTCCCCAAAAAAAAATGTAACGAGACCCCATCTCTAATTTTTTTAACAAGAGCACCCCATACAAAATATAACCGCAATTGCTCGCATGTTAAAATGTGAAAAAAACACTTTACACGTTGTAAATTATTGAAAATTCATATTTTATTGCATTTATTGTTATATTATACAGACAGGACATGACGTATACATATAATAATGACCTATTATAAATCTGCCGAATCTGACGGAAAGAACGATATATAATATGTCTGGGTCATATACTAAAATAAGCCTTCAAAACACGTTTAAACAAGATGAGCGAAACAGGTAAAAATGAGCTCAGCAGAGAAGCGTGAAACGCCTCAGCAGCGAAAGGGTTAAAGAAACCATATTATCAGTGCTAGACATGTGTCTGAGTTTTGCAACAGTTGTAAATTTTAATGGACATTCCAGGGTTTGTGTACTGCGAAGCGATCCTGATGCTGCTATTCAGGTTTTTGAAATGACCAAACAAGTATGTAACAAACTAGAAAATAAAAATAAAAAAACCTCTTTTTTTTAGCTTGTTCATTTGTGATCAATGCTGAATAACCCAGTGGGTCAAAAAAAAAAAAAATGAAAGTTATGGAAAATATCTTGCCAAAATCCCTTATTCCTAAGCAACCTAGCTAACTAAAACTGTAAGAAAAAGTATAAAACACAGAAACTAATATAGCAGATATTAAATTCCAGAATGCGACCCAGAGAGAGAAATAAATGAGCGCTGACTATCAGCAATTTTTCAGAGACTAGGAAAGACTGACCTAATAGCCTTTCAACACATGCAAATAAATTGAAATAAAATTCACTTATTCTACCATAAACGACTAACCCTTGCCCTTCCAAGAGATTTTCCAGAAAACCACTGTAAGAAACCAGTGATTTTACCCAGGACATACTTGAAAACGAGAGAAATCTCAATGTATCCTTCCTAGTAAAATACTTTATAAATAAATAATTTTTTTGGGGAAAATCATTTTTAATTAGTTATACAGTAATAAATATTTGGGAATATTCCCAATGTATTAATTACATTTTACCGACTTGGCAGGCAGATGTCCCCATCTGTTGGCCAAAAGGAGTTACTGCAGTTCTGGGTATGTGCAGGGTCAGCTGGGGAGATGACAGTCAGACACATTCCCAGCTGTTTTTGAAAAGTGTTAGCATCTCATGAATGATGCCCACGCTGCTATAGCTATAATGACATCTTCTGGAGAATAAATGCAAAATTAATTTCATTTGCGATAAATGATTTCTTTTTGCCTTGCTCCAGAGGAACACCATATTCACTATAATCGATATTGGGCCTCCAGGAGGAGCTTTGCACATTGAGAATAGTCAATCTTGGCAGTGAAGAGGAAAAGGGGCTGCAGTATTTATGTAAAGTGATTAGCAGTAGGAAAAGGGAATGTTCATGCCACTGTACAGAGCACTGGTGAGACCTCACTTGGAGTACTGTGTGCAGTACTGGAGACCGTATCTCCAGAAGGATATAGACATCTTAGAGAGAGTTCAGAGAAGAAATCAGTAACCTGGATCGGCGCAAATACTGCTCTCTGGGGTCCTGGAGTCTCGTATATATATATATATGATAAAGAGAGAGACAATGATAGTGCAACACTGTTATATACAATGTACTATGAATGTATGTGGTGTAGACCCCACTTACAAGTGTAGAGCCGTACACTGGCTCTAAGTGGGTCCAGACATGCGGGTAATTGTCTTCAGTTTCTTAGGTGACCCCCACCTTACAGCAAAGTTTTTCCTTTTTCTTTGTCCAAAGTTTAAACGGTAGAAAGGAAAACAGGAAGAGAAATCCTTGTGTAGATCCACAAATTAAGGTCACAATATTATGTACAGTTGGAGTTGTACTCACATTCTGTGGAGCTCACATAGCTCATGGATATATGCCCATAGGTTTTTTTTGGTAGGAGAAAAACCCAGAAGAAAAACCACCGATGTTTACAGGATTTTTTTTCATCTCCTATCCTGATTCCTGCTTCGTTGATTCCTGTAAACATCGGTGGTTTTTCTTCTGGGTTTTTCTCCTACCAAAAAAAACCTATGGGCATATATCCATGAGCTATGTGAGCTCCACAGAATGTGAGTACAACTCCAACTGTACATAATATTGTGACCTTAATTTGTGGATCTACACAAGGATTTCTCTTCCTGTTTTCCTTTCTACCGTTTAAACTTCGGACAAAGAAAAAGGAAAAACTTTGCTGTAAGGTGGGGGTCACCTAAGAAACTGAAGACAATTACCCGCATGTCTGGACCCACTTAGAGCCAGTGTACGGCTCTACACTTGTAAGTGGGGTCTACACCACATACATTCATAGTACATTGTATATAACAGTGTTGCACTATCATTGTCTCTCTCTTTATCATATATATATATATACGAGACTCCAGGACCCCAGAGAGCAGTATTTGCGCCGATCCAGGTTACTGATTTCATTATTGTGTGCAATGGTATAGGGGAAACCACTATATCCTGAGATTGGCTATCTGGGCACCCTGGTGGTGGATGCATGTTGTGTGGCGCTGCACCATTTGTTGTTTATAGAGTTCAGAGAAGGGCTACTAAAATGGTGTACGGCTTGAAGGAGAAAAGTTACCAGGAAAGGCTTAATGATCTTAACATGTACAGCTTGGAAAACAGACGAGACAAAGGAGATATGATGGAAACATTTAAATACGTAAAGGGAATCCACAAGGTAGAGGACGGGAGTATATTTAAAAGGAAACAAAGCAGCAAAACAAGAGGACATAGTCTTAGATTAGAGGGGCAAAGGTTTAAAAGTAACATCAGGAAGCATTATTTTACTGAGAGGGTGGTGGATACATGGAACAGCCTTCCAGTTGAAGTGGTTGAGGCCAAAACAGTAATTGAATTTAAGCAGGCATGGGATAGGCATAAGGCTATCCTAAACAAAAGATAAATCCAGGTAAAGTATCCATGTAATTGGGCAGACTAGATGGGCCGAAAGGTTCTTATCTGCCGACATTTTTCTATGTTTCTATGTTTCTATGACATTTTAAAAATGTTGTCCTTTTGTAAGTCTGAACCCTTGAGAACAGTAACAGACTTACTGAAAAGTTGGGAGCCTTGGTACGCTCAGCTCCTACACTCAAGAATGTAGTTTTGTTACGTGAAATATGTGTCTTTCATTTGATTTTGCTTAAATATTTATTGTTGCCTTCATTGTTGATTATTGTGGCTTTTTTATATTCGTAATATTTATTGACTTTTTGTGTGGAATTCTATATTTTAATCTACTTTAATAAAATTTGTATGTTATTCGCTGTGGGTTTTCTTTCTTCCTATTTTATTAATGATTGTTATAATTGTTTGGATCATAGTAGGAACTAGAATATAGGATTTTGTTGATATATTGCTGTAAGTGGTATTCATTTTGATTTATTAACAACAATCCGGCTAGAAAAACAAGAATACACTAAAATTTAAAAACTCCAATAATTTTAAAAGCAACACTAACTAGATTCATCCACATAAAAGAATACTAGAAATGAATTGTTGAGATTTAAATTATAATATAAATTTTTTTGAAAATGCACACCAATTTAGTATGACCATACATGCAGTATTCTGGGTATTTTATTTCCCTTCAGTTTTTCCTATTAACCCCTTAAGGCTAAGGGTCTTTAAAGTCAATGCATTTATGACGCAACAGTTTAGTCATTGGTCCTTAAGGGGTTAATACTTATCCGTAATTCTGGGGACAGCTTGAAATTACCAATAAAAATAACAGATACTGTATCAGGCTGAAATAGTCAAGAATGAAGAAAACAAAATAGTCAGCCATTTATTTCAGATCAGTTATATACACTCATAATGTTAAGTACCCTTCATAATACTCCACATTTTCGGGTTTTCTGACTACTTCAATACATATCAGCTAAAGATTAGTCATCACAATCTCTATGTTGCATACTGAACATTAATTAGCAAGCAGTGTCTGGAAATGTCACCTCTGTATATTCACCCCAGGAATCCATTCTTCAATGACAACTTTTTGATGTGCTGTTGAGTCCCGGCAGTGAGATGTCACTGTGCACTGAAAGAGAGTAGCTTGGAAATGGACAGACCCAATCTCATGCTCCATTAAGCTCCTAAATTATTTATATATGCTGCCTTACTCACTGCATTAATGAATTCTGTTTAATCAAACCATATTCACTATACAGGAGGAGCGGGGTCGCGCCTATTCCCCCATGGGGCGGCTGCAATCACCAAATGTATCCAGCCCAGCAACATGTATAAAAATGTCATCTGCACTTATTCCCATTATACCGTGTGAAACCAAACACAATTAGAGGCTTTGGTTTCTGTTAATGGCCATTAAAAGGGTAATCTCACCCGCAAAACGTCAAGGCACCTCTAGTGAGGGTGAGTCCTATCCAAAATGAAGCCACAGGCTGCTGTGTAGCGAACCATCACTGCTCACGCTGCTTTTCAGTCATGAGGTAGACTGGTGGGCTCCTTGTTATGTAAACCATATTCACTGGCCGCTAACATTATAAAGGGGACTTTTGTTGAGTATATTGACTAAACCAGGATTTTGGTATGATGAATTGATGATATGACATTTGGGGACTTTTGGCTTTTACCCTGGTACTATCTAACTATTTGTTCCTGGTGTCCTTCTGCATGTAGCCAGGGAAGGCAGCAGATCGAGTCCCCTTTGCACAGTGGGTTGAGCGTTTTTCAGAAAATCAAAATCACTTAACATCACAGTCTCAAAGCTGGTATTCTTTGGAGAACACCATCTTGAGCTGAAAATAGCAAGCCACGTCGGAACAGCTCGTTCTACTCCAGCTAACTGTAAATTACCGGCTCTGCGTTTAATTGTTTAATCTCTCACTGGCTGTCGAAATGCAGCAGTAAAGTCTGTTAAAGTTTCCGTTACGATGAGGCTGGTTGTGTTACAACTAGGTAGGGCAGAGGGAAGGAATGGTGGAGCTCAGAGGCAAAGGTCGCCGGGGTAATCCAAAAACGAGGTACAAAGAGTCAAATCCAATAAACGTGGTCATAAAATATCTGTGATTAGGGTGGACGGCAATGTTTTGTTGTAGAGGAAATCAGAAAAACTGATGCACGAAGAGTAGAACATCTAATGTAGACCTCACAGGAGTAGATACCGCACAACGCTGAAGGAGGAAATTAAGACAAACCAGGCGTTTTATAAAGAGGGTAAGGCGGACACATCCTCAACTGGGTGGTTTCTAGGACTGGGTGTTCCAAAGGGAACAGATAGCCAGAACCCTAAGAAATGACCCCCCAGCCAACCTGTGCTCGTACTTTAAGCCTGCCTACCTGTTAAGGGTCCCTCTACATCCCAGGCCCTGTCTTGTCTCTACCAGTATACCACTGGTCGTGCACACCAGAAGGCACACTAATCTTGCATTTTAAAGATATGCAAAAAGTGTATTTTATGGTATTTTTTTTATTTTCGTTGTATTAGAATGCTACATTGACTATACACATCTTTGGTAGAGAAAAGGTTAATTTTATTCATCCGCCTCTTGCCTTCTTTTGTATAAACAAATGTTACTAACTCTGTAAGAGTTTTATTTAATTTAAGTTGAATGACATGTCCACTATAATTTTCACACACATTCAGGAGGCAGTGTGATACAAAAGTGGGAATTGTTAACGTTTTGCCCTTTGAATTGCTTCAAAAATGCAAACCCTGCGATCGCTGGAGTTCTCTATTCCGAAAATAAAATTCATATCGTGGAACAAAATTATTTTCTGTAGCAAAAAATAGAAGTAAACAGAAACATTTTGATAAAATATAATATTTTATTTCATTTAAAAAAAAAAAAAAAACTTAAATATCTACTTGTGAGAAACGTTTCAGTTATAGATCCCTGTTCTGGGAAAATATTAGTTCTCATGTAATCTAATATTAATCCTTTATATTTTCAGAAAACTAAATCAAAATTTAATCTCCTTATCCAGCCTAAAACACTTTTAAAACAAAACTAAGTTGCAATAACAGATTCTCTTCAAACATCAGAACGTTACCTTCATTACTCCTTTTTATTGTCGTCATATGTAAACAGATTAAAAAAAGGGGGAAAAATAATAATTTACTTACTGTAACAGCAGGATATTGAAGAAGGAAAATAAACAAGGCTCAGATTCTGAGCTTTTAACCTGCTAGCCGGACAGGATTTTTTTTTTTTTACAGTTTCTTTCTGTGTGTATTTATAAACTGGTGCGATGGCGAAGGGGATGTAAAGGCTTGCGAGATTCCTGAGACTCACACAGCCACAAGCGCAGCTGTACAAACACATGCTAGCTTTGTTAAGGTAGGCAATAGGTTGAAATTGCTGAGCCTTTCTGACCTATAAATCCCCTGAAAAACCGAAGGAATGCCAAAAGTTATGAGCGAGTGGTATACCCGACCAATGATCGCTGCGTTATATTTTCTGTTTATTCACAATTTTGTTCTCGGCTAGTACAATTTTAAAACCTATTTTTGTTGTTTCAGCTAATATGATGGGCAGACTAATAAAAAAAAAATAAAAAAAGGAGCATGAACTTTGCCAAACGTAAAATTTACCGCCAATGAATGTAAAAAAAGAAGAGAATTGTTAGAGATTTGGAAACTTTTGCCCTTCATTTCCCAATCTCATCGCAACAGCAAATCAGCCAGAAGGGACTGTCAACAGAATCGCGTTTAGAATCAAAAACAAACATACAGAGCCTGTTTCGATGTAAATCTAATAAAAAAAACTTCAATAAAAAAAAAGATAAACAAAAGAAAAAAAATTGAAATTGCTATTTTATAATTTTATCCCTGATATCAATCAAGAATACAGGTTGGTCTAAATTTGCATGCCAGGCTGTTCTATTCCCTAAATAAGTTATTTTACCTTGTTGGTACCTGTTTTGTTGAACTCTTATGCATATGTTATGATTAACCCCTTCAGCACCAAGTTGCTTCAGTTAAAACCAATGCCTGAATCCAGTGGATTTATGGAAAACGACTTTCCATTACAGATAGGGTAAAAATGAATGCACCCGTCATGAAATACGTTTTAGAGACACATACAGGATTATTCAGAGAGCGTGAAAAGCAGGAGAATGACTGGAGAATGAAAAATTCTAGGTCAAAATAGCCAAACCAGAAAAATTCTCCCTTTCATCTCACTTTCCAAATCGGCTAGTTTGACCTAGAATTTTTCATTCTCCAGTCATTCTCCTGCTTTTCACGCGCTCTGAATAACCCTGTAGGTTTATTTGACGGACAGGTGGCTGCCCCTGCTTGCCGAAAAGTGCTATTACATGTAGAACAATATAGCTGGAGATCCTGCTTCCTTGAAGGAAAAATAAGAAACCCAAGCTGTTCAAACATCTTCAGCCCCTTGCATGACATGTCCAAGGGGCTGAAAATTTGGAGGCACATTCTGGAGCCCATTTGATTCATAAGAAACTAATTTGATTTGCTCTAGAATACGGCTAGATTGTGTTTTCATGATGTTGGGCTCCTGCAGGAGCTTTTGGATATTGAGTATATTCGACCTTGGTGGTGATGGGGTTAATCCCATACTGAGATCATCCCCTCTTCCACTTGTGATTTTACTAATGAAAGAGCCATTCCTGATCATTATATTTATTATAACAAAGTAGGGGTTATTCAGAGAGCACCGAAATGTCGGCGACATTTCGGTGCTCTCTCGTTCCCCGCAGTCACTGCACTTTGGGGAATCAAAGTTCCCCCCCACTCTTTGGTGTATTCAGCATTCACTGCAGGGTCCCCGGAGTGCAGGGAAAACGCTCCCCAAACCCAATGAACACCTGTCGAACAATGCCTGAAAACCCACCGAAAACCCGCAGAAACCGCTGCAAAAACCACGCTGAACACACCAGAACAGCCGACGAGCTGATGATCACAGTGAAGAGCAGCCGCCGGACAAAGCTGAGAAGCTGACGAATGAGGTAAAAAAAAAAACTGTACGCTTGAAAGTTTCAACATTGAAATGCTGTTTGCAAAAAAACTGCTTGAAAAAAAATTGCCTAGAATTTACATATAAGGTCCTATGAATGAGAATAAAAAGGGCTGTTACAGAAAAAAGAAAAAGCGCTTTTAAAAAAAAACAGAAAAAAAATTTGCCGAAAAAATCCAGAAAAATGCCTAACAGATCCTAAAAAAATCTATACATAAAGAGACTTTTTACTGCAGATTAAAATAATAAATGGTTTATTAGATATTGGATTAAAACGGGAATATTTTTAACATTGAAGCCTATGGGATTCGCCTGAATAAACCTGCTGAACGAAAACACTGAACAGCAGGGCACTGCAGCAACTTTTCACTGCTGTTCGATGTCTCTGAATAGATTAACCATTGCTTCTCTATGGGGGATTTCACTGCCGTCGAACAGTGTCATACGTGCAGGCAATTTTCCAAAATTTGGTGAACTGCCTGCTCTCTGAACAGCCGAATGGCCCCGATATGGCAATGTACGCTGAATTTCAGCATCCCGTTACATTTCAGGGCCAGATCGGCTCCCTCTGAATAACCCCTTGCGTGTCATTGCCTTTCAAAATGGACAGACCATAGAAGCCTCGTTTTGTACAGACGGCTATCGGTTAGGACGTAAAATCACTGTTTGTTTACTATAATTATATATCGCAATGCTTCTACAATCCCCAATTTAGAAAGAGAAATAAAACAACAAATTTGCCCAAATTTTTTTAATTTTCTCAGGCTTTTCTCTCTTTTCCAACCATCTTTAAACTCTGCATGACCTCTCCTAAACGCTCGCCCGAAATGAATTCAAACACCTTCAAGCACTTGGCACAGTAAGAAGGTGTGAATGGGTGTTAAGTATTAATAGCTGAAGGAAATTTAAGCAAGCAAAACATACAGGGCATATAAAGTTAAGTAAAGGAAGTAGGAAGGTGATTAGTTTAAAGTTGTGGAAATAAAAAAAAAAAACTTAATAAGCTGCCGAAATATATGTGAGCTCCACCGGCGGCTTTAGCTAATATGTTTCTTTGCAACCTCCAAATATTACAGTGCTGTTTTTTGAATACACAAACTCATTTTTTTAACCCCTCTTTTTTAATCAAATGCCTGAGTATACTGGTATCATTGTCCGAGAAGTCCCGTAAAGAGAGGGGGTTATTGGCAGACCCGCTTAGTATAAAAAAAATATTGTGTTTGGTGTTACAATGATTTCATTTCGAAAATATTAATAACTTGAAAAAATGCACAATAAGGAAGTAAAACGCGTGCGTTCACAATAACGCACTGTGCTGTACGTGCAGGTGTAATGTGAGGTTATAGCACATATCACTATCGGTAAAGGACAGAAGCCTTTGATAATATTCGTTTTGTATTTCAACACCTGTATTTTACAATCGCTTTGCTGCCCAGGGACCCTGCAACACATGCCTAATTACCACTCAGAGTTTCCTGTTCCTTACATTTGCTAACCTCCAAATAATGGTTGCCCACCTTAGCCCTCCAGCTGTTGTTGTTGGAGTATGCCTCCCGAAATGCTCTTCCAGCCATCAGTAGCCGAGTGACGTGGCAAATGTATTCCCACCAGAGCTACGGGGCTGACTTCAGAAAGCCTTGCTCTAGTTATTTCGTTGAAACTATATTACGTTATGTCTTTGGACAGAAAATCTGAAAAACACGTAAAATGAACAAGTACGGTTCTACAAAACAGGTCATCGCAAAGATATCCTGGACAGATTTTTTACATTACACTTAGAATAGATAAAACTTAAAAACGAGAGAAATCTCAATGTATCCTTCCTGGTAAAATCCTTTATAAATAAATAAAAAAAAATAAAAAAATATTTAGATAAAACCAAACCATGCGCGATGTGAAACCAGGAGACACGATGTGAAACCAGGAGACGCGATGTGAAACCAGGAGACGCGATGTGAAACCAGGAGAACGTGTTTTCCAAAGAAGACACTTTATTGACTATCTCATTATTGTGCACAAATACAATGAGGGCCAGTTTATATGTTTTCTCAGGAGAAACACTCTCTTGTGTAATAAGCAAACAACAAGATGCAAACATTTTGAATTCGGGGGGGAAAAACTTTTCAGGACCAATGGACAAAGGACAGAGAAATTGTTGATTGCACCACCTAGGGAGATGATGGATTGAATTGATTATTGACTGGGGTGTGTTTTTTTTTTGTTCTTTACGTAAGATACGGTTAAGTAACAAGGGCATTAATATGACTGCAATCAAACTGTGAATAAACTACTTAGATTGTGAATAAATGCCCACATATATAAGGGGATATTCAGAGAGCACCGAAATGTAGGTGCTCTCTCAAACGCCACCGATCAGCCTGCCGATCGCAGCCGACGATCTGTCAAACAGATTGCCGAACGCAGTCGCAGCCAACCGAACTTAGCTGATGATCCTCTGAACGGCACTGAACAGATCACCGAGTGCAGCCGACGATCTGCCATACACCGCCGTCCAGCCACCGAAAAAATCTGATCAGCTGCCGAACTCGGGGGCAAAGGAAAAAAAAATGCAATTTTTTAAAAGACATTTAAAACAATAAAAGTGCTTGGAGATAATAAAAAAGGTCCTATGAATAATAATAAAAATGTCTGTTACAGAATAAAAACAAACTCTGTTTTAGATCCACCTGACCTAAGTCGATCTCCTTCATTCAATGAGAGAACGCGTTAGTGAATAACCCCTACTTAAGCATTTCACTTTTTGATGAGAAAATATCATAGCATTTATCTGAAATACAATGTATAATGAACTTTGTTTTTATAAAGTATTTTACCAGGAAGGATACATTGAGATCTCTCGTTTTCACGTATATCCTGGGTGGTGAGTATTTACCGTTAGGTGTCTTGCCCCTACTGGAGAGGTGTTCTTGCTGGGATTTGAACCTGTGTCTTCACGGTCTCCATGGTTATAGGGCAGTGATGTTACCTTTACTTCACCCTGCCAGTCAGGGTAAATAGCAATGGCATGTTGGCATATAAATTGCTGCTCTAAAAATGTTAAAGAATTAAAATAACATAATTCTGCATATTTTAATTTGCTATTTGTTAGTGTTTCCTTTACAGAATTTACAGACACTAGGGCCCAGCGGCGGGGCTTTAAGGCGGATTCTGCAGCAGGCCACTCCTCCGGCCCGTCTAAGTACGCAGCTGACATGCGGTGAGTGTCATTGGCTGCAGGGGGACGGGCTGGGTGGGAGGGGCGATAGAGGTGCATTGAAGTCAGCAGTGGAGTACCATGCCGCCCCCGCGGCTTCAAAGTCCACCCGACACAGGGACGCCTTAGTGTGCCCTGCGGCGGAAAATGTTAAACAGAACTATTGTAAACTTAACAACTCCATAGACTATGGGCCTATTTCATAGTTTACTGTATAATAGAGACGGTAAGCAGGAAAAGCCGCACTTGCAGATTTACCCTTACCGACTCCATTTTTACCGTTGTATTCCGGAGCAGATGCTTTCTTAGCGTTTTGCTTCAGAAAATAGCACAAAGCTTCACTCCGCTGCAAGTATCAGCTTGTGGATTCCACACAACTCCATGGAGCTTTGCGCATCCTGACTGCGAGCTTGCTCTCACAAGATCGTGCAGAGCTGCGGAGTGATCTAGGAACTATTTCTCACTCTGCTCCCAGTGAGAAGAAGCAGCAGATCGCATTTGCATTTACAAAATCACTTAACACCAGCTTTTAGGAGTCGGCATTTGACAGTGAAAGCACGTTTCCTGTGTAGAAGAGCAGCCTACTTTGGAATAGCTCATGCTTCCACATGGAGGTTACAATTAACGTCTCCCATAATAAGTATAGGAGATGTTAATTTACAATAACCTCGTGCAGGGAAATGGCTACATTCGAGCACCAAGCTCAGCCTGCGGCAGGAAAGGAATGGTGTTTCCCATCAATAAACTGGCTACAGGAGACGTTATGTGTCATGTTTCCTCTAGTTAGCTTATCGACAAATATGGAATATAGCCCTATAGCAGCTCTGGTAAATTTACAACAGCTTTGATTAAGATAACGCCAACCTTGGATTAGGGCCTTACATCATGATCCTTGTCTTGCACAAATTCAAATGTGGTCTACATTATTAACATACACGCATAAATCACCACGACCTGATAATCTACCTATGGTGTATACAATATACTGTATATAAGTGTATATATATATATATATATATACAGTCAGGTCCAGAAATATTGGGACATCAACACAATTCTAACATCTTTGGCTCTATACACCACCACAATGGAGTTGGAATGAAACAAACACAATGTGCTTTAACTGCAGACTGTCAGCTTTAATTTGAGGGTATGTACATCCAACTCAGGTGAACGGTGTAGGACTTACAGCAGTTTGCAGATGTGCCTCCCACTTGTTAAGGGACCAAAAGTAATGGGACAGAATAATAATCATAAATCAAACTTTCCCTTCTTAATACTTGGTTGCAAATCCTTTGCAGTCAATCACAGCCTGAAGTCTGGAACGCATAGACATCACCAGACGCTGGGTTTCATCCCTGGTAATGCTCTGCCAGGCCTCTACTGCAACTGTCTTCAGTTCCTGCTCGTTATTGGGGCATTTTCCCTTCAGTTTTGTCTTCAGCAAGTGAAATGCATGCTCAATGGGATTCAGGTCAGGTGATTGACTTGGCCATTGCATAACATTCCACTTCTGTCCCTTCAAAAACTCTTTGGTTGCTTTTGCAGTATGCTTTGAGTCATTGTCCATCTGCACTGTGAAGCGCCGTCCAATGAGTTCTGCAGCATTTGGCTGAATGTGAGCAGATAATATTGCCCGAAACACTTCAAAATTTCATCCTGCTGCTTTTGTCAGCAGTCACATCATCAATAAATAAAAGAGAACCAGTTCCATTGGCAGCCATACATGCCCATAACATGACACTACCACCACCATGCTTCACTTATGAGGTGGTATGCTTAGGATCATGAGCAGTTCCTTTCCTTCTCCATACTCTTCTCTTCCCATCACTCTGGTACAAGTTGATCTTGGTCTCATCTGTCCATAGGATCTTGTTCCAGAACTGTGAAGGCTTTGTTAGGTGTTGTTTGGCAAACTCTAATCTGGCCTTCCTTTTTTTTGAGGCTCACCAATGGTTTACATCTTGTGGTGAACCCTCTGTAGTCACTCTGGTGAAGTCTTCTCTTGATTGTTGACTTTGACACACATACACCTACCTCCTGGAGAGTGTTCTTGATCTGGCCAACTGTTGTGAAGGGTGTTTTCTTCACCAGGGAAAGAATTCTTCGGTCATCCACCACAGTTGTTTTCCATGGTTTCCCGGGTCTTTTGGTGTTGCTGAGCTCACCGGTGCGTTCCTTCTTTTTGAGAATGTTCCAAACAGTTGTTTTGGCCACGCCTAATTTTCTTGCTATCTCTCTGATGGGTTTGTTTTGTTTCTTCAGCCTAATGATGGCTTGCTTCACTGATAGTGACAGCTCTTTGGATCTCATCTTGAGAATTGACAGCAACAGATTCCAAATGCAAATAGCACACTTGAAATGAACTCTGGGCCTTTTATCTGCACATTGGAATTGGGGTAATGAGGGAATATCACACACCTGGCCATGGAACAGCTGAGAAGCCAATTGTCCCATTACCTTTGATCCCTTAACAAGTGGGAGGCACATCTGCAAACTGCTGTAAGTCCTACAACATTCAGTTGGATGTACATACCCTCAAATTAAAGCTGACAGTCTGCAGTTAAAGCACATTGTGTTTGTTTCATTCCAACTCCATTGTGGTGGTGTATAGAGCCAAAGATGTTAGAATTGTGTCGATGTCCCAATATTTCTGGACCTGACTGTATATATACTGTATATATATAAACAATCCAAATGGATGCACTCTGATGCATGCTAAGCCCTGGAGTGCATACATTTGGATTGTTTATATATATATATATATATATATATATATATATATTGGATTTTTTTTCGCCCAGGCAGTGAATTCAACTAATATTGATGGCAAGGAGAGTGCTGGTTCAAATTTGATGGTTATATATATATATATACACACACACACACACTTGGCTATGTATATATGCATTTCTCCAGGAAGGTATAGAATCCAGCAGGGTTATTCAAAGAGAATTTGAAAATCCCCGCACGTTCGGTGACTTTTCGTTCTCTTCAATTCGGTGCGATTTGCCGATCCCATTTCGGCGACCCTGCGGTGTATTCAGCAAGCACCACATGGCCGTCGTAGTGCAGGGAAAAGCCGCCGCAAACCAGCGGAACACTCACCACAAAACCCGGTGAACGCTCACCGAAACCCACAAAAACATCTGGATTAACCCCGCCGAACACACTGGAGAAACCCGAGCAGCCGCCAATCATAGTGCAGAGCAGCCGCTGGAAAAACCCGACACGCAGACGAATGAGGTGAAAAAAAAACCCAATACACTTGAAAGTGTGAAATTTGAAACGCTGTTTGCAGACAAACTATAGAACTAAAATGTCTGAAATTTACATATAAGATCCAATGAATGATAATAAAAAGGGTTGTTACAGAAAAAAGAAGACAATTTAAAAAAAAAAAAAACAGGAAATTTTTTTGCCAAAAAATCCCACAAACAGATGCTAAAAAATCTATATATAAAGAGACTTTTTACTGCAGAATATAATATTAAACGGTTTATTAGATATTGAATTAAAACGGGAATATTTTTAACATTGAAGCCTATAGGAATCGCCTGAATAAATCTGTTGAATGAAACCACTCAACAACAGGGCATTTCGGCAACTTTTCACTGCTGGTTTTTGTTCTCTGAATAGACGAATCATTGCTTGTCTATGGGGATTTCACTGCCCTCGAACAGGCACCAATCAGGCACCGTATGTGCAGGCAATTCGCCAAAATTTGGCGAACTGTCTGCTCTCTGAATAGCCGAATGGCCAGGAAAGGTAACCGTACGCTGAATTTCACTGTTCGGTTACCTTTCTCCAGCAATTCGGATCTCTTTGAATAACCCTGCATGAATCTTGTATAACTTTAAATATTTGATTATAACTACATAGGGATCCTCAACGTTTCAGTCCTTTATGGACCCTTCTCAAGAAAAGTCTATATTATATAGCGTTTGAATAGATACTTATTTATTATCACATCTTCAGATTATTATCATCTGCGTTACATACATAAATCAATCAAATATACATACAGGGTTATTCAAAGAGCTCCGAATTGCTGGAGAAAGGTAACCGAACGCTGAAATTATGCATACGGTTACCTTTCCTGACCATTCGGCTATCCAGAGAGCAGGCAATTCGTCAAATACTGGCGAATTGCCTGTTCGGTGCCTGTTCGAGGGCAGTGAATCCCCATAGAGAAGAAATGCTTCGGCTATTCAGAGTGCAAAACCCAGAAGCGAAAAGTTGCCGAATTGCCTTGCCATTCGGTGGTTTAATTCGGCAGGTTTATTCAGGCGAATCCCATAGGCTTCAATGTTAAAAATATTCCCGTTTTAATTCAATATCTAATAAACTGTTCATTATAATATTCTGCAGTAAAAGGTCTCTTTATTTTTAGATTTTTCAGGACCTTTAAGGCATTTTTTTTTGGATTTTTTGCAAACATTTTTTTTCCGTTTTTTTTTAAAATCGTTTTTTCTTTTTTCTGTAACAGCCTTTTTTATTATCATTCATTGGATCTTATATGTAAATTTCATACATTTTCGCTCAGTAGTTTGTTTGCAAACAGAGTTTCACTTTTCAAACATTCAAGCATACTGTTCTTTTTTTTTTCACTCCATTCGTCTGCGGTGTCGGGTTTTTCCGGCCAGATTTAATCCAGATGTTTATGAGGGTTTCGGTGTGCGTTCGCCCTCGTTTTGCGGTGAGATTTCGGCGGGATTGCGGCGACTTTTCCCTGCATTACGGCAGACCTGTGGTGCTTGCTGAGTACACTGCAGGGTCGCCGAAATGGGATCGCCAAATCGCACCGAATTGAAGAGAACGAAAAGTCACCGAACGTGCGGCGGCTTTTCGATTCTCTTTGAATAACCCTGATAGTTACATTTAGCATACTTCTTGTGCAGCAGTTCCATTTTAGCCTTAGTAGTGCAAGAAAATATATAAATATTTTCATCTTCTTTCAGCATTCAGAATGAATCATGTTAACCTATAATATTAACCTATAATATGACAGATCATATTTCTTTTATTTTTAATGTCTATTTCGGAAAAGAAAAAAAATTGATGTCAGTTTGCTATTTTCTTTAGATTGAACGCCTCTCCGAGTTACATATACAAGACCAATAAAGTGCTATTAGCTTTCTGAATGTCTTCACGTGAAACTGTGCAATGTTTTTCAGAAACCTGGATAGCCTATGCACCTTAGGGGGCAACAAAACCATCACAGAGATTTAACGGCTCTTGAAATCATATCCCCCAAACCTTAGAGTGCCTGCTGGGTCAGTGGAAAAACATAAAGTTAGGAGGTTATAAATAATCTTTCTTTTATCACAGGCTATAATGCCTTGGCAACTTCAAAGGCCAGGTCAAAGATACTGGCTCATTTGAAGTTGTGTAGACAGTAGTTCTTTATAGTAATGGTCACTTGGTTTCTTGTGCATAACTAAATAACAAAAGGAAAAACAAACAAACATGTGTGCACCCTTTCATAAACAAATTTATGTATAGGTTTTGCCCTTCCGAATGTGCATCATTATTAGCGTCATTTTAAAAAACACAAGTGCCTTTATTATATAAAAATATTATATATCCTCTTTATTGTTAGGTTATCTGAGCAGGGCCCTCTACTCCTCCTGTTTCTGTTCCTATGTTTGTTTTTATTTTTTTCCCATGTTGGTTCTATACAAATGATGATGATAATAATATAAAATAAAATGTGTTATTATTATTTTTATGTATTTCCAACAATTTTAATTTACAAATTACAAACAAACTTAGTGTGACGTTGATGGGTCGGCTTGGGAGACCCCTGCATGTAGCACCAAGAATCCCTTCAACCAGAAATGGCACCAGACCCTTATACGACCAGCATCGACAATCGTGAAGGAAGTGGCAAAGGGCGGACAAGATTACCAGCACTTGCAATGGTTGGGCTTATAACAAGTCACGGTACAAGTAAAACCAGTCCTTGAAGTAGCTGGTGTGCATAAGGTTGCAGAGTGCGATAGGGACAGAAGACTAGGGTTGGTACACAGAGTATCGCCGAACACTTCAGAGTAGTAAACAAGCCGGTTCAGTACAAAAAAATAAATAATCACAGAACACTTCAGATTCAGTAAACTAACCAGGTCAGTACACATAGGGTTACCGAACAATACACGGTCAATATACGAACCTGGTTGGTATACAGAAAAAAAGAACAAGGAGAACCACTGTTAAGTCCTCAGGCAACCACAACAGTGCAAAGACTATTCGCCGGCAAGTGATTATGTAGGTGCTTAGGCTCTGCCTATTCTTGCGTCAGTTTGGAGTGCCGGAACGTCCGTGTGTGTCACGGATATGATGACGCAATCACCCCTGCAGCATTACACAAGGAAAACCATAAAGGGACGACACAAGCGAGCGTTCCGCATCAGTATCGCCTTTTGGAATGATGCGGGAAGAAGTTGCATTGAAAAATGGTGCAGCGGTGTGACGCAGCCTAGAGTCGAGTGCTGGGAAACGGCACAGTATGCAAGACCTCACGTCCCCTGGCACAGAGGAGTGACACTGGCCCGAGGCCTTGGAAGTGGTAACCCTGACACTTAGGAACCAGAGACAAGAGGTGAAGAGGGCCCTGCTCACTGGAGCTTATAAATTAGAGATGTTGATGGGATGAAGGAGAAAATGATCAGTTACCAGTTACAACCATATTAGTGGTAAGAATTTCTAACAATCATGTCAAAAGGAGATGCAGAACCTGCTGCCTAACAATGAAGCAAAAATGGAGGAGAATGTTAACCCTAACTGAAACCCTAACCCTTAACCCTAACCCTACAAGTTACCCTAACTGTAAAATTAACAAGACTATCCAGAGAAAAGTAAATAAAAAGGATTTAAATTTTTTCTTTTCTTATAGCTGAATTTCTAGCTCTCCAGTTTGAGAGCAATCGATATGTGTTGTTTTCAGAAACATCTGAATTAGAGCGACATTTTTTTAACCTTTGCATTATTTTTATATGATTTTTTCTCTGGCGATCAGATGGTGACACTCTTACTATTGTAAACTTGAACAAGCATGCAAAAGGCCTTTCTAAAAAAACAACACCAAAACATTGCACTCATCGATTTGACATCTCCACTTTATGTTACAGCTGGTCCGTTTATCCTATGAGGCCACAGTGTTCAAGTTCAAGTATGGATGTATAACTCTGAAGCCAGCAATTACTGAATGCACCATAATAAGGAAATGAAAGCAAAATAAACTATACTTTCGTCTGCTCACATCACCGTGCATAGCAGGATACAGATGTGACCAATAATTTGCCATCTGTTATTCAGCAAGGAATGTTTATATACTTCTGTTGCACCATCCATTGCATCAAACACTGAAGAATTCAATGTTAGATCTCAAAGTTTGAACATGCCACGGTAAGCTCAGAAGGGGTCTCTCAGGAAGTGGAGCTTCAAGCATCAAAAGAAGTGCATGAAATTCCAGTATTTCAAATGCAATGTAGAAGAATGCCTATGTTGCAGGCTTCACCTTAACGTTTTTGCTAATCTTTTCCTTCTTAATGGGAATAATCATATTTATTTTTTCTAATTTTCAACTTTACATGTTGTTTAAAGTGCTTCCATTACAAGCTGTTTAACCCCATCACTTAAAGTGATTATATAAAAAAAGAAAGTCAAACACTGTCTGGAGCCATTGGTTTTTAGAAAATCGGTTTTACTTAATTAAACAGTAAGAAATATTTGGGAATGTTCCTGAGTTATTTCTTACTGTAATACTCTATTTGGTAGGCAGATGTCGCCACCTGCTGACCAAAAGGAGTTACTGTAGTTATGAGCTCTGTGTAAGGATCAGCTGTGGAGCTGTGGAGCTGTGGAGCATCAAGTCCATGCTACTAAAACGTTAAGGGCGTATTTTGGAGCACAAAGAGAAATTAATTTAATTTGCAATGACACAAAAAAAGAGAAGGGGCAAGCGACTGTCAAAATATCCACTTATTTATCTCCCCTCAGTGCCGAGACATTTCACCCTCTTGTGCTGAGATAATTTTGAATAGGTTTTCTTATCCTATTTAACCACTATTTGAAGTTTTGTTTTATTGCAAAACCCACACAAATTATTCGTTATGTTTTTCATTGGACTCAGCAGAATCAATATACATAATTACCTTGAGTATATGCTACATCACATTATGTCAGGAAGCTATATAATTTTTTTGCAGATTTTTATTTGGATTTCAATACTATATAGTGTGTAAATTAGTTATTGTTTACTTTTATTCAACAATTTAACATTTGTGAAAAACATAACAAGAGAAAAAAGATGTCATCTGCGCTCGTTTCTATGTATTTCCATGTACAACAAAACACTATCAGGAGGTTTTAGTTTGTTTTAATGGCCATTGAAACGTAAGCTCACTCGCCCCGCCAAGGCACCTCTTTGTAGAGCGAGTCCTAACCAATGTACCAAAAGCTGCTCTTCTGAGCAACTACATGCCCCTCCTGCTGCTTTTCAGCTAAGGAGACGCAGAAAATGGTGGGTTTATTTATACACGCACCAAGCACTTCCAATTTGGGGTTGAAAACAAAAACATGGAAAAAGGAACAGCAGCAGAAATGCCGAACTGGTGTTACAGCATAATATACATACATACAGAAAAAATGGCGTTGTGCCTATACTCACCAGAGCGGCTGCAACAGCCAGGTTGAGCTTACGTTTCAATGGCAATTAAAACAAACTAAAACCTCCTGATAGTGTTTTGTTGTACATAGAAACGAGCGCAGATTAAATCTTTTTTCTCTTGTTATGTTTTATACATGAACTGGGCTGTTACTCCTGGCTGTTGCAGCCGCTCTGATGAGTATAGGCGCAACGCCATTTTTTCTGTATGTATGTATATTATGCTGTAACACCAGTTCGTCATTTCTGCTGCTGTTCCTTTTTCCATGTTTTTGTTTTCAACTTCAAATGGGAAGTGCTTGGTGCGTGTATAAATAAACCCACCATTTTGTTTGCCTCTCCTTTGCTGAAAAGCAGCTGGAGGGGCATGTAGTTGCTCTGAAGAGCAGCTTTTGGTACATTGGTTAGGTACTCGCTCTACAAAGAGGTGCCTTGACGGGGCGAGTGAGCTTACATTTTAATGGCCATTAAAACAAACTAAAACCTCCTGATAGTGCTTTGTTGTACATGGAAATACATAGAAACGAGCGCAGATGACATCCTTTTTCTCTTGTTATGTTTTATACATGAACTGGGCCGTTACTCCTGGCTGTTGTAGCCGCTCTGGTGAGTATAGGCGCAACGCCATTTTTTCTGTATGTATGTAATTTAACATTTGTGGTTATATTTTCTATAGGGTGTTTTTTTTAATATAACCAGAAATGGAGAATGTGTTTTGGCATTTTTCAACGAAAATAAAAGGGATTGCTTGTCAGTGGTCTACTTCCCAAGTGGACTATTTTCAAGTGGAGGTTAAAAACAGGAGTTCTACCTGTACTGGTCTGTGGTTTGTATCTCTAGAGGGAGAAAAACCTCTGTTTTATTTATCCATTTGTTTTCCTGTGAGCTGCTGGTGGCTTGTTAATTGGGGTGTGTTGTCTGTCAGGTGATTTCACTTGTCTGGCTTCATAAACTCACTGGCAACTCACTGAGCTTGCACACAAGGGCTTGCTTGTCAGTGGTCTACTTTCCAAGTGGGCTACTTTCAAGTGGAGTTTAAAAACAAGAGTTCAAATAGCAGGTACCAATTGCTATTTATTTATTTGTTATCTTGTTGTGGGTATGAGTGTTAGCAAGCTTGGAGGTCTGACCCAGTGCACATCATGCTGCATGTATGCATGTCTGGAGGAATCCTTCCAGGGTCCATATCTTTGTAGCAAGTGTGAACGTGTAGCTCTTCTGGAAGCTCATATTGGAGATCTGGAAGGGCAAATCGTAACGCTGAGGCAGATTGACAATCTTGAGAGGGGCCTGCTTCTCACGGAGCAAAGTATAGTTGAGGAATCTAGTGGTGTGGGAGGAGTGGAGTTAACTGGGGAACAGATTGGTAGCTGGGTGTCAGTGACACGTGGTAGCAGGGGGGACGGAAGAGGAAAAGGTTGGCTAGTCCTGATCTTGCGCACACAAACAGATTTGCCCCTTTGAGCGAAGATGTTGGGTGCATCAGCTCAAGTGTAGCAGTACTGGAGGAGGCTACTCCCTCTAACAGCAGGGGGATCAGCCCACCAAGTAATGGAGGGATAAAGAGCGCAAGTAAGCCTAGACAGGTTGTGGTGGTAGGGGACTCTATTAAGAGAGTAGACAGGGTAATCTGTTGCTCTGATCGCCTTAACCGGGCAGTTTGCTGTCTGCCAGGTGCTCGTGTTAGGCATGTGGTTGACAGAGTTGATAGATTATTGGGAGGGGCTGGAGATGACCCAGCTGTCATGGTCCATATTGGTACCAATGACAAAGTAAGAAGAAGATGGAAGGACCTGAAGAATGAGTTCAGGGAATTAGGAAGTAAACTGAAGAAGAGGTCCTCCAAGGTAGTATTTTCTGAGATACTACCTGTGCCATGCGCTACAGTGGAAAGGCAGCGGGAGATCAGGGAGGTCAATGCGTGGCTTAAATCTTGGTGCAGTAAGGAGGGACTTGGGGTTTTAGAGCACTGGGCTCATTTTGCACTGGGGTACAATCTGTATAGTCGTGATGGATTGCACCTGAATGGAAGAGGGTCTGCTGTGCTGGGGGACAGGATGGTTAAAAGGCTGGAGGAGACTTTAAACTACTGCAAGGGGGGAAGGGATACAGTAGCTTACAAAATGGAGACAGAACAGATAGCGGAAGGGTTTCAGCTCAGACTAAGGGTGGTGGAGCCGGGTGATGGGTAATGTCAAAACATTGGAGGCATGCAATGTAAAGTCGCATTCAGCATGTTTGGGTAGAGACAACATTAAATGTATGCTTGGTAATGCAAGGAGCCTCAATAACAAGATGGGGGAACTAGAGGCAATAGCATACACTAAGCAATACGACATAATAGGAATAACAGAAACGTGGTGGGATGAAACGCATGACTGGGCTGTAAACTTAAATGGTTATGCATTGTTTAGAAGGGATAGGAAACATAAGAAAGGGGGTGCAGTATGTTTTTATGTAAATCAGGATTTAAATCCAAATATTAAACACTTGGAAAGCATGAGGGGAATGTGGAATCCTTATGGGTAAATATTTCTTTGGAGAATAAACAGGGAAGTCAACTATTGGTTGGCATATGCTATAAACCACCTAATATAGATAATGATGAGGAAGAACAACTGTTAGAGCAAATTAGGAAGGCTGCACATCATGGTAGCACTTTAATTATTGGAGATTTTAATTACCCAGACATTAATTGGGATAGTGGGACTAGTAATTCAGCGAAGGGAATCCAGTTTCTGAACCTTTTTAAATGATACCTTCATGACACAACTGGTAGAAGCACCAACTAGAGAGGATAACTGTCTGGATCTGGTTATAAAATAATGTGGATCTTTTCTCAAATATTCATGTATGGGAACAGTTGGGAAACAGTGACCATAATATGGTGTCTTTTGAAATAAACTAAAAAAAACACATTCATAGGGGGCATGCTAAAACATATAATTTTAAAAAGGCCAACTTTATTAAAATAAAGGAAGCTCTCAATGTCATTGACTGGCAGAAACACTTTCATGGGAAAAACACTGAGGATAAGTGGAATATCTTTAAACTAACATTAGAAACGTACACGTCACAATATATTCCACTGGTTAATAAATATAAAAGCAACAGACTGAAACCAATGTGGCTTAGTAGGAAGGTAACCAAGGAAATTAAAAATAAAAAGAAGACATTTAAAGCTTTCAAATCTGATAAATCTGAGGCATCCTATAAAGCTGTGTTTCCCAAACCTGTCCTCAGGACCCTCTGCCTCGCCAGGTTTGACAGATATCTGAAGCACAGCACAGGTGATATTATTTGCTGCTCTGTGATTGCAGGATTCAGTCTGCATTTCCCCAAGGTGAAATACTAAATCTGGCCTGGTTGAGGGTCCCAAGGAGAGGTTTGGGAAACACTGCTATAAAGTATATAGGGCAGCCAATAAAGCATGTAAAAAAGCGATTAGATGGGATAAACTAGAAAATGAAAAAGAAATAGCCAAAGAGAGCAAGACCAACCCATAAAGATTCTTTAGGTACATAAATTCTAAAAGACCCAAGAGTGAAAATGTAGGTTCACTAAAATCTGAGTCGAGTATCATTAACTGAAGATCAAGATAAGGCAGAAATTTTGAATATTTTTCTTCAGTATTTATCAAAGAGAAACCTATAACAGGAGACATGCAATTCATTAATAAAAACTTACTAATACAAAGTGACTGGTTGACTCAGGACAAGGTTTTGCAGCAATTAAACAATGTGAATGTGAATAAAGCTTCAGGGCCAGATGGAATTCACCCGCGAGTATTGAGGGAGCTATCTGTTGAAATATGTAAACCTCTGTTCTTAATCTTTCAAGATTCTTTTCTTTCAGGAATCGTACCAAAGTATTGGAGAAAAGCTGACATGGTCCCTATATTTAAGAAAGGTTTAAAATTTGTGCCTGGGAATTATAGACCTGTGAGCTTAACATCTTGTGAAGGGATTTTACCAGGAAGGATACATTGAGATTTCTCTAGTTTTCAGGTATGTTCTGGGTGGCGAGTATGTGCCGTTGGGTGTCTTGCCCAAGGACACTTACTGGAGAGGTTGCTCGCTGGGATCGAGCCCATGGCTCCACAGGCTCTCTCCAAGCAGAGCAGTGATGTTACCTCTACTCCACCCAGCCGGCCATCTGTGGCTGGGAAAGTATTTGAGGGGTTACTAGTGGATAATATTCAGGAATTTATTGGGAGGCATAATGTAATTGGCAAAAATCTGCATGGTTTTATGAAACACAGATCATGTCAGACTAACCTAATTACGTTCTATGAGGAATTAAGTAGAAGTATAGATCAGGGGGTCGCAGTGGATGTGATTTACTTGGATTTTGCCAAAGCTTTCGACACAGTTCCACACAAAAGGTTACTATTTAAATCAATAAAAATTGGTCTAGATGAAAATACTTCTTCTTGGATAGGAAACTGGATAAAAGATAGGGTACAGAGAGTGGTCATAAATGGTACATTTTCAAGATGGACATCAGTGTTAAGTGGTGTCCCTCAGGGGTCTGTTATAGGACCAATTCTATTCAATTTATTTATAAATGACCTTGAGATAGGCATTGAAAGTCATGTATCAATGTTTGCAGATGACACAAAACTAGGAAAAGTAATACAATGTGAGCAGGATGTTACTTCGCTGCAGAGGGATTTAGATAGATTGGGGACTGGGCACTTAAATGGCAGATGAAATTTAATGTAGATAAAATGCAAAGTTATAGTTACATAGTTACATAGTTATATAGGCTGAAAAAAGACATGCGTCCATCGGGTTCAGCCTCTCCCACATAACCTACTGCTGTTGATCCAAAAGAAGGCAAAAAACCCAGTCTGAATGCTTGCCAATATGCAACATACTGGGAAAAAATTCCTTCTTGACCCCAGAATGGCAGTCAGATTTCTCCTTGGATCAAGAAGCTTTTACCCACATATTAAATATTATAACCCTTAATATTCTGTGTCTGCAGGAAGTCATCCAGTCGTTTTTTAAAAGTCTGTACAGACTCTGACCCAACCACCTCAACAGGCAGAGAATTCCACAGCTTGATTGTTCTCACCGTAAAATAACCCTTCCTATGCTTTAAGCTAAATTTTCTTTCTTCCAGTCTAAATGGATGACCCCTTGTCCTGTGTATAGTCCTGTTAATGAATAGGTTATCAGACAATGGTTGATAATGGCCCCGTATATATTTATATAAGGTTATCAGATCCCCTCTAAGGCGCCTTTTCTCTAAACTAAACAGGTTTAAGCTTGTTAGTCTTTCCTCATAACTTAACCCTTCCATCCCCCTTATTAATTTAGTTGCCCGTCTCTGCACTTTTTCTAACGATATAATATCTTTTTTTTAAGACAGGTGCCCAAAATTGCACGGCATATTCAAGGTGCGGCCTGACCATTGATTTATACAGAGGCAAAATTATGTTTTCATCCCGTGAGTGAACTCCCCTTTTAATGCATGCCAGTACTTTGCTGGCCTTGGCGGCTGCTGTTTGACATTGCACTTATGCACTTTGGAGTTTGCACATTTGGGAATAATCATAGACTTCAACTAAGTAACAATGTGCAATGTCAAACAGCAGCCACCAAGGGGGAATGGAAGCAGGGGCGGATCCAGAGTCTAGTCTCGGGAGGGGCAATGACCCCTGAGATCTATATACAAATCCTGGGTTCAGGTTTGGGTTCAGTGAAGACAGTGACACGCCCCCCACCACCCTTCCCCCCAGGTACCACACGTGACACAGGGCCAGGGCCCAGTCACTGTCAGTGGGTCACTCGGTCTCACTCGTCTCGAGGAGAGACGCTCGGCCCGATCAACAGATGGAAGGATGACACACTCACACTCACAGATGGCAGACTGAGCGGTCTGAGCAGAGTCAGACTGAGCTGCTGGCCTGCTGCTGAGGAGGACCGTGGAGTCACTGGGTGGGCACTGGGCCCTGCCTGGCCCTGGCCTGGGCATACTAGGCAGTGGCACTGGCTGCAGGCAGGGCATGAAGATGAGGCCGGCAGGCAGGGCAGGCACAATCACACACACCACACCATTTATTTTCACTCACTCACTCACCGGAGTCTGAAAAATGACAGTGTCTTTTCGTCTACTCTACAGTCAGTGTCTGTCTCTCTCGAGTGCAGTGTGACTGTGCCACTGATGCTGTGCGAGTGGCGTGCGCACGCACTCGCAGCAGGCCAGCGGACTTAGTCTTAGCCACAGCAGCACTCATGAGTCATGACATGACACTGACTGCTCTGTGGTGGAACAGGCTGCTCAGCTGCGCAGCAGCAGAGCTGAGCACAAAGCAGCCGGGCACAGGCTGCTGCACTGTGTGCGCAGCAGAGACAATGTGGCGCCTCCTGCTCGCTTTCCCGCCCATGTGACACTCACCATGTGATGTGTACACGTCACCAGTCCAGCGCCCGCCCCGGATTGACACGTGACTGTGAGCTAGTGACGTGGGACAAGGGGCTGGGCTGCTGAGCATGGCTGGCGACGCCTCACTTCCTGTTCTACTTCTTCCTGGCTGTTCGTTCTCGTTGCCGCCTCCTCCTCGCTCGCTCGCGAGTCAGACAGTGCGGCGGGCCGGACTGCCAGCGTGGCCCGCCGTGAGTCAGTGTGTGAGGGCTATGAGCGGACAAAAAATTTTTCAGCACACATGAGTCACTGTGTCAGTGAGTGACACTGACAGAGAGATGATAATGGGCAGGCAGGCAGTGCGCGCCGCAGGTCGCGGCGCGCGCTGCAGTTTGGCCGGCCCGGCGGCAATGCTAAATCTGTTGCTGTGAAAGGGGCAGTTTATCAGAATCTCGGGGGGGGGGGCAATTGCCCCGTTGCCCCCCTCTGGATCCGCCCCTGAATGGAAGGTTTAAGTTATGAGGAAAGACTAACAAGCTTAAACCTGTTTAGTTTAGAGAAACGGCTCCTTAGAGGGGATCTGATAACCTTATATAAATTTATACGGGGCTATTATAAACCATTGTCTGGAAACCTATTCCTTAACAGGACTATACACAGGACCAGTGGCGACTCTAGGAACAATATTTAGGGGGGCACATAAGATTCAGCAGCCAAAACTGGGGGTGCACTAATAATTTTCACCACTAAATCATACCACTGAATAAAACTAAGGGCCCTATCACCTGGTGTGAGCTAAAACACCATCACTAAAGGAAAAATTTAGCGCGAGTCGCTAAAACTTACAGGCTTATTCACAGAGAGGTGAAAAGCAGGAGAATGACTGGAGAATGGAAAATTCTTGGTCAAAATAGCCAAACCAGAAAAATTATCCCATTCATCTCACTTTCCAAATCGGCTATTTTGACCTAGAATTTTCCATTCTCCAATCATTCTCCTGCTTTTCACTGCTTTCTGAATAACCCTGTTAGTGCCTGACGACCTACTAACAGATCACCTTGTCCGCGGTAGTCCATGAACAAGGTCATTTGGCGCACGCTAGGGAAACTCTAAGACCCGGGCTGAGACCCAGCGCTAATGCGGTTGTGCTGGGCCATACCTATTCCCCGCCCTCACAAGCTTGAATATGAACACATCCAGTGAATATCCTCACACCCCTGAATTATTAAATTCCTCCACGGTGGTCGTATCATCGATGTTTTGATTCACACATATATTAAGGCTGATGGGCATTGCATGATAAATGCCTCCCTACAGCATGTAGAATCCTTACACTGCATTTAATAGATCCAAAAGGAAGGACAGGTGAGCCACAATAACTTCCCTGCTGCAGCATATAAATAATACATGTTTCAGGGCAAGACTTATTCACGTGTCCCTTTAAACATGGTCCACACGGTCATCCTAATAATCATACGCTTACATACTATGAATAACCCCCAGCTTAAAATGTTTAAAATTAGGCAATATATTAGAATTAGGATATACACTATATTGCCAAAAGTATTCGCTCACCTGCCTTGACTTGCATATGGATGGGTGAGCGAATACTTTTGGCAATATAGTGTATGTGAATAAAGGATACATATATATCTTAATACAGCTGACTGCAACAGCAGCGACATTGCTGACCAGATCCATTACCATGGTGAATGGGGCCAAGAGAACACCTGTGCTGCATTCCTTTCAATTGCCTGTTAATTTTGGGCGAGGACCTGTTTTTTCTTTCTTTTTGGAGTTAGCACCAGGGTTGAGCAGTAGGTAAAATGTTGCAATTAGCGCCCCTCAAAAAATTAGCGCTGGCACCAAATGAGCTGTTAGCTGCAAAAGCACTAGAGATCTCTATCACTCCCCGTGTTAATTAAAGGACGCGTAAAGTACAGTAAGCTCGCGGTAAAAATTGCTAACAGCAACGCGCTAAGTGATTTTTCCCATTTGAAGCGGGAGGCAAACGATCTGTTGGTCCGGCGCTAGACTCAATTAACCTGGCACTAATGCAAAAACATGCTGATGCCAGGGTTAGCTCAAACCAGGTAATAGTGCCCTAAATAAGTATATATAAATCACGAGTACATATAAATAAGATTCCAAAACCCCAGAGTAATGTGATGCAATGAGTAATGTGATGCAATGATGCCTTTTTATTGTACTAACCTAATACTTAAATTCAAAATTTTCTTTGTTTTTTGTTGTTTTTAATGATTTGTTTTCTTTTAATGTTTATGTGTTTTTCTTTTTCCCTTTGACTAGGGTGTCTACCCATATTTCTTGGGATTGTTCTTCTATGTTTAATTGATAAAATAAGCGTTACTGTGTCCTATCATCGCTATATTCCTTTATCTACTGTGTATTATGTGCTTATGGATACATGACACTTTAAATAAAGAATTTTAAAAAAAAATTCAAAATTTTATTTGCTGCAATTCGGCAGTTTTCGCTGAATGTCCTTTAGCTGCTAATAGGGAATTCACTATATTTTTGACGAAATGAATTCCCCGAAATGTGACGAAAAGCAGAGGATCTAAAGATGATTAGACCCTTTAGATTCTAACTTCCATAATAACCCCTAAAATGCCATAAACCCATGGAAATACAATAAAAATAATAAACATTGTTGCATTTAGCCTACTCATTAACCCCTAAAATGCCATTAATCAAGTAAAAACAAATACATACTGTAAGGGATGAAGCCTACCCATTAACCCTTAATATACAACTAAACCAAGGCAAAAACTAATGTAATACACAATGTAATGTATAGTCTGAACATTAACCATTTCACTACTGAAACATTTTCACAGGGTTGAAATGGCTAAGTTTAAGTGCATGTTTTTATTTAATGTTTTAGGACTTTTACTTCACACTAAATATGGTCATGTTGGATATCATTGGAAAGGCCAGAATCTGCCCTTTCTAATGACACATATAACGTCCATATACAATGCACAGGGACGGAGATACATTGGTCCGAAAAGTGTGGGAAGCGGAAGCTGGATGCTGATTTTTGGTGGAGGGGCACATGGGGGGGCAAGGAATAACCTAGGGGGGGCAATTGTCCCCCTGTAGAGTCACCTATGCACAGGACACAAGGTCACCCATTTAGACTGGACGAAAGGAAATTCAGCCTAAAGCATAGGAAGGGTTATTTTACGGTGAGAACAATAAAGCTGTGGAATTCTCTGCCTGTTGAGGTGTTTGGTTCAGAGACTGTACAGACTTTTAAAAAACGACTGGATGACTTCCAGCAGACACAGAATATTAAGAGTTATAATATTTAACATGTGGGTAAGCTTCTTGATCCAAGGAGAAATCTGACTGCCATTCTGGAGCAAGAAGGAATTTTTTCCCAATATGTTGCATAATGGCGAACATTTCAGACTGGGTTTTTTACCTTCTTTTGGAGCAACAGCAGTAGATGATGTGTGAGAGGCTGAACCCGATGGACGCATGTCTTTTTTCAGACTATGTAACTATGTAACTATGTTTAGAACAACTAAGGACTAAATTCCATTCTTCACGCAAATGTTTGCGCCAAAACGCAGTAACGTGAGAGGGTAAAACCCTCTGCGCCGAATGCCGTATTACATTGTCAGCGCAACAAACACGCGTAATCGTCTACCGCGGGTGAACCTGCGCGTACCCTGCGCGAGCGTACTGTACTGCGCGCGTACTATACTTAACCTTTTGAGCGCAAACGCGAATGTGCGCTGGTACGCGGATGGTATTACAATCTATGCGCAGGATTTAACGCATAGCCTTTGCGCCATAATTTTAGCAACTCGTAAAAGCTGGTGTTAATGGCAAATTATATCAACCTGGCCGAACCCAAATACACCAGCCCAAAAAAAAAATGCAGCAAAGTATAGTTACCCATTCTACTCATACCAAACCAATAAAATGGAGAAGTTGTGTGTGCATGTATTATTGCTGCAGCATATATGCTCAGATTGACTTTGACAGGTGCAAAAACGTAACGTGAGATAATCGTGGTTCTTAATTCTGATTGGCTGAATCGCGTGAAAAAAATAGTCCGCACACTGATTTCTGCGCAATGTTACTGCGCGAGCATTTGTGCGCGTCTGTTTTATTTGCGTTATTGCTTGATGGATGAAAAAATGCGCGAGGATTGTAATTCCAGCAGTGATTTACGTGCGTTAACGTTTAACGCTTGGCGCAAAAATTCACGCGTTGTGCGTGCGTTTTTGTGTAAAGAATGTCATTTGGCCCTAAATTTTTCTGTTCTATTGTGGTGCATTCCACTTCATGGAAAAAGATTACTGTGCATGATTATTTTATTTACATGTATTTATAAGAATATCCTTTTAGGTTCCCTCTAAAAGAAAAGAAAAAAAAATATTAACATATTAGAAATGTCTAACTGTCTTGTGAAAAATAATATTCCATATCATAGCACCCCCTCACTCTAGACCAGAGTTAGGAGCCCTAATGTGCACCCGGTGCAACTTCGGTAGGAAAAGGCAGTTTCTTGAGGTTTGTTTTTAAATAATGCATACCTGTGTTTAAAAACTATACTAATAAAAACATAATAAGGTATATATTTTTAGAAACAGACCAGCTGGCTGCATCAAATGAGGGGATAATAAATGAGCGTGTATACTGTAAAATTGAAGTGAACAGCAACAAGCAGAATATGGCAGTTTGGTTAAAAAACTATTTTTGTTTAGCTCTACAGTCCTTGAAATGTAGTAGAGTTTTTATAAAGGTGGTTTAGTTCACTGCACAGCTCTGGCCTCTAAAGAAGAACATAAACCCCACTTTATTGGACTGAGTCGCCCTAGCAATCTAAAGGTATGTGTGGACACAAGGAAATTGTTGTCAGCACCCCAGAAGTAAAACAGATGATACTCCCTGCACATCCTCTGCACTGAAGTTGTTCTGCTTAGTGGTCATGATGACTAGAATATCCCTTAACCCCTTCACTACCTAGCGATTGTCCAAACAAAACATTGCCAGAAGCCAGTGTTTTTTTGTAAAATCATTAATTAATTATACAGTAAGAAATATGTGGGCATATACCCATTGTAATTCTTACTGTAATAACCTATTTTGGCCAGTAGATGGTGTCATCTGCTGACAAATTGAGTTACAGCCATTTGAGCTGCAGCTTGATTATTTTTTTCCTGCATCGGCTGCTGAATGTCCGATGTCAGACCATTCATCAGTGATTTTACACAGTTCAAGCTCTTTGGGGGGCACGTTCTGCAGCCCAAAAGCAAACAAAATTCATTTGCAGCAAACAAATTTAATTTGCTTTTGGGCTGCGGATCAGTAGATCGAGATATCTCAATATTGGAGCACCGGATGGTGTCTTTGAATCCCAAGATAACTCGATCTCAGTAGTGAAGTGGTTAAGTGAAATTGGAAAGAGATATAAGACAAATCTGTAACGTGCTGCACTTCAGACAGCATAACTGCATTATCTGTTTATTAATGTTATTTATAATGTATATCTCCATATTTTGTCATTTGCCCAAGGGAAAAATAGCCTACATTTAACATGTTCGTGATTGATGACATAAAGGGAATGCATATGGTGTCTCTTGTCTTACTTTCTCTATAGCAACACTTCAAGTCACATGGTAAAAGATTTATCATGGAGGCTCCAATGTCCGAACTTTAGCAAGGCCAATATGTGGCACAGTATGGTCGCATAGAATAACTGAGTATTCCAAATGACTCATTTACACCTGGAAAATGAAAACGATTTAATCTTACTGTTTTCATAATCCTGGTTTGGGCATGCACTGATACACATGAATGTTGGAATTGCTGTCCCTGGTATTCAACTATCAAATTTATAGTACAACCTTCCAGCTTTAATTATTGTGATCCTGCACAAGGTATCATGTCCTTGCAAAACAGCAGGGTACCATGTCTTTGAAATATAAACACTGTCACAGACAATGCACCTAATCGGCACCTTATCATACTATACACCAATAAATAATAGTAACAAAATATTATAAAATATTCTTCTTTCTCCAAGTAGCTAAAATTATCATTAGACTCACTCCAAATCTTTGTTCTTCTCAATTGGGAGCAGATTTCTAAGAGTTGAAGTAACAGTATTGTACTTCTCTGATTGTTACTCTGGACTTTGGGTACCAACGGTTACCAAGAGTAATGATTGCTGTTATATTCACATGTACTGGCAGCAGCAGGTTACTCCTAAGAATAAGTCTATGATCAATAATGGCATTCTAAAGCACGTACCGGCTGGATAGAGTAGAGGTAACATCACTGCTCTATAACCTTGGAGACCCAGGTTTGAATCCTCCCCAGAGCACCTCTCCAGTTAGTGTCGTCGGGCAAGACACCTAACGGTACATACTTGCCTACCACACAATATCAGCTGTGAAGTCCAGTGGTAACATCTCTAGCCTTCGGCCATGGAGAAGCAAGTCGAATCCCGTTCAGCATGTCCCTCCAATACAACTGTGGAGAAGCATGTCTCAACTTTACAAGAAGAAGGTTCAACCTAACCACCAGGTCATTGCTCTACAATCATGGAGAGCCGACTCGATCCCACTCAGAAGATGGAAATTAGCAAATGTTGTGCCCATTTACAAGAAGGGTAGTAGGGAGGAATCAGGGAACTATAGGCCAGTTAGTCTTACGTCAGTAGTGGGGAAATTAATGGAAACCATGTTAAAGGAAAAGATTGTTGACCATTTAAAAACACATAGATTACAGGATCAGAAACAACATGGGTTTACCTCAGGGAGATCATGCCAAACTAATCTTATTGATTTTTTTGATTGGGTAACAAAAATAATAGACACAGGTGGTGCAGTAGACATTGCTTATTTAGATTTCAGTAAGGCTTTTGATACTGTTCCGCATAGAAGGCTTATCAATAAATTGCAATCTTTGAGCTTGGATTCCAATATTGTTGAATGGATTAGGCAGTGGCTGAGTGACAGGCAACAGAGGGTTGTGGTAAATGGAGTTTATTCGGCAGAAGGTCTTGTTACCAGTGGGGTACCTCAGGGGTCAGTACTTGGACCCATTCTCTTTAATATTTTTATTAGTGATATTGCAGAAGGTATTAATGGAAAAGTATGTCTTTTTGCTGATGACACAAAGATTTGCAACAGGGTTGACGTTCCTGGAGGGATCAGCGAATGACAAATGATTTAGGTAAACTAAAAAAATGGTCGGAGCTGTGGCAATTGAGTTTTAATGAGGATAAGTGTAAGATAATGCACCTGGGACGTAAAAA
This sequence comes from Leptobrachium leishanense, assembly GCA_009667805.1. NCBI lineage: Eukaryota > Metazoa > Chordata > Amphibia > Anura > Megophryidae > Leptobrachium > Leptobrachium leishanense. Next base: position 273,803,607 of record CM019067.1, read on the forward strand.
CCCAAGGGCTGAATATAGAATATTTGATACAGTCCTAACCTCAACATCTGAGGGTTGGGATTTAGGGGTTATTATTGCAGAGGATCTAAGGGTAAGTAGTCAATGTAATAGAGCAGCAGGAAATGCTAGCAGAATGCTTGGTTGTGTAGGGAGAGGTATTAGCAGTAGGAAAAGGGAAGTGCTCATGCCACTGTACAGAGCACTGGTGAGACCTCACTTGGAGTACTGTGTGCAGTACTGGAGACTGTATCTCCAGAAGGATATAGACATCTTAGAGAGAGTTCAGAGAAGGGCTACTAAAATGGTGTACGGCTTGAAGGAGAAAAGTTACCAGGAAAGGCTTAATGATCTTAACATGTACATCTTGGAAAAAAGACGAGACAGAGGAGATATGATAGAAACATTTAAATACGTAAAGGGAATCCACAAGGTAGAGGAAGGGAGTATATTTAAAAGGAAACAAAGTAGCAAAACAAGAGGACATAGTCTTAGATTAGAGGGGCAAAGGTTTAAAAGTAACATCAGGAAGCATTATTTTACTGAGAGGGTGGTGGATACATGGAACAGCCTTCCAGTAGAAGTGGTAGAGGCCAAAACAGTAATTGAATTTAAGCAGGCATGGGATAGGCATAAGGCTATCCTAAACAAAAGATAAATCCAGGTAAAGTATCCATGTAATTGGGCAGACTAGATGGGCCGAAAGGTTCTTATCTGCCGACATTTTTTTTTCTTTTTTTTCTAAGATGCCACCAGCAGGTATCCTAACAATATGGATGCGCCTACCTCACATAATACTTGTACATCTCATAGATTTTAAGTTCCCTTCTGAACAGGGTCCCCCTGAATCAGGCCATATCATCCATGTGTGGTATTGTAATGTATCAACTCCTTGTACACTGATCTTGTAAAGCGCTGTGGAATATGTGGCGCTATATAAATAAAGGATAATAATAAAAAAAAAAAATTGAAACATTGAATTGGGAATTGTCGGCTATCTGCCATTATGGGTTAAAGAAACATTGTATTACACGTGTTGATTAGGTTTAGAAATTGCCAGGACAGGAAAAATAATTTTATAATGGTAATCACAGATATGTATTCTAGATGCAGTGAAAAAAAGTAAAATGAAATGACAAAAATAATAATAATAATATACTGTTTTACAAATCATTAATTCTTCCGACCTAGGGTGTTATTTTTCATGCAGGTCCGATGAAAGGAATAAAAAGTAAACGGTTCCTCGACTAGCTGAGCTATTTGATACTGTTGTTTTAAATACTATAAAGAGAGATAAGAAAGGTTATAGTTTCTAAATAGCGGTTTTATAATTTAATGATGGTGGCCACATTCATTATAATCACAATACCAACACCTCATTTACACTGGATTGGAACACCAATTCATAATTTGGCTTGAGGTTTCTGGAGACCTCACAAATCTGCAGCCAATGAAAACTATTTTGATTCCAGGCCTTGAGGGAATAATTTTGAAGCTAACAAATACAACTTTAGATGGTAACGTCCTAGCCAAATACCTCCCAGTATGTTAACCTTTGATTATGTGTGCTTTTAAGAGCTGCGCACTCTAGTCAAATTACATTGAAATGTATTGTCTTAGAATTTATTTTCCGCCGTGTCAGAATAGGATTCTCTTTTATCAGAATTCTTAATAACTTTCTTGAATTGTACAAGTTAGTTCACCCCACCCAGCTTTCCATTATAAAACCGTTTTGACACAGTGCCCATGTTTCAACATTTTTTAATAAAAACAAAATAGAAAACCCATCACTAACAGAGCAGTGATGTTTTCCCTCTCTTTCCCTTCTGCCAAAACTAACAAAAGAGAAAATGTAATTTTGGATTTTATCCAAAACGACGGAAATTGAATGGTCTTTTCTCTTGCTTTTTGACTGGTAGCATTGTACATATAAAGAGATTGACTCAATTTTATTTACATGGATCAGGGACGAGGATAAGACGTCTGAGACCTGAAGTTTGATATTTATAGCCGAGGATTTTGCTTGAGATCCTCTAGTGCTGCACATCCAATCAATGAACTATAAAGGTAGATGTAAATTCTGTCACTGACAGAACTGATCTGCTGATTTATATAAATGTTATTCTTCGAGTAAAGATGAACATCTCCATATTATCTAAGGTTTTATTCTATTTATTTTTTTAATTCTGTATATTTAAGGGAATGGTCTGGAGATCTAATAATAAAAGATGTGGCTGAATTTTAAACTTTTCACAGACATTTCCCAACTGGTTTTAAAAAAAATGATGCCCACTGTGCTACAACTTCAGAGGCATGTTCTAGAACCCAAATACAAATGAAATTAGTCTGTGACAAATTGATTTTGTTTCCAATGATACAGCATAGCTCCAGATTAGATTAACACTGTCTTGGGCTGCTCCGTCTGTTGCTGCTGATTGAGTAAACACAATTACAGTAGTGAAGTGGTTAAGTATAAAACTGATGCCACTTAGCTCCATACAGCATGAAACGTCTGATAACTCTTTAAAGTCTTGCACATTAACCCCTTAACCACCATGATTACGTTAACGAGATCTTCAAAAGCATTTGCAATTGCCCGACATCAAGCCCGATCTTATACTGGAACAATGCCAAAGAATGTAGCTTATTGCAAATTAAATATGTTTGCTAATTGACTCCTAAATGCACCTCTAAAGTTTCAGTACATCGGACGGTGTATGTGCTGGAACATTTTGAGCAGCAATGATTTGCATGTTTCATTCGGTGGAAGCATGAAGCCCAATGTGAGTTTTTTGAGAGAGTATTTTACCAGGAAGGATACATTGAGATTTCTCTCGTTTTCAGGTATGCCCTGGGTGGCAAGTATGTACCGTTGGCTGTCTTGTCCAAGGAAACTTGCTGAGAGGTGCTCTTGCCAGGATTTGAGCCTGTGTCTCCATGGTTATAGAGCTGTGATGTTACCTCTACTCCACCCAGCTGGTTGCACTGGCAGTAGCAATTTCTGCCTGTAAAAGATGACTTAGTGACAGTAAAATGCATCATAGGGATACTACAGTAACAACAAGTTTGTAAGATTATTATTGACGACAATAGAAAGCGCCACAGTCAACCACCGGTGGGAGTCCACGTGAAGCCGCAAGGTCACTGCTACAATGGGGGCGCTGTATCACCTTGAATAAAGTTTATTACTGGCACTATCTTCCGCTTTAGGACCGCTTCTTTTGTATTAGTAAGATTATTATTGCCTGACAATTCATTTGCAAAAAAACACCACTTGCATGCATTTGGAGCATTGTAACACATATTATTATGTTGCACCAGTTATGTCGGCCTTTGTGTGTGATTGGCCCGGCCCACCTTCTGCTTTGGAGCTTCTCTGGTCAACGTCTGGATTACCCGGTATACTTCTAGTGAGAAAAAAGAGGTTTGTGAGAGTCCTGAGGATGAGCAGCGCCACTGGTGGCCTGCTGTACGGTGGGGCCCGCTCGGGTCTCACAGGGTTTTTGCTTGATTGCGTCATTACAGGGACGAATGCTCCATATGCAAATCAGCCTGCTCTCACCCAGAAAGGGTGGCTAGATGTAGCAACCCCCAACAATTGTTTCGCTTTGTTAGGTCTCGCCAGGAGGGTATAGCTGACACCACTCCAGGCATCCCGAGCAAGGGGTCCAGGTCTGGATTACCCTGTATACTTGTAGTGGGAAAAAAGAGGTTTGTAAGAGTCCTGAGGACAAGCGGTGGTGCTGGTGGCCTGCTCTGCGGTGGGGCCCCCTCGGGTCTCACGGGGTTTTTGCTCGATTCTGAAATTGCAGGGATGAATGCTGTATATGAAAATCAGCCTGTTCTCATCCAGGGGGGATGGCCAGTGCTGATTGCCAAGGACAGTATGCAAAAGATCATTTGCATACCAAACCACTGGAAGATGAACTCTAATTACATTAGGTCATTTAGATTAGACATTTACAATAAACATTCTTTAGCATTCAATTATCGCACACATTTGCATAATCTATTGTTCCAAGAGATCAGATTAAAGTCAAACACTGCCCCAGACTCATGACTCCTCAAGCATGCAAACAGATAAAGAGAATAGTGTTCTTGCATAATCACAGATTACTCAAACATTCTTTGCAAAAGAGGGCATTGAAAATAACCTCAGGCTGCAACTTCAAACCACATCTCCAAGCTCACATTTACATAAAGGAATAAAAGTACATTTAAACTAAAACCAAGCAATTTACAATACATTTAAAACCACTCCACACAATATAAATGAACATAAAGTCTTTTCCCACCGCAGTTCTCTGTTTCTTTTGGGTTTTTTTGCCATGGGAATAAAGGTCTTGGGGTAAAGGCGGGAGCCCTATGTCCATTCCATGACACCTTCTACTTTAGAGCTTCTCAGGCACATATGAATTCAATACTTTAGTTGTAAAACTAAAAGAAGGCTAACATGAGGGGGGAGGGGATTCGATCCCACATTTGCATTGCACAATGTGCTTGGTGGTCTTTTGGCCTAGGTGTAGGGGGGGCAGATTGCATGGGGGGAGGGGGATTCGGGGTCACATTTGGTGCATGGTAGTATGTTGCCTTATCCACTTGACCAACTGGTTGCCCTTTGCTTCAGAGCTTCTCAGGCACAATTGAGTTCAATACTTTAATTGTAAAACTAAAAAGATGGATCACATGAGGGGATTCAAACCCACATTGGGTGTTTGGTAGTCCGTTGCCTTATCCTCTTGATTACCTGGTTGCCATCTGCTTTACAGCTTCTCAGGCACAATTGAATTCAATACTTTAATTGTAAAACTAAAAAGAAGGATTACATGAGGGGGAGAGGGGATTTGAACCCACATTGGATGTTTGGCAGTCTGTGCATGGTTAAGAAAACTGCACATTAAATGACTGGTACTTACAGTTCAAAGAGAATCAAAGTCACCACACGTTCGGTGACTTTACGTTCTCTTCAATTCGATGCGATTTGGCGATCCCATTTCAGCGACCCTGCGGTGTATTCAGCAAGCACCACAGGGCCGTCATAGTGCAGGGAAAAGCCGCAGCAAACCCGCCGAACACTCACCGTAAAACACACACCGAAACCAGCAAAAACATCTGGATTAACCCCGCCGAGCAGCCACCGATCACAGCACAGAGCAGTCGCCGGAAAAACCCGACACCGCAGACGAATGGAGTGAAAAAAAAAAAACGGTACGTTTGAATGTTTGAAAAGTGAAACGCTGTTTGTAAAGAAACTACTGAATGAAAATGTCTGAAATTTACAGGAATAATCCTGACGAAGTCCCACTCTGTATTGGAAGAGACGAAACGCGTTGAGAACATTAACAAATATCTCATTCCATTTTATGCTACATGTTGTATTGAATAAACACATATTAATTTCACACCTGGACTGTCGGTGTTTGATTCCACGCACAAAGGTTTATCCGGCTGGAAACCCTTGGAGAGGAGAGACTGACTGTTCCTGAGTGACATTGGAACCTGGCTCAGATGAGCATGTTTTCTTTTATGTCTGGTGCGCAGTTCTAAATATCTCTTGCAGGACTGCTTATATAATACAGTGTGCACTATAATTTCCCTTTTATACCGTAGGAAGCTTTGTTTATTTGCATTTTGGATCTAGAAGTGTTAAGAAGGAACACTGAAAAGCACCTACGGTTTTGTATAAATCAAACTAATTTTTAGTGTTCGCAGTGTGGAGGAAGCTCTTGTGTTTTGTCTGACTCAGAGTACTATACTAGATTGAAGAGGACCAGTTGAAGGGCACGTAGCCCCTTCACTACCAAGTGATTTTCCAACAAAAACTGGCAGAAATTATAGTTTTTTTGGAAAATAATTTTTAATTAGTAAAATACAGTACGTTTGAATGTTTGAAAAGTGAAACGCTGTTTGCAAAGAAACTACTAAACAAAAATGTCTTGAATTTACATTTAAGATCCAATGAATGATAATAAAAAGGGCTGTTACAGAAAAAAGGAAAATATTATTTAAAAAAATCCCGAAAAATGCTTAAAAGATCCTAAAAAAATCTATAAATATTTTAATAGTTTAATATTATAATGAACAGTTTATTAGACATTGCATTAAAACGGGAATATTTTTAACATTGAAGCCTATGGGATTCGCTTGAATAAACCTGTCGAATGAAACCACCGAACAGCAGTGAAATTCGGCAACTTTTCACTGCTGGTATTTGTTCTCTGAATAGACAAAGCATTGCTTCTCTGTGGGGATTTCACTGCCCTCGAACAGGCACCGAACAGCCACCGTAGGTGCAGGCAATTCGCCATGATTTGGCGAACTGCCTGCTCTCTGAATAGACGAATGGCCAGGAAATGTAACCGTACGCTAAATTTCACTGTTCGGTTACCTTTCGGCCACAATTCGGATCTCTTTGAATAACCCTGTAAGAATTTAATTGGCTTGGTGACCTAATAATGGTTTCAGGTTACCTGGAGTGATGATTACAGAAGCACTTAGTTACAAATCCACACTTCAAATTGAATAGGAGTTTCTTTGAAAAGAGATTCATTACTTGATTTTAAAGAAATAATTATTCTTTTTTTCCTGTTCACATGTATGATTACGGAGTTTTTCAGCTGAATCGATTAACCAGTCGTAATTGGACTTGAAAGAGAATGGACAGGAGAAATGGGCATTTCTTTATTTTCTCATAAAGGTTCCATTTTTATTCCTTTGTAACAATTATTTGAGGATTGTGTATCTTTTCCACATGAAATAACTGATGGTATAGCTGTAATATTCTGCTTTTACTTTCACAATTTAACTATGAATGCTGTTTCACAGTATGAGCGTACAATCGCTCCTTTCTGACTCGATGCTGTTGATGTTTTTAATTTTCACATTTTTGGATGTAATAGATCCTCATGATTTCACAGCTCATTTCTAGATTTAGCAGAGAGCTTTAGTGAATTTCTTCCAGTGACGACTTATTGCAACTTACACATAATCTAATTTATTTGTCTAATACTAAAATAACTGCCTGTTTCCATTCCATCAGGTCTGTAAAGTCTGTGACATACTTTCCCCCACTGTTTAATTCGATTTCTACTATCAAAAGAAGATATGGTGTCTGTGTTTGGGTGCGTTGCTTTGCATTCTTGAAACTATGATGTCATTACCTTAAATTTATCTTGATTGCTCCTATAGTAAATTCTTTCCTTTACCTAATGTTACTTTAGTGTGTTTAAATTAGAAGGCCAAAAAATACAGAACGTGGCGGTTTTCTGCTAAAGTGCTGATTGGAAGTTACCTTTGCTCAATGTTATTGAGTTAATGAATTATATTTTTCACTGATCTCATAATTTTCCATTTGTTTAAGTATCACAAGTCTTACACTTGTTTTACAGTAATTCAACTCCTTTTTTTATTTCAAACTATTTTTTGTTATATATCACTTTTGATGATATATGTTGTGAGAGAGGAGGGAAGGCGGAGAGGGTCATTACGGTATATTTTTTAAAAATTATTTTGGGGAGAGGATTTTAAAGGCAGCCCTTTTCCTAGCACCGGAGCAATGCTTGTAACAGAGAAGGTGTGCAGATATCGTGGTATAATATATATAATTACATAAAAATATCCTGCACTCAATCCTTCTTATACATGCAGTGATTTCCTGCCTCATTGCAAAATAATCCAAAACCATGTATATAAATAGCATACAGGGTTATTCAGAGAGCACCGAAATGTCACCGACATTTCGGTGCTCTCTGACTCGCCGCACTTTGGCGAGTCCAATTTGCTGACCCTGTGGTGAATTCAGCATTCACCGCAGAGTCCCCAAAGTTCAGCGAATCGGCCGCCGCAAATCTGCCGCCAGCCACTGGACTGCCGCCGCAAACCCGACAGCTGCCGCCGCAAACCCGCCGGCTGCCGTCGCAAACCGCGCCGGCTGCCGTCGCAAACCTGCCACCACAAAGCCGCCAGAAACAGCCGACAAGCCGCCGAGCAGAGAGTCGACCAGATGCCGAAAAAAATCCAACAGGCTGAGAAATGGGTAAAAAGAAACCCGATTAAAAGTGTGAAAATTGAAACGCTGTTTGCAAAAAAACTACTGAACGAAAATGTCTGAAATTTACATATAAGATCCTATTAATAATAATAAAAAGGTCTGTTACAGAAAAAGAAGCACCGCTATTAAAAAAATGGAAAAAAAATTTGCCTAAAAAATTCCCGAAAAATGCTTAAATGATCATAAAAAAATCAATAAATAGAGATACTTTTTTAAAAAAAATACTTTATTTAGGGTAGTACAGGCAATACAGGATTAAATTAAGCATCAGTCATCTGTATGTAGTTCACAAGCCACCCACTTTTATATTTTATATGAAGAAAAAGAAGAAAGAAAGAAAAAGAAACAGAGAAAAAAAAAGAAGAAGAGGATACACGAGGGGTGGAGGGGTCTCCACGAGCGCAGCAGCATATACCAGCTAGCCTTCTGTATCGTAGGAGAAATGTGTCTTATTCATCATTGGTGATATATACAAGCATATACCCTACAAAGCCGTATGCAGATTCGCGCAGCAACCTCAAGCCTTCAATCATCCCTAGTGTCCCAGGGATCCCAAGTCTTCCTAAACGAGGATATAGTGTGATGAAGGGTAGCCGAATGTTCATCCATCAACCTGATGTAGTCCATAATCTGGTGAACTCAAGTCAGAGGTGGTAAGGTAATCGAGCGCCACTGTTCTGCGACCGCCTTCCTGGCCGCCAAAAAGTTTTTTGATAGAAGACGATTTTGAACGGGAGATAAGGCCTGTAGTGGTCTGGCAAAAAGATAGGTCCAGGGGTCCATCGGAACAGTAATCCAAAATACCGGATGTAATAACACACCAACCTCCTTCCAGTAGTCTACAATCGCGGGGCAACTCCACCACATATGAGCCTGGGAGCTGCGGGCTCCACACAATCTCCAGCACGTATCCGGGGTCGAGGGATCTGCCCTATGTAGAAATGCCGGGGTAACGTACCACCTCATCAGGGTCTTCACAGATTGTTCCTGAAGGGTGGTACAAATAGACACTTTACGAGTAGCCTCCCAGATTTCTTCCCAGTCGTCACCTTCAATGTCGGAGTCCAGTTCCCTCTTCCAAGCCATCATATAACTGAGTGCCACTGACCCATTTGAGCTCATTAGGCTAGCATTAATGAGGGAGATCAAGCCCTTAGGAGAAGACCCAGTCAGACAAAGGCGTTCAGAGGAAGTAAGGGGAGCCTCAGCACCTTGACGGATCTCCCGTTGAGTGATGAAGTGACGAAGCTGCAAGTACCTGAAGAAGTCTTGGGGGGAGAGAGTCGCTCTGTCCGATAGCATTTCGAAGGTGACCAAGTATCCGCCCAGGTACATTTCCCATATACGATGTAGGGCACAATTGGCTAGGTTCACAAATGGCGTAGGTTGCAGTCCAGGAGCGAAGCGCCGGTTCCTCCACAGGAGCATGAGGGGTGATACAACATCGCTAAGTCCTTTCTTAAATGAAAGTTTGTCCCACAGCGAGAAAACATGAAGAATCGTGGGGCATAGAGTAACCAATGGAGGGCGATCACGTCGAGGGAGCCATATCCTAAATCTTATATCATCAGGCCACATCAGTGCTGCATCAAAATCTACCCAGCGTTTCGAGGAAAGCGGTGAATGCACTGCCACTATCTGTGTCAGTAGAGCTGCGTGGTAGTTTTGGAGAAGGTTCGGCTGTCCCAAGCCCCCAGATTCCCTAGAACAATAAAGGGTAGTCCTGGCCACCCGGTGCCTGCCCTGGCGCCACACAAAAGCATCAATATTACTTTGTAGGAAGGTCAAGTCACTCGGGTCGACCGGGACCGGGAGAGCCTGGAACAAGTACAGAAGGCGAGGTAAAAGGTTAATTTTTATACAGTGAATCCGGCCAAGCCAGGATATGCACTCCGTGTCCCAGGCCTCCAGGTCCCGCTGAAGTTGTGCAAACAGCGGGGAGTAATTTGCTTTATACAGGTCAGCATAAAAGATGGATAAATTAATACCCAAATATGGGATAAATGTGGTGGACATCTTAAAACCATAAAGGGCAGTTAAGTGAGCCGTCTCCTCCCCCGATAAGTGGAAAGGCAAAATCACATTCATTTTATAGCCCGTGATATCAGAAAATCGAGACAAAAGCTGATTCAGTGCCCCCAGCGAGGCCCTAGGATCTGTCAGCGTCAGAAGGATATCATTTACATATGCCAATACTTTGAAGGAATCCCCCCTAAGGGAGATACCCGTACTTTCCGGTGAAGAGCGAATCCCTATCAAAAGGGGCTCCAGAGAGAGGGCAAATAGAAAGGGGGAGAGTGGACACCCCTGTCAGGTGTCATTAGCTATGCGGAAGGGTTGAGGAGGTGCGCCCGGGATCAGCACGTCAGCCATAGGGCTAGTGTACAGAGCCCGAACAGCCTTACAAACGAGCGCGGAATGTCCATGAACTCTAGTAAACCAAAAAGATAGGGCCACTCCAGGCACTCGAACGCCTTCTCCACGTCTAAGGACAGAATCAGAGAAGGCGTCCCAACCTGTTCCATATACGCCATATCAACTGCCTGACGGGTATTCTTGTACGCTTGATGCCCCAAGACGAAGCCTACTTGGTCAGGATGAATTAAAAAAGGCAGAATGGGGTTCAGTTGTGTAGCTAAAATTTTGGCGTAAATTTTATTATCAAGGTTCAATAACGAAATCGGTCGATAACCCGAGGCGTCAAGAGTGTCCTTCCCAGGTTTTGTTAAAACCGCTATAGAGGCGGAGAGGAACTCTTGTGGTAATGGGATGCCTTCTAGAGCGAGGGAGCGAGGGAGGTGTTACGAAGACAAAAATGAGTCGATCGCCGCCAAATGTGCCGCATCTGTACTAGAATGATGGGGGAATGATCATACAGATTAGTGTAAAAAGCGATAAAAACATTTTTAATGGCTACAGGAGAGGTGAGGGTGCGTCCCGCAGCATTGCAAAGGGAAACAATGCGAGTTCTAGGGGGCCGTGGCAGGATCTGTCTAGCTAGGAGGGTATCCATTTTATTGGCCGACTCGTAATATCTACGTTTAGACCAATTCATGGAGCGTGCAGCATCTTCAATCAGTAATTTATTCAAGGCAGTTCGAATCTGCTGGAGGCAGCAGAATGTATCCGCTGAAGGGGAGGATTTATGATCCCCCTCCGCCACCAGTAGATCCCGCTGCAATTCGAGGATACGAGCTAATTTGAGTTTTTTACGGTAAGAGACCTTGCTTATGATATTACCCCGCATTACAACCTTATGGGCCGCCCACAGGGTCATTACAGCAACCTCCCCCGTATCATTATTCGCAAAGTAATCTGTCAGGTCTTTATGGAGTTCTGCCACAAGGGTTAGGTCCCGCAAAGGTGTGTGCGCCTATACGCCAATTGCGAGTCGGGGAGGGGCCAGGGGACAGTAGGCCCAAGTATATCTCAGCGTGGTCTGACCAACAGCACCAATAGATGCCGATTTAACTCACTGGAGAATAGAAGGTTGTCAATCCTTGAAAAAGAACGGTGGGATTAGAGTAGAACATAAAATTGCTGGTGGACGGGTGAAGAACCTGCTAAACATCCACCAGCGATCGCCTGGTAATAAATTCCTACAGGAGGTGATCCTGACGTGTTCCCCCATGAGTATAAGGGGTCAGTCCCACCCTACGTCTGTCTACAGCGGGGCAAGGCACAGCATTAAAATCACCTCCGATCAGGACTCCATGCAGGGAGTCCCAAAAGGTCACATCTGGGGCATTGGGGGTATAAACATTCACCAATGTAAGTTGTTAAGAGCCCAAAACCCCTTGCAACAGAACAATCCATCCGGCATCATCAAATGAGCATGCATGCAATAGAGACACTTTTAACGGCAGATTAAAATAATAAATGGTTTTAGAAATTGATTAACCCCTTCCATGCAGAGGACGCGCTCAGCGCGTCCTACCGCATGGCAACTTCGCTGCGGAGGACGCACTGAGCACGTCCTCCCTTTGCAGCAGCGATCGGCTGGGATTCCGGCCGATCGTGGCGGCTCCCCGGTGCGGGCTGACATCCTCGATGTCAGCCCAGCCTCTGGGACCCAGGTGGGCACAATAGACGTCATCGCGGTGAAGAAGACACCAGTGCGGGGAAGGTGCCTGAAGGGGAGGGGGCAAGGTTTTTGGACCTCTCCACCTCCCCATCTGTGTGGGCCACTGGGAAAAGGCAGGCACTGTTTGGAAGGGCACAGCCTGCCCTTCCAAGCGGCGGCTGTCTTTAACCCCTAGGGGGCTGGATGGCGATATGGCGCTAACAGGCGCCGTATCGCGGTCCCCTCCCGGAGCTGGGATTATCTGGGATATCCCCCTGACGACTGGCGTCATCGTGCATAGTGCGATGGCGTCAGTACTGCAATTAACCCCTAGCTGCCACCTATGGTGGATATAGAGGGTTCCAATGAACCCCCTATCTCCCGATCGGTGACAGCTAGGGGTTAATGTTTGATAGCATTGGAACGGCCAGAGCATGGCCTTTAAAACGTGAAATGGCTCAGCAGTGAAGGGGTTAATGCAGCAATATTGTTCACATTTTAATTATAATGTGAACAAAGATGCTGCACTAACGATTTTTTCTATGGGGGCGTTTGCTAAAAAACACGTAATTTTCCCCAAGAAATGTAACGAGTCCCCATTTCTAATTTTTTTAACAAGCGCAGCCCATAGAAAATATAACCGAAAAGGCTTGCATGATAAAATGTGAAAAAAATAACTTTACACAATGTAGATAAGTGAAAATTCAATATTTATTGCATTTTATGTTATAATATTCAGGCAGGACATGATGTATACATATAATAATGATATATTATGAATCTGCCGAGTCTCCCGGAAAGAACGATATATAATATGTCTGGGTTGTATAATAAAATGTGACTTCAAATCGCATTTAAACATGATGAGCGAAACCGGTAAAAATTAGCTCAGCACAGAGGTGTGAAATGGCTCAGCAGCAAAAGGGTTAAAAACTGGATTATTTTTAACATTGAAGCCTATGGGGTTCGCCTGAATAAAACTGCCGAATGAAACCACCGAACAGCAGGGCATTTCGGCAACTTTTCTCTGCTGTTCGGTGTCTATGAATAGATTAACCATTGCTTCTCTATGGGGGATTTCACTGCCGACGAAAAGGCACCGTACTTTTATTTATAAAGGATTTTACCAGGAAGGATACATTGAGATTTCTCTCGTTTTCAAGTATGTCCTGGGTTCAAGAACATTGAAGTGTTACAGTTACAGAAATACAAAGTAATACAATGCAAGATATTAAAAAACAACACAAATATACAGATTAACAGAAAATAAATATGTAGAAAAATAGTCATTATGTTACATGTATACAGGTGCATTCTGTATATAGTCACTATGTTACATGTTTACAGGCGCATTCTGTATTGAGGTATGTTAATAGGGAGCTCTTGAGTGACTTAAGACTGGTGGAAGATTTGATGGTGTCTGGGAGGTTATTCCATATTTGCGGTGCTCTGTAGGAAAATGAGGATCGAGCCACTTTCTTTTTGTATTGTGGTATTGCAAGTAAGGTGCTGGTCCTGGATCGGAGGTTATAGGATGAGGTACTTGCTGGCAGTTCACCAAAATGTGATGAACTGCCTGCTCTCTGAATAGCCGAATGGCCCCGAAATGGCACTGTACAGGGAAATTCCCTGTTCGATGCCATTTCGGTGCCGGATCGGCTCTCTCTGAATAACCCCTATAGATTACAGCAGATGAAATTCATTTGCAAATGGGTCCCAGAATGTGCCCCCAGGTTTTCAGCACCTTGGACATGTCATTCAAGATACTGAAGCTGTTTGAACAGCAAGAGATTCAGTTTTTTCCTTTAACGAAACACTGAACCCCAGCTGTATTAGTATAAGTGTGGTAGAGCTTTTTGGCCGGCAGGTTCAGCCATGTGCCTGTCAAATAAGCTTACTCTTTCTAAAATGTATCTAAAACGTATTTTATGGTGGGTACATTGATTTCTATACTGTCTGTAATGTAAAGTTGTTTTCTATAAATCCACTTGGTCCTGACAATGGTTTTATGGAAATCAGCTTCGTTGTGAATGGGTTAAGCACAAATTGTACAAAAGACTTTATAATGCTATGAAGATACTTGGGCTGTTTAGCAAGAGATTCAACTGATGCTATGCTTTGGGGCATACAAACAATGTCCTCTCAACTTACAAACAATGGGCACTATTACAATCTTAACGCAAGCGTTAGTGCTACGATAAGTGAGTGTTAGCGCTAGTTTAAGTGACTTTAACACATGCCCCCTTTATTACATCCCTAACGCTTACGGGTTAAAATAATCTGTTACCTCAAAGGTGATTCCACATGCTTACTGTACTTTGCGCTCCCCATGTTAAGTATAGGGACTGGGAGCACAAACAGTAATTAGGGTTACGATTACAAAGTCCTAAAGCTATTTACCGTACCGATGTGGTGATGGAAAAGTTAACCACAGCTGGAAGCTGGAGCTAACTGATACTGCTTCTGCGGAATCAGTTAGCACCAGCTGAAACCCCCCAAAAATCAGATACTCACCTCTCATCCAGTGGAGAGAATGGCCTGCCATTTCCGGCCGCCGGAAGCAGAGTAAAACTGGGGACAAATAGTCCCCACTCCTCCTCTGGGAATCAATCCTCAACCCTGCAATATCTCACAAGAGCGAGATTGTGCAGGACATGCGGTCCGGCAGCACAACACTCCATGGAGTCCTATGGACTCCAGAAGGTGATACTCGTGGCGGCGTGGAGGCGCAAGCAGGGCTCGAGTCGAGCGGGAACGCGCGGGAACGGCGTTCCCGCACTTCTCCCACAGCGGGAACGCTGCGGGAACGCAGCGTTCCCGCTGTGGCCTGAGCCCGAACGCTTTAGCAGGCGGCCGCCGCACATTGCCGGCGGCCGCGTGCTTCCTATTATTATAACGGCCGGTGACCGGAAGTGGTGCCACTCGCCTGGCTGTTTCATAGATCCCAGGCGAGCGGCTGCACTTCCTGTCAGCGGCCGCTGAAGCAGGAAACACGTGGCCGCCGGCAATGTGCGGCAGCAGCAGCAGAGGTGAGCTGGGCTGGGGGCAGTATCCATGAGACATGGGGCACTATCCATGAGACCAGGGGCAGTATCCATGAGACCAGGGGGCAGTATCCATGAGACCAGGGGCAGTATCCATGAGACCAGGGGCAGTATCCATGAGACCAGGGGGCAGTATCCATGAGACCAGGGGCACTATCCATGAGACCAGGGGCAGTATCCATGAGACCAGGGGCAGTATCCATGAGACCAGGGGCAGTATCCATGAGACCAGGGGCAGTATCCATGAGACCAGGGGCACTATCCATGAGACCAGGGGCAGTATCCATGAGACCAGGGGCACTATCCATGAGACCAGGGGCAGTATCCTTGAGACCAGGGGCAGTATCCATGAGACCAGGGGCAGTATCCATGAGACCAGGGGCACTATCCATGAGACCAGGGGCACTATCCATGAGACCAGGGGTAAGTATCCATGAGACCAGGGGGCAGTATCCATGAGACCAGGGGGCAGTATCCATGAGACCAGGGGCAGTATCCATGAGACCAGGGGGCAATATCCATGAGACCAGGGGGCAGTATCCATGAGACCAGGGGCAGTATCCATGAGACCAGGGGCAGTATCCATGAGACCAGGGGCACTATCCATGAGACCAGGGGCACTATCCATGAGACCAGGGGTAAGTATCCATGAGACCAGGGGGCAGTATCCATGAGACCAGGGGCAGTATCCATGAGACCAGGGGGCAATATCCATGAGACCAGGGGGCAGTATCCATGAGACCAGGGGGCAGTATCCATGAGACCAGGGACAGTATCCATGAGACCAGGGGGCAATATCCATGAGACCAGGGGGCAGTATCCATGAGACCAGGGGGCAGTATCCATGAGACCAGGGGCACTATCCATGAGACCAGGGGCAGTATCCATGAGACCAGGGGCAGTATCCATGAGACCAGGGGCACTATCCATGAGACCAGGGGTAATATCCATGAGAGCAGGGGGCAGTATCCATGAGACCAGGGGCAGTATCCATGAGACCAGGGGGCAGTATCCATGAGACCAGGGGTAATATCCATGAGACCAGGGGGTAATATCCATGAGACCAGGGGGCAATATCTATGAGACCAGGGGGTAATATCCATGAGACCAGGGGGTAATATCCATGAGACCTGGGGGCAATATCCATGAGACCAGGGGGTAATATCCATGAGACCAAGGGGCAGTATCTATGAGACCAGGGGGTAATATCCATGAGACCTGGGGGTAATATCCATGAGACCAGGGGGCAATATCCATGAGACCTGGGGGCAGTATCTATGAGACCAGGGGGTAATATCCATGAGACCTGGGGGCATTATCCATGAGAGTTGGGGCATTATCCATGAGAGCTGGGGGCATTATCCATGAGACCTGGGGCATTATCCATGAGAGCTGGGGGCATTATCCATGAGAGCTGGGGCATTATCCATGAGACCTGGGGGCAATATCCATGAGACCTGGGGCATATCCATGAGACCTGGGGCATAATCCATGAGACCTGGGGGCATATCCATGAGACCTGGGGGCATTATCCATGAGAGCTGGGGGCAATTATATCCATGAGAGCTGGGGCAATATATACCCATATGAGCTGGGGGCAATTATATCCATGTGAACTGGGGAAAATATATCCATATAACCAGTGCTGTGCATATTATTCTTGGGGTTCAGTGCTGTGTATATTATTCTTGGGGTTCAGTGCTGTGTATATTATTATGGGGGCTCAGTGCTGTGTATATTATCCTGGAGGCTCAGTGCTGTGTATATTATCCTGGAGGCTCAGTGCTGTGTATATTATTCTGGGGGCTCAGTGCTGTGTATATTATTCTGGGGGCTCAGTGTTGTGTATATTATTCTGAAGGCTCAGTGCTTTGTATATTATTCTGGAGGCTCAGTGCTGTGTATGTTATTCTGGGGGCTCAGCACTGTGTATGTTATTCTGGGGGCTCAGCGCTGTGTATATTATTCTGGGGGCTCAGCGCTGTGTATGTTATTCTGGGGGCACAGTGCTGTGTATATTATTCTGGGGGCTCAGCGCTGTGTATGTTATTCTGGGGGCTCAGCGGTATGTTATTCTGGAGGCTCAGTGCTGTGTATGTTATTCTGGGGGCACAGTGCTGTGTATATTATTCTGGGGGGCCTGTGCCTGGATATATATACAGTATATTATATATAAAATGAGTTAGTCCAGTTGCCACAATCACGAGTATACCTGTACGTAGTGATACCTTTCACTGATCAGTATAGTTTCCAGTTTACACTCTTGAAAGCTTGTCTTTTAAATGTAAAGTTAACCCAATAAAAATGGTATCACCGGCTCGTCCAGCTATACTCGTGATATATATATATTTTCTTAAGGTAATGGGGGTTGTGGAATTCGTGGGTGAGTTCCCTCACTTTTTTTCCCAGGACTTGACCCCTGGGCGCAAGTCCCATCGAGGTTAGCGCTGTGTTAACATGGTGCTAAAATGGGGGCACTACGTTAGCGTTAACGTCTTAGCGTCCCCATTTTAGTGCATTTAATGTAATATGGCCCAATGCCCTTACAATCGTAATGTACTGAATAGATCTTTGGTGATTTCCTAATAATAAAATATAACTGAAGAAAATAGTGCTTCATATCCTGAACTTATTAAACTCCGTAACCCAAACGAACAAATAAAAATGTGCTTAAATGCAGTGATAGTCTTTTAATAAGGACGACTATATGACAGGAAAAATAGTCAGGCTAAGACATTTAGCATCCAGGCAACAGCACACACAAGATATTTCTTGGGCGTTCTTGATTCCTTAAGCTTTTTATCCTGCCTTTTTAAAACATTACTCAGTATAAGGAATATTCTTATGTTCTACAGCCTATATAAATATTTTTGAACTAAGTAAATGTGATTTTACAGAGATAGTTAATGATGCGAAAATGTATCCTATAAAACCTAAAACTATTGGAAAAATGTAAAGTCTCAGGGTCCGGGTGAACGTGGCTGTGAATGTTTTACAAGATATTTTAATTGTTGAATCTTGTGGGAATGCCCAGCAGACTTTTGTAACGCGGTCTATTATCTTGTCATATGTTAATAAATATCTGAATATATTTTTTATGTTCAACGTTTGTGATACATCGCAAATGGAAGATTTGGAAAGGTGTCCATTACATCCTTGCGAAAGTTAGTCCTTTTTCACATTTATTAATGTATCACAGTATTTGTTTAGGATAAAATACTCTGACAGCACCCTATTTTTTTTTCTTGTGAGATATTAGATTTCAGCATAAAATCAATCAAAGAAGAGAGCTAGATAGAGATGTGAAGGGAAAGCATGTTATTTCCTGTTGGGTATGAGGTTGGAAAGAACATTTCTTTGTCTCTTCTAAGATTAATGTTAAAGAAACCATTGCACGTCCGTAATATGTTATTTTGATTTAAGTTGTCATTTAATGTTTTCTTTTTTTATTAACATTGCTCAGACAGCTGTATTTGCCATTGTGCTTTGTCACATCGTAACTCATCTGAGCTACTGAAGGGAACCCCCTGTATAATAGGATACTTCTGATTTAAATTACACTCATAAATTTGTTCTGTTTCACTGAATAAAATAACCATGTTGCCTATAGGTTTTATGTATATATATATATAGTGTTTTTATTATTGCAGAAGCCACTTGCATATCACAGCAATTCAATGAATTGCATCCCAGAGCTCCTGTGCCACATTCCCCATATGCAGCAAGGTATTCTGGGTACAACATGCAAATGACATCTGTCTCACTTTCATGCATCCTTGGTCTGTTATTACACAGATCCCTAAAATCAATGCTATGTCACACTGTGGCTTTCTAGCAGAGATAAGGTTTATGCAACTGGTCAAAGCCACTCCTAGGACAGCGCTGTTTCGGGTTTGTTGGGGCCACATCAGCTAGAAGCTAGGCATGATGACCAGTTGCACTGGATGCTTGGGACCCGTAGGGCAAATCATTATCTACAAGGGTTGTGGTGGAGGACAAAAAGTGAGAGAAAAAGCCTCCACACTATAATAAGTGTGTTTATTATTGCAGAAGCCACTTGCACATCACAGCAATTCGATGAATTGATTCCAAGAGCTCCTGATTCCCCATATGCAGCAAGGTATTCTGGGTAGGATATGCAAATGACATATGTCTCACCTTTATGCATCCTGGGTCTGTTATGAGGGTACAATAAACTGGAAACAGCGCTGTCCTAGAAGTGGCTTTGACCAGTTGCATAAACCTGATCTCTGCTACAAAGCCACAGTGTGGCATAGCATTGATTTTAGGGATCTCTGTAATCACAGACCCAGGATGCATAAAAGTGAGACAGATGTCATTTGCATATCCTACCCAGAATACCTTGCTGCATATGGGGAATGTGGCACAGGAGCTCTGGGATGCAATTCATTGAATTGCTGTGATGTGCAAGTGGCTTCTGCAATAATAAACACACTTATTATAGTGTGGAGGCTTTTTATCTCACTTTTTGTCCTCCACCACAACTCTTGTAGATATATATTGATAAATAATGTGGAATGCCTCCACTTCCTTTATTAGAAATAATCTGTGCATACACTGTTTCAGTAAAAAAGCTCACAAAATCATAGAATGCCCACATTATTTTACGTAACACAGTGGAGTTATCCACCAACTGCCGCTGTTTAGTGTTTTTGCAGCCTCGATAAACTTCGGTGATCAAGATCAAACAGCGCAAATGAAATTTCATTGACAAATGGTTAAAAGCAAGGATGAGAAATTTAACCCCTTAAGGACGGGAGTAATTTTACAAGTTTGGAACACTTTTGAACACTTCTAAAAGTAGAATTTCAGCTATTCACTGTTCAACCATAATTTACCTCTTACATATTAAGTGTACCCACCCTTATTATATATCATTTTGTTCAGGAGAAATAGGGCTTTCATCTTCCATCAAAGATTTATATATAAAATATATTATAGTATGAAAAAAAACCTAAAAAGTATGAGAAAAAAGGAAATTTTGCAATTTTCAAAGTTCTCCATTGTATTTTTAGTGTGAATGACATTGTACGCTTAGCATTAAATGAAATAAAATACATATATTTCTGGTCAGCAATGTCTTACGAGTTCAACGGTACCCCCCATGTAGAGGTTTTAGGAGGTTTTGGAAAGTTACAGGGTCAAATATAGAGTTTGCCCATTTCACGTTTTACAACTTGAAATTTGCCAGATTGGTTTCCTGGCCCTATGTTGACTTTGAGAGGTTATGGCAGCCCAGGTATGAAAAGTACCCCAACATGTCATACCATTTTGAAAAGTAGACAACCCAGGCTATTCCAAATGGTGTACGTTTTGTTTTTTTATAGTAGTCACTTAGTCGCAAACTTGGTCTTCAGGTTTGTGTTTTGCATTTTTCACACAAAAACTGTTATTTTACAGATGATATCATGCTCCCTCGACATTTTACTGGCCTAAAAAACTCATATTTCTGGTCGGCAAGGTCTTACAAGTTCAACGGTACCCCCCATGTAGAGGTTTTAGGAGGTTTTGGAAAGTTACAGGGTCAAATATAGAGTTTGCCCATTTCACGTTTTACAACTTGAAATTTCCCAGATTGGTTTCCTGGCCCTATGTTGACTTTGAGAGGTTATGGCAGCCTAGGTATGAAAAGTACCCCAACATGTCATACCATTTTGAAAAGTAGACAACCCAGGCTATTCCAAATGGTGTACGTTTTGTTTTTTTATAGTAGTCACTTAGTCGCAAACTTGGTCTTCAGGTTTGTGTTTTGCATTTTTCACACAAAAACTGTTATTTTACCGATGATATCATGCTCCCTCAACATTTTACTGGCCTAAAAAACTCATATTTCTGGTCGGCAATGTCTTACGAGTTCAACGGTACCCCCCATGTAGAGGTTTTAGGAGGTTTTGGAAAGTTACAGGGTCAAATATAGAGTTTGCCCATTTCACGTTTTACAACTTGAAATTTGCCAGATTGGTTTCCTGGCCCTATGTTGACTTTGAGAGGTTATGGCAGCCCAGGTATGAAAAGTACCCCAACATGTCATATCATTTTGAAAAGTAGACAACCCAGGCTATTCCAAATGGTGTACGTTTTGTTTTTTTATAGTAGTCACTTAGTCGCAAACTTGGTCTTCATGTTTGTGTTTTGCTTTTTCACACAAAAACTGTTATTTTAACCGGATGATATCATGCCCGGTCGAATTTTAACTGGCCTAAAAATTCATATTTCCTGGTCGCAAGGTCTTACGGAGTTAACGGTACCCCCATGTAGAGGTTTTAGCAGGGGTCAAGTCCTGGGGAAAAAAGTGAGGGAACTCACCCAAGATTTTTATTATATATATATATATTAAATAAACTCGAATTTGCTCCTTTTTCGAAAAACAGAGTG
Organism: Leptobrachium leishanense; assembly: GCA_009667805.1. Classification (NCBI taxonomy): domain Eukaryota; kingdom Metazoa; phylum Chordata; class Amphibia; order Anura; family Megophryidae; genus Leptobrachium; species Leptobrachium leishanense. The sequence goes on from CM019067.1 coordinate 273,825,157, forward strand.
CAACATTTATTGTAAAGTGCAGGTTTACAAGAACATTTCAAAATTAACACATAATAAACAAATAAATATAGAACAGATGTAACAACAAAATAAGTTAACTTGTTTATCAAACTGACAGAATAGTCACCACAATGTGCGATGATGTTTCCCTGGCAGGGAATTTCTAAAACCTGAGGTTTATGCGTACACAACTTTTGCATCACAACTAGTAACTGCAACATACACTATATTGCCAAAAGTATTCGCTCACCCATCCATATGCGAGTCAAGGCAGGTGAGCGAATACTTTTGGCAATATAGTATTTAAAAAACTATACACAGAACATTAGAAAACATCCCACAAACTGGAATAACGTTGTTCTTGCTGGGTAGGATGATCAACTTTTCTGGATTTGTTATCATCTGCGCTGCGATGTGAGGACAGCCATTTTCTCACGTATGGTAAAGGATCCCATAGATCTGCAGGAGGGCCAATGAGACTAATAAATAAAAGAGAAGACAGGCGTTCAATGCCAAGTCCACTCCTAATGGGTGACATCACCAAATTCATGGTGCTGAAGCCTCTTTCACAATCCCCTGATGTCACTGGAAGACTGTTAACTGCTGTCACAGCTGGTTTCAGATTTTCTGGAATCTCTGTGCCGGCGTTGTCAATGTAGTCTCTGAAGCCTTCACAGATGGATGTGAAGTTGAGACGGAATCTTTTGCACAGCTGCTCTAGCTTCACTTCTCCTTCAAACCACGGACTGTCCACATTGTTTGGCCAACGTTGTGAATTCAGGATCTCCATTTCTGAGACGAGCGATTCAAATTCATCCGACTGTGATGAAGCTGCTGGTCTGTTGCTTGCAGTTAAAGCATAGAGTCTGGATCGCAAATTATCCACCAAACATTGATAGAATCGGGGGAGATTTATCCTCACTTGGCCTTTTGTGCTCTCCGGTTGATGGTTACACCTTTGAAATTCCCCTTCTCCAGCGATTCCATGGCTTCTTTCAGATGTTTGCCAGGCATGTCTTTCATTTTCTCGATTGCACGAACTGACCGATTGAATCAACTGATAGGCTCGTGGAAGTGTGATGTCATCTCTTTGTAGGGCTTCAGATAACAGGCCCATTTCCTGAACAGCATCTGCAACCCCTGCAAGGTTTAACAGATATTCCTCTGATGTCAGGACTTTGTTAAGGCCACTAAATACAGACTTCTGCTTGGTGGTATGCTCTGAACTTGTGCTCGCTTTTACTAAATGGCTGTGTAGTGCAGGGTATGATTCCCAAACCGCTCGTATAGCTCTCTGGCTTGAAGCGACCCACCTAACGGTAAAAACTTTACCTATTTTAAGAATTTGCACTTCTAATTCTTTTGCACATTCAAAGAGCTCCCTCAGATTTTTTGGTGATTGATGGTACACCGCATACAGCTTCTCAAAAAATGATGTGACATGTTGAAGACCAGGAACAGAATCGATTGTATCAGAAATGGACAATTCAAGCCTATGACACAAGCAGTGCCATTTCACAAGCTGTGGATATTTTCCACTAAGTCGCTCTAGAACACCTGATTTTCTTCCAAGCATTACACTTGCACCATCACTACAAACCCCAATCCAGTTTGCAGCAAGAAAGTCATTATTGAAGCCATGCTTAGAAAGACAAGTTGTAAGGGTGGCTTCAATAGACTGGGCATCTGCTTTAGGCAAGTGAAGTAAATCGAGAAAGAAGGTGACTGGATCTTTTCCGTTTACAGAGGCACGAATATAAACAATTAACACTGATTGTGAAGAAACTGTTGTAGACTCATCAATGTAAACTGAAAGCTTTGGAGCCTGTTCAACAATTGCCTTGCAAAGCTTTTTCCTCATCTCACTAGCGACGCAATCGATGATTTGTGCAGCTGTGTACTCACTATGGAGAATACGTCCTAAGTCTGTACCGTTTGCAACTTGCAAGCGAATAAGATCTCTGAAATCTGTGTAAGGACGGTTTTTCTTCGCACAATAGTAGGCAATGCGAAAGACTTTTGTTGTGGATGCAAACTTATGCTTTTGCTGGTCTGCAATATTGGTTTGCATTACCTCCTTTCTAGACACCGCTTGGATTTCGCCTGCCTTTACATGTGCTTCAGAAGTTTTATGTACATGGATTTTTTTACGCAATGAGGTCAACATATCTTTTTTTGTTTTGCCATATGGAGTAATCATACCAGTACTCCATTCTTTAGAAATGGATACACCCTGTGATACAGATACTCCAAGGTGTTTAACCTCACGACACACTTTACATCCTAAAAGACCATTTTTTAAGAACAGCCAAGGGTATTTTTGTTTAAATTCTAGCCACTGATCCTGGTCCCAGCATTCTGGTAAAAGCACAGTCTCGTGGACATCAGCAGCGGTATCTTCAGCCACATCTTCAGCCACATCAGTGACTAAGTCAACTACATCTGATTCGCTGGCCGGTGTAGTTTCTGCATCGGAGACCGAGTCATCCATCTGGGGCACAGGCTCGGACTGAGATGAGCAACTTGCAGAATCAGCATGTGATTTCTTACTGGATGCCTTTGAGAAGAAATCCATAATGCTGCTCTTTCGTTTGCTCATTTCTGTATAAATAAACAAAAAATTGTGTAAATCCTTTACTGAAAGAATAAATGGAAAGTGATCTATTTCTCCCAACACAATGAAATTAAGAGACATAGGGTAGTGGCCCAAGGAAGGTCTGAAGAATCATGCACGGGAAGAAAGGAAGGTCTGAAGAATCATGCACGGGAACAATGAAAGATCTGAAGAAGAATGCATGGGAACAATGGAAGATCTGAAGAATCATGCATGGGAACAAAGGAAGATCTGAAGAATCATGCATGGGAACAATGGAAGATCTGAAGAATCATGCATGGGAATAAAGGAAGATCTGAAGAAGAATGCCTGGGAACAATGGAAGATCTGAAGAAGAATGCATGGGAACAATGGAAGATCTGAAAAGATCATGCACAGGAACAATGGAAGATCTGAAGAATCATGCATGGGAACAAAGGAAGATCTGAAGAATCATGCATGGGAACAAAGGAAGATCTGAAGAATCATGGAAGGGAACAATGGAAGATCTGAAGCATCATGCACGGAAACAATGGATGTTACAGTTACAACAGTATTTATTAAGCGCCAACAAGTCCCGTAGTGGTGTAAAATGGGATAGACAGAATAACAAATATACATACACGTTACACACATACAGAACAGAAGGAGAGCGGACCCTGCTCGAGAGCTTACAATCTAAGAGGTCTGAAGAATTAGAGCACGACAACAAAGGAAAGTCATTGAATGGTGCACAGGCAAATCCCATAGGATTCGATTTTAAAATATAATTTTTTTTATTTAACCATTTATTCATTTCATTTTAAGCAAATAATCTTTTTTTTTTTATTCTGTAACAGACCGTTTATTATGTTTTATAGACCTTTTTATTATTCACACACATTTTCATGCATTTTTATTGGTTTAAAACCCTTTGTAGAAGTATAGCAGAGTACTTTTTTTCCCAGTTCAACACTCTTCGGCAGTCGGATCAAAGGTCTTCAGCGGCATTCAGCTGGCTGATCAGTGGTCTTCGGCTGCGTTCGGTGGTCTGATCGGCAGCTTTATGTTTGGTGCACTTCGGGGACCCTGCGGTGAATAATGAATTCACCACAGGGACCGCAAACCAGAATCGCCAAAGCGCACTGAACGAGAAAGCACCGAAATTTCACTGCTTTCTGATTAACCCTAATTAGGGACAGGGGCGGATCCAGAGACTAGTCTCGGGAGGGGCACTGACAGAAAATAAGGTGTTTTAGCAGAGAGCCCGACTCACGAGAATTTACAGAGGGCCCGGCTCACAGGAGCTTACAATCTAGAAGAGCAGAGGGCACCCAGGAGCTTACAATCTAGAGGAGCAGAGGGCACCCAGGAGCTTACAATCTAGAGGAGCAGAGGGCACCCCGGATTTTACAATCTAGAGGAGCAGAGAGCCCCCAGCTCACACATGGATTTGCCCCCAGCTCATGGATTTGCCCCAGCTCATGGATTTGCCCCAGCTCACACATGGATTTGCCCCAGCTCACGCATGGATTTGCCCCAGCTCACGCATGGATTTGCCCCAGCTCACACATGGATTTGCCCCCAGCTCACACATGGATTTGCCCAGCTCATGGATTTGCCCCAGCTCACATGGATTTGCCCAGCTCACGCATGGATTTGCCCCAGCTCACGCATGGATTTGCCCCAGCTCATGGATTTGCCCCAGCTCACACATGGATTTGCCCAGCTCATGGATTTGCCCCAGCTCACACATGGATTTGCCCAGCTCATGGATTTGCCCCAGCTCATGGATTTGCCCCAGCACATGGATTTGCCCCAGCACGTGATTTGCCCCAGCACGTGGATTTGCCCCAGCACGTGGATTTGCCCCAGCTCATGGATTTGCCCCAGCTCATGGATTTGCCCCAGCTCATGGATTGCCCCAGCTCTCACCTGGATTTGCCCCAGCTCATGGATATGCTCCAGCTCATGGATTTGCCCCAGCTCATGGATTTGCCCCAGCTCATGGAATTGTCCCAGCTCATGGATTTGCCCCAGCTCATGGATTTGCCCCCAGCTCATGGATTTGCCCCATTACATGGATTTGTCCCAGCTCATGGATTTGCCCGCACATGGATATGCCCCAGCACATGGATATGCCCCAGCACGTGGATTTGCCCCAGCACGTGGATTTGCCCCAGCACGTGGATTTGTCCAGCTCATGGATTTGCCCCAGCTCATGGATTTGCCCCAGCTCTCACCTGGATATTGCCCCAGCTCCGGATCCAGCAGGAATTGAGGGGGCCCAGATGCCGGGCAGCGGGAGTGCCTGCCCGGTCCTGAACAGCGTGCGAGTCCGTCCTGTTGAAGGGGAGGCGGCTGCGTGCGTGCGCAGGTCACGCGGTCCGGCCAGTCAGGTGGTACAGAGACTCAGTACCACCTGATTAGACGGACCATGTGACCTGCGCCTGCACGCAGCCGCCTCCCCTTCAACAGGACGGACTCACTGTTCAGGACAGGCAGGCACTCCCGCTGCCCGGCATCTGGGTCCCCTCAACCCACGGGCCCTTGGGCGGCACCCGAGGGCCCAGCGGGTCAGTCCGGGCCACAGGTTGTTAGGGGCGCAAATTTCTTTTGAAATTATGCGCCCCTAACAAAACTGCGCCCGGGGCCACGGCCCCCCCCACGCTACGCCACTGGATAGAGCCCCTGTTGTGACAACAGAATGCGTGTGTGTGTGTGTATATATACATATAAAAATAAAATTACGCATTCCAGGTAATCACCTCCGTAATATTATTTTTAATTTTAATTTTTTTTTAAATATCTTTTCATCCAAAAACCCTCTCTATTGGATTTGAACACCTTTTTATTTTAAGACAGTGGGCATGCGGCTTGCGTCATTAGCTGCAGGGGACGGCCTGTCAGGCTGTCCCACTGCAGCCAATAGCATGCAGCGCGTACCTGCTGTGGGGAGGGGCTGAGTCGGCCCTTTGAAGACAGCGAGGAGTACATGCACGCCCTGCGTCTTCAAAGCCCTCCTGCCGCGAGGACAGCATAGTATGTCCCGAGGCGGCAAGCGGTTAAGCGACTCCACTTCGGCAAAATACAGTGATCATTTGATAGTGAATTCACAGTATTTTTGGCGAAATGGATTTGCCAAAGTTCAGTGAAAAAAAAAATTAATACATAAATAATATATTACATTATATACATTTTAAATAATATTTTTACCTTATTTTTGTTCTCTGGCTCTTCAGCTGGACTTGGGGTGGCACAGGTCTCTGCAGCTGGACTGGAAAAAAAAATTCCGGTAAATTTTTTTATAAAGAAATATATAAATAATTAATACATAAATAATATATTACATTACATACATTTTAAATAATATTTTTACCTTATTTTTGTTCTCTGCCTCTTCAGCTGGACTTGGGGTGGCACAGGTCTCTGCAGCTGGACTGGAAAAAATTAATTTGGGTAAATTTTTTTATAAATAAATATATAAATAATTTAAACGTAAATAATAATATATTACATTAAATAAATACATTTTACATAATATTTTTACCTTTTCTTTGTTCTCTGCCTCTTCAGCTGGACTTGGGGTGGCACAGGTCTCTGCAGCTGGACTGGAAAAAAAATCTGGTACATTATACATGTTATTATAAAATATATTAATACAAATAAAATAATTACATATTATTTATGTAATTATATATTTATAATAACATGTATAATGTACCAGATTTTTTTTCGAGTCCAGCTGCAGAGACTTGTGCCACCCAAGTCCAGCTGAAGAGGCAGAGAACAAAGAAAAGGTAAAAATATTATGTAAAATGTATTTAATTTATGATAAATTAATTAATTAATTAAATACATTTTTTACATTATATTTTTACCTTTTTTCAGTTGGAGTTGGGTGACACAGGTCCCTGCAGCAGTTGAGGTGGCAGTGGCACTCACACACAGACCTGGTCCTTCAGCACGGCTCTTTTCAATTCTTTCCACTGGGGGGACACAGGCTGGCAGCAGTCCTCCTGAGGCAAGTGAAGTCGCGCTGTGTGACCTCACACAGCACGCACGTGTCACATGCCTGCGGCCGGCATCCAGGCACGTGACTGGGTCTGGGCCTCCACCGGCATCCGGGCATGTGACTAGGCCCATCCGGCCATGTGACTTGGCCCATGGCCAATTACACGCAGAAGCGTGTGAGTCAGCCGGGAGAGGCTGCGATGGTGCTGGACTTGCCGCGAGAGCTCCTCCGCTACAGCGCAACACCCCAGCAGTGTGCCCGGCCGGAGCCCGGGTCCATTAACTATTTACTGGGCCACTGGGTCATGCGTTCCCGCAGCGTTCCCGCTGCGGGAAAAGTGCGGGAACGCCGTTCCGCCGCGTTCCCGCTGCACTCGACCTCTGGGTTTTAGGAGGTTTTGGAAAGTTACAGGGTCAAATATAGAGTTTGCCCATTTCACGTTTTACAACTTGAAATTTGCCAGATTGGTTTCCTGGCCCTATGTTGACTTTGAGAGGTTATGGCAGCCCAGGTATGAAAAGTACCCCAACATGTCATACCATTTTGAAAAGTAGACAACCCAGGCTATTCCAAATGGTGTACGTTTTGTTTTTTTATAGTAGTCACTTAGTCGCAAACTTGGTCTTCATGTTTGTGTGTTGCATTTTTCACACAAAATCTGTTATTTTACCGATGATATCATGCTCCCTCGACATTTTACTGGCCTAAAAAAATCATATTTCTGGTCGGCAAGGTCTTACGAGTTCAACGGTACCCCCCATGTAGAGGTTTTAGGAGGTTTTGGAAAGTTACAGGTCAAATATAGAGTTTGCCCATTTCACGTTTTACAACTTGAAATTTGCCAGATTGGTTTCCTGGCCCTATGTTGACTTTGAGAGGTTATGGCAGCCCAGGTATGAAAAGTACCCCAACATGTCATACCATTTTGAAAAGTAGACAACCCAGGCTATTCCAAATGGTGTACGTTTTGTTTTTTTATAGTAGTCACTTAGTCGCAAACTTGGTCTTCATGTTTGTGTTTTGCATTTTTCACACAAAAACTGTTATTTTACCAATGATATCATGCTCCCTCGACATTTTACTGGCCTAAAAAAATCATATTTCTGGTCGGCAAGGTCTTACGAGTTCAACGGTACCCCCCATGTAGAGGTTTTAGGAGGTTTTGGAAAGTTACAGGGTCAAATATAGAGTTTGCCATTTCACGTTTTACAACTTGAAATTTGCCAGATTGGTTTCCTGGCCCTATGTTGACTTTGAGAGGTTATGGCAGCCCAGGTATGAAAAGTACCCCAACATGTCATACCATTTTGAAAAGTAGACAACCCAGGCTATTCCAAATGGTGTACGTTTTGTTTCTTTATAGTAGTCACTAGTCGCAAACTTGGTCTTCATGTTTGTGTTTTGCATTTTTCACACAAAAACTGTTATTTTGCTGCTAATATCATGCTCAGTCAACCTTTTACTGGCCTACAACATTGATATTTGTGGTCGGCAATGTGTTACGAGATCAACGGTACCCTCCATTTAGCATTTTTAATTTGCTTTTTGGAAAGTTACACGATCAAATGTAGAGTTTGACAGATTGGTTTTCTGGGCCTAGGTTGAATTTGAGAGGGTATGGCAGCCCAGGTTTGAGAAGTACCCCATCATGGCATATCATTTTGAGAAGTAGACAACCCAGAGTGTTGAAAATGGGGTATGTCCAGTTTTTTATAGTAGACACTTGGTCACAAACCCTGGCCACACTTAGTTTTCATGATTGTGTTTTGCATTTGTTTTACACGAAAACTGTTATTTTGCTGCTAATATCCTGCTCGGTCAACCTCTTACTGGCCTATAACATTGATATTTGTGTTCGGCAATGTGTTACGAGTTCAACAGTACCCCCATGTTGCATTTTTATTTACTTTTTGGAAAGTTACACGGTCAAATGTAGAGTTTGCCAGATTGGTTTTCTGGGCCTAGGTTGAATTTGAGAGGGTATGGCAGCCCAGGTTTGAGAAGTACCCCATCATGGCATATCATTTTGAGAAGTAGACAACCCAGAGTGTTGAAAATGGGGTATGTCCAGTTTTGTATTGTAGCCACTTGGTCACAAACCCTGGCCACACTTAGCTTTCAAGATTGTGTTTTGCATTTGTTTTACACGAAAACTGTTATTTTGCTGCTAATATCCTGCTCGGTCAACCTTTTACTGGCCTATAACATTGATATTTGTGTTCGGCAATGTGTTACGAGTTCAACAGTACCCCCATGTTGCATTTTTATTTACTTTTTGGAAAGTTACACGATCAAATGTAGAGTTTGCCAGATTGGTTTTCTGGGCCTAGGTTGAATTTGAGAGGGTATGGCAGCCCAGGTTTGAGAAGTACCCCATCATGGCATATCATTTTGAGAAGTAGACAACCGAGAGTGTTGAAAATGGGGTATGTCCAGTTTTTTATAGTAGACACTTGGTCACAAACCCTGGCCACACTTAGTTTTCATGATTGTGTTTTGCATTTGTTTTACACGAAAACTGTTATTTTGCTGCTAATATCCTGCTCGGTCAACCTTTTACTGGCCTATAACATTGATATTTGTGTTCGGCAATGTGTTACGAGTTCAACAGTACCCCCATGTTGCATTTTTATTTACTTTTTGGAAAGTTACACGGTCAAATGTAGAGTTTGCCAGATTGGTTTTCTGGGCCTAGGTTGAATTTGAGAGGGTATGGCAGCCCAGGTTTGAGAAGTAGCCCATCATGGCATATAATTTTGAGAAGTAGACAACCCAGAGTGTTGAAAATGGGGTATGTCCAGTTTTTTATAGTAGACACTTGGTCACAAACCCTGGCCACACTTAGTTTTCATGATTGTGTTTTGCATTTGTTTTACACGAAAACTGTTATTTTGCTGCTAATATCCTGCTCGGTCAACCTTTTACTGGCCTATAACATTGATATTTGTGTTCGGCAATGTGTTACGAGTTCAACAGTACCCCCATGTTGCATTTTTATTTACTTTTTGGAAAGTTACACGATCAAATGTAGAGTTTGCCAGATTGGTTTTCTGGGCCTAGGTTGAATTTGAGAGGGTATGGCAGCCCAGGTTTGAGAAGTACCCCATCATGGAATATCATTTTGAGAAGTAGACACCCAGAGTGTTGAAAATGGGGTATGTCCAGTTTTTTATAGTAGACACTTGGTCACAAACCCTGGCAACACTTAGTTTTCATGATTGTGTTTTGCATTTGTTTTACACGAAAACTGTTATTTTGCTGCTAATATCCTGCTCGGTCAACCTTTTACTGGCCTATAACATTGATATTTGTGTTCGGCAATGTGTTACGAGTTCAACAGTACCCCCATGTTACATTTTTATTTACTTTTTGGAAAGTTACACAGTCAAATGTAGAGTTTGCCCATTTCAGGTTTTACAACTTGAAATTTGCCAGATTGGTTTGCTGGGCCTAGGTTGAATTTGAGAGGGTATGGCAGCCCAGGTATGAAAAGTACCCCAACATGGCATATCATTTTGAGAAGTAGACAACCCAGAGTGTTGAAAATGGGGTATGTCCAGTTTTGTATAGTAGCCACTTGGTCACAAACCCTGGCCACACTTAGTTTTTAAGATTGTGTTTTGCATTTGTTTTACACGAAAACTGTTATTTTGCTGCTAATATCCTGCTCAGTCAACCTTTTACTGGCCTATAACATTGATATTTGTGTTCGGCAATGTGTTACGAGTTCAACAGTACCCCCATGTTGCATTTTTATTTACTTTTTGGAAAGTTACACGATCAAATGTAGAGTTTGCCAGATTGGTTTTCTGGGCCTAGGTTGAATTTGAGAGGGTATGGCAGCCCAGGTTTGAGAAGTACCCCATCATGGCATATCATTTTGAGAAGTAGACAACCCAGAGTGTTGAAAATGGGGTATGTCCAGTTTTGTATAGTAGCCACTTGGTCACAAAACCTGGCCACACTTAGTTTTCAAGATTGTGTTTTGCATTTGTTTTACACGAAAACTGTTATTTTGCTGCTAATATCCTGCTCGGTCAACCTTTTACTGGCCTATAACATTGATATTTGTGTTCGGCAATGTGTTACGAATTCAACGGTACCCCACATGTAGCATTTTTATTTAGTTTTTTGGTAATTTGACAAGTGATTTTCAGGATTTATGTCGACTTTGAGAGAACATGGCACGCTAAGAAAGAATATTGCTCCAAAGATGACGCGCCAATGATTCTAAATTAGTATTTTGAGTTGTTTGGTGCAGCCACTTTAGAATAGCTGGGCTTAACGTAAACAGGGACAGGCCAAATTCAGGGGATTCCAGAAGTCAGAGTAGTCGTTATAACAAGCCAATGAGTCGGTACAGGCAGCAAACAAAGAGTAGTCGGTATAACAAGCCAATGAGTCGGTACAGGCAGCAAACAAAGAGTAGTCGGTATATAACAAGCCAATGAGTCGGTACAGGCAGCAAACAAAGGGTAGTCGGTATAACAAGCCAATGAGTCGGTACAGGCAGCAAACAAAGAGTAGTCGGTATAACAAGCCAATGAGTCGGTACAGGCAGCAAACAAAGGGTAGTCGGTATAACAAGCCAATGAGTCGGTACAGGCAGCAAAGGGTAATCGGGACAAAGCAGAAAAGGGATTTAGTAATTTAGCTCGGTATGATAAATTTTGAAGCACTCGGTTATGCAGAGGCCAGGTAGAGATGGGCAGGTAGGGCAATAATAACTAGAATCCTTTCGGATTCCTTTCTTGCGGCAGACACGACACTTTTTCTGGGGGGACTTTTTACAGCGGGTGGGAGGGACTCGGGAAGGAAAGTGTCTGCCGCTTAATCTTTGGAGATCTCCTGATTCCAAAGCGGATGTAACGGGGGCCGGGGTTAGGATAAGTTGGGATATGATCTCAAGCATGAATTCTAGGAAGGGATATGGCTTTTGTACTGCTGCCTGCTTGTAGAGCACGTACGCATTGAAAATTGCTATCTCGGTCAAATAGATGGCAATCTTCTTGTACCATGCCCTAGTCTTTCGGTTCACCAGATAAGGCTGTATACATTGATCAGCCAAGTCTACTCCCCCATAAACTTGCTGTAATCTACAATGCACTTCGGCTTTTCCAGTGGCTCAGTCCTCCCTATCACAGGCACTGGCACTGTACTTTCGTCATTGTCACGGATCCCCCTGATACTAGAGTGGTGGTCCCTATACGCAGGACACTCTCTACCCTTCCGATCCTTAGAGTGGTCGGCACGACTAGACAGACTACAAGAATGGCAGTACAGAGCACGTACAAGAGAGACGTCACGGATCCCTCTGCTTTATCTGACTAGTGGTTTCTAGACACAGAACAGTCTCTATCCTTCCGATCCTTAGAGTGGTCGGCACGACTAGACAGACACAGAATGATACACAAGAAATTAGAATAATTAGCTCTTCCCAAGACCCTAACAACACAAGGGGTAGTCTGATGTGTGCTTAGGGTGCCACACAGACTGACCTCAATACCAGAATTAGAAGAGTTGATGCCAATACCAGGGGTTATGCACAGAATGGTTCGTTCGCCAATGCCAGGGGTCATACACAGAATAGTCGTTTGCCAATGCCAAGGGGTCAATACACAGAATAGTCGTTTGCCAATGCCAAGGGGTCAATACACAGAATAGTCGTTTGCCAATGCCAAGGGGTCAATACACAGAATAGTCGTTTGCCAATGCCAAGGGGTCAATACACAGAATAGTCGTTTGCCAATGCCAAGGGGTCGATACACAGAATAGTTGTTTGCCAAATATACAAGAGCTCTGCGGGAAGTAACTACCACGTCAGGGCACCGGCATTTCTGAGAGCCTGGGCTTTAAACCCGGCGGGTCCGCGTCAGCCCGCCAGGCCCCGCCCCCCGGCTTCCCCACGTGTGCGGAAGCGACCGCAATATCATTCGGCGCCTGGCCAGCGAGCAGCGAGGAAGCTGCTGCCAGGCGCCGGGGTGCGGGGGCCACCGTGACAGTCATGCACTGTAGATAGCATGTATACATCCTTCTTATCGGTGAACCGAAGGGCTAGCACTTCTTCCTGACGTAGAGATGAAGAGGAGCCTCTACTTTTTTTGCCTGCTGTCAGGATTTGGGGAAAACCTCTGCGATTCTTCCGCACTGTGCCACACGCAAGGGTCTCAAAACAATATACATTTTTAAATAGGTCGATACTGGTGTAATAGTTATCGACCCATAAATGATAGCCCTTGTTGAATAGGGGATAGACCAGATCCCACACAATTTTTCCACTGGTGCCAATACAATCGGGGCATCCTGGGGGGTCAAGGTGGCTATCTTTCCCTTCGTATATTCTAAATGCCCAGGTGTAGCCTGTTGTGGACTCACACAATTTATAAAATTTGACGCCATACCGGGATTGCTTGCTTGGGATATACTGCTTGAAGAGCAGTCTGCCTTTGAATTTCATAAGGGACTCGTCTACAGATATATTTTGGTCGGGAACATAATTATCGGTGAATTTGGCAGATATAAGACTGATAAGGGGCCGAATTTTATAGAAGCGGTCATGCATTGGGTCGTTTCTTGGTGGGCACAGTGCGTTGTCATTAAAATCGAGGAATCGCATGAGATTTTCGTATCTCTCCCTCTTCATAACCCTTGGGAATAGTGGGGTAGCCAGGATGGGGTTTTTGTGCCAGTAAGACCGGATACTTGGCTTCTTCACTATTCCCATTACGAGGGTTAGAGCCCAAATTTTTTTTAACTCTATCACATCCGTTGGGTGCCACTTGTTACGTCTGTGGCGATGTGAATCCGGATGCGCATCAAGATACTGGTTGGCAAACAGGTTGGTTTGCTCAACCACCATCTCGAATACGTCGTCCGACATAAACAGGTTAAAAAAGCTCACTGGCTCACAGTCCTCTACCCTTACTGTGATGCCAGGAGTCGCTAGAAATGGGGGTATTTCTGGGGCAGCCATATTTGGGGGTACCCAAATGCTCTCGTACCTCCCAGTAGATGGTGGGGGGTCACCATCACTGGAGGGTTCACTAAGGGGCTCTATATCAGAGGCTGTGAGGGTGTCACTGTCGGCGAGAGCGTCGCTCTCAGAGGCGGCCAGGATCTCATATGCCTCTTCTGGGGAATAAAAGCGGGAGGACATTTTTATGGGAGGTCGGGGAACTGATGGGGTCAAGTACACAAATAAAATATTAGAACACCTAAACTAAGCCCTTCCGGTCCTTGTAGTGGCCAGTACTTCTATCTATCTAGACAAGGGTAGTCAGGAATGCCACGGGGTCGTATGCCAATACGGGTAGTCAGAAATGCCAAGGGTCGTATGCCAATGCGGGTAGTCAGAAATGCCAGGGGTCGTATGCCAATGTGGGTAGTCAGAAATGCCAGGGGTCGTATGCCAATGCGGGTAGTCAGAAATGCCAGGGGTCGTATGCCAATGCGGGTAGTCAGAAATGCCAGGGGTCGTATGCCAATGCAGGTAGTCAGAAATGCCAAGGGTCGTATGCCAATGCGGGTTCTCAATCAGGGGTACACTGCAGGCCAGGGGGTACAGTGCCTGGGGTTTTTTTTCAGGTTTTTTTCCAGTCAGGTTTTTTTTCAGTTATTTTTTTCAGCCAGGGGGTACTGTGCCAGGAGGGTACAGTGCCAGCCAGGAGAGTACAGTGCCAGCCAGGAGGTACTGTACCTGGTTTTTTTTTTCAGGTTTTTTTTTCAGCCAGGGGGTACTGTGCCTGGGGATTTTTTTTTCAGCCAGGGGGTACTGTGCCAGGAGGGTACAGTGCCAGTAGGTGCCTGGGGGGTACAGTGCCAGGTGGGGTACAGTGCCAGTGGGGGTACAGTGCCAGGTGGGGTACAGTGCCAGGTGGGGTACAGTGCCAGGTGGGATACACTGCCAGGTGTGGTACACTGCCAGGTGGGGTACAGTGCCAGGTGGGGTACACTGCCAGGTGGGGTACAGTGCCAGGTGGGGTAAAGCCAGGTGGGGTAGTGCCAGGTGGGGTACACTGCCAGGTGGGGTACACTGCCAGGTGGGGTAAAGCCAGGTGGGGTAGTGCCAGGTGGGGTACACTGCCAGGTGGGGTACACTGCCAGGTGGGGTACACTGCCTGGGGTGTGGGGTACAGTGCCTGGGGTGTGGGGTACAGTGCCTGGGGTGTGGGGTACAGTGCCTGGGGTTTTTAGGTAGTGCCTGGGGTTTTTTCTCTCTCTGCTCCTCTCTGCTCTGTCTCTCTCTCTCTGCTCCTCAGATCGCAATGAGGAGCAGGAGAAAGGGGCAGAGACAATGTCTCAGCCAATGCAACATCATTGGCTGAGACATTCTGACAGTTGCAGAGGTGACAGCTTGTCACCGCTGCAACTGTCAGCTCCAGGCGCCGGATTGGCTGCCTTGCCGATTCCACGAGGGAAACGGCCCGCCTCATTTCCCAGAATGCCGATCGCCAGCTGGGAGGGTCTGCCCGGGTGTCAGGCAGACCCCCAGCCAGCGATCGGCATTGTGGGAAGGGAGGCGGGCCGTTTTTCGGCGCGCAGGGGCTCCAAACGCCGCGGGGCGTACCATGCCGTCCTGCGGCATTAAAGCCCACGTGGTGCAGGACGGCATGGTACGCCCTGCGTCCTTAAGGGGTTAATTTCAAAGCAACCAGGCTATAAAGTTGTTTATTTATTTATCTTTTAAAAATATTTTAATGTTGTATTTTAAATTGCCTGCTTCCTGCTGATATTTTTTTCAAAATATCAGCTGATTCTATAGAAAAAAATTCAGCCAGAGATGAAAATTGAAAAAGATGCTGGTAAAAAAAAAAAAAAACATGCCGTTAAAATGGCAGAAAAAGCTTGTTTTCTGCCAGTATAATAGATATTTTTGATTTTAACACAGCTATTAGCTAAATCTGATGTTTCAAAAGAGATTTCCACTTTATTCCTGCTATTTCCCTGCCTGTAAATCCATTTAGCAACACCTTTCAGCACTTGGATTTTTTTTTTGAATATTTGGCATACTGATAAATTCAAATTGAATCGCTAAAGCCAATATTTCCATTGAAAAGTATATCTTTGAGATACGATATTCAAACTGAATTTATATCAGTAATTAAAATGCTCGTAAAGGCTGAATTTTTATCTTAATGCCTTTACTACCAAGTGATTTAAAAAAAAAAACACATTGTCAGAAACCAGTGGTTTTTTTGTAAAATCATTTTAAATTAATTATATAGTACGAAATAGTTACATAGTTACATAAGCTGAAAAAAGACATGCGTCCATCAGGTTCAGCCTCTCCCACATCACCTACTGCTATTGATCCAAAAGAAGGCAAAAAACCCAGTCTGAAATGCTTGCCAATATGCAACATACATGGGAAAAAATTCCTTCTTGACCCCAGAATGGCGTCAGATTTCTCCTTGGATCAAGAAGCTTTTACCCACATATTAAATATTATAACCCTTAATATTCTGTGTCTGCAGGAAGTCATCCAGTCACTTTTTAAAAGTCTGTACAGTTTCTGACCCAACCACCGCACCAGGCAGAGAATTCCAAAGCTTTATTGTTTTCACCGTAAAATAACCCTTCCTATGCTTTAGGCTGAATTTCCTTTCGTCCATTTTAAATGGGTGACCTCGTGTCCTGTGTATAGACCTGTTAATGACTAGGTTTCCAGACAATGGTTTATAATGGCCCCGTATATATTTATATAAGGTTATCAGATCCCCTCTAAGGCGAAGTTTCTCTAAACTAAACAGATTTAAGCTTGTTAGTCTCTCCTCATAACTTAACCCGTCCATTACCCTTATTAATTTAGACGCCCCTCTCTGCACTTTTTCTAGCACTATAATATCCTTTTTTAAGACAGGTGCCCAAAATTGCACGGCATATTCAAGGTGCGGTCTTACCATTGATTTATACAGAGGCAAAATTATGTTTTCATCCCGAGAGTGAACTCCCCTTTTAATGCACTCCAATACCTTGCTGGCCTTGGCGGCTGCTGTTTGACATTGCACTTTGTTACTTAGTTTGAAGTCTATGATTATTCCAAAATCCTTCTCCTGCTTGGATTTCCCTAACTCCGAACCATTTAGGGTATAAGTTGCTTGTGTGTTCTTCACTCCAAAGTGCATAACTTTGCAATTATCTACATTAAATTTCATCTGCCATTTAAGTGCCCAGTCTCCCAATTTATCTAAATCCCTCTGCAGCGAAGTAACATCCTGCTCACATTGTATTACGTTTCCTAGTTTTGTGTCATCTGCAAACACTGATACATGGCTTTCAATGCATATCTCAAGGTCATTTATAAATAAATTGAATAGTATTAGTCCTATAACAAACCCCTGAGGGCAGTGGTGTATTTTGGCCTAGGCCGACAAGGCCTAGGCCTAGGGTGGCACTTTCCAGGGGGCGGCGGCCCGCATCGGGTGGCCTAGGTGCAAAGTATTTTACCAGGAAGGATACATTGAGATTTCACTAATTTTCAAGTATGTCCTGTGTAGGCAAGGCCTACGCTTTCACTTTCCAGGGGGCAGCAAAAAACCTCACCATTAAATGGGTTACTCACAGAGCACCGAAATGACGCCAACAGTAGTAGTTTCCTGCACTTCCGGGAATAAAATTTCCCCACCCTGCAGTGAATTCACCATTCACCGCAGGGTCCCCAAAGTGCATGGAGTCGGCCGCTGAATGCTGCCACTGCAAACCCGTGGCCTGCTGTTTTCAAAAGAACTACTGAACGAAAATGTCTGGAAATTACATATAAGATCCTATGATTGATAATAAAAAGTTCTGTTACAGAAAAAAGAAAAACTGCTATTAAGAAAAAGGGGGGGGAAAAGGTACTAAAAAAAATCAATAAAGACTTTTTACTGCAGATTAAAATAATAAATGGTTTATTAGATATTGCATAAAAACGGGAATATTTTTAACATTGAAACCTATGGGGTTCGCCTGAATAAACCTGCTGATAGAAACCACCGAACATCAGGGCATTTCACTGCCATTTCTCTGCTGTTTGGTGTTCTCTGAATAGATTAACCATTACTTCTCTATGGGGATTTGCACTGCCTTCAAACAGCACCGTACTTGCTGGCAGTGTGTCAAACTTGTGTGTGAGCATATCACAGAGCAGTGGTGTACTTAGGGGAGTGGCGGGGGCGGGCCGCCCTAGGTACCAGTGGTTATTGGGGTGTCATTAGGGGGTACTAGGAGGTGCCACTGTCACTGTCTGTCAGCTTTGAGCTGTGTTCTCAAACAATGAGCAGCGGAGCAGGGTGTTTGCATATGGAATAAAATCGAATAGAATAAAAATCCCCCTCTCCTCCCTCCATAGCTCCTCCCGTGCCCCGCAGCATCTCTAGGAGAGGGGAGGGGGATGTGATTTGTGTGCAGAGAGAAGATGACGGTAAACGGCAGGTAAAGGGGGGGTATCTTTTCTATTCATCTTAAGGTTTTAAGTTAGGTCTGGTGTGTAAATTAGGTTAGGCTGGTGACTCATTCCTCTTACTGATTGGCATACAATTGGAATCAATTGGGTGCTATTTGCTAAGGTGGTTAAATTTGTCCATGCCTTGCTGGGGGAGGTGTACTTAGGTGACTATATAAAGCTTGGGGAATATTAGTTTGTCTAATTCAGCTTGGGAAGCCTTCAAAGTGAGCATTTAGAGATCTTCTGGAGATACTCTGGAGGTAGTCTGAGATTAGACAGGAGGTAGAAAACCTACAAAAAGGTAAGATTTGTTGGTTTAAATCCATTCTTTCATAATGGCAGGCTTGGTCCAGTGTAAGAGCTGTCATGCATTTGTTTTTAGATCCAATTTTTGGAGGTTTGGAGTGTGCCTGATATGTAGACAGCTCTCTTTATTGCAGCAGGAAATTGCCTGTTTGAAGTCTGAGATTTGTAAATTATCTGTTAGACAAACTCAGGCTATGGCTATGACTGTTACAAAGCCACTGCCACAGAGGCCTCCTAGGAGCGGCAGATGGACTACTGTAGGATCTGGTAGACTTAGAGTTGTGGATAGAAGGCATGTCCCACAGTCTGTGGCTCTTCTTAATTCTTTTGAGGCACTTTCAGAGTGTAGTGGTGAGACGGAAGTAGACTCAGACACCATAGTTGAGGAACCACCATCCCCTATGCCTAAGGTATGCAGGACTGCAACCAAGAACAAAAAGGAAAAGGTGGGACATGATAGAAGGCAATTGTTGCTGGGTGATTCTATCATAAGAGGTGTTGAGCTGGAGAGTAGTGGTTTGGTGAGATGTCTTCCTGGGGCTACTGCTCGTAGAGACAAGAGACGTATTCTCAATATTGTCAAACAAGCAAAGCAGCAAGGGGAAGTGGATGTTCTAGTCCATCTAGGGACAAATGACTTGGCTAGCAATGAGGTTTCTGAGATTAAGGAAGATTTTTGTGTTCTTGGAGGTGAAATACAGCAGATTGCGTCCACTGTGTCATTCTCTGAAGTTTTGCCTGTGCATAACATTCAGAATAGGCAGATGCGCAATAGGGAATTTAATTTGTGGCTTCAGGAATGGTGTCGGGAGCAAGGATTTGGCTTTGTGTCCCATGATAGCTCTAATTGGAGCAGAAAGGAACTGTATAAAAAAGATGGTTTGCATCTTACTCATAGGGGAACATATGTTCTCAGTGAGAAGTTCAAAGGTTTCACAAAGAAATATTTAAACTAGGAGGGGGGACAAAAGGGTAAAAAACAATCTGCCTGATTGTCCCCCAAAACTAAATCGGAGGGTGCAAGCAACATGCGGGGAAAAAAATTACAAGCTCAGAGTCGTGTCTATAAATGCTCGCGGTTTAGTCAATAAAATCAATGAACTGGAGGCAATGATGGCAGCTGAAAAAGTAGATTTAGTGACGGTTACTGAGACATGGTTCAGTGAGAAAAATAACTGGGACATAACAATACCGGGGTACTCTTTATATAGAAAAGACAGAGAAGGTAGGAAAGGCAGAGGAGTGGCCCTGTATGTGAAAAACAACATAAAAACGAACCAAATAAAAGTGAGCGAGGTGAACATAGAGTCAGTTTGGGTTACGCTAACATTTGGCAATCATACAGTAGCTCGTATAGGTGTGATCTATAGACCCCCTGGACAAGTAGAAGAGATAGATAATCTGCTGTTTGAGGAAATAGCCAAAATGTCAATGAAGGGGGAAGTTATTATCATGGGGGACTTTAATCTTCCTGATGTGAACTGGAAAACCAAAACAGCTGGGTGCACCAGGAGTACAAATATTCTAAATTCCCTACTGGGATTATCTCTAACACAAGTAGTTGAGGAGCCGACCCGTAAAGAGGCCATATTGGATTTAATACTCACAAATGGAGGTTTGGTATCGGACGTTGTTGTAGGTGAAAATTTGGGATCTAGTGATCACCAGTCAGTATGGTTTAATATAAGAACAGGGATGGAGCCGCACCACACAAAAACAAAAGTTTTAGACTTTAAAAAAACAGATTTTTCTAAAATGAGATTTTGTGTGAAGGAGTCATTATCAGACTGGAGGAGTTTAAAGGGAGTCCAGGAGAAATGGGATTATTTAAAGGAAGCATTATTGAAGGCCACAGGCAATTGCATTCGGTTTGTTAGCAAAAACAAAAAAGGGAAGAAACCACTGTGGTACTCTGCAGAAGTGGCCAAAATAATGAAGAACAAAAAGACAGCATTCAATAATTATAAAAAAACTCAGAGTGAAGAAGATAGGCAAACCTATAAGATTAGGCAGAAAGAGGCAAAGCAATGTATAAGAGCTTCCAAAGCACACGCAGAAGAGAAAATAGCTCAGTCAGTAAAAAATGGGGACAAAACATTTTTTAGATACATAAACGAGAAAAGAAAAGTAAAACAAGGATTACACACAAAGATTTGCAACAGGGTTGACGTTCCTGGAGGGATCAGCCACATGACAAATGATTTAGGTAAACTAAAAAACTGGTCGTAGCTGTGGCAATTGAGTTTTAACGTGGATAAGTGCAAGATAATGCACCTGGGAGGTAAAAACCCAAGGGCTGAATATAGAATATTTGATACAGTCCTAACCTCAACATCTGAGGAAAGGGATTTAGGGGTTACTATTTCAGAGGATCTAAGGGTAAGTAGTCAATGTAATAGAGCAGCAGGAAATGCTAGCAGAATGCTTGGTTGTGTATTAGCAGTAGGGATGAGCTGTTCGGGTTCGGAAGGTTCGGAGTTCGACCCGAACTTTGGCAGTTTGAAAGTTTGCGAATTTCGAACTTTTTGGGTGTGTTCAGTTCGAGAAATTTTGAAAAAAGTATAGAAAATGCTTAAAAAAAACCTAAAAAATCTAGAAATAAAGAGAATCTTTACTGCAGAATATTATAAGCAACGGTTTATTAGATATTGAATTAAAAACTAATGTGTACGTGGAAAGATTATCAACTCTAAATGATCTCTGTTCACAAACGGGCATAACACCAGGTGTTTTTAGTCTTTTAATCAATTTGATACATTGTACACTATACTGAGGGTGGGGTGGTGTCTGCTTCTGATTGAGATTTGAGAATTAATTTCCCTAAAACATCCTAATATGCTGCATTTAACCCTTTCGCTGCTGAGGCTTTTCACACCTCTGTGCTGAGGTCATTATTACTGCTTCGGTCATCATGTTTAACCGCGTTTTGAAGCCATATTTTGATATATGACCCAGACATATTATATATCGTTATTTCCGGCAGACTTGGCAGATTCATAATATGTCATTATTATATGTATACGTTATGTCATGTCTGTATATTATAACAAAAAATGCAATAAAATTTGAAATTTCAATAATTTATTATGTGTAAAGTGTTTTTTTTCCCATTTTAACATGCGATCGTTTGCGGTTATATTTTGTATGGGGTGCGCTTGTTAAAAAAATTAGAAATGGGGTCTCGTTACATTTTTTTTGGGGAAAATTTTGCTTTTTTTAACAAACGCACCGCATGCAAAAATCGTTAGTGCAGCATTATTGTTCACATTATAATTGAAATGGGAACAATATTGCTGCATTAACAAAACAAAAAAAATTTATTTATTTATTTTTTTAATTTATTTTAAAAATATATATATATCATTTTTTAAAAACATTTTTCATGCTCAAGTTTGGTATCCTTGTAAAGGCCATGCTTTGGCCGATCCAACGATATCAAACATTAACCCCTAGCTGCCACGGATCGGGAGATAGGGGGTTCATTGGAACCCCCTATCTCCACCATTGGTGGCAGCTAGGGATTAACTCCAGGACTGGCGTCATCGTGCTATGCACGATGACGCCAGTCCTCAGGGGGAGTTCCTGGAGGCTTGGCCGACATCCAAGATGTCGGCCAGCTCCAGGAGAGGATCACGATCTGGCGCTTTTCAGCGCCGATTCGTGATCCGGCTCCCCAGGGGTTAATCACAGCCACCGTTTGGAAGGGCAGGCTGTGCCCTTCTAAACGGTGCCTGGATTAACCCTCTGCCCCCCGGCGATCAGGAGGGAGAGAGGTCCGAAGGACCTCCCCCCCTCCCTTTCAGGCGCTTCCTCCGCACATGCGGGGGGGGTGCCTGAATTAGATGTCATCGCACCGCCGCGATGACATCTAATTGCTCCGCCGGGGTCCCGGAGTGCTGGGCTGACATCCAAGATGTCAGCCCGCACCGGGGGGCGCAGCAATCCGCCGGAATCCGGCGGATTGCTGCCTCCTGTGCATGGACGTGCTCAGCACATCCATAGCACAGGAGAACCACTTGGCTGGACGCGCTGAGCGCGTCCATAGCAGCCAAGTGGTTAACTGGTGTTTGAAAAATATTCAAAATAACATCTAATGCAATGTTATTTTTCACCTCGGGATTAAACATTCACAGGGTTATTCAGAGAGCGGTGAAAAGCAGGAGAATAACTGGAGAAGTGAAAATTCTAGGTCAAAATACCCATTTAACTCACTTTCCAAATTGGCTATTTGGTCTAGATTGTTCTCTTCTCCTGCCAGTTCTCCTGGCTTTCACCTCTCTCTCAGGGTTGTTCAGAGAAAGGTGAAAACCAGGAGAATGGCAGGAAAAGAGAACAATCTGGACCAAATAGCCGATTTGGAAAGTGAGATAAGGCTAGGGTCAGACTAACGCATTTTTCACAGCGACCGTCAAAAAGTGCGTCTGAACGCATTGCTGTATTTTTTCACGGAATGCGCGAAAACGATCATACGATGCGCATTTTTGGGCGTGATTTTATACGGATCCAAACCAGGAAACTTTGGGTGTCTGGACGTTATGTTGGCCGGACATGAGCAGGGTCTGACGTCTCCAAATCATGCACACACGCCGCTAGTGGACGCAGCGCACTCTGTACATCCGTACTAGCGGTTCTGCGTTCTCGAAAAAATGCGTTCATTTTCCACTTGCGTTGCGCGGCCGGACTTTCGTGTGACCGTACTTCGTATATTGGCCGTCATTGCCCGTCATTTGCTGCTAGTGCGGCCGTGATTAAGTGCGCCTAAACGCACGTTAAAAATTCTCTAGTCTGACCCTAGCCTAAATGGGAGAATTTTTCTGGTTTGGCTACTTTGACCTAGAATTTTCCATTCTCCAGTCATTCTCCTGCTCTTCACCGCTCTCTGAATAACCCTGACAGGGTTATTCAGAGAAAGGTGAAGCTCAGGAGAATGACTGAAGAGAAAATTCTAGGTCAAAATAGCCAAACCAGAAAAATTCTCCCATTTATCTCACTTTCCAAATCGGCTATTTGGTCTACAATTTTCCATTCTCCAGTCATTCTCCTGCTTTTCACTGCCAAAAAATCAGTAAACTTTTTCTGCGTGTCCGAAAAAGTCTCCTCTTTTCATACAGACTGCCGCCCCAAGCAGTTGTTTATGGATAGATTAAAGGAAAAGCATTTACCGTCATTTGAAATGTCATTTTTTGGTTTTTACATATTTCTATACATCCTAGAAATCCGCCACTTCACGGGCAGGTTATGGGGACCACCTAGGCACGATATTTGAAGGAAATTTTCGTTTATATTTTTAACCCTTATTTCATGGAAAACTCACTGTCCCTTTAAAAACGTTTTTTTTTTAAACTTTTTGTCCTTGTTTCCTGTCCCCCAGGGCACTACCCGGACCCCCATAACCTTTTATGGCAAATATCTAGCATATATGCCCTCTTGGAGGGCACTCTAAAAACCGAATTTTCAGCCCCATTGACTTGCATGGGGTTCGAGTTCGGGTTCGGGTCCGAACATTTGGAAAGTTCGGGTTCGGCTTCGAACCGAACTCGGGTAGTGTTCGGCTCATCCCTAATTAGCAGTAGGAAAAGGGAAGTGCTCATGCCACTGTACAGTGCTCATGCCACTGTGTGCAGTACTGGAGACCGTATCTCCAGAAGGATATAGACATCTTAGAGAGAGTTCAGAGAAGGGCTACTAAAATGGTGTACGGCTTGAAGGAGAAAAGTTACCAGGAAAGGCTTAATGATCTTAACATGTACAGCTTGGAAAAAAGACGAGACAGAGGAGATATGATAGAAACATTTACAGTTGTGTTCAAAATTATTCAACCCCCAATGCTGTAAAGGGTTTTAGGGAATTTAGTGTACATTTGTAATTGTATTCAGAATGAAATCCTACAAGGACTTTTTAAAGAACCATATGCAACTAAAATGACATCAATTGGTTTTGTAATACAGTAGTAAATGTTTCTTTTGTGAATTCTTCATTGACACAATTATTCAACCCCTTAAAGACTACCACTCTGAAGAACAGAGGTTCATTCAAGTGTTTTCAATCAGGTATTGAAAACACCTGTGGATGTAACGGAGCAGCACTAAAGCATAATAAGCACCAATTAGGCAGCTTTAAAATGACTGTGATACTCAGCTCCTTCTAGACATTTACTGGTGTGGTTACAAACATGAAGTCAAGAGAATGGTCCAGGAAGACAAGAGAAGAGGTGATTACTCTTCACAGGAAGGGCAATGGCTATAAGAAGATTGCAAAGATGTTAAACATACCAAGAGAGACCATAGGAAGCATCATTCGCAAATTCAAGGCAAAGGGCACTGTTGAAACGCTACCTGGTCGTGGCAGAAAGAAGATGCTGACTTCGACTGCTGTGCACTACCTGAAGCGTAGAGTGGAGAAAAGTCCCCGTGTGACTGCTGAGGAACTGAGAAAAGATTTGTCAGATGTGGGTACTGAAGTTTCAGCTCAGACAATACGGCGCACACTGCGTAATGAAGGCCTCCATGCCAGAACTCCCAGGCGCACCCCATTGCTGTCTCCAAATAATAAGAAGAGTCGACTGCAGTATGCCAAAAGTCATGTGGACAAACCACAGAAGTTTTGGGATAGTGTTCTGTGGACTGATGAAACAAAATTAGAACTGTTTGGGCCCATGGATCAACGCTATGTTTGGAGGAGGAAGAACAAGGCCTATGAAGAAAAGAACACCTTGCCTACTGTGAAGCATGGCGGGGGGTCAATCATGCTTTGGGGCTGTTTTGCTTCTGCAGGTACAGGGAAGCTTCAGCGTGTGCAAGGTACCATGAATTCTCTTCAGTACCAGGAGATATTGGATGACAATGTGATGCAGTCCGTCACAAACCTGAGGCTTGGGAGACGTTGGACCTTTCAACAGGACAATGATCCAAGCATACCTCCAAGTCGACTAGAGCATGGTTGCAGATTAAAGGCTGGAACATTTTGGAGTGGCCATCGCAGTCACCTGACTTAAATCCGATTGGAGAACCTCTGGTGGGACTTAAAGAAAGCAGGTGCAGTGCGCAAGCCTAAGAATGTGACTGAACTGGAGGCTTTTGCCCATGACGAATGGGCGAAGATACCCGTAGATAGCTGCAAGACACTTGTGTCAAGCTATGCTTCACGTTTAAAAGCTGTTATAACTGTAAAAGGATGTTGTACTAAGTACTAAGATTGAATGTCACTTGGGGGTTGAATAAAACTGATAATGATGTGAGCACAGAAAAGACATTTGTGGTTATTTCATTATAAATGTTATGTTATATTTATCTGACCTACACGTGCCTCTTTGATTTAATTGTAAGCAAGATGACTGAATGATCAAAATCAATGTCAAACTGGACAAAACACTCAATTTCAGTGGGGGTTGAATAATTTTGAACACAACTGTAAATACGTAAAGGGAATCCACAAGGTAGAGGAAGGCAGTATATTTAAACGGAAACAAAGTAGCAAAACAAGAGGACATAGTCTTAGATTAGAGGAGCAAAGGTTTAAAAGTAACATCAGGAAGCATTATTTTACTGAGAGGGTGGTGGATACATGGAACAGCCTTCCAGTAGAAGTGGTAGAGGCCAAAACAGTAATTAAATTTAAGCAAGCATGGGATAGGCATAAGGCTATCCTAAACAAAAGATAAATCCAGGTAAAGTATCCATGTAATTGGGCAGACTAGATGGGCCGAAAGGTTCTTATCTGCCGACATTTTTCTATGTTTCTATGTTTCTATGTATCAGCAGAATATGAAGCCCTGTCTGCTTACTGCTGTTTAAAGTGGACCTTTCCTTTACCAGCACTGCAGTGATAGAAATTTGTCTTTGAGCTGCCTGGCTCCTGGTGAGGCTGCGTACGTGCAGGTCACGCAGTCCGGCCAGTCAGGTGGTACTGAGTCTCAGTACCACCTGACTGGCTGAACCAAATGACACACACGCACGCAGCTGCCCGCCCTTTCGTTAACACGGACTCTCACTCTATTCTGGACTGAACACCCACCGGGAAGGGAATCAAAGCCACTGTGCACCCTCTGGCAGTGGCACCCCACTGCTGACAAGATGGCTCCATGCACAGGCACAGCCGCGATCCTAACGTGGCCTGGAGGGACCTCCTGCTGAGTCCGTACACAATCCCTGCTGACTCTGCACACAGCCCTACCGCGGACGGAGGCCGGTAAATATAGAATAAATAATTGCTGTGTGCTCATATACACTCGGTTTACTGGGAGTTTTATTGCAGTGGATTCTGATGCACTCATACACACCACACATTGCATTGCTGGGAGTTTCATTGCTGTGGATTCTGATACGTTGACACACACCACACATTGCATTGCTGTGAGTTTTATTGCTGTGGATTCTGATACGCTGACACACACCACACATTGCATTGCTGGGAGTTTTATTGCAGTGGATTCTGATGCACTCATACACACCACACATTGCATTGCTGGGACTTTTATTGCTGTGGATTCGGATACGCTGACACACACACCGCACATTGCATTGTTGGGAGTTTTATTGCTGTGGATTCTGATACACTCATACACACTGCACATTGCTTTGCTGGAATTTTTATTGCTGTGGATTCTGATACGCTGACACACACCAAAAATTGCATTGCTGGGAGTTTTATTGCTGTGGATTCTGTGATACACACTGCATATTACTGTGAGTTTTATTGCCCTGGAGCTCTGGGATACGCTAATACACACTGCACTTTACTGTGAGTTTTATTGCTGTGCAGTTCTGTGATATGCTCATACACAGTGAACATTTCTGTGGGTTTTATTGCTGTGCAGCTCTGATATGCTCATACACAGTGCCCATTTCTGTGGGTTTTATTGCTGTGCAGCTCTGTGATACGCTCATATGCAGTGCACGTTTCTGTGGATTTTATTGTTCAACCAATTAGAGCGGCTGTGATCCAGTATACTTGACATGTGTGGCTGTTCTTTGTAAAAATGCTTGAATTTAAACATTTCAGAATTTTATTTATCTCAATAGATACATTTGAAATGGTATACAAAATATACAAGTAGGCACTTGGTATCCACTTTTAATATAAAGAGAGGAAAAGGCGGAGCTCTAAGAGGACCTAACCAGGAAGAGGAGTGCCCTTGACAGGAAGGGGTGCCCCAAATTTAATTAGGGGGTGCACGAGTTTAGTCAGGCCTAGGGCAGCACAAAACCTAAATACACCACTGCCTGAGGGACACCACTTACCACTGATGTCCATCTTGAAAATGTACCATTTATGACCACTCTCTGTACGCTATCTTTTTTATTTTTTTTATATTCAAAATTTTTTATTTTAAGATCACATCAGCAATACAGAAGCCAAGGAGAATAAACGGTCAAGCAGCCGCGCAGGGCAGATACATAGATTACGGAAATATCAACAGGCAACAGAGAGGGGAAGAAAAGGGATGGGGAGGGGGGTAAAAATAAAAAAAATTAAAAAAAAAACCACACACACCAAAAAGCACCCCAGGACCCAAAAACAAAAATAAAACAGTAGGTGGAGTGGCATAATGGGGGGGGGGGGTGCATAAAAGGATCAAAAGCGTCCCCGGGTGACTAAAAAAAAACACAAAAAAACCCATCCGGGGAGTAGAACATCGGAAGGAGTCACAAAAAGGAGTCTCGGGTATCCTCAGCCCCAGAAGGGGTGTCATCAGCAGAATCCCAAAGTTGCAAAAATAGGGGGAGAAAAGGAAAAGAAAGGGGGGTAAGAAGAAATGTCATCAAAAGCAAGTCCTCGGAAAATATAATAAAGAAAAATATGGCACAGAAAAATAAAGTCCACAGAAACTTAGGCATGCCAACTGCGGGGCAGGTTACAGAAGAATTAAAAAATAAAACCTCTCAGCTGCTTGAAAGAACAAATAAAAATAAACAAAAATGGCATAGATCAACGGCGAGAGGGGGGATCATCTCAAAATGGGGGGATGCTGAGTCAGAAAAACAGCACAACAGCATGCCGAGACACGTCTCTTCAGCCCGTGTCTAACAGGAAAGCAGGGACGAAGTCCATCTCAGACCCGCACTCAAAATTCGTGGCACAGTGGGTGATCATCTTCCAGACTCCCACAGGCACCGCTCCGGCCCCATCCAAACCTTAGCCCCAGGGGACGTCGCCAATGCAGGTCCCACGGAGAGGGCCACGGAAGACGGCTCGGCAGGGCTCTTGCACACAGAGCTCCCGGCACAGTCGTGTGGTCCGAGGGTCTCCCCCGAACCCATGGAGAACAGCTGCGGCGTTAAGATCAAGACTCCCGATCCAGCTCTCAGTGGGTCAGCAGTGTATCCCGGATGTCTGCCCGGTGAGTCATCTCCTGCCTCCACTGCTACCGGGTCCACATTCCCCCGATCGGCTCCCATCACAGCCATCAGCCTCCTCCACATGCCTCGGGTTATTATGTTGTCCTCCTCCCCCTGTATCTCGTCCAAACAGGCCTCGAGGGCCGCAAAAATGTCCTCCATACCTCGGGTGGGGGGGGATGCGCCAAACAATGCCGTTCTACTTTCCCCATTGACAGCTTCTCCACGGGGACATCGAGTGCAGCCGAAGGACGGGGGGATGTAGTAGGAATGAAAGGCAACCCAGCACGTGTAAGAAGGTAGGCCTCAAAATGGCCGACGACAATGCGGGCCCACCGGAGAAAGATCACAAACTCAGCTGGGCTCTGGAGGGGGGAGCAATTCAGGCTCCAGAGCACTCCTCCTGATGCCCGGCCTTGCAGGGGTTCCCAAGAGGGGCAAATCTAAGAGTAATCCTGGCATAAAAGTCTCCTCTACTGCTAAAACCCCAGGAGCTCCATCTAGGCACATCTGCTTCCCTACACAGCCGGACACGCCCCCCTGTACCCTATCTTTTAGCCAGTTTTCTATCCAAGAACAAGTATTTTCATCTAAACCAATTTTTCTTAATTTAAATAGTAACCTTTTGTGTGGAACTCTGTCGAAAGCTTTTGCAAAATCCAAGTAAATCACATCCACTGCGACCCCCTGATCCTCAAAGAACGTAATTAGGTTAGTCTGACATGATCTGTGTTTCATAAAACCATGCTGATTTTTGCCAATTACATTATACCTCTCAATAAATTCCTGAATATTATCCCTTAGTAACCCCTCAAATACTTTCCCAGCCACAGATGATAAGCTCACAGGTCTATAATTCCCAGGCACAAATTTTAAACCTTTCTTAAATATAGGGACCACGTCAGCTTTTCTCCAATCCTCTGGTACGATTCCTGAAAGAAAAGAATCTTGAAAGATTAAGAACAGAGGTTTACATATTTCAACACATAGCTCCCTCAGTACTCGCGGGTGAATTCGATCTGGCCCTGGGGCTTTATTCACATTCACATTGTTTAATTGCTGCAAAACCTTGTCCTGAGTCAACCAGTCACTTTGTATTAGTAAGTTTTTATTAATGAATTTCATGTCTCCTGTTATAGGTTTCTCTTTGATAAATACTGAAGAAAAATAATCATTCAAAATTTCTGCCTTATCCTGATCTTCAGTTAACTATACCCCTGACTCCGATTTTAGTGAACCTACATTTTCACTCTTGTTTTTTTTAGAATTTATGTACCTAAAGAATCTTTTAGGGTTGGTCTTGCTCTCTTTGGCTATTTATTTTTCATTTTCTAGTTTAGCCTATCTAATCGCTTCTTTACATGCTTTATTGGCTGCCCTATATGCTTTATAGGATGCATCAGATTTATCAAATTTAAAAGCTTTAAATGCCTTCTTTTTATTTTTCATTTCCGTAGTTACCTTACTACTAAGCCACATTGGTTTCAGTCTGTTTCTTTTATATTTATTAACCAGTGGAATATATTGTGACGTGTACTTTTCTAGTGTTATTTTAAAGATATTCCACTTATCCTCAGTGGTTTTCCCATGAAAGAGATGTTCTTATTGTAAATAACCTTTTTGGCCAGTAGATGGCGCCATCTACTGCCAAATTGATTTACAGAGGTTTGAGCTGCAGTTCAATTCCCCCCCGACCCTGCATCGACTGCTGAAAGCCTGATATTTCAGAGGACGAGGCCAACCGCAGCAGCTGCCAAGCAGGGTGTACTAGTACGCCCTGCCGGCATTAACACCCAGATGCTGGGCATAACCCAACTGGCAGTAAGTTTGAGGTCATATATATATTCTTCAAAAAATCTTTTTTTTGTAAATTCTGATAATGGTTTTATGATAGCACTGTATTTCAACTTTTTGTTCCCCAACGCCTTATGAGAATAAACGATCGATAGATAGATTGATAGATTAAACGATAGACATGAGAAGATGAAGCAGTGTAGCTTAGGTGAATTGGACTTCAGTGCATGCACTCTCCAAATTCTAGAATTTTGAAAATAATAGAGCGTAATAACACTGAGCTAAGTAAAACATCTCCATGCAGCTCTAAAACATTTTATATAAAGAATATATGAGACTCCCCGCCACACGCACAGCCCTCGCTCGCACTGGTTTACTGTAAATGTAGATTTTATGTTTAGAAAACAGTAAAACTGTAATCTGAAAATCATCAACACATCTTTTATATAGTTATTGGGCCTCTAAATGATTACATTGGAAAAATAAACCGAAAAGGTCAATTTAAGAAAAATATGCTACATGAACTTCACATGATTAAAGTTCAGTGCCAAAGTCCAAACTAATATTTTGGGAAACAGGAAGTTTTATAAGACGTTCATTAAGAAATGTACGCTAAATGGCGTAAATCAACATGAGACATGAGAGAAATAAATGCACAAGACATCAAAAGTTCTTCCACAATTAACCCCTTCACTACCAAGCACTTTATGTTGGAAACATTTTTTATCTTAACATTTATTTGAAACGTGGGATGCGAAGATGACATTTAAATATGGGGTAAAATAGAATTTTTTTCACAGAGATTGTTGATATAGTTGAGAGTAGAATTTTTTTTTTTAAATATACCTTAACCCTTTAAGGACCAACGACGTAACTGTTATGTCATAAATGCATTGACTTTAAACACCCTTGGTCCTTAATGGGTTAAGATCAGACAAATGGAGTTAATTACTGTAAATTGAGTGGATTAAATTGATGAAGTGCTAGTCCATGGTAAATGGCTGCAATTTTCTTTTACCGGAGCATCATTGCCTGTACCCATAATCTTTGGATGAAAGAAAGAATATCCTCATTGATACTGAAGAATTAAAGGATGATTCATTCTTTCCCTGTTACGTTATATTGATGTGATAAATCTTGATTCTCTTTTTTTATTACTATTACTTTTCCCAATATAAAATTGAATAATTTAATACTTTTAATTAAAGATTTGGAAGAAGATATTTTGAGCCATGCATGAGGATTATAATTAAGACAATTTCCACATCTGGAAAATAGCTACATTAACGAGACACTCTAGACACTCTGACCTCTCAGTGTAATCTGAGTGGTCTCAGTGACCTGAATGAAGTCACCCATCTCCTTCCCCCAGGCCAATTCCAGGCTTATTCAGCCCTCCATGTGCAGGGGTTTATTGCTGCCTAGAAGATAAGATCAGCTTCATGGATTATAGCTAGTGATGAGCCGAACAACCCCGTGTTTGGTTCGTATTCGAACTCGAACAATTTCAAAAGTTCGAGTTCGAACTCCAACACGAACCAAACTCAATGCAAGTCAATGGTACTCGAAAGTTTGATTTTTAGAGTGCCCTCCAAGAGGGCATATATGCAAGATATTTGCCATAAAAGGTGTATGGGGGTCCGGGTAGTGCCTGGGGAACAGGAAACAAGTCAAAAAGTTTAAAAAATTTTTTTTTAAAGGAACAGTGAGTTTTCCATGAAATAAAGGTTAAGAATAAAAATGAAAAATTCCTTCAAATATCGTGCCTAGAAGGTCCCCATAACCTGCCCGCGAAGTGGCGGATTTCTAGGATGTATAGAAACATTTTAAAACAAAAAAATGACATTTCAAATGACGGTAAATGTTTTTCTTCAGTCTATTCATAAACAACTGCTTGGGGCGGCGTGTCTGCCTGATGTTTTAGTAACAAGAATGTTTTATCCCATAGGCTTCAATGTTAAAAATATTCCCGTTTTAATGCAATATCTAATAAATCGTTGCTTATAATATTCTGCAGTAAAGAGTCTCTTTATTTTTAGATTTTTTAGTATTTTTTAAGCATTTTTTATACTTTTTTCAAATTATTTTTTTTTCGAACTTTTGGCGAATATCCCAAAAAGTTTGAAGTTCGCGAACTGTCGAACGGCCGATGTTCGATGCGAACTCCGAACAGATGAAACCAAACAGCTCATCCCTAATTATAGCCTGGAAGAAAGTCCCTTTTCGGTACTCAGCTTTCTCCAATGGCTTACAATCCACTTTTCATTGAGAGCCATTGAGTTAACAGGATGCTCCACAGTCATGTTGTTGCTGCAGATAACAGGAAGCCATCAGCATGTCAAGTCTGGATATGCGGACCAGTGGTGGTGCTGGAATAAAGGTACCTTTTTTTCTGGATGAGAAGAGTTTTAAGTCAGTGTTTAATAGTGAGATTGGTCTGCAGGAGGTGAAAGTTTTGGATCCCTACCTAGTTTGGGTACAACAATTACTCTGGAGCAATTCAATTCCAGGGGAGGGGGCATGAGTTGTAAGATATTATTGAAAATCGTATATAAAAGGAGGGAGAACAAGGAGGGAGAGTATCTTATAATACTCAGAGCTAAGCACATCAGGAGTCAGGACCTGGGGTATTATTAAGAGGGAGGCTTTTGATGGCTGCCTGGATGTCCAATGTAGATATTGGATGTGACAGTGTTTCTCTCCCTTGAGATGTGAGTTTGGGAATATCAGCTCTCCTGAAAATATCTACCTGGGCAGGTAAATCATTGGTTCTTTTATGGTAATAGTATTCAAAGTAATCCCTGATATTCCACAATTAACCCCTTCACTACCTAGCACTTTTTGTTGAAAACATTTTTTATCTTAACATTTATTTGAAACGTGGGATGCAAAGATGACATTTAAATATGGGGTAAAATAGATTTTTTTCACAGAGATTGTTGCTCTGAGATAGTAAATGTAAAATTTTAATTCTTATTGTATTTGTTTCTCCTTTACAGAAATATTGTTGTAATTAAAGGTTGTGAACTCTAGAAGGTGTCCTTTATCTTACACAATGTCAAACAGGGTCTGCATTATTAGCATACAGGCAGAAATGGCTTTTGTGTCAAATACAGTAAATGTGATAAAGATTGATAATAAAATGGTCAGATCTCCTGCTTATGAGGATTTATATTAATTATAATGAGATTATTAACAATGCAATTTAAATAAAAAATACCAATAGAATATAAAAATAATATCGTTATGGCTGCCTGGATGTCCAATGTAGATATTGGATGTGACAGTGTTTCTTTCTCTTGAGGTGTGAGTTTGGGAATATCAGCTCTCCTGAAAATATCTAACTGGGCAGGTAAATCATTGGTTCCTTTATGGTATTCGAAGTAATCCCTGAAGGTGGCGACCAGTTTAAAGGGATCCACCTCTGTAAATCCCTCCCTCTTTGAAAACCAACGTTATTTTATCTTTTTCAGTTTTTTGCACTTCTATGTTTACTATCGTTTGCAGCAACTTCAGCTACAGTAAACTTAGTTTTCTTCTCTGGATAGAAAAGTTCATTGTAGTTGCAAAAACAGTGATATTTACCATTTTCTCACCTACAGTTCAAGAGAATCTCTCCACACACTGTGAGCCCTTTTTGCTTTTTAAAGTAGTAGACTGCCCCCTCCCTGATGCCCAGTTTGTTAGATATTGCTGCGTGAAGCTAGAAGTTTCCCCTCCCACACAGCTACCACCAGGCAGGTGGGATTTGAATAGCCCGCCTCCTGGGGACCACTTGGGGACCGATGATGTCAGCACACCCTGCATGCTAACATCATCCTCTCTGTACGAACACAGTAGCGAGCATATTGAGAGATGGTGGCCGATGGATTGGTTCTGCTTGTGCGCAAGCAGCACCTCTCCATTGTTCTGTGCAGGCGATATGAAACATGCATACAAAAGTATACTATGCAGTTTGCATACCTACGCAGATTGTGTTTAGTAGATGCAGGAACTTCTGCATTTCGGAAGGCCTGAGCTGAACGGGAGTAACAGCCTGGTGCCGAGAGAAAAAAGATGAGTATTTAAACCTAAACTAAAAGTTATTTTTAAAAAAATGGTCAGATGCTGTCAGCAGCACTTGCCCAATTATTTAAGGGGAAGAGAGAGGGGGGGGAAGGTTTAAAATTTTAAGTGGCCCTTTAAGTTTAATGAAACAATGGCACATAAATTAACTCCAATGTATTAATGTATACAATGTTTGACGTACAACATTTAACATTTTATACATTTCTGTTGTCACAATTATATAGATCCTCTTCCCCCGATCCAGTATATCAGGTTCTCGAGTCCCTTATTAATTTAGAAATTTCTACACCTAATCTCTTGCCAATTTTCTCTTATGAGCTAATGCAACATATATTATCCTTGGTTCACAATATGACTGCCAAATGTGCTAGCGTAAAAATTGGCAGTCAGAAATATATTCTTGTCCATGTGTTTCAATATTAGAGATTTCTGGTGCTGGATTAAATTGTACAAATTAAAATAATGGATAATGCTACTAACATGCATTTCCTACATCCCCACACCTACTATCTCATATGGTAAGAGTGTCAAAGAAAAGAAAGACCTAATATCTATTGTAATAGCAATGCTTTAAATAAAATAAGGTCAATTTAAGAACAGCTTTCCAAATGCTAATTTATGTGATTGTGTATCATTCTGGAAACAAACCACAATATGTTGCTTGAAGAGTACACAAAGGGCTCTATTACATTCTTTGCGCAAAAACACTCGCGCAGCGCGTTAATTTGTGCGCGAAGCGTTAAACGTTAACGCGTGTAAATTAACACTGGTATTACAATCCTCACGCATTTTTTCATCCGTCAAAAAATGATGCGCGTAAAAAAGATGTGCAAAAACACGTGCGCATTGGTGTGTGGACTTTTTTTCAAGCGATTCAGCCAATCAGAATTAAGAACCACAATTGTCTCCCGTTAAGTTTTTGCGCCTGTCAAAATCAATCTGAGTATATATGCTGCAGCAATAATAAAAACACGCACAACTTCTTAATTTTATTGTTTGGGTATGTGTAGAATGTGTAACTATACTTTGCTGTATTTTTTTTTTCGGGCTGGTGTATTTGGGTTTGGCCAGGACGTTCAGATTTGCCGTTAACACCAGCTTTTAAAAGACGTTAAAATTATGCGTGTAAACGTTGTCCGTTAAATTTTGCGCATAGATTGTAATACCATCCGTGTACCAGCGCACAAACGCATTTGCGCTCACAATGTTAAGTATAGGACGAGCTCAGTACATTACGCTCGCAAAGGTTTCGTGCAGGTTCACCAGCGGTAGACGCTAACATGGATTTCTGGCGCAGACTTTGTAATACGATGTTCTGCGCAAAGGGTTTCGCCCCTCGCGTTAATGCGTTTTTGCGCACGCGTTAACATTTGCGCGAAGAATGTAATAGAGCCCAAAGTGTTTTATGAGGATTTGTTTTCTCACTATATCCTGCCTATTCTTGTTATTGTTATCTAATGATAATGGCAACAACAGTCTAACCCAATCCAAGGGATCCTTGCCATTTGCAGTGGAAAAAAGTTATATATTTTTTCATTTCACTTGCAGTCTTACAGAGCATAACATCTATTAACTGTGAGGCAGGTACTGTTCCACACAAGGGCCAGCTTAATTGTGTAACTATAAGCCCTAATTATCTCCCACCTCGATTACTGTAACCCTCTTTACACTGGCCTTATGCGATACCAGATTCTCCCTCTGCAGTCTGTAATGCCTCAGCCAAGCTCATCCACCTCACATCCCACACCTCTCACACCTCACCCCTTTGTCAATCTCTACACTGGCTTTCTGCTTCTTTTAGAATCAAATTCATTATTCTGGTGCTCACCTACAAAGCTCTCCATAGCTGCACCTCTACCTACATCTCCTCCCTTATTAGCAGGTATATCCCGTCTCGACCACCTCGCTCTGCCAATGATCTGATGCTATATAATACAAATACAAAGTCCTAGCGCTAATTACCGAACGGGTGGGCTAAATAAATTTTTACCATCACCTAAAAGTTGGTGCTAAATGATTCCACTTTTACAGAATCCGTTAGCACCAGCTAACCCCCCCTTATAAATCCAATACTCACCTCTCATCCAGCAGTGATAATGTCAGCCCAATCTGCTGCTTCTTGCCGCCTCAGCACCTTGCTCCGGAACCAAACACTACCCTCCGGGATACTCGCAGTAGTGATTCTGCACCGCCGCGAGTATCACCTCCTGGAGTCCATAGGAATCCATGGAGGGTTGCGCTTCTGGGCCGCGAGCCCTGCACAAACATGCTGTCGGAAAATCACCCAGCGTCACAGCTTAAAAGTCCTGGAAACAATAGCTGACGTTTCAGCTCCCCACTGGAGACTTTCTCAAACCTCAAGAAACGCTCTTGGGGAGCCAAAGCATTGGCTATTGTTTCCAGGACTTTTAAGATGCATATTCAATAAACTACAATTTTTTCATCACTTTTTTGGCCAAAGTCCGCGAGTGCACCCTTTACCTTCTGGCTCTAGATATGTAATTGCACACAAATAGCTCAAGAATACAGTAAAGTTACAAAAAACGACTAAACCTTTTATACAGCGGTCCCTTTAACTGTTAATTCAGTTGCT
Organism: Leptobrachium leishanense; assembly: GCA_009667805.1. Lineage (NCBI taxonomy): Eukaryota > Metazoa > Chordata > Amphibia > Anura > Megophryidae > Leptobrachium > Leptobrachium leishanense. Next base: position 273,862,267 of record CM019067.1, read on the forward strand.
CATTCTGCTGACTTGCTCACAATGAGAAATACAAAGTAAAGGCCTGCTGTGTGAGTAAACTGATGACTCACATTTAATATTGGGCTGAGCCAGGACTGAAAGCTCTGCCAAGTGAACTCCGCAGGGAGCCCCACTTCAACCCACTCAGGTTTCCTACTAACAGATCTGTATTTTTGCAATCTGCTTAAGCTGGTCCTTATGATTTGCAGACTACAGAATGCTATAAACCGTGACATACTGGCATGCTATAACAAAGTGTTTGGCCTACAACCACCACGTTAGCAGTGGTCACAAACAGTAGTAGCAGTCATCCACTGCAGATTCATTTCATAGGAGATATTCACATATACCTTTCCCTGCTGCAGTTGCTGCAATAAACGAGCATTGCTTGTATTATTCTGTTGATTTCACTATTTTATTGCATGCTTTTTAAATAGTGTTTCCACAGTGTAAAGCTGTTATGTTCTTTAAATAACAGCTTACATTACTACATCACTCAAAAAACATTTTATTGGCTTTAGGCATGTTTATTTGGAATCCCAGGATCCCCATTTGGTAGAAATTTAGGAAGTGCAGATTTGCCCTGAAGGGATAAACTCACCTCTGGCAGATCTAAAGCATGTTCTTGTTTTTAGAGAAAAAAAAAAAAAGCATTTAACCGCACTGATCAAAGAATGGTGCTTTATGAGGTTTGCTATGTTATTGCAAATATATATGGTGTAGAAAGGGGGTGTTTAACTGTTTGTTACGCAAACAAATAATAATACTTCAGAAAGAAAATATTGCTGTTACTCACAACAAGAAATGGGAGAATACATTCCTTGTTGCTAAACAACGTGAAAGACGGTTTAATTGAAAAAGCAATAAAATGGATTGTACTTTTGTGCACAATTAATATTTCAGATTGTTTAGTAACATAGCAACATACACTATATTGCCAAAAGTATTCGCTCGCCCATCCAAATAATCAGAATCAGGTGTTCCAATCACTTCCATGGCCACAGGTGTTTAAAATCAAGCACCTAGGCATGCAGACTGTTTTTACAAACATTTGTGAAAGAATGGGTCGCTCTCAGCTCAGTGAATTCCAGCGTGGAACTGTGATAGGATGCCACCTGTGCAACAAATTCAGTTTTGAAATTTCCTTGCTCCTAAATATTCCACAATCAACTGTCAACTGTATTATAAGAACGTGGAAGTGTTTGGGAACGACAGCAACTCAGCCACGAAGTGGTAGGCAACGTAAACTGACGGAGCGGGGTCAGCGGATGCTGAGGCGCATAGTGCAAAGAGGTCGCCAACTTTCTGCAGTCAATTGCTACAGACCTCCAAACTTCATGTGGCCTTCAGATTAGCTCAAGAACAGTGCACAGAGAGCTTCATGGAATGGGTTTCCATGGCCGAGCAGTTGCATCCAAGCCATACATCACCAAGTGCAATGCAAAGCGTCGGATGCAGTGGTGTAAAGCACGCCGTCACTGGACTCTAGAGCAGTGGAGACACGTTCTCTGGAGTGACGAATTGCGCTTCTCCATCTGGCAATCTGATGAACGAGTCTGGGTTTGGCGGTTGCCAGGAGAACGGTACTTGTCTGACTGCATTGTGCCAAGTGTAAAGTTTGTTGGCGGGGGGATTATGGTGTGGGGTTGTTTTTCAGGAGCTGGGCTTGGCCCCTTAGTTCCAGTGAAAGGAACTCTGAATGCTTCAGCATACCAAGACATTTTGGACAATTCCATGCTCCCAACTTTGTGGGAACAGTTTGGAGCTGTCCCCTTCCTCTTCCAACATGACTGTGCACCAGTGCACAAAGCAAGGTCCATAAAGACATGGATGACAGAGTCTGGTGTGGATGAACTTGACTGGCCTGCACAGAGTCCTGACCTCAACCCGATAGAACACCTTTGGGATGAATTAGAGCGGAGACTGAGAGCCAGGCCTTCACGTCCAACATCAGTGTGACCTCACAAATGCGCTTCTGGAAGAATGGTCAAAAATTCCCATAAACACACTCCTAAACCTTGTGGACAGCCTTCCCAGAAGAGTTGAAGCTGTTATAGCTGCAAAGGGTGGACCATTGTCATATTGAACCCTATGGATTAGGAATAGGATGTCACTTAAATTCATATGCGAGTCAAGGCAGGTGAGCGAATACTTTTGGCAATATAGTGTATTAGGCACCCATTGTAAACACACAATCACAAGTGTATATATTTTTATTTTCAGACCATAGATTTTACACACATTGCACCATATGTCTGAAAAAGACAAGGACATTTTGTGAGTACTTATGAGTTTTCTTTCACTTTTAATTCTTAAAAAAGCCCACTTGGTTGATAATTTGTCACACATTGGACGCTTTTCCCAGCTAAGCTTTAATTATTGCGTGATGTGCTGCAATTACTAACCCATGTTGAGCAGCAACCTGCATTAACACATGGCTTTTGTAGGACCATAGAATACTTTAAAGTGTCTTGTTCTTCTAAGTGACACTATTGTATCAACAATAAACAATTCCAATTAATTCTTCACACTGTTTATTTAATTTTACCGTGTGTTTGTGATGGGGCTCAGCTTTCCTTGACCATTCAATGTAGTTTAAATGACCATGGTGACCTGAGTGCCCCCCGCCCACAGCCAATGTCTCTCAATGCATTAACATTGGGAGAGATTGAATTGGCTGGAAACTTAATCAAGCATCTAAGTTCTTCATGGTCATGTTACAGCTGCAGGTTCCAGAGAAGAAGTAGGAAAGGGAAAGTACCACGCAAGAAAAGAGCCTTGCACTGTAGGAAGGAAAAATATTAATGGCATACTTTAGGTTACAAACAGGGGCTGATGGCCCAGAGGGGATAAGAAGAGGTTAATGTTTAACCTCTTCGTGTTTCACGTAACCTGGTATGTTTGATATCATTGGAAAGTCCATGCTCTGGCTATACCCAGTAGCTGCCACCAATTGAGAGATACTGGAGTCCAAAGGACCCCCCCCCCTATCTCCACCATAGGAATTTTGCATAGGAAATCTCTTCTGATTCCGGCTTTACCAGGGGGTGGAGGGCACCTGAAACTGACATCACTGCGCTTGTCGCGATGTTGTCAGTGCGCCAGGAGGGGGTATAAAAGCAGGGACTGACTTCAAGTCAGAGAGTGCAGAGAGTGGTGAGTATTCCTAGGAATCCTCTCTTACCGGATTACGTGTGGGGAACGTCTTCAATACGTTTCACTGTGCCATAGAAATAACAATGGACCCAGTTGGAGTCCTACAGATTCCAGAAGATATGCTGTTGGCAGTGATTGTTACATGAAATGGTATTAGTGCCAGGTTTTATAGACCCAACAATTGTCTTTGAATTCCAATTGTAGCCCATTACTGGATTGGAATACTGTTCTTTATTTGAAGACGACAATAAAGCATATTATTAACATCTGAAGAGAGTTAGACTTTATTTTATTTACTTTATTATTGCTTTTAGTCTATTATGTTTTTCATTATGCCTTTTATAGAGCGTGTCTTTTTTATCAAAATATGCGATGTTACAGTAACTGGAGGATACAGAAAAGATTTAATTTCTTATTGTCCCTTTTTCTGAAATTGTATCAAGGCATAGTCAACGTTTAAATAGCTTAAGTGCTTAACCCATCCTAGTTTTCCGCATACACCAATAAGTGTAAAATTACTGAGTACACTTTGTGAGTATTGATTTGATATGATGAGGGTTAAACATAAAGATCATGGTTTAATTTGATATAGCACTGACCTTGTCCCACTCCTATTCCACCCTGGTGTTGTGCAATGAGTTTAAGCAGTTTAAGCCTAGAGCTATACTGTATTTAATTCTAATATATACAAGTAACTAAAGCAGAGCTAGCCTAGTGGAATTCCAAAACAATGAGTAATATATTTTCTTGTCGTATGCTGTTTTCCTGTTCCATAACTCTATGTCATCAAAGCTCCATTTATTAAGCTCTGGAGACTTAAAGCAGTGTTCCTTTTTGTCCATATTTTACCTTCATATTATGAAAACCGCAACAAATCTATTTTTACAAATAAGCCATATGCGCATACATAAATAAAGTGACCAGTAATTTTTTAGCAATCGTAATGTGACCTAAAAATTTAAAAAGTGACTTGTCAGCTGAGTTAGAATAAGGTCCAGAGTATTTATTCTGAAATTCACAGTCATTTTATGAGGGCGTTTGATAATTCCCATTAAAACAGAATAACGTGCTTGACTGTTTCAATACAGCTGTGGCTACTAATTTCGTAGATCGTCAGCAATTTTTTTCTTTTAAATGAGAGAGAAGCAATTTAATTCTACATTATTTTCTCAGGATCTGCAATTAATCAGGAGACATGAATGGCTGAAGAAAAAAGTAACAGTTTATTATGTAGCACATTCTCATACGAGTTATTTTATGATGGAATCAACCAAATTTTTGTCTAACAATTTATAATGTTTACCCTTTAGCCAATTAGATTCTCTCACTTTAAACCTAATTACAACATGGTGAATTTGTTATGTATCAGCTTAAGTCTGCTTGTCAGGTATATTGGTGACAGACTGAAACCAAACGCATCTGCTTAAAACATTAGAATTTCTGCAGAGTCTAAAAGCTTATTTTCCACTAAACATTATATTGATTTTTTTTTTTTTACGGAAAAGTATAAAAAAAAATTGACATATGAAAGAAAAATCAGGCTATTATGGTCATAAACACATTTTAATGTCTAAAATTTTATTTAAAGGAAAATAATTCAGAATTCTATGAGAATCTGGCCTTTAGCGATAATATAAGAAGAGGTAATAAAATACATTTACAGAAGATAAAAATACAAATTGTAGGTGTTTTTAAAAAATCAAAAAAAAAATCAATACATTGGACTGCTTGTGGCTGCCGTCACATTATTAATGTCTCGAGACGCAGTTACAACGGAGTTGCAAGCTTTGGTTTTAAGTTATATTGCTTTTGTCCTCTCTTTTTACAGGACCAATGCAAAAAAAACACTCCTTTATATAATAAGTGTAGGTTTTGCAATATAATATGACTTCAAATAGAGTTTAAAAGTTGTGAACGAAAAATGGCCAGAATTAGCTCAGCACACAAGGGTGAAATGGGTCAGCACTGAAGAGGTTTAACCCCATTCACTACATTCATTAAGATATCTCAGGCTTCAAAGGCACTATACGGTGGCCTTGTATCGGGATATCTTAATCTGGAGCCCAAAAGCAAATGAAATCGGTTTGCTTTAGTGCTGCAGAAGGTGCATACAAATTGTTAGCCCTATGGGCATAATGCCCTAAGAGCTAAAACTGTCTGGGTTATTCAGAGAGAGGTGAAAACCAGGAGAATTACTGGAGAAGAGAAAATTCTAGGTCAAAACAGCCAAACCAGAAAAATTCTCCCATTTATCTCACTTTCCAAATCGGCTATTTGGCCTAGATTGTTCTCTTCTCCTGCCATTCTCCTGGTTTTCTCCTTTCTCTGAATAACCCTGTATGTAAAATTGGCTAACTGAATGTCCTGACAAAGGACATTCAGGAGCCGATGCAGGGAACACCAGCTGCACTGTAATGTCTGTAAATCAATTTGGCAGTAGATAGCACCATCTACAGGCCAGATATGTTGTTACAGTAAGAAATACACTGGGAATATTTCTTACTGTATAATTAATATTTTTTTTTAAGAAAAAAAACACTGGTTCCTGACAATGTGTTTTTGGAAAATCACTTGGTAGTGAAGGGGCTAAACATATTTTCTATGCCTGGGTAAAGAGAGAGGCACAACTTACTACTTCCTCTTGCCACAGTTCAAAAGACACTGAGAACAAATAGTTTTTATCCCCTTCACTACTGTCATTATGTATACATGATCAGCAGAGGCAGACAGCTGCCTGAGATCATGTTAAAACAATCTGGGGCTATGTTGTATCATTACACATTAAATTAATTTGTTACAAACTATTTTTATTTGCATTTGGACTCCAGAGAATCCCTCAAACTTTTTGTACTCTGGGCATGACACCCGAGGTGCTAATACTTTTTAAAATCAGTTGGATATATGTTTAAATTACATCTCTCCAGCTGATTTTGTCGGAGATAAGAACCGCAGTAACTCAATTTGGCCAGTAGATAGTGATAATTTCTGCCAGTGTTTTGTTGGAAAATCACTTGGTAGTGAAGGGGCTAAGTGCCTTTTCGACTGGTCCTCTTCAATCTATTATAGTACTCTGAGTCCCCTGCATTCCAGAAGTGAAAATAAGCATTAGTTTGAAGCAGGGAATAGTTGCTGAGCTGGTCATAGAAGATCACAAAAACAAAAATCACTTTTCTCTAGCTTTGGGACATTGTAACTTTCCACAGGGTTATTCAAAGAGATCCGAATTGTGGCCGAAAGGTAGGGATGTGCGTTTCGGGTTTCGGAATTTTCACGAAATTTTCCGATTCGTGCATTCGGATTCGGCCGATTTTCCGAAAATTTTCAGATCCGAAAACGGCAGATCCGAACAAATTTTCGTGCCGAAACGAAAACTTTTCGGAATTTTCGAATGGACTAGAAATCTGTAAAATCGAAATTCATTTTCGTTCCATTCGTGATTTCGGCTCCATTCCTGATTTCGGTTCCATTTCAGTAATTTCGGACATCGTATTTATATATCGTTGATTCTGTAATTAAATTTTGTATCATTCCCATCTCAATGTATCCTTCCTGGAAAACCAGAGAAATCTCAATGTATCCTTCTTGTAAAACCAGAGAAATCTCAATGTATCCTTCTTGTAAAACCAGAGAAATCTCAATGTATCCTTTTTGTAAAAAATTTGAAATCTCAATGTATCCTTCTTGTAAAACATGAGAAATCTCAATGTATCCTTCTTGTAAAACATGAGAAATATCAATGTATCCTTCTTGTAAAACATGAGAAATCTCAATGGCAGAATTATCGTATCGGTAGAATTATCGTATCGTATAATTATCGTATCCGAAAAACCATTAGTTTACGTCAAAACGAATAGACACTTTGAAACGAGGTGAACAGACGTTCCGAAAAACACAAAATATTTCCGAAATCACGTAAAAAAGTCGATACGAAAAACGAAACGAAACGAACCGAAAATCGGCCGAAACGAGTCAAAATGAAAATTTACAAAATCCGAACGAACCAAACCGAATCGAACCGAAAAAAAAATCGGTGCACAAGACTACCGGAAGGTAACCGAACAGTGAAATTCAGCGTACGGTTACCTTTCCTGGCCATTCAGCTATCCAGAGAGCAGGCAGTTCGCCAAATGTTGGCGAATTGCCTGCACATACGGTGCCTGTTCGTTGCCTGTTCGAGGGCAGTGAATCCCCATAGAGAAGCAATGCTTCGTCTATTCAGAGAACAAAACCCAGCCCTGTTGTTTGGTGGTTTCATTCGACAGGTTTATTCAGGCGAATCCCATAGGCTTCAATGTTAAAAATATTTCCGTTTTAATCCAACATCTAATAAACCGTTGATTATAATATTCTGCAGTTAAAAGTTTCTTTATTTATAGATATTTTAGGATCTTTTAGGCATTTTTCGGAAATTTTTTTGCAAAAAATATTTTCCTGTTTTTTTATTGTTTTTTTTTTTCTGTAACAGCCCTTTTTATTATCATTCATTGGATCTTAGGCAGCCGGCACACGAGAATACTATACTGCGTCCATTACGGACGCACTTTTTCACGGGAGATATTGTGAGTACTGCATAAAGTGCGTCCGTAATGTCTGATGTCTCCACACCCTAGGAAAATACATGGCAGCGTTGTTTCTGCGTCCGTTTAGCTTTTTAACGTCAATGTTATTTTTACGCCCGTGGCTTTATGCTTTGCCCGTCCGTGAACAAGTGCGCAGGTGCTTCGTGTGGTGTATTTAATTGACTCCTTTATAAAGCTACGACGGACAGCAAACAGTACGGTCAGACGGACACAAAATGTTTGCTAGTGTGCCGCCAGCCTTATATGTCAATTTCAGACATTTTCGTTCTGTAGTTTCTTTGCAAACAGCATTTCACTTTTCAAACATTCAAGCGTACTGTTTGTTTTTTTTCACTCCATTCGTCTGCGGTGTCGGCTTTTTCTGGCAGCTGCTCTACGCTGTGATCAGCAGCTGCTCGGGTTTCTACAGCGTGTTCGGTGGGGTTAATCCAGATGTTTTTGCGGGATTCGGTGTGCGTTCGCAGGGCTTTGCGGTGAGTGTCCAGTGGGTTTGCGGCAGCTTTTCCCTGCACTACGACAGCCCAGTGGTGCTTGCTGAATACATCACAGGGTCGCCAAAATGGGATCAAACAGCTGAGCAATAATGATAGTCTTAATTATGTTATAGGTAGGGATGAGCATTTGGTTCAGATCTGTTAGGAGTTCGAATCGAACATCTGCTGTTCGAAAGTTCGAGAACTTCAAACTTTTTTGGGATGTTCGCCAAAAGTTCCAAAACAAAAATAATTTGAAAAATGTATAAAAAATGCTAAAAAATACTAAAAAATCTAGAAATAGAAAGAGACTCTTTACTGCAGAATATTATAAGCAACGGCTTATTAGATATTGAATTAAAAGGGGAATATTTTTAACATTGAAGCCTATGGGATTAAACATTCCTGTTACTAAAACATCAGGCAGACACGGCCCTCTAATCAGGCACTGTAGAGGGCAGCCTGCCGGGGCCTCCCAAGGATCCCCTTGAGGAGCATGTGGCCACCGGATGACAGAGCTGCGACTGTGCGGGCTAGCCACCCGGGTGCATGTGGCAGAGACAGGTGCCGCAGAGAGGGAGCCACTGCACCTGCGGCCATGGCAGACCCCCCCACAACCAGGATCCAGGGAGCCCCCACTGACCACCAAGCTAAGGTAAGGCGACACATTTCTAAAAAAAAAAAAATCCGAGGACATTTTTAATTGTCCCCGGGAAAATAAAATAAAACCTTTTTTTTCTTTCTCTACCTTGCTGAATGTATTTAATTATATATACATTCAGCCAGGTAGAGGGGGGTGGCATGTGGGCTGCGCGGGGTCTCAGGCAGTGGTTTGTTTTTTTTGTGTGTATATTTTTAGCAAATTTATAGGGGAAGGTAAGGGCAGGTATGATATATACATATATAGATAAGATATATATCTATATTCTTATAAATATATATATCCAGACTTGTATTACACACACATTTTGGCAATTGATTGCCCCCCCCCCCATTTGGCTGATCCCTCCAGAAGAAATGTTGAACCCGATAGAGCAGAGAATAATATATATATTCTCTGCTCTGTTGGGTTCAACATTTCTTCTGGAGGGATCAGCCAAATGGGGGGGGGGTGCATTTAGTTGAGATTGTCCACATGCCACCCCCCCATGTGCGTATGTGTATATATGGTCTGAGGTCTGTGGGTGGGTGTATATATATATCTGTGTGTTGATATATACGTATATATAGGTTTGCGTGTTGATATATACGTATATGACTGTGTGTGGTGTCAATGCATCCGTACTCTATACACAGCGCTCCGTGTCCCTATAATAAATACAGTCAGGTCCAGAAATATTGGTACATCGACACAATTCTAACATCTTTGGCTCTATACACCACCACAATGGAGTTGGACTGAAACAAGCACAATGTGCTTTAACTGCAGACTGTCAGCTTTAATTTGAGGGTATGTACATCTAACTCAGGTGAACGGTGTAGGACTTACAGCAGTTTGCAGATGTGCCTCCCACTTGTTAAGTGACCAAAAGTAATAGGACATAATAATAATCATAAATCAAACTTTCCCTTCTTAATACTTGGTTGTAAATCCTTTGCAGTCAATCACAGCCTGAAGTCTGGAACGCATAGACATCACCAGACACTGCGTTTCATCCCTGGTGATGCTCTGCCAGGCCTCTACTGCAACTGTCTTCAGTTCCTGCTTGTTCTTGGGGCATTTTCCCTTCAGTTTTGTCTTCAGCAAGTGAAATGCATGCGCAATGGGATTCAGGTTAGGTGATTGACATGGCCATTGCATAACATTCCACTTCTGTCCCTTCAAAAACTCTTTGGTTGCTTTTGCAGTATGCTTTGAGTCATTGTCCATCTGCACTGTGAAGCGCCGTCCAATGAGTTCTGCAGCATTTGGCTGAATGTGAGCAGATAATATTGCCCGAAACACTTCAGAATTCATCCTACTGCTTTTGTCAGCAGTCACATCATCAATAAATACAAGAGAACCAGTTCCATTGGCAGCCATGCATGCCCACATCATGACACTACCACCACCATGCTTCACTGATAAGGTGGTATGCTTCGGATCATGAGCAGTTCCTTTCCTTCTCCATACTTTTCTCTTCCATCACTCTGGTACAAGTTTATCTTGGTCTCATCTGTCCATAGGACCTTGTTCCAGAACTGTGAAGGCTTTGTTAGGTGTTGTTTGGCAAACTCTAATCTGTCATTCCTGTTTTTGAGGCTCACCAATGGTTTACATCTTGTGGTGAACCCTCTGTATTTACTCTTGTGAAGTCTTCTCTTGATTGTTGCCTTTGAGACACATACACCTACCTCTTGGAGAGTGTTCTTGATCTGGCCAACTGTTGTGAAGGGTGTTTTCTTCACCAGGGAAAGAATTCTTCATTCATCCACCACAGTTGTTTTCCGTGGTCCGTGGTCTTTTGGTGTTGCTGAGCTCACCGGTGCGTTCCTTCTTTTTGAGAATGTTCCAAACAGTTGTTTTGGCCACGCCTAATGTTCTTGCTATCTCTCTGATGGGTTTGTTTTGTTTCTTCAGCCTAATGATGGCTTGCTTCACTGATAGTGAAAGCTCTTTGGATCTCATCTTGAGAGTTGACAGCAACAGATTCAAAATGCAAATAGCACACTTGAAATGAACTCTGGGCCTTTTATCTGCACATTGTAATTGGGGTAATGAGGGAATATCACACACCCGGCTATGGAACAGCTGAGAAGCCAATTGTCCCATTACGTTTGGTCCCTTAACAAGTGGGAGGCACATCTGCAAACTGCTGTAAGTCCTACACCGTTCACCTGAGTTGGCTGTGCATACCCTCAAATTAAAGCTGACAATCTGCAGTTAAAGCACTTTGTGTTTGTTTCATTCCAACTCCATTGTGGTGGTGTATAGAGTCAAAGATGTTAGAATTGTGTCGATGTCCCAATATTTCTGGACCTGACTGTATAATCAGGGGCTACCTTTTTTATATTTTTATACTATTCCTATTAAATTAACAGTAATTTTTGATGTATTTTATTCAGTAGAAACTTTTTTTGCCTATATAACATGTGCTTTGTGAAAATAAAATGGTTTTGTGTGTACATTTTAATTTAGTTAGTGGATTCCTGTCCAGTGCGGTGAGAAGCAAACGTAATGCAGTGTAGACATGCTGCGAGGCAGAGCGGAGTGAAGTCAAGCCTGCAAAATGTTTGCTTCTCTTCACTTCGCTACGCTGTGCGTCACTACACGCTCAGTGTGTCTCAGCCTTTATTCCCGCATCGCTAGCTTACCGAATCAGTTTGTATACTTGTTACTGACCCTGATTGTTCTGAGGACCCGATCTGTTGCCGACTTTGCCTGCCATTTGACTATTCTCTCTGTGTATTCCCTGCCTGTTCTGTTTGCTTCCTGTTGCTACTGGTGTGCGCTGATTCTCACCATATACAGTAACGCAGTACAAGTGCCTAAACATTGCTGACCCGGTTTTGTTATAGCTGCTGATGTAACTGAATAGATCGGGGATCTCTTCTGCATTACCAAAACCTCCACCACTGCATTTTTCCACAATACCTCAGAGTTGTTACAGTGTGAAGGCACTTGCTGCCACCAAAGGCACAATATTTGGGTGCACTGACGCCTGTACCAGATTCATATTATTTTAATATTTGACCGCAGGGTCCAACCCTGCACTCTTCCACAATACCACAGAGGGGTTACGGTTTGACGGCACTGTTGCCGACACTAAAGGCCCAATTTTAATGCACCTATTGTTACTTTCATCTAAAGCCTGCATACGTTTCACCATAATTTAGCCCAAAAAAATCACTAAACTTGTTCTGTGTGTCCTAAAACGTCTCCTCTTTTCATACAGGCTGCCGCCCCAAGCAGTTGTTTATGAATAGATTAAAGGAAAAACATTTACCGTCATTTGAAATGTCATTTTTTTGTTTTTAAATGTTTCTATACATCCTACAAATCCGCCACTTCACGGGCAGGTTATGGGGACCTCCTAGGCACGATATTTGAAGGAATTTTTCGTTTTTATTCTTAACCTTTAGTTCATGGAAAACTCACTGTTCCTTTAAAAATGTTTTTTTTAAAACCTTTTTTTCCTTGTTTCCTGTCCCGCAGGGCACAACCCGTACTCCCATACACCTTTTATGGCAAATATCTTGCATATATGCCCTCTTGGAGGGCACTCTAAAAATCGAACGTTTGGGTACCATTGACTTACATGAAGTTCGGATCGTGTTCGAGTTCGAACTCGAACTTTTGAAATTGTTCGAGTTCGCAGTCGAACCGAACACGGGGGCGTTCGGCTCATCCCTAGAAATAGGGCCCAAACACGGCTCATTATAACATTGTCCTTTGAGCAGTAACACATCCGTGTTTCAAATACATACAGGGTTATTCAAAGAGCTCTGAATTGGGGCCGAAAGGTAACCGAATGCTGAAATTCAGCGTACAGTTACCTTTCCTGGCCATTCGGCTATCCAGAGCACAGGCAATTCACTAAATCCTGGCGAATTGCATGCACTTACGGTGCCTGTTCGGTGCCTGTTCGAGGGCAGTGAATGAATACACCGCAGGTTGGCCGAAATGGGATCGCCAAATCGCACCGAATTGAAGAGAACGAAAAGTCACCGAACGTGCGGTGGCTTTTCGATTCTCTTTGAATAACCCTAATAGTTTTGTTATATTTTAAACAATCATTACGAAAATGTACTTGAAAAACTACCTGCAATCTGCTTAATTTTTTTTATTTTTTATAAAACGTGACAAATATTGAAACAGACATATTCAGGGTTATCCAAAGAGATCCGAATTGCTTGAGAAAGGTAACCGAACACTGAAAATCAGCGTTCGGTTACCTTTCCTGGCCATTCGGCTATCCAGAGAGCAGGCAATTCGCCAAATCCTGGCGAATTGCCTGCACATACGGTGTCTGTTCGGTGCCTGTTCGAGGGCAGTGAAATCCCCATAGAGAAGCAATGCTTTGGCTATTCAGAGAACACAAACCAGCAGTGAAAGGTTCCCCTAATGCCCTGCCATTCGGTGATTTCATTCGACAAATTCAATGTTAAAAATATTCCCGTTTTAATTCAATATCTAATAAACCGTTAATTATAAAATTCTGCAGCAAAAAGTCTCTTTATTTATAGATTTTTTAGGATACTTTAAGCATTTTTCTGAATAATTTTTTTTTAAAAAAGTCCGATTTTTTTTTTTTTTTTAAGTTTACTTATTTTTTCTGTAACAGCCCTTTTTATTATCATTCCCTGGACCTCCTGTGTAAATTTCAGACATTTTCGCTCAGTAGTTTCTTTGCAAACAGCGTTTCATTTTCACAGATTCATACAAACGGTTTTGCTAATTTATTCACCTCCCTCGTCTGCGGTCTCAGCTGCTTCGCCTGCTTCGGCTGTGTTCGGCTCCGGTTTTCGGCAGGTTAATCCAGATGTTTTTGTGGCTTTTCTGCGTGCATTCGGTGGGTTTTGCGGTGAGTTTTCGTGGGGTTTGCGGCAGCTTTTCCCTGCAATTCGGGGGCCCTGTGGTGCTTGCTGAATACACCGCAGGGTCACCGAAATTGGATCGGCAAAAGGAACCGAATTGAAGAGAACGAAAAGTCATCGAACGTGCGGTGACTTTTCGAATCTCTTTGAATAACCCTGATTGTACTTTTTCTATCTTTTTTAATTCTGTCTGTTAAACAATGGAGATTTTTTTTGTGAATCACAAAAAAGCAAAAATAAACTTACTGACAAGTCTATATTTTTCTGTAAGTGTATCTTAATTTCTGTGTAAGACAATCTTGTACATTCTGATTAATGATTTCCCTTCCTCTGCAATCCTTTTTATAGTACCACTGCCAAGAAATAATTGTCATAAAATTTTCAACTTTGTTTTTCTATCACCTGAATGTGTACCAATGGCTTACTTTATGTCTCTCTTGGCATTTTTACCAAAGCACTTACTGTGATAGCTTAGACTGACCTTTGTGGGTGATTAATACAGTGCTATAACTGATGACATAAATCTGTTTCAGACTGCTGCGCTTGCACAAGTTCTCATACACTTCTGTTGGATACGGGACTCTAGTAATGTTGACACTGAGCAGATAGCACAAATTTAATAATGTATAATTAAAATACGTTTGTCATTTCTTTTTAAAAATGAGGCCAAACATTTCCCAGTTTAGGTTAGCGTGGTAAATACCCATATGAAACAATATATGTCTTTAAAAAATACGTTTATTTATGTGTTAGAAAAATGCAGCTACATTCTTTTTTCTCTTTGAAACAAATAAAATGTTTTAAAGAAAATATTTTACCGTGAACCGTTTACACTGTTTTTTTTATTTATTAAATGAACTAGGATGTTTGGTAAAATACTGGTATACTCCAAGCTGTTTGAGATTGTTTTTAATCCATACACTACCAAGTGGTTTTTGTTGAAAAAATAAATATTAGCACCACATTTATCTGAAACATCGATGCATGAGGTTTAAAACACATAAAGTAAGGGGAAGTGAATTTCCCCGCATGGTGCAATTTCGTGGCAATTTGGCTGTTCAAAAAGCTGGCAAATCGCCAAATATTGGTGAATTGCCATCAAAATTCGGCGGCAGCGAACTTCCCATAGAGAAGTAATGGTTACTCTATTCAAAGAACACTGAACAGCAGTGAAAATTTGGCGAAATGCCCAGATTTTCAACTTTGGGTGATTGGACATTATGTTGGCCGGACATGAGCAGCGTCTGACGTCTCCTAATCACGCACACATGCTGCTATGCGGACGCAGCGCACTCTGTACGTCGGTACTAGCGGTTCGACGTTCTTGAGAAAATCCGTTCGTTTGACGCTTGCGTTGCGCGGCCGAACTTTCGTGCGCCCGTACTTCGTGTGTGGACCTGCGTTGAACGTCATTTGCTGCTACCACGGCCGTCATAAAGTGCGGGTAAACGCACGTTTGCACTGCGTTCGTCTGACCCCAGCCTAAGCAGGGGAATCCCACAGGATTCAATGTAAAAAATTTTGAGATTTTATTATTTTTTATTAAACCTTTTATTCTTTTAATTTGCAGCAAAAAGTCTCTTTATTAATTTGTCTTTTCGACATTTTCAGGCTTTGTTCGGCGACAATTTTGATTCCGATTTTTTTTTTAATTATTATTATCCTGTAATAGACCTTTTTATAGTTATTCACAGGACCTTATATTTTTTTTTCTTTTTCATGCATTATTTTTGTTTAAAATAGCTTTTAAAAGTTGCAGGTTTTTTTTGTACGCCTGTTCCATGGTCTGTTCGCCGGATCGTCAGCTGCGTTCAGCGGGTTTGCGGCTGTGTTTGGCGGTTTATCGGATCAGTTCAGTGATTTTTCGGCAATGTTCAGTCGTTTATCAGATGCGTATGGCAGGTTTATCGGTGGCGTTCGGCAGATCGATTTGGCGCACTTCATAGACCCTGCCTCAAATACTGAATTTACTGCAGGGTTGGTGAATTGAGCTCGCCGAAGTGCGCCGAATGAAAGAACACTGGAATTTCTGTGAAATTTTGTTGCTCTTTGAATACATATTGGATTATAAAATATATTTTGGTCCTATTGTTATTTTGAGAATAAAATAATGTGCATGTTTTCATTGAACATTTACAGAGATATTATTTGGATAAAAATATCTAAACACAAGATATTAGGCAGAAATGGCCTGTGTGCGAAATACAATAACTGTGATAAAGATAGATTATGGAAACATAGACTGGTCAGAAAAAAGGCGTCTGATCTCCTGCTTATGGGGATTTGCAGTGATCATAATGAGATTTTTAGCAATACAGCTTCCAATAAAAATACCAACAGAATATAAAAATAATATCTGTATGTGTCATAATGCCTGTGTATGGAAATGACAGTAACACCTTCTATCTGTACTGTACAGGGATTTTCTGCAACTATTACAAGCTGAATCTTATCCTTATACAGTAGTAAGTGAACCTCCTGAGTTCTTCTTTCACTCTGCCTTCTCCCTTGTTGTCGTAATGCAGCAGTAAAGTTTGTTAAACCTTTATTTTTTTACACAGTGAGAGTGGGGACTGCTTCTTCAAGCTCCTTTGGAGTAATACAGAATGAATGGAACATCAATCTTTATTGAAAGGATTTGCATTCATAGGCTTCATTTAGCTTTGAAATGATTTTCAATACATAAATGTGCGCAAACATTTCAGTAGTGAATGGGTTAATCTTTCTTTTGACAAACCCTGTTTTTTAAACACTGAGAATAGCAAATATATTACGATATGCACAAGTATGAATCTTTTATATGCCCAGTACATTTTAAAATATACAGTAAAGGAGAGGGTCCTGGCGCGGTACATGGCATAATTTATTGGTTCCCAAAGTTTACAAGATGAGCTGCTAACACCAAGGCTCACTCATTACAGGGAGTCTCTAATACTTCATGGCTCAGGTGGTCTTTTTTGCAATTTTGCTTCCATATTACCAGCCTGTTTGGAATAGGGGCCCATATTTTCTACTTAAATAATTCTTTGGATACATTTGTAAATATGAGACTTAAGCAGTTTGGTGTGGACCTGTTTTGCTCAGAGACGTTTCTGAACATAGGGTTCTTGTGGATTTGATCAATTTAAAGAAATAAGAGACACATCAAAATAAGTTGACAGTTTATTTAAAAAAGTTTACCCTTCTTCTTATACTAATTGCAAAACCAAAAAAAAGCTGGCCACAAATGTACATCATACTTGCTTCCGAAGAGGTGTGGCCAAGGCCTTGATTTCCACTGGGCGGATGGCATACATTTGTGGTTTTCTGCCAAAAAAAAGGTCACAACCGCAACCTGTGCCTTATCTCCCACCTTTGGTCTCAAAATAACCAAGGATACAAAACTTAGATCATGTCAGGTAGCTAAGATAAAGGAACTTAAGTCATATGCTAGAACAACTTCATCTACATTTAAATTCATCATTTTAATCTCTTTCATTACGGGACCACATGCAAATTGACCCACATATCAGCAATTCCAAAGCACTAAATTCAGAACAAGCACCTAGCTGCCAGAACAAAATCGATCCAAATAAATCCGAATATTATCGAATAGATTCGAATGACTGAAAAAAATTGGACGCACTGTGCAATGTAAAATACCCTAATACTAAACCAGGAAAAGTAAACCTAACCCTAATCCTGACCCTAATTGTAAAACAAGCAATAATAACTACAACCCTAACTAAATTCTGGTATAAGGCTATAGGAGGGTATGGGGGTAGTATAGATGACGGTATAGAATATGTAAAGATGGGGTATAGAGGAGGGTAAGGGGCAAGGAGGGGCATAGGGGGAAAAGAGGCACCCCTTAGAATTTTCTAAACTGATCCAATATTGTTTCTTTCCAAATAGAAAATTTTTGAATCTGAAATATTTTCAAATCTGGAGTAGTTGTATTCTAAACTTCCAAATCAACATTTTTGGCTGCGCACATGTCTAATAAATATGTGATAATCCGTTATTATTTTCTCTTTAGATTATGTTCAAATTGTATATCTGTATAAAAACGCAGTCAACATATTTTTCCTTGACTGTTTATCTGTTTCCACATCGAAAAAAGTAGTCCATGACACACATAATGTCTGAGTATTTGTGTAGGAAAGTTAAACATGGAATTTACTGCTCTGAAACTAAAACCTCTCTCCTGCCGGAGAACATTCTCTTTTGCTTTTCAGCCTAGTACATAAGTTTGCACAGGGATGTTAGCAAACACGCTGATAACTGTAACATTTCCTTATTTACTTCTACCAGCATACACAAATTTACAAGCTGGTTTTGACATTTCTTTGATAGTAAATATTTAAAGTGAGGGTTTTCACTGTGTACATCATTCCTTACCCTTTTTTTTTTAAAGAGAGATCAGTGAGTCATGGAGAAAATGTCTACGTTACAATTTGACTGTCAGGCAATTTTTTTCCTTAATTTCCAAGAGTTCCCCTGGTAAAACTTTGATCATTCTCAGTTCTTAGATGGAGCCACTTTATTAATTAGCAACATAATTCCTTATTTTATGACATAATTTCAATGTATTTGTTTTATTTTTTGGGGTGATGATGCCTGCCTATGCATACAACTATAAAATGAATTGTGTCTTGTACTTCCACACAAAAGGGATTGTTTTCCAATTGTGACAAAAAATTTGATTGGGAGCATTGCACAATATTTATTGCAAGCTCAGCAGAAAAGTCAACTTCCTGTTTATTAAAGAAACTATACTATCTCTACCAGAGAGTCTGTCCGAATTCAGGGTTGCTCAGAAATGAACTCAGGTAATACCAGGGGTCCTTATATTGAATAAACCTATTGGCTGCAGAGCAGAATCCACTCCAAGGGTTTAAATATCAAATACATAAAAATGCTAGGGTTTTGTAATTGTAACGTTATCTTATATGGTCATACTTTTAATAAAAAAAACATTGGATCCCATTGGAGCAGATTATGGCCCATGTATCTTAAAAAACCAATTGGTAAGTGAAATGTATATCTGATTAACAGATTCTAATATTTTTGTATATACTTGGGATGCAATTAGAATTAGGATCCTGTATTTGTTTATATTTGGTTACAAGGAAAGCCCTTAGGTCATAAACTGACCAGGACAGTAATAATGAGCCTTTTTTTGAGAAAGTATTTTACCAGGAAGGATACATTGAGATTTCTCTCATTTCCAAGTATGTCCTGGGTGGCGACGAGTATGTAACGTTAGGTGTCTTGTCCAAGGACACATACTGGAGAGGTGCTCTGGCCGGGATTCGAACCTGTGTCTCCACAGTCTCCACGGTTATAGAGCAGTGATGTTACCGCTACTACACCCAACTGGTACCTTTTGGCTGGGATGCATAGAGTAATGCATTGCCAACCAGACAATGATTCTCTACAGGGAAACATCAGATTGTCTGGGCCCTCAAACAAGCGTCCAGTACCTGGCCAAGCCTGCTTCAATGGAAGATGTAGCACTATCAGGAAGGAAAGTGCTGAGGGAGACCCTAACTCTAGATATATATGGTGTTTTCTATGGATACTCTAAAGTAAATATGTGGGGGGGGGGGGTTAGGGGCTAGAGGGAATTAGAAGTAGTTAAAATTTACCTTCTTCTTCCCACAGTCCCTCCACCTACTCTTTTTACCTATTTATACCTTTTTACTAACTGGAGGGGATTTTTCTAGCTCCTTAATTGGAAGAGGATATTTCTGTCACGGTTCCCGGATCACACCACGCAGTCCTTAAAGCCCAACACTCCACAGAGCCCAAAAGCTACCAACAGGGTAGCCGTAGAAGAATCCCTAACTGTCTGGTCCTTAGACTTGGCCAGGTATACTAGCTAGACAGAAAGGGTTAATCAAAGACAATGTCATAATACGAAACCAGGTTAGCAACACGGGGGTAGTCAGATGAGCCAGAATCAGGAATACAGAGTATAGAATAGTCAAATGGAATAGCCGGGTCGATATCAGTGCAGAAGCGTAGTACAAGAAAATAGTCTAGGGCAACAGAAGGCAGAATAGTCAGTAAACAAGCAGAGGTCAATAACAGGTTAAATCACGAGAGAATTCAGGTACAAGGAGCTCAGGTATGGATAACCACGGTCTGGCACTGCTTAGAAGGAACTGTGGGTTTTTAAAGACCTTCACCAGACCGCGCCCCCCTCTCAAGCCACACCTCATGCAGCCACCTCCCTGCCTGTCTCTATTTAAACCAGGTGTTGGTCAGCGAGCAGCATCAGACATGCTGCCTTCAAGCACACTGGAGAGGCTGGAAGCCCCCAACGTTACAATTTGTTCTGGATTCCAAATCCAGAGTACATTTATTAACCCTTTCCCGCTGTAAGACGCACTATGCTGTCCCTGCAGCAGGTGTGCTTAGAAGTACTAGTATGCCCCATTGACTTCTATGGGCCACCTTGGCTCCTCCCCTCACCCGGTATGCGTCGTTGGCTGCTGTGAGACAGCCTGAACTCAGGCTGTCCCCCTGCATCCAGTGAGGCGTGTTGCGTGCCAGCTGGGTGGGCAGGCTGAATCGGAGCACCTGGCAGCGGGGAATACTAATACGCCCTGCCGCCGTTAACCCCATCCTAACGGGCACCACCTGCCTGTCATTAAGGGGTTAAACTGAAATCAAACAGTATTATGCAAAGTCATTCAAGAAAGGACTGACCAGGCAACTTTTGGACAATAATTATCTACATCTTTTGCAGCATCTACAGTTACAAGAAGACGTAAAGTCAAAAAATATCGAACGTTAGAGAGACAATAGGCCCTAGTCCACCCTAATCGAGTGAGCTCTTGAGTATAATGGTCTAACTCACTAATACTAACAGCTCCCCTGCTATTCCAGCCGAGCCACAACCTTCTCTTGTGGTTTGGCTGCTGCGGCTGCCTACTGTACATTAACACGTCTGCAACTGGCTGTAGAAACAGATTAGAAAATGATTTCAATAAAATTCAGATAATCCTGTTCCAGAATTTTTTCCTCATTTGACAAAAATATGTCTTGAAGGACACTGATATAGATTTCATTTTGGAGGCTAGCTAAGGCTAGGGTCAGACGAACGCATTTTTCACGTGCGTTTAGCCGCACGAAGTCACGGCCGTGCTAGCAGCAAATGACGTCCAATGCCGGGGAACATACGACGAACGGCCGCACGAAAGTTCGTCCGTGCAACGCAAGTGGCCAACGAACGCATTTTTTCGAGAACGTCAAACCGCTACTACTGACGTACAGAGTGCGCTGCAGCCGCATAGCGGCGTGTGTGCGTGATTATGAGACGACAGACGCTGCTAATGTCCGGCTAACATAACGTCCAGACACAAAAAGTGTTTTATTGATGATCCGTACAAAATCACGGACGAAAGGACGCATCGTATGACCGCTATCGCGTATTCCGGGAAAAAATACGTACGTTCGTTCGAACGCACTTTTTCACGGACAACGTGAAAAATGCGTTCGTCTGACCCTAGCCTAAGCATGACTAGAAGTTTGCTTTGCGATTATCTTTGGTGCAAATGTTTGTCGTCACTAACATATATATTTATCAAAATGTCTCTGATATTGGATTTAAAATTAACGTGTTATCAGGAAAAAATATTACTTCAAACTAGCATGTATGGAATTCATGCCAACTCTGACTATAAAAAATAATACCGAATAATATTTCAGATGCTAACTAATTAAACTTACAAAATGTACTATTTTATGATGGAGGATGCATATTCGGGGTAGAGTTTCTTTTTTTCTCTTTTTTTCTTTAATCCGTTTGTCATGAAGCACATTCAGGTTTATCACGGTTTCAGGGTATTTCCCAGTTTCAGAAAATCTGGAAAATGTATGCAAATTTCTTGCCAGTCACTTTTCAAATACGGGTTGTTTATATTTCACCTATACAAGTTACATCACCCAGCATTTAATAAATGGTGATGCTGACCTATTGGCATTCTTCCCATTTTGACTTCATTCACATTTAGCAAACAATACTCTTTATATTTTTATTTCTACAGTTTATGAAACACGTCTGTTAAGAGGAAGGATTTAAAAACTACATATTCAAAGAAATTAAAATAGTTCAAAGTTTTAATTTGTTAATAAAACAAAATTATATATACCAATCTGAGGTTTGCTTGGTTTAAATAAAAAAAAAAAAAGGTATTTCTTTGGTGTATCGATGTTTGGACTGAATGAAGGGGTAGATGATTAAAGGCAACTGAGGTTAAACAAACCAAATGCAAGTATACGCATTGCTGAAAAACATATAAACTTTGCAATCAGTTGCTGTATGGTTGAATACAATAGGATAAAAATTATTGGCATACTTACAGATAACTATTTAAAAATTAGTATTTTTCATTTTCACTCTCAGCTACTTTAATATTTCAAAACCTCAGCACTGTCGGTAGAAGCTAAGTCAAGAAATGTGCATGTTCATCTCTAACTACGTATCCATTCAAGATAGAATTGCAAATTGATGAACAAATAAATGAAGATACCGATAAGGCTCACATCATGAAACGAAACTAAATCGGAGGGTGCAAGCAACATGCGGGGAAAAAAATGACAAGCTCAGAGTCGTGTCTATAAATGCTCGCAGTTTAGTCAATAAAATCAATGAACTGGAGGCAATGATGGCAGCTGAAAAAGTAGATTTAGTGGCGGTTACTGAGACATGGTTCAGTGAGAAAAATAACTGGGACATAATAATACCGAGGTACTCTTTATATAGAAAAGACAGAGAAGGTAGGAAAGGAGGAGGAGTGGCCCTGTATGTGAAAAACAACATAAAAACGAACCAAATAAAAGTGAGCGAGGTGAACATAGAGTCAGTTTGGGTTACGCTAACATTTGGCAATCATACAGTAGCTCGTGTAGGTGTGATCTATAGACCCCCTGGACAAGTAGAAGAGCTAGATAATCTGCTGCTTGAGGAAATAGCCAAAATGGCAATGAAGGGGGAAGTTATTATCATGGGGGACTTTAATCTTCCTGATGTGAACTGGAAAACCAAAACAGCTGGGTGCACCAGGAGTACAAATATTCTAAACTCCCTACTGGGATTATCTCTAACACAAGTAGTTGAGGAGCCGACCCATAAAGAGGCCATATTGGATTTAATACTCACAAATGGAGGTTTG
This sequence comes from Leptobrachium leishanense, assembly GCA_009667805.1. NCBI lineage: Eukaryota > Metazoa > Chordata > Amphibia > Anura > Megophryidae > Leptobrachium > Leptobrachium leishanense. The sequence continues at coordinate 273,885,157 of CM019067.1, forward strand.
GTATCGGACGTTGTTGTAGGTGAAAATTTGGGATCTAGTGATCATCAGTCAGTATGGTTTAATATAAGAACAGGGATGGAGCCGCACCACACAAAAACAAAAGTTTTAGACTTTAAAAAAACAGATTTTTCTAAAATGAGACTTTGTGTGAAGGAGTCATTATCAGACTGGAGGAGTTTAAAGGGAGTCCAGGAGAAATGGGATTATTTAAAGGAAGCATTATTGAAGGCCACAGGCAATTGCATTCGGCTTGTTAGCAAAAACAAAAAAGGGAAGAAACCACTGTGGTACTCTGCAGAAGTGGCCAAAATAGTGAAGAACAAAAAGACAGCATTCAATAATTATAAAAAAACTCAGAGTGAAGAAGATAGGCAAACCTATAAGATTAGGCAGAAAGAGGCAAAGCAATTTATAAGAGCTTCCAAAGCACACGCAGAAGAGAAAATAGCTCAGTCAGTAAAAAAGGGGGACAAAACATTTTTTAGATACATAAACGAGAAAAGAAAAGTAAAACAAGGATTAGTTAGATTAAAAACAAAGGAAGGAAGGTATGTAGAAGAGGATAAAAGTCTCGCTGACTGCCTCAATGAATATTTTTGTTCAGCCTTTGCAGAAGAAAAGGAAGGAAAGGGACCTCAGTTAGGAGGAAACACTAACGAGACAATTACATATCAGTTTACAGAGGAGGAGGTTCTACAGCAGCTGTCTAAAGTAAAGACAAATAAGTCAATGGGGCCGGATGGATCCACCCTAAATTATTAAAAGAGCTCAGTGATGTGATAGCAAAACCGTTAACAGATTTATTTAACCAATCCTTGCTAACGGGAGTCGTCCCAGAAGACTGGAAATTAGCAAATGTTGTGCCCATTCACAAGAAGGGTAGTAGGGAGGAATCTGGGAACTATAGGCCAGTTAGTTTTACGTCAGTAGTGGGGAAATTAATGGAAACCATGTTAAAGGAAAGGATTGTTGACCATCTAAAAACACATAGATTACAGGATCAGAAACAACATGGATTTACCTCAGGGAGATCATGCCAAACTAATCTTATTGATTTTTTTGATTGGGTAACAAAAATAATAGACACAGGTGGTGCAGTAGACATTGCTTATTTAGATTTCAGTAAGGCTTTTGATACTGTTCCGCATAGAAGGCTTATCAATAAATTGCAATCTTTGAGCTTGGATTCCAATATTGTTGAATGGATTAGGCAGTGGCTGAGTGACAGGCAACAGAGGGTTGTGGTAAATGGAGTTTAATCGGCGCAAGGTCTTGTTACCAGTGGGGTACCTCAGGGGTCAGTACTTGGACCCATTCTATTTAATATTTTTATTAGTGATATTGCAGAAGGTATTAATGGAAAAGTATGTCTTTTTGCTGATGACACAAAGATTTGCAACAGGGTTGACGTTCCTGGAGGGATCAGCCGAATGACAAATGATTTAGGTAAACTAAAAAAATGGTCGGAGCTGTGGCAATTGAGTTTTAACGTGGATAAGTGCAAGATAATGCACCTGGGACGTAAAAACCCAAGGGCTGAATATAGAATATTTGATACAGTCCTAACCTCAACATCTGAGGAAAGGGATTTAGGGGTTATTATTGTAGAGGATCTAAAGGTAAGTAGTCAATGTAATAGAGCAGCAGGAAATGCTAGCAGAATGCTTGGTTGTGTAGGGAGAGGTATTAGCAGTAGGAAAAGGGAAGTGTTCATGCCACTGTACAGAGCACTGGTGAGACCTCACTTGGAGTACTGTGTGCAGTACTGGAGACCGTATCTCCAGAAGGATATAGACATCTTAGAGAGAGTTCAGAGAAGGGCTACTAAAATGGTGTACGGCTTGAAGGAGAAAAGTTACCAGGAAAGGCTTAATGATCTTAACATGTACAGCTTGGAAAAAAGACGAGACAGAGGAGATATGATAGAAACATTTAAATACGTAAAGGGAATCCACAAGGTAGAGGAAGGGAGTATATTTAAAAGGAAACAAAGTAGCAAAACAAGAGGACATAGTCTTAGATTAGAGGGGCAAAGGTTTAAAAGTAACATCAGAAAGCATTATTTTACTGAGAGGGTGGTGGATACATAGAACAGTCTTCCAGTTGAAGTGGTAGAGACCAAAACAGTAATTGAATTTAAGCAGGCATGGGATAGGCATAAGGCTATCCTAAACAAAAGATAAATCCAGGTAAAGTATCCATGTAATTGGGCAGACTAGATGGGCCGAAAGGTTCTTATCTGCCGACATTTTTCTATGTTTCTATGTTTCTCTCATATAAAGGGTTATTCAAAGAGATCCGAATGGCTGCCGAAAGGTAACCGAACGCTGAAAATCAGCGTTCGGTTACCTTTCTTGGCCATTCGGCTATTCAGAGAGCAGGCAATTCGCCAAATGTTGGCGAATTGCCAGCACATACGGTGCCTGTTCAAGGGCAATGCTTCGTCTATTCAGAGAACAAAAGCCAGCAGTGAAAAGTTGCCGAATTGCCCTGCCATTCAGTGGTTTAATTCGGCAGGTTTATTCAGGCGAATGAAGAAAAACCCGAAGGTTATAGTGTGAAGGCGCTATAGAGTTAGATCAAATAGCAAAGCAATATACTTTTAAGCAGCTCACTAGTTGAGTGTATCCTTCACTCCAAAACCAGAATGTAGAGAGAAATCACTATACAGTGAAATAGGAGCGCTAAAGGTTAAACAAAGATCACATGTATCTCAATATATACAAAATGAGAAGACAAGACAAAAAGAAGGTCTATTTTTCTTTCTTTCCCTTGTTCTTATTTCTTTCAGTGGAATAGTAAATCTGTTAAATGGCATCGACTTCTAAAAGAGACAAAAAGAGAATCTCATTGCATAGTATCAGTGTACACCAAAAAATCAGAAAAAAATAAGATTTTCCACTCACAAACAGGGAGTCTACAAGACTCCAAATGTATGCCTTTAAGCCTCTTCTGGGGGGCTCCACCCATCAGCAGGAAAAGAGATTCAGGAAAAGAGATTCACAATCCTTATTCTTACAGGCTTGATAGTAGCTTTGGACCGGAGGTATACTTATGATCTCGAGGAAGAAATCAATAATAGTGTAATACTGTAAATTAATTGAGAATAAAAAATCCAGAGAGGGTTACACTCACGTGTTACAGAGCCTCTATTGAAAGTGGCTCTGTATAAGCGCCTGGGACCGCTAATCAGAGGGGGTCCATCCTCGGTACTGGATTTCCGCTGGAACACAGCTCCGCCGTAGAACAGTTCAAACCAATGCACAGAGATGTGGCAAGTAGAGAGGTAATGGCAAAAATTAAAATAAAAATAAAAATAAAAATAATAATAAAAAAGGCCAAAATGTAAGGCAATAAAAATTTATTAAAGGACAAAACACCAAAGGAAGGTGTATAAAGTGCGAGACGCGTTTCACCTGCTACTGCAGGCTTCCTCAGTCAAAAAATTATAATAAAAAGTCCCCCAGGAGCCATCTTACTCCTTATATAGTCTGTATCCATGTAAAAAACCGCATGTATTCGGCGTGCGGGTCACCTGCGTTCCACCTGTGATTGGTCAAATTCAGTGTGACGTATTTCCGTTTTCGGATCTTTGGGCGGATGTTTACGAATTTTCATTTCGTTTTTATTATCGTTCGGATCTCCGATTCGACTGTCATAGCGGCAATTCCTCATTTGAACATGAAAACGTTCGGATCTTAACTTACAAATATTCGAACAGCCGATTCGAACGAAAAATCAGAAAAAGTAAAAAATCGGAAAAAACATACATATAAATAAAAATATACTGTACAGCATATAGCCTAAAACTATAATGACAACTGGTCGGAACTAATAACAGTTACCTCCAATAGTCGAGATAGAGACTACATCATTGGATGATCGATAATCAACACAAACACAATGAAAATCTATATGAGTATACAACCCAGGTGATATAGCAGGGATAAACATTGAACCTACAAAAATAGGCTCTGTCTGTTAATAACATGCGACTGAAACCAGTCTCCAAATTATCAGGAGAAAGGTATAAAAACATAAATTACAAAAAACAGATAGAATCATAAAAAATGACAGACTTCGAAGTCTACATTCATTCCTCTCGGGGCCATAGTGTCTAAAACAAAAATCCATCTCATCTCTGTCTTAATTAATTTCTCAATTAAATTATCTCCTCGCCAATTCTTTCTCACTTTTTCAATTGCCCAGAATTTAATTCCTCTTGGATTGCATTGATGGTTATCTCTAAAATGTACTGAAACATTATGTTTTGCATATCCTCTCGTAATATTACATAAATGTTCATTAATTCTGATGTAGAGAGCTCTCGAGGTCTGACCTACGTACTGTAATCCACATGGGCATTCCAGCACGTATATCACATGGGTGGACAAACAGGTAATAAGTTCTTTAATTTTATATTGTGTTTTTTCCGAAGATTCAAAGTTCTTAATTAGTCTTTTATTACTACCAGTTTTTCTGCATGAGATGCAATGTCCACATCCATAAAAGCCTGGGAGTAGGCCAAACAGATTCTTATCTCTTTTAGCTTTATCATCTCTCTGATGGTTATGAACCAAATCCATTTTAATTGATTTATTACCTCTATAGATAATTCGAGGTTTCTCCGGTAAGATTTTACTAAGAATGGGGTCTCTTTTTAGAATAGGCCAATATTTTACTATTGATTTTCTAATTTTCCTATTGTTGATGTTATAGTCCAGGATGAGAGGAACATCTTCTCCTAAGTCTTTCTCTCGTTTTTTATATTTCAGGAGAGTTGTTCTATCCACATCCTGAATTTCTTTTCGAGTGTTATTCAAAGTATCCTCTCTATAGCCCTTTTCTTTAAAATCCTCGATCAGTTTCTCTGATTGAATGAGAAACTGCTCAGTATCAGTGCAATTTCTCATAACTCGCAACATCTGACTTTTCGGTATCGCCTTTAACCAGGGTGAATAATGGTCACTTTCAATGGGTATATAACTATTTACATTAACCTCTTTAAAATAGGTCTTGGTCTTAATAATTCCCCCTTCTACATAGATATTGAGGTCTAAAAAATTGACCTGTTGTTTATTAATAACTGAATCCAATTTAATTCCCAATAGGTTCTGATTGAGGTGGGCTATAAACTGTGAAAGACTATCCTCATCACCCTTCCACACAATCAAAATATCATCGATATGGGAATCCAGTGTGGTCTGGGCGGGGCATGGCTGGGGGCGAAGCCTCGTCCTCTATAGGCGCTATATCGATGATATTTTGATTGTGTGGAAGGGTGATGAGGATAGTCTTTCACAGTTTATAGCCCACCTCAATCAGAACCTATTGGGAATTAAATTGGATTCAGTTATTAATAAACAACAGGTCAATTTTTTAGACCTCAATATCTATGTAGAAGGGGGAATTATTAAGACCAAGACCTATTTTAAAGAGGTTAATGTAAATAGTTATATACCCATTGAAAGTGACCATTATTCACCCTGGTTAAAGGCGATACCGAAAAGTCAGATGTTGCGAGTTATGAGAAATTGCACTGATACTGAGCAGTTTCTCATTCAATCAGAGAAACTGATCGAGGATTTTAAAGAAAAGGGCTATAGAGAGGATACTTTGAATAACACTCGAAAAGAAATTCAGGATGTGGATAGAACAACTCTCCTGAAATATAAAAAACGAGAGAAAGACTTAGGAGAAGATGTTCCTCTCATCCTGGACTATAACATCAACAATAGGAAAATTAGAAAATCAATAGTAAAATATTGGCCTATTCTAAAAAGAGACCCCATTCTTAGTAAAATCTTACCGGAGAAACCTCGAATTATCTATAGAGGTAATAAATCAATTAAAATGGATTTGGTTCATAACCATCAGAGAGATGATAAAGCTAAAAGAGATAAGAATCTGTTTGGCCTACTCCCAGGCTTTTATGGATGTGGACATTGCATCTCATGCAGAAAAACTGGTAGTAATAAAAGACTAATTAAGAACTTTGAATCTTCGGAAAAAACACAATATAAAATTAAAGAACTTATTACCTGTTTGTCCACCCATGTGATATACGTGCTGGAATGCCCATGTGGATTACAGTACGTAGGTCAGACCTCGAGAGCTCTCTACATCAGAATTAATGAACATTTATGTAATATTACGAGAGGATATGCAAAACATAATGTTTCAGTACATTTTAGAGATAACCATCAATGCAATCCAAGAGGAATTAAATTCTGGGCAATTGAAAAAGTGAGAAAGAATTGGCGAGGAGATAATTTAATTGAGAAATTAATTAAGACAGAGATGAGATGGATTTTTGTTTTAGACACTATGGCCCCGAGAGGAATGAATGTAGACTTCGAAGTCTGTCATTTTTTATGATTCTATCTGTTTTTTGTAATTTATGTTTTTATACCTTTCTCCTGATAATTTGGAGACTGGTTTCAGTCGCATGTTATTAACAGACAGAGCCTATTTTTGTAGGTTCAATGTTTATCCCTGCTATATCACCTGGGTTGTATACTCATATAGATTTTCATTGTGTTTGTGTTGATTATCGATCATCCAATGATGTAGTCTCTATCTCGACTATTGGAGGTAACTGTTATTAGTTCCGACCAGTTGTCATTATAGTTTTAGGCTATATGCTGTACAGTATATTTTTATTTATATGTATGTTTTTTCCGATTTTTTACTTTTTCTGATTTTTCGTTCGAATCGGCTGTTCGAATATTTGTAAGTTAAGATCCGAACGTTTTCATGTTCAAATGAGGAATTGCCGCTATGACAGTCGAATCGGAGATCCGAACGATAATAAAAACGAAATGAAAATTCGTAAACATCCGCCCAAAGATCCGAAAACGGAAATACGTCACACTGAATTTGACCAATCACAGGTGGAACGCAGGTGACCCGCACGCCGAATACATGCGGTTTTTTACATGGATACAGACTATATAAGGAGTAAGATGGCTCCTGGGGGACTTTTTATTATAATTTTTTGACTGAGGAAGCCTGCAGTAGCAGGTGAAACGCGTCTCGCACTTTATACACCTTCCTTTGGTGTTTTGTCCTTTAATAAATTTTTATTGCCTTACATTTTGGCCTTTTTTATTATTATTTTTATTTTTATTTTTATTTTAATTTTTGCCATTACCTCTCTACTTGCCACATCTCTGTGCATTGGTTTGAACTGTTCTACGGCGGAGCTGTGTTCCAGCGGAAATCCAGTACCGAGGATGGACCCCCTCTGATTAGCGGTCCCGGGCGCTTATATAGAGCCACTTTCAATAGAGGCTCTGTAACACGTGAGTGTAACCCTCTCTGGATTTTTTATTCTCAATTAATTTACAGTATTACACTATTATTGATTTCTTCCTCGAGATCATAAGTATACCTCCGGTCCAAAGCTACTATCAAGCCTGTAAGAATAAGGATTGTGAATCTCTTTTCCTGAATCTCTTTTCCTGCTGATGGGTGGAGCCCCCCAGAAGAGGCTTAAAGGCATACATTTGGAGTCTTGTAGACTCCCTGTTTGTGAGTGGAAAATCTCATTTTTTTCTGATTTTTTGGTGTACACTGATACTATGCAATGAGATTCTCTTTTTGTCTCTTTTAGAAGTCGATGCCATTTAACAGATTTACTATTCCACTGAAAGAAATAAGAACAAGGGAAAGAAAGAAAAATAGACCTTCTTTTTGTCTTGTCTTCTCATTTTGTATATATTGAGATACATGTGCCCTTATTCAGGCGAATCCCATAGGCTTCAATGTTAAAAATATTCCCGTTTTAATGCAATATCTAATAAACCGTTCATTATAATATTCTGCAGTAAAGAGTCTCTTCACTTTTAGATTTTTTAGGACCTTTCGGAATTTTTGAGGATTGTGTTGCAAATTTTTTTTTCCGTTTTTTTTTAAATCGTTTTTTCTTTTTTCTGTAACAATTATCATTCATTGGATCTCATATGTAAATTTCAGACATTTTCGCTCAGTAGTTTGTTTGCAAACAGCGTTTCACTTTCAAAACATTCAAGCGTACTGTTTTTTTCTTCACCTCCTTCGTCTACGGTGTCGGCTCCTTCCGTCGGCTGCTCTGTGCTCTGATCGGCTCCTGCTCGGGTTTCTCCGGCGTCTGCGGCGGGTTAATCCAGATGTTTTTGCGGGTTTCGTGTGCGTTCGCCCTCGTTTTGCGGTGAGTTTTCGGCGGGTTTGCGGTGACTTTTCCCTGCATTACAACGGTCCTGTGGTGCTTGCTGAATACACCGCATGGTCGCCGAAATGGGATGGCCAAATCGCGCCGAATTGAAGAGAAAGAAAAGTCACCGAACGTGCGGTGACCTTTTCGATTCTCTTTGAATAACCCTGATCGAGAATGCATTTACTTTTATGAAAAGGCTTCACGAATGTAATGAAGAATGTGTGATTACTATGATAGTTTCAATTAATACAAAAGTTGCTTAAAAATGCAAAATGTAGATTATTAACCCCCCACTACCAAGTGATTTTCCAAAAAAAACATTGTCAGGAACCAGTACTTTTTTTTTAAAAAAAAATCCTTTTTACAGTAATTATACAGTATGAAATATTTGTGCAATTCCAATTGAATTTCTTACTGTAAATAACCTATTTGGATAGTAAATGGCGACATCTACTGGCAAACTGAGTTAAAGCTGCAGCTTGTTTTTTTTTTTAAAAAAAAAAAATTCCCCTACATCAGCTGCTGAATTCCCAATGTCAGAGCTTTCATCAGTCGATTTTACACAGTTTTAGCTCTTTGGGCAGTATGCCCACAGGGCTAAAACTTTGGGGGCACTTCTGCAGTCCAAAAGCAAACAAAATGAATTTACTTCTGGGCTGCAGAGCTGCAGATCGAGATATCTTGATATCAGGGCACCGGGTGGTGCCTATGAAGTCAGAGATATCTCGATCTCAGTAGTGAAGGGGTTAAGATTATAAAATTTGCCATTAGAGGTCAATTGATATTCTTAGTCCAATTTTTAACGTTGATATATTTCATTATCTTTCTTACAGTACCAGTAATTACAGCAAAATTTCATTCATCACACCCAGAAACGTTTTTACCAAGAAACAATTAAGTCAATATATCGATACTGTGGTTCTTTTTTCATAATTATTTATTGTCCAAAATGACATAGACAGATAATAGGGATTTAATCCCAAGAAAAAATCAGTGACAAACATGCTTGAAATTGAAAAAATATTTTTCTGTGATAATAATTGAGCTGAAGAAGAGAAAGGGGGAAGAGAAGAAGGTAGTCCCACCAAAATCATCTATCTACAGCAGGGGTGGGCACTTACGGCCCTCCAGATGTTTTGAACCTACATTTCCCGTGATGCTCGGCTGCTCATTAGGTTTGTAGAGCCTCAAGGGAAATGTAGTTTCAAAACATCTGGAGGGCCGTAAGTGCCCACCCCTGATCTATAGCATAATACATTATTCTACCAGTCACTGAAGTCTAATCTTTACATCAACTATATCTTTGGACGCCATGAAGTTGATATTACATGTGTGGGAAGTGGAAGCAAGCAAAAAAATACCATGGATCCAGTGTGTTTGGGCTATGAAACATCTCGGAACGAGAGAGGCATGTCGTTCCAGAATACAGCAATGCTCGGGCAGGTCTTCTGCATGTCTCGGGCAGGTCTACTGCATGTCTCGGGCAGGTCTACTGCATGTCTCGGGCAGGTCTACTGCATGTGGAAGGATAAGTCTTTAAAGGTCCATTACCAAACAAATTAAAATGTTCTGATTTTGCTAGTTTATGGGTTATATAGTTTATTTTACATGTGCTTTGTTTTTCTCATGGTTGTTTTGTTAATAAAATATTTTACTCTCCATGTGTCACTGTGTGCATCCAATTGTGATATTTTATGTTGTAAGCATTGGTATTGGTCATATAATGGAGTCTATCGGTCAGAAGTCCAGAAAAACGACTCATTAAGTTTGCATTGTGTGGCATGTATGCAAAGGACATCACCAGGGGGGAAATTAAAGTCTTTTGAGCTCCCTATCATAACTCATTCAGCTGCCATCTCTTATCTTGGGTAGCATAAACAGCATGATAGATCCCCTGCAGCCTTGTCTAAACATTCACTCCTACACCTATTGTCTCTTCACTACTGCTTCACCCTATACCACAGCTGTAAAGCGAGGCTTGCCATGAGATTTTACTAAATGTTGCAACATGGAAAAAATCCACAAAATGGAAACAGGAGAGAAAACCCTAACTTTATTTTTACACGCAATTACATCAAAAAAATAGCAGTAGCGAGTGTTTTATAATGTGTTTTTTTGTAATGCAAAAGTAATCTAATTACAACATAAGTTAGTGGTAGTGAAACCCCACACCATCCCCAGCAAAGATCAGGGGGGTTTAGGCATAATTGAGAAAAGAAAGCTCATTGAAAGCATGTTTACGAAATGACACATTTATAGAACTATGGGTGATAGTATCCCAATTGCCCCCCCAATCTTCTCCATCTATTGAAACAATTAAATTGTGTGAATTTACCTTTTTTAATCTACTGCAGAACAGCAAGTCTTTATATTTTAACATCCTATGTTTAAGTGTAACTACATATACCCTGTGTTAAATATTGTGCTAATATTTTTAACTAAAAGTTTTTTTATTAATGAAGGAGTTAAAATCTAACATTTGAAATGAATACCTCCAAATTAGCACAAATGAGGTGCAAAAGTATATTCATTATTTCAGCATCAGTGCTCATTCCAAATCTCTGTAGGTTTTCTAAACCATCAAGAGCTGTCATTAATCTCCTCACACTGAAAGGTCTTAATTGTGATTAAGCAAAGAATAAATAGTGTCTGTTAGTAGCAGGATAAGATAAGGGAGGCCTAAAGAAAACATGTAATTCTGAATGCACAGAAGAACCATTGGTGTTATATCGCCTAGCCTCTAACGTGGAGTGAAACGGCTTGAAACTACTTAAAAAAATGTATTAATATTGTGGAGAAAATTAAAAAATAAATGTTGAGAAAAAGCTATGAAGAATTTTTATCCAGTTCACATCCATGAGTATAAGTATTAAATAACCAGAATCACATGGCACATAGCTGTAACAAACAAAAAGCTACTATAGACAGTGCAAAGCAAATGATTAAAAGAGTATAACATATTTTTTGTGATTTAATTGCATAGGCTAGGGTCAAATGAACGCATTATTCGCAGCGACCGTCAAAAAGTGCGTCCGAACGCATTGACGTGTTTTTTCTCGGAATGCGTGAAAACGGTCAGACAACGCGCATTTTCGTGCGTGATTTTTTACGGATCGTCAATAAAACACTTTTTGCGTCTGGACGTTATGTAGGCTGGACATTAGCAGTGTCTGACATCTCCTAATCACGCAAACACGCCGCTATGCCGCCGCAGCGCACTCTGTACGTCAGTACTAGCGGTTCTGCGTTCTCGAAAAAATGCGTTCATTTTCCACTTGCGTTGCGAGGCCGCACTTTCGTGCGGCCGTACTTCGTATATTGGCCATCATTGCTCGTCATTTGCTGCTACTGCGGCCGTGATTAAGTGCGCCTAAACGCACGTTAAAAATGCGTTAGTCTGACTCCAGCCTAAGGCTCAGCTCGGTCGCGTTGTATTTTTACGCACGGTGAAATTTGTGACATATTATATTATCTAATCTTATTGTGTCATTTTCTTTGGTAACAGTTTTATCTCAATAAAAATTTTGACTATAATAATAATAAAAAAAAAAAAAAGAAAGAGTATAACATATTTTTAAAATTTCGGTAGGAAAACACATTTCTTTGGAGCAAATTCAGTTATGAGGACGCTCTATTGAAAACATAATAGAGCCTTATATTTATTATGTACAAATTCTGTCTGCATATTTAACAGACAGCTGAATAAATGATGAAGCATTTCAATTTTATTCCCAATTATCATTTTAGGATATCCATTGATGAAGAACTGTGAAACACCAAGGGCTATATTACATACTTGGTGCTAACTTAACCAGAGCTGTTGTTAATTTAACATCTCCATAGGCTATAATGGCTCTGGGAAGTTTACAGCAGCTCTGGTTAAGTTAACACCAACTTTGTAATACTGTCCTATGTGTTTACTATCAGTCCTGCAAGTGTACAGCCACTACATGAAAGGGCAGGTGAAAGGATCAGTACCACTCAGTGCAGGTATATTTTTAGTGAATATTATTAATAATGAACAACTCCAGACACAAATAGGAGAACATGGTAATTTATAATTTATTTTTATTATAAATAAGAAGGATACGTCTTTTTCTTGTCACTTGTTAGTCCTCACATAATTTGCAGTTTCTCTTTTATTTATTGATATATTTATAATTGTTTTGCTGGAATATTACAGTTTTTCAGTCACATTTTGAAGGAAAATTGTACAAGATATAGAATTCAAAATAAAAATTGAAATGTTGTAAATAAGCACTAGCCGATTGACAGGGGATGCAAAAGATTATATGTATGAAGCATGTGACTTATTTTTATGTTTGGATTAACTAAGGAACAGAGGGTCCTTTTCTATCAGGATTAATGAGATTGACGAACGGCCCACTTGTTAATCATAGTATCTCACAACCTCTTCTAGGAAAGACGCCAGCATCCTTTGCAGCTTGGCTGTTGTGCCTGGTTATTATAAATTAAGGCTTCTTATACATTGTATAGGATACTGAAATATTCAGAAAGCCAAAAAATAAGTGATTTCTAAGGTCACTAGTTATTTGAAAAGTCACTTAAGACTAAATAAAAATTTGATGAAAAAAAAATCAAATACTCGCCTCCAGTCCCGATCCGCCACCTCCACTCACTGCTAGCAAAAAGGATCTAGCAGCAAATAATCCGAAAATTAGGGATGTGCGTTTCGGGTTTCGGAATTTCGGAATTTTCACGAAATTTCCCGATTCGGGTCTTTCGATTCGACCGAAATTCCGAAAATATTTAGACCCGAAAACGGCCGAATCGAAAAGGTTTCCGAGCCGAAACGAATTTTTTTCGGAATTTCGAATGAACTTGAAATGTCATCGAAATCTATTGCTTTGAAACGAGAACAGACTTTCCGAAAAACGAAAAAGTTCCGAAATCCGAAAAGTTTTCCGAGCCAAATCGAAAAATTTTCGGAATTTTCAAATGGACTTGAAATGTGTCAAATCGAAATTTATTTTCCCTCTATAGTCTATTCATGATTTCAGTTCCATTCGGGATTTCGGTTCCATTTCGGTAAGTCTGGACATCGTATTATTTAACTATTATATCTGTTATATCGCTGATTCTGTAAAGTTTGTATGTGTAAAATGTAAATGCGTTTATTTTTTTCACTGATCCGATACGAATTGTCGTATTTGGGTCAGATCCGATTCGACCGCGGGTCGCGCATGCGCGCGCACGCACGCGGAGATCGTAACTTTATTGAGCAAACTTTTTATTGACAACTTTTTGAACAAAATATTGTTGTTATTATTATTCATCAAAATGGCCGCTGCAAGCAGTAGCACCTCATCGGCAGATTCGTCACCAGCAGCACCCAGGAAGAAACGAGCCACAAATATGGCATTTGAGGAGATGTTGGAGCTTGTGCGCATCTTCGATAGCAAGGATTATGATTGCAGTAAGGGCCCTTACCGCAGGAAGTGTAACGCGAGGAAGGATCGAATCCTACAGAAGCTACGCACCACCATTTTGAAGATGTTCGGGAAGGAACGCACGAAGGACCAGCTGAGGAAACGCTGGTCGGATTTGAAGGTTCGAGAGCAGAAGCAGCTGAGGCGCATCCGTCGCGTCATAGCGAAACGTAAGTGTCATGTTATATTGTAAAGCGCTGCGCAGACTGTTGGCGCTATATAAATCCTGTATAATAATAATGTGCTTGCATGTGCTAATGTGCACAGAAATACGTTGATTTATCTAGTCCTTTTTTCATGCAATGTGATTGTGTATAGCTTTGCGTTTTCACGACTCGTGATACATGCATTTTTGCCATAGCTCTTCCTTTTTGTGATTTTACGTATTCGTGAAAATTGTGACATTTGATGTATGTAGATGAAGTTACAATGCTGGATTTCTTTTGGCACTGTGTGTGTAGTCTGTAGTGTGCTGGGGGGGGGGAGGTTGTTGTGATTGAGCGAAGCATACGAGATGTCCCGCAGCTTGCCCAATATTGGCTCCCATCTGCGCATCAATAAAAATCTCTGCGTCTCTGCTAAGTGTTAGGATGGGACATGTAGTTCTTCTGAAAGTGCATCCAAACAGAGCTGCGTTCAATACAGCCTCAGCAGCTGCTGCAGCAGTGTCACTGAATGCTTTAGATGCAAATTTCAAAACAAAAATGGTGGATTTCTGTTGTTTCTGCAATATCCAGTTTTATTCGCAGAAACTGAAAGTGAAACTGAGGCTGAGGCCTTCTATAAAAAAACTAAAAGCAGTCAGCACAATGCGTTTTGTACGCACACAACACAAATAATAGTTTATTGAATAAACGTAATGTTTACTTCTGAAAAAAATATATAAATGAACGGTAATATATGTCTGTGTGCAATATATGTATGAGATGGGAGTAGTGGGGGGGGGGTCAAGCTGAGGCCTGTTCAATACCTCAGCCGCTGCAAGTGCTAAGTTAGCAACTTGCCATTGAACGCCGTTCAATCGCTCAGCATGCTAACCTAGCACTTGCAGCGACCGAGGAGATGCTGAGTGTGACGTTTTAAAGATGGCCGCCGCCATGAAGCAGTAACAATGCCGTACAGCAAGATGGCCGCCGCCTCCAAACATGTAATAATTCCATACAGCAATGTTAATTTTGGCGTTTCTGTTAACCAAAGCACAAAATATTTATTTATTATTTCCCCCGGCACATAGACATATATTACAGTTCAAATTATATATTGTTTCAGAAGTAAACATAACGTTTATTCATTAAAAACGATCATTTGTGGTGTGTGCATACAAAACGGAATTGTGCTGACTGCTTCTCTTTATTATATTTTGTCCGAGTGATCCGAAAAACAATCTGAATTTTTCATTAAGAAATCATCGGCCATTTTGGATTCAAAATTCGCATCCAAAGGGTTCAACGACACTGCTGCAGCAATTCAGCAGCTGCTGAGGTACTGAACAGGCCTCTGGTAGTGGGGTAGTGGAGGGGTGTCGCAATACTTTCGGCAATATAGTGTATAGATATACCATTTTTTCCAGTCTGCATTATTTACGTGTTATTTTTTGAATCTGGCAGAAGACAGGAAGAAGGCCGCCGAATCTGCCCCGGCGGGCACCAGTGCCCCGGAGGAGAGGAGGAGGAGCCACGGGCATCCACCAGCGCTGGTATATACTGTTTTATTTTGCAACGACTTTTGGTCAAAACAGAAACATTTTTTGTTTACTGTATTTAATTAATTTTTTTTATGTATAGCACAAGAGGAGCAGGAGGAGGAAGAGGAGGAGGAAGAGGAAGAGGAGCAGGAGGAGGAAGAGAGAGAGCCGGAGGCCGCCAGTCCAGGTTTTTTTTTTTTTACTGTTGTATTTTGCATCGACTTTTGTTCAAAAATAAATCAGTTTTGTTGTTAACTGTATTTTTTATTTCTTTAATTTCTTACATATAGCACTGGATATGCAGATGGTGGTGGTGGGGAGGAGAATCGGAGGAGTCAGAGCCTCAGGAAGCTGCCAGCACTGGTATTACTACTGTTAATATTTTTCAAGACTTTCAGTCAAAAATAGAAACCTGCTTTACTTACTGTATTTCCTTCTTTCATTTATTGGATATATAGAAGGAGAAGCCAGACGCCGACGGGAGGCGATCGGCGAGCTTCGCCTGGCAGTCAGGACACTTGACAACGTCCAGGAACTGCTGCAGGTAGTCCGGGAGCACCTAGTGACCACCGCGGACATCCTTGAGCGGCAGTAAGAAGAGCGACAAGTGCCTCAGCTGCTCCTGCTCGCCTGCTTTGAGGTCGGACCAGCGTTTTCTGATCTGGTCCTTCATCCCGTCTTTCCCAAACACCTTAGGATGGTGGTGCGCGTAACTTCTCAATGTTACGATCCTTCCTCAAATTATTCTTCCTGCGTAAGGGCCCTTACTGCAGTCATATTCCTTGTAATCGAAGATGCGGACCAGCTCCAACATCTCCTCAAATGCCAGTAATTATCGCCTGGCTTAGACTGGAAGATGGACGCCATTGTATGTTTTTTGTGTTGTTTGTGCCCCTGTTGGGCAGTTTGCCATCCTTGGCATGTTCCCTTCCCTTCCCCATGTTGTATTTGTAAATAAATTTTTATTTTTTTTTATATATTTTCCTGTTTGTGTGCGTTGCTTTACGTTAATAAGTTAATTATGTATTGCTTGGTTTCCAGTCCACACTGTTAAAATTATATGTACATAAATTTATTGACATTTCTATGGACCCTTTGTCATAAATTGTCAACATATTTGTGGCCATGAATGTGACTGTGTAATTTTCACCCAAAAAAATATAACAAGTCCCCTTTTCAATTTTTTTTTAACAAACGCAACTCATAAAATATAACCGCAAACACTCGCATGATAAAATGTGAAAAAAACACTTTACACCTTGTAAAACAAACATTGAAAATTCAAATTTTATTGCATTTTTTTTAAATAATATACAGACAGGACATGACGCATACATATGATAATGATATATTATGAATCATCTGCCGAGTCTGCCGGAAAGAACGATATATAACATGTCGGGGTCATATTATAAAATAAGGCTTCAAAAAAACGCGTTTAAACAAGAGGAGCGAAACTGTTAAAAATTAGCTCAGCAGCAGACCGCAGTGCCGCACACAGGCGTGAAGGGAAGCCGTGAAATGCCTCAGCAGCGAAAGGGTTAATTTTTTTTTTTGTCTGAAACCTTTAAATCATTTTATTTTTTTTTAATTTCAGATCATTTTGATCAACTACTTTTTCCATTTTAAAAAACTTTTTGTCTGGTTTTTATCTTTAAAGTCAGACCATTCGGGTCAGTTTAGCGTTTTTTAAATAGTTTTGTTCTTTTTTTTGTTCCTTGGCTTTCATACCATTTTTTTAATGTGATTAAATAAATAAAGTTGTGAAATGTATATTCATAAGAAAAAAAGGATCTTTATTTAATAAAAAAAACAACGATAGAATCGCCAGAATTATCGTATCGACAGAATGAATTATCGGATCCGAAAAACAAACCAAAAATTTATTATAAAAAAAATATAAAGTATAAAAAAGTAAACCATAGTAGTTTACGCGTCAAAACGAATAGAGTTAGACAGCTTTGAAACGAGGAGAACAGACGTTCGAAAAAAATGAAAAATTCCGAAATCACGAAAAGTTGATACAAAAAAACCAGCAAACTGACCCGAAAATACGAAAAATGGTCGATATTCAAAAAAAAAATTTACACGATAAACGAGCCAAACCAAACCGAATCGAAACAGAAATCGGTTGAAAACGAGCCGAATCAAAAATTTTAAACATCAGAACAAATCTAATCGAACCGAAAAAAAATCAGTGCACAAGCCTATTAATATCTGACATCCCGATGTGAAACATTGGGACTTTTGCATTAGATTTCGACCTTTTTTATTTTTTTAACTTCTGGATAGTCGAAAATCGAAATCTATCCAAAAAGTCCCAATGTTTCACATCATTCTGAACTTTGTTTGGATAGAGTAAGTCCGTGGGCGTGCGGCCGTTAAATGTATATACCAGTGGCGTCGTAACATGGGGGCGGGGGTGCGGCCCGCACCAGGTGACACCCGCCTTTAGGGTGACACCGTCACCCTAAGGGCGGGTGTCTCACCCTCCGCCGCGTTTTTCACTCCCTGCGAGCGTCCGAAGCATGCAGCTTCGACGCTCGCCTGGAGGAAACACGTCACCAGCCAATCGCAGCTGGTCACGTGGCTCCCCCTGGCGAGCGCCCAAGCTCTGCGCCGCCGGACGCTCTGAGGGAGCGAAAAAGGCAGCGGAGGTGAGCTGGGGCCATTTTCATGAGGTGCTGGGGCATTCCATGTGCTGGGGCAAATCCATGAGGAGCTGGGGCATATCCATGAGGAGCTGGGGCATTCCATGTGCTGGGGCATATCCACGAGGAGCTGGGGCATTCCATGTGCTGGGGCATATCCACGAGGAGCTGGGGCATATCCACGAGGAGCTGGGGCAAATCCATGTGTGAGCTGGGGCATATCCACGAGGAGCTGGGGCAAATCCATGTGTGAGCTGGGGCATATCCACGAGGAGCTGGGGCAAATCCATGTGTGAGCTGGGGCATATCCACGAGGAGCTGGGGCATGTCCACGAGGAGCTGGGGCATGTCCACGAGGAGCTGGGGCATGTCCACGAGGAGCTGGGGCATGTCCACGAGGAGCTGGGGCAATATCCATGAGGAGCTGGGGCATGTCCACGAGGAGCTGGGGCAATATCCATGAGGAGCTGGGGCATATCCATGAGGATGTCGGATGTCGGCCAAGCTTCCGGTAACTCCCCCTGAGGACTGGCGTCATCGTGCATAGCACGATGACGCCAGTCCTGGAGTTAACCCCAAGCTGCCACCAATGGTGGAGATAGGGGGTTCCAAAATGAACCCCCTATCTCCCGATCCATGGCAGCTAGGGGTTAAAGTTTGGTATTGTTGGATCAGCCAGAGCATGGCTGTTCCAACGATACCAAACACGAATGTGAAAAACATTTGTAAAAAAATTAAAAAAATATTTAAAAACATTTATAAAAAAATAATAAACAATTTTTTTTCTTTTTTTTGGTTTGTTAATGCAGCAATATTGTTCCCATTTCAATTATAATGTGAACAATGATGCTGCACTAACGATTTTTGAATGCGGTGCGTTTGTTAAAAATCGTGTAATTTTCCCCAAAAAAAAAATGTAACAAGACCCCATCTCTAATTTTTTTAACAAGCGCACCCCATACAAAATATAACCGCAATTGCTCACATGTTAAAATGTGAAAAAAAAACACTTACACATTGTAAATTATTGAAAATTCATATTTTATTTCATTTTTTGTTATAATATACAGACAGGACATGACGTATACATAATAATGATATATTATGAATCTGCTGAGTCTGCCGGAAAGAACGATATATAATATGTCTGGGTCATATATTAAAATAAGCCTTCAAAACACGTTTAAACATGATGAGCAAAACCGCTAAAAATGACCTCAGCACAGGGGCGGGAAAAGCCTCAGCAGCGAAAGGGTTAATTAAAAAAACACGATAGAATCGCCAGAATTATCGTATCGACATAATGAATTATTGGATCCGAAAAACAAACCAAAAATGTATTATAAAAAATATATAAAGTAGTATTAAAAAAGTAAACCATAGTAGTTTTCATCAAAACGAATAGAGTTAGACAGCTTTGAAACGAGAACAGACGTTCCGAAAAACGAAAAATTGGCGATATGCCGAAACATGTACAATCCGAAAAACGAAAAGTTCCGAAATACGAAAAGTTCCGAAAAACGAAAAAATGGCGATATGCCGAAAGCCATGTACAATTCCGAAAAACGAAAATTTTCCGAAATAACGAAAAGTCGATACAGAAACCTAGTGAAGTTACCCGAAAATACGAAAAAGGTCGATATTCCGAAAAATAAATGTACCCGAAAACCGAATCGAACCGAACCGAATCGAAACAGAAAGCAGTCGAAACGAGCCGAATCGAAAAGTTTGAAAAATCGAAAAATCGAATCGAATCGAATCGAAAAAAAAATCGGTGCACATCCCTACCGAAAATGGCAGATCCGAAAAGTTTTCAGAGCCGAAACGAAATATTTTCGGAATTTTCGAATGTACTTGAAATGTGTCAAATCGAAATTTATTGCTTTGAAACGAGAACAGACATTCCGAAAAAACGAAAATTTCCGAAAATACGAAAAGTCGATACAAAAACCAAGCTAAGTGACACGAAAATACTAAAAATGGTCGATATTCCGAAACCATTTACAATTCCGAAAAACGAAAATTTCCGAAAATATGAAAAGTCGATACAAAAAACGAGCTAAGTGACACGAAAATACGAAAAATGGTTGAAATTCCGAAAAAAAATTTACACGGAAAACGAGTCGAGCCGAACCGAATCGAAACAGAAATCGGTCGAAACGAGCCGAATCGAAAAGTTTAAAAATCCGAAAAATCGAATCGAACCGAAAAAAAAATCGGTGCACAAGCCTAGCAAATAGATACTTAATGACATTCTGCCAGCCCTGTGAGATTGTGGACAGGTGTGGGTGTGTTTGCAAACATGCTGTAGACACACATTATTTGTATTTTACTTGCTTTTGTTTCCACTCACTAGGATTTTTTCATTTGGTGGAAATGCTACGTTCAGAATGGAGCATAGGTCAACTTGGAGCCACTCTCGAGTGCGGGTTATACTTTTAATGGCTTGGATACCTAACCAGAAAACCAGGAAAAAGCCTGCAGAGATCAGGTCTTTGTAATGGCCATTTAACTAGAGAGGTCTAGCAACCAGGGGTCAATGGAGCTGAGAATTACACACAAAGAGGTGAGGCGACGTGGTCAGTATTAGAGCACTTAACAAGGGCTAAATACAAAGCCATCACTTAAAAGAACCGAGTATTCAGAGTAGTCAGAAGGAAAGCCAAGGGTCTAAACTGCAGTACCTAGACAAACAGCAAGAAGGAATTCTTTGAAGGGCAGTAAACTATGACGAGGCCCAGAGTAGAGGAAAAGGTGGAAATGATATACCCAGAGGCAGTTTATGATTGGCCGTGAGCATCTGAACATGCGCATTGGATAATCTATGCAAATGATGCACATTTGTAGAAACGTCATCTGAAGGATGCATAGAATTAAAAGATTCATAAGACTTAAGTTATAAGTTAGAACATATCCAGAAATCCTTAACGCTTTTACGGCTGAGCCATTTCACCGCTGTGCTGAGCTCATTTTTACCGCTTTCGCTCAACATATTTAAATGCAATTTGAAGCCACGTTTTATTAAATGACCCAGACATATTATATATCGTTCTTTCCAGCAGACTCTGCAGATTACTAATATATCATTCTTATATGAACACGTCATTTCCTGCCTGTACATTATAACAAAAAATGCAATATAATTTGAATTTCTAATCATCTACATCATGTAAAGTGTTTTTTTCACATTTTATCATACGAGTTTTTGCGTCAATATTTTCTATGGGGTGCGCTTGTTAAAAAAAATTGAAATTGGGACTCGTTACATTTGTTTTGGGGGAATTACGTGATTTTTAGCAAACGCACCACATAATTTTTTTTTGTTAATGCAGCATCATTGTTCACATTATAATTGAAATGTGAACAATATTGCTTCATTAATAAAAAACACACACACAAAAAAACACAATATTTTTCTTTCTTTACTTTAAACATGGTCATGTTTGGTATCATTCGGAAGGCCATGCTCAGGCCATTCAAATAATACCAAAAATGACCTCCCTAGCTGCCATTGTTCGGGAGATATGGGGGTTCAAAGGACATATGGGGGTTCAAATGCACGATGACGTCTGTTGCTGAGGGGGGACCCGGAGGTGGAGCCGCCATCCAAGATGGCGGCTGCCACCGGATCTAGGCCGTGATCTGGCGACGAATGGTTCCAGATAACGGTCCAGCATTTAAGGGGTTAAAGCCAGGCACCGCTTTGAAGGGCAGACACTTCCCTTCAAAGCGGTGCCTGGCTTTTGTTTGTAGACCCTCCCGATCGGGAGGGAGAGGGATCTGAACGGATCCCCCCTCCCTTCAGGCCATCTCCCAGCTTTTGCAGGGGTCGCCTGGAAATGGTGTCTGACGTAATGACGTCATTACGACGGGAGGGTCTATAAAAGAGGCGTCTGACTTCAAGGAAGTCAGAATGCTGTGGGACCCGGACCAGAGAGGTGAGTATCTCTCTGGCCCCCCTGCCGTGCGGAAGACGTGTGGGGAACGTCCTCCGCATACAGCGGGGGTCAATGAGGACGTTCCCCACACGTCCTCCACAGGGAAAGGGTTAATAATGGGTGCCAACACAGACCAGGAACAGCCAACTCCTACAATATTCATCTGAGAAGAAGGTTTCGGCCACTCCATACCTTCTTCTATGAAGTGTCATAAGGTTGACACATGATGGCCGAAACATCGGCTAAATGACACATGCAGGGTTATTCAAAGAGATCCGAATTGTGGCCGAAAGGTAACCGAACACTGAAATTCAGCATTCGGTTACCTTTCCTGGCCATTCAGCTATTCAGAGAGCAGACAGTTCGCCAAATCTTGGCGAATTGCCTGCACATACAGTGCCTGTTCGGTGCCTCTTCGAGGGCAGTGAAATCCCCATAGAAAAGCAATGCTTCGTCTATTCAGAGACACCGAACAGCAGGGAAAAGTTGCCGAAATGTCCTGCTATTCGGTAGTTTAATTCGGCATTATTATTCAGGTGAACCCCATAGGCTTCAATGTTAAAAATATTCCCTTTTTAATTCAATATCTAATAAACCGTTTAATATTATATTCTGCAGTTAAAAGTCTCTTCGTTTATAGATTTTTTCAGGATCTGTTAGGCATATTTTTGGATTTTTATTGCAAAACATTTTTCCCATTTTTTCTTTTTTCTGTAAATGCCCTTTTTATTATCATTCATTGGACCTTATATGTAAATTTCAGGCATTTTCGTTCAGTAGTTTTTTTTGCAAACAGCGTTTCAAATTTCAAACTTTCAAGAGTTTTTTTTCTTCCTCACCTCATTCGTCTGCGTGTCGGGTTTTTCCGGCGGCTGCTCTGTGATCGGCGGCTAGTCGGGTTTCTCCGGCGTGTTCGGCGGGGTTAATCCAGCTGTTTTCTGCAGGTTTCGGTGAGTGTTCGGTCAGTGTTCGGCAGGTTTTGCAGTGAGTGTTCGTCGGGTTTGCGGCGGGTTTTCCCTGCAGTACGGCGGCCCTGTGGTGCTTGCTGAATACACTGCTGGATCGGCGAACTAGGATCGCCGAATCGCACCGAACTGCAGGGAACTAAATGTCACCGAACGTGCTGTGACTTTTCGATTCTCTTTGAATAACTCTGATGTATCAGAAGAATGATGTGTGGAGTCTGAAGTATCAGAGGAATGACACACAGAGTCAAGAAGGAAGCATAACAGGTAAAGGGGACAGCACCAGAGAAGAATGTGCAGCACAGCTATCGGTATGTATAACATTCATAACAGTTAGTCCCATGCTACACTAACATTTAAGAAAACAGTTTTTTAAGTAATAACAAGCACAATGGTTTTCAACTTACAATTACTTTCATTAGACTCAAATCATAGGTTTGAGAACATGATTTATACAACAGATATTGCATTCTATAGTATGTATGTTGACAGACGTGGGTACGATTTTTTTTTTTTTTAAATTGCTGGGCCTAAAATTAATTATTGAAGATAACAGTATACTTTTAAATACCTTTGTGCAGAATGCAGATAAGCATCAACTGTATTTCAGGTGACAGAGATTTTGTGCATTAAAATCAATATATATTGCTACTCTGAGTATCAAAACTAACCACGAGTTAAATGGCCAAATGATCTAAAACATTTTTGGATTGTTGGATTGTTTAACATTTTTGGATGAAGTAGAATTAAACAAGGATAGAAAATAGCAAGTAGGAATATTTCAATTCTGTGATATGTACTTTGGCTTTACTGTAAGTACTGGGTGTTCCAAATAAAAATATACGGTTATCTGGATAAGCCTTTCCATTCAGCATTGTTTTAATGATAAGAACAGGGTGTTATCATTGTAATCATAAATTGTGCGCATGGACAAATGGCCTCCTTGTGCAAAGTAAAGAAAGCAGGGTGGTGACTGGGAAAAAAGGTAAATGGATGTCAGGCAGGGATTATTAAGCACAGGAACAGTTACGTTCCTGTTTCTGATACTGTTGTAGTCATGTGAAAGAAAATTTACTTAACCCCTACTATACCAAGTGATTTTCCATAAAACCACTGTCAGGTCCCAGTGATTTTATGGAAAATTACTATCCATTACTCACACAATAAATATAGAGAAAGAAATACAAAACTCAGTGACCCAGTGTATGATTAAAAACATCTTGCAAGAACTATGCCCAATGGACTGACCTCATACATTTTGAATATTCTTCTCACCTGTTATTTGAGAAATGTGAATTATTCAATATCCATCAGCTTTAGCAAGCAATACGGGGAGTTAAAAGTTATCTAAATGGATCTATATTCAGTAGTAAAGCCTTCTTTGAAAATATATATTTCTGCCAACATCGCAAAACCTAAACGAATCTAGGTTTTATTCATTTAAACAATGGCAGTCTCCGTTCAGCGAACGAGTGCTTTAAACATGCGAGTTCAAAGAAAAACTAACATACTGATAGCAATGTCTGGTATTACGGTATATAAAAACCTCTTTGTTCAGTTTTGCACTGGGATAATTGTGTTTAAATTTATTTTTTACATTTTAACCTTTGAGGTAAGTCACATGTTAATATCAGCTACACTGGAACAGACTTACAGCTATAGATTAAATAGCTGCAGAGCAAACTTTAGTATTTCAGAAGAAAAATACACTTTGCCCACGTAAAATTTCCACATAGGTTTTCTTTACCAATGATACATGAGGCGTTTGAAACAATTTAGCCTTTTCTGAAACTTAGGTGCTTCTTTCTTAACTTCTACAGTATTGGTCCAGGAAAATAGTGTTCAAATTCCTATATTATTTTAGGTATTTGTAATGCTCAATTAAACTTGATCTCTGCTTATTCACACAAATAGATAGATACAGGACGTCCGCAGCATGGGGCAAGGGGGGCACTTGCCACCCCCTGGATCAACAGGCTTAAATTATGATAATTTATTCACTGCACTGCTGCAGTTCCTGGGCTCTCCACTAGACTGCACGAGCGTCACATCCCCACTCCACCTCCAATCCACCAGGTGCTCCCACTCACTTTGCAGGCTGGGAGAGACAGGGCTGAGATGCAGGTGCAGCTGCTATGGGCCACTGGATGGAATACTGGACACAGGAAAAAAGGTAACGATCATCAAATAAATACATTTTTATTAAGCTTCATGCCAGTGTCTTTATTTATGAGAGTCCCCTGATCAGAGTTCTAGTTTATCTGTCTGGGGAAGAGGGACACAAAATGGTTAGTAGTAATTTGGTGGGGGCCTGTGTTAAGCTCACAGAGCTTGCTTGAGGTACAGACCAGGGCAATATTGGCAGTATACAGGCACTCTAGGCAGGGTCTTGCCTGGGCAGTGGGGATGAGGACCCTGCTCCAGATCTTCCAATCTAAGAGGAGAGGGGGACCTGCTCAAGAGATTACAATCTAAGAGGAGGGGGACCGTGCTCCAGAATTTATAATCCAAGCGGAAAGGGGACCCTTCTCCAGAGTTTACAATCTAAGAGGAGAAAGTACCCTGCTCCAGAGCTTACACTCTAAGAGGAGAAAGAGTGTAAACTATAGAGCAGGGTCCTTTCTCCTCTTAGATTGTAAACTCTGGGGCTTAGATGGATAGATAGATACAGAGAGTTGGATAAATAGAGATGGATAGATACATACAGATAGATGGATACAGGCTAAAGAAAAATAGATATGGATGATAAATTGAGATACATATGATAGATTGGTATAGATAAACAGGTGTAGATAGACGCATAAATGAACAGACAAATATAGTGATACGAGCTATGTTCTATGTATTGTTTTATACACAGCAAGTAAGTATGCGCTCCCTGTGCTTATGTAAGTATGAGTTACCTGTAGATGGTTTCACATTTATCACATTATGTCTTGGCTGTAAACTATAGTTTCATTAGATTTTTACCACTTGATTGATACATATCTAACACTTTCATTATGCAGCATAGTGTTGTCAAATAGAAGTCATTTAAGAAAATCAAGGATTTGTTGGATATAAATATTTCTCTTTTGTTGCTATAAATCCCCTAAATACATTCTGGTGCAAGCCAATCAACTACAATCTCCAGATTGTAAACTCCTATGAGCAGGACCCACTACGTCCGACATATCGTCTGCTGTCTTCGGCTGCATGGAGTGAATCGCCGGCTATTTTCAGCGGTCGGCGGGCTGATGGCGACACTGAAATTTTATTGCTCTCTGAATAACCCGTTTAGTATTATCCCATCAAGGGATGGAATATCACATTGATCATAAAGAGCAATGTGATATCCATCAATTGATTAAGCCACCTAGGAGATCTACCAAACTATTGTTTGGGTAGATCTGTCGTCCACGCTTAAATTGACAGTATTGCAGTGCAAACAAATTCCAGCGAGTTACAAAACTAAAATCCCAAGTGACAGGACAAGCTTCACAGTGAAGCTTCTTTTGCAGTTTGGGTTGTAGATTTGTCAAATGGCAGCATTCGTCAGCATTGCTATAACGTCGATTGGTGCCGATAATTGCAACACCGGCACTTTATGACTAACTCCTTATATTTTGAATACAAATATTCAAACGGTCCTTGATGTCAGCCATTCCTAGAGAGAGCGATACAGAAAAGAGGTGTGTGTGTATGGGGGCGCTAGGGATGTGGCCTGGGAGCAAAGAGGGCGACGGCCAAACAAAGCTTGGGAACCACTGCCCTATGTCATTGGATGTTTTGCTTGCTAATTTACCGGTGACTAGATTAACTCTTTATCTCCATATCGAACCATCTCATTTTTCTCCTTAGTTCTCCATAGATATGGTGGTCCATATGTATATGTCAAACGCAATGTAATGTATGGCTGGCTAGTCATTGTCTAATCCGCAGAACCACTGACTATATACAGATCCATAATTGCATTAATTTTCAGCTTTACATTTCTCATGACTTACAAAGGTCAATGCCAAATCAAACTACTGCAAATACAAGCAAATAATTGATGAGTATTTCTGTCCTTCTTGGGTATCCTATCTGCTGATAGTATTTTGCTCTCTAGAGCTGAGTAGGTGACATTGAGTTGACTAAATCGATAAATTAATTGACCGACTGGAAGTTGAAGCTCTGCCAGGAAAAAACACATCCATAGAATTCTTTGTAGTGGGATCACCTCCATCATTCCACTGCAAAAAGTTTAAATGCCACCAATGACAAATGATTTTGAGAACTGAACATACTCCAGACTTCACTTTGAAATTTATTTTTGCATGAAAAAGCTCTTTATCTACTACTTACATGCTTTGTATTTATCAAACAGTGACATGAACCAAGTATGTAGCTGCACAAATGGCTTTTTTTTTAAATTTTCATAAAAAGAGCAACGAAAGTTTCAGTTATTGAACATGTAGTTATTAGAACCAAATAAAAGAATTTTGACCGCTTTGTGCTCATCATGTTTAACCCTTTCGCTGCTGAGGCGTTTCACACCTCTGTGCTGAGGTCATATTTACCGGTTTTGCTCATCATGTTTAAATGTGTTTTAAAGGCTTATTTTAGTATATGACCCAGACATATTATATATCGTTCTTTCCGTCAGACTCGGCAGATTAATAATATGTCATTATTATATGTATACGTCATGACCTGTCTGTATATTATAACAAAAAATGCAATAAAATATGAATTTTCAATAATTTACAACGTGTAAAGTGTATTTTTTTCACATTTTAACATGCGAGCAATTGCGGTTATATTTTGTATGGGGTGCGCTTGTTAAAAAAATTTGAAATGGGGTCTCGTTACATTTTTTTTGGGGGAAATTACGCGATTTTTAACAAACGCACCGCATACAAAAATCATTAGTGCAGCATCATTGTTCACATTATAATTGAAATGGGAACAATATTGCTGCATTAACAAAGCAAAAAAAAAAAAACTTGTTTATTTTTTTTTTATAATTTTTTTTAAATATTTTTTTATTTTTATTTTTAATTTTTATTTTTTTTAAAAAACTTTTTCACAGTCATGTTTGGTATCGTTGGAACGGCCATGCTCTGGCTGCCACGGATCGGGAGATATTGGTGACCATTGGTGGCAACTAGGGGTTAACTCCAGGACTGGCGTCATCGTCCTCAGGGGGAGTTCCCGGAGGCTTGGCCGACATCCAAGATGTCGGCCAGCTCCGGGAAAGGATCACGAACCGGCGCTTTTCAGCGCCGATTCGTGATCCGGCTCCCCAGGGGTTAATGACAGCCACCGTTTGGAAGGGCAGGCTGTGCCCTTCCAAGCGGTGCCTGTATTAACCCCCTGCTCCCCGGCGATCGGGAGGGAGAGAGGTCCGAAGGTCCTCCCCCCTCCCTTTCAGGCGCCTCCTCCGCACATGCGGGGGGGCGCCTGAATTAGATGTCATTGCGTCGCCGCGATGACATCTAATGTCCCCGCCGGGCTCCCGAGTGCTGGGCTGACATCCAAGATGTCAGCCCGCACCGGGGGGGAGCAGCAATCTGCCGGAATCCGGCGGATTGCTGCCTCCTGTGCTCGGATGCGCTGAGCGCGTCCGTAGCACAGGAGAACCACTTGGCTGGACGCGCTGAGCGCGTCCATAGCAGCCAAGTGGTTAAAGGTGTTTTGAAGTCATGTTGTATTATGGGAACCAGACAAATGATATATCCTTTTTTCTCACTGGGCTCAGGAGATTCAAAATATATCATTATTATGCATATATGTCATGTCCTGTCATATTGCTATAACAAAAGACGTCATAAAATGTAAATTTCCATTTGAATTTCAATCATTTATGGTGTGTAAAATTATTTTTCCACATTTTATCATCCAAAACTTTGTGGATATAAATTATATGGGATACACTTGTTTAAAAGAATAAAGAAAAATGCAGTAACAGGTTCCCATTTCTAAGAAAATACACAAGTTTTTTGCTTGTATTTTGGATTGTGTTTTATGAATATTTTGATTATATACAGTATAAAACACTGAACTTGCTCCCAGTGTGGGAAATGAGAAGGTGAGTAATAGCAGTGGTATTGCTCATTTTGTATGGGACAAATAGACAATACCATTGCTTTGGAACAAAATATTTTTTCATTTCTTTTTTCGCTATTCTTTTTATTTTGTTTTATTTTTTTGACACAATATGTAGTCAGGTTTGGTGTCACTGGAAAGGTCAAACTCTGGCCTGTCCAATGATGCCTAATCTGACCTTGTAAGCAATGGAGATATGAGGGTGCGAAGGACCCCAGCTCTCATTCACAGTGGTGCGGCGGCTTGTGTTTTACATGAACCAATGTGTATTAACGGTTTGTGTCATCACCTCCACATTGGGTTATGGCGTGGGAAATGAAAAGGTGAGTTGACCTTTCCAATGACACCTCATTTGACCCATAGCGGTGTAAAAATATGAGATTGAGGATTCCAAAGTATGCCTGGCACCCTTGCTGAGGAGTCACGGTTTAGGGTAACGATGAAGCAATCAGTAATAACGCATTATGCCATCACCTCCAAACTTGCTGACAACATGCCCAATGAGAAGGTGAATTGGTGCAGCGTCATAGTTAACTTTGTAATTGAAAAGTGAACAACAGTACTGAATTATTTATTTTTATATCAAAGCTGGTCATGTTTGGTAGCCATGACCCTCTAGCTCAGTGTTTTTCAACTCCAGTCCTCAGGACCCACTAACAGGCCAGATTTTAAGGATTACCTTGGGGAAAGCAGACGGAATCCTGCAATCACTGAGCAGAAAATCATCACTTGTCCTGTGCTTCAGATATCTGGCAAACCTGGCCTGTTAGTGGGTCCTGAGGACTGGAGTTGAGAAACACTGCTCTAGCTCATATGGTGATGGAGATATGGGGTACAAATGAAAATGACCCCTGTAACTCCTGTACAGGGAATTCCCTGCCAGGCAGGAGGATGGCACATTTTTGACAACATTGCAGCCTATTGGGAAAGCAGAGGACGTGCCCAGCGTGTCGTCTGCATCCAAGTGGTTAAATAATAGTAAAAATGCTGTTGATCGCATATGCTCAAATTTTTAAATTTATTTTAGGAGAAAAAAATGTACCTTTTCTCACTCTACATGCTGCTCATCCCCGTCAGCTCAGGGCTTCCAAAATGCAGTTGTAAACTTTCCAGAGCCATTATAGATCTTCAGATTCTCATCTGGTGGCGTGAACAGTGGTCCGATCTGCTGCCTCTGGCTGCTCGGAGCAGAGTGAGACTGGGGACAAATAGTCCCCAGTCTCCATCCGCGATTCACTTTGTGCCCCTGCACGATCTCGCAAGAGCAAGATCGTGCAGTTCTCCCGGCCTGCAGCAAAACCCTCTATGGAGTGCAATGGACTTCAGGAGGTGATACTCGTGGCAGCGCATTAGCGCTGCTGAGAGTATCCAGGAGGGTAGCACTGCTTTACGGGACAGGCTGCTGAATCAGTGCCTACCCCGTTATCTGGTGCTAAAGCAGGGATGCTAAGGGGAAGTCTGCAGGCACGTGTTTTCCCTGTTAGCGTCTCCGTTTAAGCTCAGGGCACGGAAAAGAGCCCATAGTCTATGGAGTTGTTAAGTAAAGAATAGCTCTGGTTAAGTTAGTACCAACTTTGTAATACTGCCCTATATAATTTAACAAAAAAAAAAAAAAGATAGAACATGTACGAATGCAATATTTTTGAGTTTAGGAGTGTTTATTGTAAAATGCTAAAAACTGTCTCTAGACCTTAATAGTAACTTGCAAACCATAGGAGTAATATCAACAAGTTTACATGTCTCTCTAACGTTTGTGATCAGAAATGCCTGCTTTGAATTTACTGACTGCTTAGTAAATGTGCAAAGTAAGATTTACTTTTTTACATCTCCAGAAAGTTCTGATGATGTGTTAGAAATGTTGAACAAATGTAAATATCACATGTGGATTCAACCATTGAATTTGTCAGCCAGAATTTTCTATTTTCTAAAGAATAAATATGTAGGAAGCAAGCAGGAAAAAAAAAGCAACTAATAATAGAAAAATCCATTAATTAATAACAGGTACCAGAATAAAAAGGTGTCCCATTTCCAAAGTGCTTACAGCCAAAGGTGCCTGTGACATGATCAAGATGGGAGAACATTTTAATGCAGATTAAGATGGAGGTGGGGCATTTATTACATGTGCCAAAATTTGGGTGGCGATTTCCAGTAGAATTGTAACAGCTGCAGAAGAATGTTTGTGTATCGAGCACTGCTTTCTTCATGCCATGCAGTTTTCTTGGTGTTAAGCTTTTCACACCAACAGGGTAGAACCTTCGTTTATTGGAGATTTCTTAATACTTAAAACAATTTTAAGTAACTGAGACTTTAAGGTGAACCCAGGGGGGAAAATGAGCAATCCAAAATGTTCCCGAGAAATATAGGCTTTTAACCATGCAGCAAATGCAGTGAAATTCTCAGACGTGGCAAGAAAAGACAAATGAGGCACTTAATTATCCAGACCACATATAAACAATGTTTGATAATGTAATCAAGCCCTTGGCGTGCTTCTAGGACAGGTTTTAGTGCTATAGCATTATGCTGCATGTGCTAAGAGCAGATCCTCGCCTCGGCCCAGGGGATTTTAGTTCTAGCGTTACAAAGGAAGACATTGAATGTGGGTGGTTAGACGGTTCCCAAGAAAAGATTATGAATAAATGATCAATTAGGACCCACTCTGGTACTTCGAACATTTTACAGAGTCTTTGGAATGAACACGCTCAACAGCTTAGCTTTAAAATTCTTTTTGAGACCGTTACCACTTAAAAAAAAGTTCCACAAACACAAGGGGTCTCGTCACTCCTGCAGACCTTACACAGGGATACGCATGCCTCTATGGCATCCTATGGACTCCTGTAGTCAATACGAGTATCTACGAGCAGCTTCCTGATATTACTGCTCAAGACATAGATACAGCGGCTTGGTTGTAACAGAGTTGATAAACACAGGCCACTAAGGGTTATTGGCTCAGGATGATATTATCCCTTTGCATCTCTGTGTTACTGACAAGATGGGACCTGGGGTTTATATAAGGGGTTATTTAAAGAGAGCCAAATTAGCCACTGAGTTGCACTGAAGACTGGCTGGGTGGAGTAGAGGTAACATCACTGCTCTGCGTGGAGAGAGCCTGTGGAGACATGGGTTCGATTCCCAGGAGCACCTCTCCAGTAAGTGTCCTTGGGCAAGACACCCGATGGTACATACTCGCCACCCAGGACATACTTGAAAACAAGAGAAATCTCAATGTATCCTTCCTGGTAAAATCCTCTCTCAAAAAGAAGAGTGAATTTCCCCATACGGTGCAATTTCGTGCCAATTCGGCTATTCAAAAAGCTGGCAATTCGCCACGTTTTTTGAATTTTTACAACAAAATTTTTGATTCAGATTTTTTTAAAATAGCGTTTTTTTTTTAATTCTGTAACAAACCTTTTTATTATTATTCATAAGACTTTATACATTATTTCCATGCATTTTGATGCTTTTTTTTTTTTTTAAATGCCTTTTAAAAGTTGCATTTTTTTTTGACTCCTGTTTGACGGCTGGTCGGCTTTTTCCGGTGGCGTTTGGCAGTCTGTTCAGCGACCTGTTCGGCGGCTCGTCGGCTGCGTTCGGTGGTTTATAGGATCGATTCGGTGGTTTCTCGGAGCGGATTACGGCAGTTTATCAGAACGATTCGCCGGGTTTATCACATCAGGGCCCCTGCGATGAATGCTGAATTAACCACAGGGTCGGCGAATTGAGCTCGCCGAATGAAAGAACACCGAAACAGGACATACTTGAAAAGGAAACAAATCTCAATGTCTTCTTGCTGGTAAAATACTTTATAAATAAATAAATAACCCCTTAAGTCTTATACAGTATATCTCCTTCAAAACCAAGTAATTTTCCATAAAAACTTCTCAGGACACAGTGGTTTTACGTAATATGCTTTTCCATTATCCATACAGTAAATATCTACAGAGATGTCCCACTATATATGTTCACTGTAGATAAGGCATATTTGATAGGCACGGGGCTCCTTCTGCTGACCGAAAAGTGCTACTACATTACATTATAGTTTTTGCTCCATTATCCCATGCAGGAAATTTACAATAAGTAAAATTCCTTTGCAATAGCCCATATCAAGTTTACTCGATATCAAGGCACCACAGGGTGCTTTTGAAGATCGAATACACTCAATCTTAGAAGTGAAAGGGTTAATAATTACTTATAAAACATATGACTATAATAGGCATTTAAATGGAAAACTCCGATATTTTACACATATTGTTGTCATGCAGTAGAAATATCAGTTCGAAAAATACTAAAGTAGACGTATATTTCAAATAACGCTTTGTGAACCTCCCAAAATTGGACGTTAGCTGCTAACACGGATATCGAAGTAACATTTGTATGGTATCTGTAGCTGATGTCACATATGCCAGCAGAGCAAGCTTTAAGGACAAAGGAGTGGTATATAGGACTGCATTTCAGGAGGTTGTACAAGAACCACCATTTCCAAACCGAATAACACCGTAGATGCAACATCGGTGAATTTTCGATTTTCACAGAAAAATAATTCAATAATGTCAGTCAGAGCTTCTGCAAACAAAGATGAGCAACACTGAACAACGGCACCACAATTATTAGGGCCCCTTTGAAGAGTTGGGATATATTAGGCAGAAACTGAACAGTCAGTTCTTGAATGTCATGTGTTGGAAGCAGGAAAAATGGGCAAGCGGAAAGATCTTTGACAATGGCCAAGTAGTGATGGCTAGATGACATGGTCAGAGCCTTTCCAAAATGGCAAGTCCTGTGGTCTGTTCCCTGTATGTTTTGGTTGGCACCAGCAAAAGTGGAGCAAAGAAAATCAACAGTGAACTGGCGTCAGGGTCATGATCACCCAAGACTCTTTGATACTTGTGGCTAGTCTGTCTAGTCCAGTCACACAGAAGAGCTACTGTGGCCTAGTGGCCATGGCAGAAAGGTGTCAGAATACACTTAACATGTACCACCTATACCTAGAGATTGTTGTTGATCACGTACTCCTGTTCACGGCAATGGCGTCCCCTGATGACTGTGTCCTTTTTCAGCAGCATAATGCACCCTGCTATGCTGCAAAAACTGTTAAGGAAAGGTTTAAGGAATATGACCGAGATACCAAGGTGTTGTCATGACCTCCAAATTCCCCAGATCTCAATCCAATTTAGCATCTGTGGCGAATCAGCGAATCTTATCCATGGAGACCCCACCTCACAACCTGCAGGACTTGAAGGATCGGCTGTTAATGACTTAGTGTCAGATACTTCAGGACATGTTCAGAGATTGTCACGTACCTCCTAGATATATAGGACTCTATTACATTCTCCGCGCAAATTCGGACGCGCAGCACAATTTTTTTTGCGCGCAGCGTTAAACGTTAACGCGTGTAAATAGAAACATAGAAACATAGAAAAATGTCGGCAGATAAGAACCTTTCGGCCCATCTAGTCTGTCCAATTACATGGATACTTTACCCAGATTTATCTTTTGTTTAGGATAGCCTTATGCCTATCCCATGCTTGCTTAAATTCAATTACTGTTTTGGCCTCTACCACTTCTACTGGA
Source organism: Leptobrachium leishanense (assembly GCA_009667805.1). Lineage (NCBI taxonomy): Eukaryota > Metazoa > Chordata > Amphibia > Anura > Megophryidae > Leptobrachium > Leptobrachium leishanense. The sequence goes on from CM019067.1 coordinate 273,919,676, forward strand.
AGACTGTTCCATGTATCTACCACCCTCTCAGTAAAATAATGCTTCCTGATGTTACTTTTAAACCTTTGCCCCTCTAATCTAAGACTATGTCCTCTTGTTTTGCTATTTTGTTTCCTGTTAAATATAGACCTACTTTCGATATCAATCAATTTTTTATGAACAGGTTAAAGGGACTACCATGGGTGCGAATATGGCACCCTCTTACGCTAATCTGTATATGACTACATTTGAAGAATCCTATATTTGGCAGAATAATCCCTTCAGTGACAAGATCTCCAAGTGGTTTCGTTACATCAACGATTGTTTTTTGATTTGGATGGGCTCTCTGTGTGAGTTGAATGAATTTGCACAGTATCTCAATACTAGGAATCCCAATATCATTTTTTCTATGGAGTTTGATACACAGTCTGTACATTTTTTGGATGTGCAGGTCTATAGGGTAGGCGACCATATCGCCACTGATCTTTATATTAAGCCTACTGACACTAATAGCTTATTGAATTTCTCAAGTTATCACCCCCGCGGGCAGAAAGTCTCTATTCCTTTTAGCCAGATGCTGAGGGTGAAACGTATAGTGAGCGATGAAACTAAATTGGATTCTAGACTACAACGGCTCAGAACCAAATTTTGAGAGAAGGGCTACAGTAGACGGGTACTCAATCAAGCCCAGCTTAAAATCTCTAATGTCGATAGGGATGACTTATTACAGGATAGACCAAAAAGGAAACTTGAGAGGGTTCCTTTTGTAAGTACATTTTCACCGTTATCTCGAGATATTAAAAGGATCATTTTGTCTAACTGGCATATTCTGCAGAGTGACAGTGACATTGGGCATTTATTATGGTTATACGTTTGCCAATATATACAGTTTAATGAATACTTGGAAGGTGTCATTTTTTTATGACTTTAGATCTAACAATTAACGTTAAATGTTGAGCCAGTCATTTTTATGTTTATTTCCCAGTGTTTTATTTTATTTTTACATATTTTTATACACTTTGTATACATATTTACATGTTACTTTTCACATTGGTTTAGGTTGTTGTATATTTGTGTGGCTTATTTTTGTATTTTTCAGACCTGGCTATTTTTAGCCTTTCTAACCCTGTCAGCGTTATCAGTGTGACCAGGATGGATAGTTGGAGTGTATTCCGCCCTGTGATCATCATTAATAGAAAAAACTACAAATATGGCCGCTGTGTGGCCATTTCTTTCTCCTGATCCTGGTTACTTCCTGCCAGCTCACCGCAGGCTCTTCCGGTCCTGCGTGCTAATCTGGCTGTTTTGCGCATGCGCAATGGCGCCCGCTATTGCCGTTTTCAATACATACACACATGGAAAATCGGTAAGAGTATTGTGAAACCATTTTGTCTTAATTATCTGTGGAGATTTTTTTCACCTGCTGAGGGGAGGTCTGGCTGTCCTACCTGTTATGTGTTTGTATATATATATGGGTTTTGTCTGTTAAGGGTTAGGGCACTACGCACTGAGGAAGGGGCTGTGACCCCGAAACGTCTGTGTTGTGTATTTTCCTGTCCTCACTGGAAATAAACTGGGTGTCACGAGTGGACCCTATTCAAGCAGCGCTGGTATTGTATTACTTTGTCTTCCTGCAAATTATTTACCGTCTCATCCTTGATGCTGTGAGAGGGAGTCAATACTCAGCTGCAGCTGCACAATTACTCTATACTTTAGAGGGTGTTAACGGACACCCTTACTCCTGCCTTTCTGCAAACTTTTTTCAAGTATTCCTTTTAAATATACTCCCTTCCTCTACCTTGTGGATTCCCTTTACGTATTTAAATGTTTCTATCATATCTCCTCTGTCTCGTCTTTTTTCCAAGCTGTACATGTTAAGATCATTAAGCCTTTCCTGGTAACTTTCTCCTTCAAGCCGTACACCATTTTAGTAGCCCTTCTTTGAACTCTCTCTAAGATGTCTATATCCTTCTGGAGATACGGTCTCTCAGTACTGCACACAGTACTCCAAGTGAGGTCTCACCAGTGCTCTGTACAGTGGCATGAGCACTTCCCTTTTCCTACTGCTAATACCTCTCCCTACACAACCAAGCATTCTGCTAGCATTTCCTGCTGCTCTATTACATTGACTACTTACCCTTAGATCCTCTGAAATAATGACCCTAAATCCCTTTCCTCAGATGTTGAGGTTAGAACTGTATCAAATATTCTATATTCAGCCCTTGGGTTTTACGTCCCAGGTGCATTATCTTGCACTTATCCACATTAAAACTCAATTGCCACAACTCCGACCATTTTTTTAGTTTACCTAAATCATTTGTCATTTGGCTGATCCCTCCAGGAATGTCAACCCTGTTGCAAATCTTTGTGTCATCAGCAAAAAGACATACTTTTCCATTAATACCTTCTGCAATATCACTAATAAAAATATTAAAGAGAATGGGTACAAGTACTGACCCCTGAGGTACCCCACTGGTAACAAGACCTTGCGCCGAATAAACTCCATTTACCACAACCCTCTGTTGCCTCTCACTCAGCCACTGCCTAATCCATTCAACAATATTGGAATCCAAGCTCAAAGATTGCAATTTATTGATAAGCCTTCTATGCGGAACAGTATCAAAAGCCTTACTGAAATCTAAATAAGCAATGTCTACTGCACCACCTGTGTCTATTATTTTTGCTACCCAATCAAAAAAATCAATAAGATTAGTTTGGCATGATCTCCCTGAGGTAAACCCATGTTGTTTCGGATCCTGTAATCTATGTGTTTTTAGATGTTCAACAATCCTTTCCTTTAACATGGTTTCTATTAATTTCCCCACTACTGACGTAAGACTAACTGGCCTATAGTTCCCCGATTCCTCCCTACTACCCTTCTTGTAAATGGGCACAACATTTGCTAATTTCCTGTCTTCTGGGACGACTCCCGTTAACAAGGATTGGTTAAATAAATCTGTTAACGGTTTTGCTATTACATCACTGAGCTCTTTTAATAATTTAGGGTGGATCCCATCAGGCCCCATTGACTTATTTGTCTTTACTTTAGACAGCTGCTTTAGAACCTCCTCCTCTGTAAACTCATATGTAAATGTCTCTTTAGTGTTCTCTCCTAACTGAGGTCCCTTTCCTTCCTTTTCTTCTGCAAAGACTGAACAAAAATATTCATTGAGGCAGTCAGCGAGACTTTTATCCTCTTCTACATACCTTCCTTCCTTTGTTTTTAATCTAACTAATCCTTGTTTTACTTTTCTTTTCTCGTTTATGTATCTAAAAAATGTTTTGTCCCCCTTTTTTACTGACTGAGCTATTTTCTCTTCTGCGTGTGCTTTGGAAGCTCTTATAAATTGCTTTGCCTCTTTCTGCCTAATTTTATAGGTTTGCCTGTCTTCTTCACTCTGAGTTTTTTTATAATTATTGAATGCTATCTTTTTGTTCTTCACTATTTTGGCCACTTCTGCAGAGTACCACAGTGGTTTCTTCCCTTTTTTGTTTTTGCTAACAAGCCGAATGCAATTTCCTGTGGCCTTCAATAATGCTTCATTTAAATAATCCCATTTCTCCTGGACTCCCTTTAAACTCCTCCAGTCTGATAATGACTCCTTCACACAAAATCTCATTTTAGAAAAATCTGTTTTTTTAAAGTCTAAAACTTTTGTTTTTGTGTGGTGCGGCTCCATCCCTGTTCTTATATTAAACCACACTGACTGGTGATCACTAGATCCCAAATTTTCACCTACAACAACGTCCGATACCAAACCTCCATTTGTGAGTATTAAATCCAATATGGCCTCTTTACGGGTCGGCTCCTCAACTACTTGTGTTAGAGATAATCCCAGTAGGGAATTTAGAATATTTGTACTCCTGGTGCACCCAGATATTTTGGTTTTCCAGTTCACATCAGGAAGATTAAAGTCCCCCATGATAATAACTTTCCCCTTCATTGCCATTTTGGCTATTTCCTCAAGCAGCAGATTATCTAGCTCTTCTACTTGTCCAGGGGGTCTATAGATCACACCTACACGAGCTACTGTATGATTGCCAAATGTTAGCGTAACCCAAACTGACTCTATGTTCACCTCGCTCACTTTTATTTGGTTCGTTTTGATGTTGTTTTTCACCTACAGCGCCACTCCTCCTCCTTTCCTACCTTCTCTGTCTTTTCTATATAAAGAGTACCCCGGTATTGTTATGTCCCAGTTATTTTTCTCACTGAACCATGTCTCAGTAACTGCCACTAAATCTACTTTTTCAGCTGCCATCATTGCCTCTAGTTCATTGATTTTTATTGACTAAACTGCGATAAATTAACGGTAAATTAACGCAAGTATTACGATCCGAGCGCATTTTTTCATCCGTCCGAAAAGATTGCGCGTAAAAAGATGCGCAAAAACGAGCGCAAATTAACGCTGCGCGGCAGTGCGCGCAGAAATCGGTGGGCAGACTGTTTTTTCACGCGATTCAGCCAATCAGAATTAAGAACCACAATTGTCTCCCGTTCAGTTTTTGCACATGCCAAAATCAATCTGAGTATATATGCTGCAGCAATAATAAAAACACGCACAACCTCTCTATTTTATTGTTTGGGTATGTGTAGAATGTGTAACTATACTGTGCTGTATTTTTTTTTCATGCTGGTGTATTTCGTTTCGACCAGAACGTTCAGATTTGCCGTTACCAGCAGCTTTTCAAAGACGTTAAAATTATGCGTGCAAACATTGTTCGTAAAAAGTTGCGCATCAATTTTAATACCAGCTGCGTACCAGCGCACGAACGCATTTGCGCTCACAATGTTAAGTATGGGATGGGCGCACGAGCTTTCGCTCGTGCAGGGTAACTCGCGTTAGACATTAACGCACATCGTTTGCACGAACGTCGTAATTTGACGGTCAGCGCAAAGGGTTTTTTCCCCTCGCGTTAATGTGTTTTTGCGCACATGCACATTTTTGCGCGAAGAATGTAATAGAGCCAATAATTTCTAATCCCTATATGCAGACAAACTATACTACACTGCCGGTCCTTGAAGTGGCTGGTAATTCTACCTATGTCCAAATATAAACAGTACCAGAGGTATACACAAACAGGAATAAATAACACTAGGGTTTAATACCAGAGATACTTGTGAGCCAGATATCAGGGGTTAATATACCAGACTGCTCGTGAGCCAGGTACCAGGGGTTAATACCAGGGTGCTCGTGAGCCAGATACCAAGGGTTAATACCAAAGCTGAACGTTAACCAAAAGCCAGGGATCATATTGCCAGAGGGGATCATCAGACAACTTCTAGGGGTCATATCGCCAGACGGGATTATCAGTCAAGAACCAGGAGTTGTTATGCTGGAGCAGGTATTCATCTGGATGAGCCAGCCAGGAGCACCGTCAGACAAGCCAAATCGGTACACAGGTGATCAGAAGGATATAGCAAAGAACGCACTGAGAGGAGTGAAAACCATGTCTGGGTCCATACGATACTTCACACAGCGGCCTGCCAGCGAACAGCAAGGAAGACAGTGCCGGCCGAAGGGACATGGGCACATCAGCGAGGAGATCTTCTGGAGTCCATGCCTCGAAACATCAGAGCTGTTTTGGTGGCACTAGGGGGACGCACACAATATAAGGCAAGTGGTTTTAATGATGTGGCTGATCAGTGTAAGTTACATTTGTTTTCTATGGCTTATGCAAACCATAGGGGTTATTCAAAGAGCAGTGAATTGGCCACGGAACTGCACCAAACGGTGAATATCCCGTACGGTGCAATTTCATAGCCATTCGGCTATTCGAAAAGCTCACGATTCGCCCAAATTTTGGCGAATTGCCACGAAATACGGTGATCTTCGACGGCAGTGGAATCCCCACAGACAAGTAATGGTTAATCTGTTCAGGGAACACAAAACACACACAGCAGTGAAATGTCAGTGAAATGCCCTGATTTTCGGTGGCTTCGTTCGACAGGTTTAAGCAGGATTTTTTAGCCATTGATCGGGATTTTTTCCTGCGAAATTTTTAGGTCTGAATTTTTTTAGATGGATTTTTATTTTATTCTGCAACGGACCTTTTTATTGTTATTCATAGGATCATATACATTATTTCCATGCATTTTCATGCGCTATTTTTTTTAAAAGTTTTTTTTAAAAATTGCGGTTTTTTTTTTTTACTCCTTTTCACCGTCTTGTCAGCTTTTTCCGGCGGATGGTCAGTTAGGCGGGTCGTCAGCGGTTTGAGGACCGATTAGGCAGTCTGTTCGGCAGGCAGTCTGCATTTTTCAGCAGGATTGCAGCTGCGTTTGGTGGTTTTTCAAATCGATTGTGGCGGTTTGAGGATGCATTCGGCAGGTCGATTCACTACACTTCAGGGACCCTGCGGTGAATGCTGAATACACCGCAAGGTTGACAAATTTAATTTGCTGTAGTGTGGCGAACAAGAGAGCACCGAAATGTTGGTGACATTCCAGTGCTCTTGAATAACCCTGCTATCCTAAACGTGCCTGATAATTGCATTTCTGCAAATCTCATTAATTTACCCAATGCAAGGGATGATGGGCTCTGCTCAGCTTTCTGATTAGTGAAGCTCCTGAATGATGGAGCCACTTCTTGATCAGCGTGGAACCCAGGGCATTCACAGCTCCTACACCAAAGATGCCTTTTTTCTTTCTTTTGGGAAAACTTTTGTAAAACACTGCTTGCATTGTGAAAAAAAATTGGATGCTGGTGGGATTTACAGACTAGACAGTGCCTTTTAAGCAATTATCAAAACGTTTTCTCATGCCGTGACCGTCACCAGGTTACCAGGTTTGTTTCTTGCATGCATTACATTCATTATCCGTCAACATACTATTCTATTTTTCTACGGTTACCCTTTTCATTTTATGTCTTAATGTAAAAATTAAATGCAGATCGTGCTCTGTCAGTTGGGAAATCCAGGGTTACATTTAGTTCCGAATTACTAAAAAGCGTGTTTATGAAACGTCAAGAAGTATTTACAAATATAGATAAAATCCAAAATGCTGCAATACTGAAAATCCCTCTAGGGAAAGATAAAATAAAGAAAATTAATGATATTGGCTCCAAATGAATGTTGGAATGAAGAAGGCGCCCGGGATTTAAAGAAACCGCATTAGGAAAGTTCAAACATTATAGACCATCCTACTCGGTTAAAACAAATCTCTAATCACTAGGGATGAATTAAAAATTAAAATATGCCCATTCAGAAACTTTAAACAGTAAGCTTTTCTTTATGCTTTACAAAAAGAATGCATCCGTTCCTATAAAGAAGTATTTCGAGTTCGACTTGCTTTTTCCTCAGCTTTTCTAGGGAGGAGAGGTTACAGAATCATCATGTATTATTTAGATTCATTTATTTTTAATTGTGAGAAGAACTATTCTCAATTTGTAGTATATTCATAGTTTGTTGCGATATACAGGTAGAGCACCCCTTATCCGGAATTCTAGGAAACCAGGACGACTCTGAAAATAGGAATTTTTGGAGCAGTTCAAACTTGACTAATTCCAGATCAGGGTAGTTACAGACACACGTCGCTGATCGGGATGGGAACCCAGCTCACACACACTGCAGCATACCACGGCACATGCTGGGAGCCTCTAGTCATCCCCAGTGTGTGACATGCAGCGTTGGAGTCATACTGACTCTGGGCAGGATGTCTGCGAAGGAACGCTGCTCCAGACGCATATACAAGCACCGCAATCTCATTCCTCTAGCACATTATGGCCCCTATTACACGCTTCGCGCAGCGCATTTGCGTGCGAGCAAATGCGCTTTTGCGCGAGGACAAAACCATTTGCGCGGAATGTCGTAGTACGACGTTCGCGCAACCGATGGGCGTTAACGTCCAACGCGAGTGACCCTGCGGGAACCCAGCGCAAGTTCCTGCGCGCATTCTTTACTTAACCTTGCGAGCGCAAATGCGTTAGTGCGGATGGTATTACAATCTTCGCGCAAAGTCGTACGAGCGACGTTTGAGCGAATTTTCGTAACGTCTTTGAAAACTTGGTGTTAACTGCAAATCTGATCGTTGTGGCCGAAACTAAATAACTCAGCAATAAAAAAAATACAGCACAGTACAGTTACACATTCTACACATACCCAGACATCAAAAATTAATAATTTGCCAAAAAACTTTTATTTTTGCTGCAGCACATATACGCAGATTGACTTTGACAGCAGCAACAACCTAACTTTAGAAAATGGTGGTTCTTAATTCTGATTGGCTGAATCCCTGAAGCCTTGAAGGCTGAAAAACTGCGCTCGGAGCGTACTACTGTGTTAATTTGCTCACGATAACGTTTTTTTCCGTGCGCAAAAAAATTATTTTGTAATAGGGGCCTATATTATCCCGGATTCTGAAAGCCAGAAGAATCCAAAATCCGGAATGCTTGGAGTCCTGAGCATTCCGGATAAAAGGTGCTCAACCTTGCATTTAAAAGGGGAGTTCACTCTCGGGGTGAAAACATAATTTTGCCTCTGTATAAATCAATGGTCAGGCCGCACCTTGAATATGCTGTGCAATTTTGGGCACCTGTCTTAAAAAAAGATATTATAGCGTTAGAAAAAGTGCAGAGACGGGCAACTAAATTAATAAGGGGAATGGAAGGGTTAAGTTATGAGGAAAGACTAACAAGCTTAAACCTGTTTAGTTTAGAGAAACGGCGCCTTAGAGGGGATCTGATAACCTTATATAAATATATACGGGGCCATTATAAACCATTGTCTGATAACCTATTCATTAACAGGTCTATACACAGGACACGAGGTCACCCATTTAGACTGGAAGAAAGAAAATTTAGCTTAAAGCATAGGAAGGGTTATTTTACGGTGAGAACAATAAAGCTGTGGAATTCTCTGCCTGTTGAGGTGGTTGGGTCAGAGTCTGTACAGACTTTTAAAAAAACGACTGGATGACTTCCTGCAGACACAGAATATTAAGGGTTATAATATTTAATATGTGGGTAAAAGCTTCTTGATCCAAGGAGAAATCCGACGCCATTCTGGGGTCAAGAAGGAATTTCTTCCCAGTATGTTGCATATTGGCAAGCATTTCAGACTGGGTTTTTTGCCTTCTTTTGGATCAACAGCAGTAGGTGATGTGGGAGAGGCTGAACCCGATGGACGCATGTCTTTTTTCAGCCTATATAACTATGTAACTATGTAACCTGTATGAGTATTTTGCTAGTATTCTGCTTCATACAGAGCTCTATTCTATGTTGAGCATTGCATATGGCATGATTATTACCTTATTGGGTCAAGAAATGGTTACCACTTGACTTGCCATTCCAATTCATAGTAATATGGTTCTAGAGCTTTGCTTTACCTTTTCATTGATGTAGTTGTAAGTATGTGTCCCATAACTATCAGACATAATTAGCATTAGAATATTGATTAAATACAAGTCTCTGCACTCCAAAGAAAACATACAATGACCAAAATCCTGTTGCAATGTGATTATTCGAATACAAAACTACATAAAAACAGGGAAAAATATGCAAAAATACTGTATCAAACTTAAGTTTAACCCCTTAAGGACGGGGCAATTTTATAAGTTTGGCACTCTTCGAAAAGTAGAAGTGTGCTGAGCTCATTTTGACCATTTTTGCTAATCATGTTTAACCACTTCGCTGCGGAGGACGCGCTCAGCGCGTCCTGCCGCAGGAAGGGTTGGCTGCGGAGGACGCGCTGAGCGCGTCCTCCCAAAGCAGCCTGCGATCGGCCGGATTCCGTTGTGCCCCCCGGTGCGTGCTGACATCTTGGATGTCAGCCCGTCAATCCGGGACCGCCGCGGGCACAATAGATGTCATCGCGGTGGCGCGATGACATCTATTTCAGGCGCCCCCCCCACGTGTGCGGAGGAGGCGCCTGAAAGGGAGGGGGCGAGGTCCTTCGGACCTCTCTCCCTCCCGATCGCGGGGGTCCTGAGCTTAATGCCAGGCACCGTTTGGAAGGGCATAGCCTGCCCTTCCAAACGGTGGCTGTCATTAACCCCTGGCGAGCCGGATCACAAATTTTCGTTAGTTTGTGATCCTTTCCCGGAGCTGGCCGACATCTTGGATGTCGGCCAAGCCTCCGGGAACTCCCCCTGAGGACTGGCGTCATCGTGCATAGCACGATGACGCCAGTCCTGGAGTTAACCCCTAGCTGCCACCAATGGTGGAGATAGGGGGTTCATTGGAACCCCCTATCTCCCGATGGGGGTTCGATCCCGATGGTTAAAGTTTGGTACTGTTGGATCGGCCAGAGCATGGCCGTTCCAACGATACCAAACACAACTGTGAAAAAAGTTTTTTTTAATTTTTTTTTATTAAAAATAAAAATAAAAAAATATTTTAAATTTTTTTTTAAAAAAAAAATAAAAGAGTTTTTTTTCTTTTTTTTGGTTTGTTAATGCAGCAATATTGTTCCCATTTCAATTATAATGTGAACAATGATGCTGCACTAACGATTTTTGTATGCGGTGCGTTTGTTAAAAATCGCGTAATTTTCCCCCAAAAAAATTTAACGAGACCCCATTTCTAATTTTTTTAACAAGCGCACCCCATACAAAATATAACGGCAATTGCTCGCATGTGAAAATGTGAAAAAAAACACTTCACACGTTGAAAATGTTTGAAAATTCAAATTTTATTGCATATTTTGTTATAATATACAGACAGGACATAACGTATACATATAATAATGACATATTATGAATCTTCCGAGTCTGCCGGAAAGAACGATATATAATATGTCTGGGTCCAATAATAAAATAAGGCTTCAAAGCGCGGTTAAACATGATGAGCGAAACCGGTAAAAATGACCTCAGCACAGGGGCGGGAAATGCCTCAGCAGCGAAAGGGTTAAACACAATTTGAAGTCACGTTTTATTGTACGACCCAGACAAATTATATACCCTTTTTTTCGACCGTGGAAAAGCAAGTCAAAAAATCCTGTTCAGCACATCCCTCCAATACAACTGTAGAGAAGCATGTTCAACCTAACCACCATGTCGCTGCTCTATAATCATGGAAATCCAACTCCAATCCCACTCAGAAGACGCCACCAGCGAGCGTCCTTGGGCAAGACACCTAATGATATATAATGCTCCTACCTCACAAAATACTTGTACTTCTCATATAAATTGTAAGTTCCCTTGGGAACAGGGGTCCTCCTAAATCAGGCCATAACATCCATGTGTGGTATTCCAATGTAAAAAACCTTGTACTGATCTTGTAAAGTGCTGTGGAAATAAAGGATATTAATTTCTATCCTCTTGCAGGGGTCAGCAACCTTGGCTCTACAGATGTTTTGGAACTACATTTCCCATGAGGCTCAGCCAATCTAATGAGTAGCTGTGCATCATGGTTGATGTAGTTCCAAACCATCTGTAGAGCCAAGGTTGCTGACCCCTAGAGTACAGATTACTTAATCATTTTGGTCAAAATTCATTACTTTACACAAATTGCATCTGCCAACTGCCCACCCATCCCTCTAATTCAGTGTTTCCCAACCCTATCCTAAGGGAGAACTAACCAGACAGATTTTAAGGATCACCTTGGGGAAATGTAGACTGAATACTGCATCCCTGCGCAGTAAATAATATCACTTGGGCTGTGCTGCAGATATCTGGCAAACCTGGCCTGTTAGTCCTCCCTGAAGACAGGGAAGGGTAACAATGCTCTAGTTTATTCAAATATTCCTACAGAGACATCACATTCTACTCAGACGTTATAACTTTACAAAGGTTAGATGCTGGGGTATAACATTTGCATCCAACTGAAGAATTATATATATAAATACACTGTATATATTCGATTTGCAAACAGCGTCTTTAATATAAAGCTGTTATTACAGCATGCATTGTGTTACGCTGCTGATCCTGTAAAAGGAAAACTTTCAAAAGTATCGCACAATATAAAGTGGTTTGTGTTGTCTTGACCAAATATGCGCAAAGTAAACAATCTCTTTTAATTTGCCGTATTATGTCTTTTGAGATCAATAAAACACAATGTTAAACTTTATATTGTTTTGAGTCATATAAACACATACACATTATGAAATCCATCCTACTAGGATGTACTTGGCATCTGGAAAAAGGGACTTGGATGGATTCCATTAGAAGCCCAACAGTAGCATCTAGTGGTAGAAATGTAGACCGTGCATATTTGGGTTCTTTTTGACAGCTATGCCAACTTTATTATTGTTTGACTACATTTTCAACTTTTATGTGCTAGGTTTTACGAGCAGTCCAGGAGTGCTAACGGTGTCTGTCTTGTGAGTAAGGAGCATGGAGCTGCAATTCCAATAGATGATGTGTTAATTCTGGAAACAAATCAACAGAGTATGACGGAAAATGTAGTCAGACAACCCCCGGTAAGTATAGGCTGCCCAATGGCCAAATATAGCATAATAAAGAGGAACATTACTCTGGAAGAGCTGTATGTCTCACTATAAAATGTCATTTTGCAGAATCAAATTATAAATATGTACAGATACCATGATTTTCAAGTATTGTAATCGGTGGATAGTCAAACTTTGCTAATAACATGAGATCGCTGAAGTTAATTTACGTCATACACCATGGCCAGACTGAGCATAGTAACAAGGTAGAAGGTAGTTAGTGTATCAGTAAAGGATTCCCCCAGGCTGTAATTTCAAGGCAGACGGGGGTCTCCAGATGTTTATCCAGACAGTAGACGATATGGACTCTTCAACGTGAATTCAGGACAAATTTTGTGAGCTTGCATCAAACATGGATGATGTTTCGACTCTAAGGCTAGGGTCAAAAGAACGCATTATTCGCAGCAACCGTCAAAAAGTGTGTCCGAACGCATTGACGTATTTTTTCACGGAATGCGCGAAAACAGTCATACGATGCGCATTTTCGTGCGTGATTTGTTTACGGATCCAAACCTGGAAACTTTGGGTGTCTGGACGTTATGTTGGCCGGACATGAGCAGCGTCTGACGTCTCCTAATCACGCACACACGCCGCTAGTGGACGCAGCGCACTCTGTACGTCAGTACTAGCGGTTTTGCGTTCTCGAAAAAATGCATTCGTTTGCCTCTTGCGTTGCGCGTCCGCACTTTCGTGCGGCCATACTTCGTATATTGGCCATCATTGCCTGTCATTTGCTGCTATTGCAGCCGTGATTAAGTGCGCCTAAACCAGTGGCGTAGCGTGGGTGGTCAGCGCCCGGGGCAAGGCAAGAATTGTGTGCCCCCCCCAACCTGTGGACATGATAACACACCATGATTCCCTTCTACCAGTAGCGTATTGACCCCCTTACCCCACAAGCACAAGTATTGTATACGAACAAAATACTGATATAATAAAAAAATGAAACACACATGGCCCCCACGCTATGCCACTGCTACCAGTCACCCTGTTCCAGCATACCCTAGCATAGTTCCACTCTCACACTATACCCAGTCACTCTCTCCAAGTACCCCAGTCACTCCCAGTAACCCCTTGTCACTCCCAGTCATTCTCTCTCTCCCAGTAACCCCCAGTCTCTCTCTCACTCTTTCTCCAAGTACCCCCACTTTCTCCCAGTACCCCCAGTCACTCTCTCTTTCTCTACCCAAGTATCTCCAGTCACTTTCTCCCAGTATTCCCAGTCATTCTCTCCCTGAATCTCCAGTCACGTCTCCCTGTACCCCTCACTGTGTGTTGGCCACGCTGCTCTGGTGTCACAGTGTTGCCTACCTGCGTGGAGTTGCTGGTGGCCTGGGGGGGGGGCTGTCCGGGGGGGCTTAGTGGAGACCAAATTTTTAATTGTGCTGCAGGGCAGGTGCCTCCCTCCCTCCTCCCTGGTCAGCAGCTGCAGGGCTGCCAGCGGCAGGGGGGCTGGAACAGTGCTTCAAGGGGGGTTGACATGCGAGGTACAGGGTGTTCCGTTGAATAATGTTGTGCTGCTTCACGTGACTCATGTCGGCGTTAAGGAGTCAGGACAGGAACAGACTTTGCTGTCCTGGTCCTCCCATCTGGATGCTGAGTGCTAAGTCACCGCCGGCGTGGCAAAACTGGCAGACACCTTGCTGATCCCTGCTGGAAAATATTAGTGGTTCAAATTTCTTTTGAAATTTTGCGCCCCCTAAGAAAATTGCGCCCGGGGCGACCGCCCCCGAGGCACCCCCCACGCTATGCCACTGGCCTAAACGCACATTAAAAATGCGTTAGTCTGACCCCCAGGCTAAGACGAGTCTTTTTCCAGTCTTAAAGACGAGTCTTTTTCCAGTCTTAAAGACGAGTATTTTCCAAGTCTTTGAGTCAAAACGTCATCTGTGTTTGTATGCTTGGATGACTCACAATAATCCCTGGAGTCAATAATGGGTCAACGCCGGTCAGGCAAACCACAGTGCCTATGTTACCAGAGGTGCCAATATATGATGAAAACTAGGAACCATAATAGGTAAAAATTTCCAATATCATATCTGCCACTGGCAACAATTCAATCAATGACCAAATCAACAGTTCATATCACATAAACACACAATGCGTTTCGCCTGTCTAGCAGGCTTTGTCAAGTCACTTGTGCTATTGGAAATTTTCTGATTATCAGATGGTGGCTTGTGGTACTTGAGAGCCCTTAGTTCTGTCCAAGAATTAGAAGGCATAGGACTGGTTAGATCCTCAAGTAATATTGGTGTGAATACACTCTTTTGGATCATTATGTACCTTCATGTCTACAGTCAAGGTGATTGCTAATGATCTTATATGGATTGCCAGTGTGAACCTACATATTTGGCTATATTTATTTATTTATTTGCAAAGGATTTTACCAGGAAGGATACATTGAGATTTCTCTCATTTTCAAGTATGTCCTGGGTGGCGAGTAGGGCTGTCAAAAATAATCGTTTTGCTGATGCATCGCGATGCAGCCTTCCACGATGCTGCATCGATAAAATGAAGCACAAAAATCGATTCACTGACCAGCCTGGAATGTCTGCCATAATCCGGTTTCCGGCGCTGCCCCGCTGTGTGTTTAGGCTGCAGCACGTGTTAGCTAGAAGCTGCGGTGGAATCAAAGCCTCTGAGTCACTCCCGCACTCCCGAGTGGCTCCGCCCCCTTCCATTGCATCACTAAACCTTCTGCCTGCCTACTGTGTTGATGTCAGTACACTAAAGGCAGGCAGAAGGAAGGTCCCTCCTCCTTATCCCCCAGCACTAGCGTCATGCCCCGCCCCTTTTTACAGGCTATTAGAAACAAAAAGTGTGTGCTTCCAGCGCTGCCTGTCAGTGTCTGCTGCTGCTGTTTGATGCCTAGGGGATTTTTCAATGCATCCACACAGCAGCAGCAGAAGGAAAGGAGGGTCACCCTTGGTCTTCAAACACATTCCAGAAGGCTTATATTCCAGCCATGTGATATCTGCACAGTGTAATCACACTCCTGTTAAATAAAACTACATAACCGGGTCATTCAGTAAATAATGGCAATACGCTGGGCACATCTTATTCAGCTCCATAGTCACTCCCTGCCTGCTCTAGTCTATACATTATATATTAAACCCCCTGCCTGCACTGCCCCAATACATTATATATTAAACCCCCTGCCTGCACTGCCCTTATACATTATATATTAAACCCCCTGCCTGCACTGCCCCTATACATTATATATTAAACCCCCTGCCTGCTCTGCCCCATACATTATATATTAAACCCCCTGCCTGCTCTGCCCCTATACATTATATATTAAACCCCCTGCCTGCTCTGCCATATACATTATATATTAAACCTCCTGCCTGCTCTGCCCCTATACATTATATATTAAACCCCCTGCCTGCTCTGCCATATACATTATATATTAAACCTCCTGCTTGCTCTGCCCCTATACATTATATATTAAACCCCCTGCCTGCTCTGCCCCTATACATTATATATTAAACCCCCTGCCTGCTCTGCCCCTATACATTATATATTAAACCCCCTGCCTGCTCTGCCATATACATTATATATTAAACCTCCTGCCTGCTCTGCCCTATACATTATATATTAAACCCCCTGCCTGCTCTGCCCCTATACATTATATATTAAACCCCCTGCCTGCACTGCCCCTATACATTATATATTAAACCCCCTGCCTGCACTGCCCCTATACATTATATATTAAACCCCCTGCCTGCACTGCCCCTATACATTTTATATATTAAACCCCCTGCCTGCTCTGCCATATACATTATATATTAAACCTCCTGCCTGCTCTGCCCCTATACATTATATATTAAACCCCCTGCCTGCTCTGCCATATACATTACATATTAAACCTCCTGCCTGCTCTGCCCTATACATTATATATTAAACCCCCTGCCTGCTCTGCCCCTATACATTATATATTAAACCCCTGCCTGCACTGCCCCTATACATTATATATTAAACCCCCTGCCTGCACTGCCCTTATACATTATATATTAAACCCCCTGCCTGCACTGCCCCTATACATTATATATTAAACCCCTGCCTGCTCTGCCCCTATACATTATATATTAAACCCCCTGCCTGCTCTACCCCTATACATTATATATTAAACCCCCTGCCTGCTCTGCCATATACATTATATATTAAACCTCCTGCCTGCTCTGCCCCTATACATTATATATTAAACCCCCTGCCTGCTCTGCCCCTATACATCATATATTAAACCCCCTGCCTGCTCTGCCCCTATACATTATATATTAAACCCCCTGCCTGCTCTGCCCCATACATTATATATTAAACCCACTGCCTGCTCTGCCCCTATACATTATATATTAAACCCCCTGCCTGCTCTGCCCCTATACATTATATATTAAACCCCCTGCCTGCTCAGACATATACATTATAAATTAAACCTCCTGCCTGCTCTGCCCCTATACATTATATTAAACCGCCTGCTTTGGTGATGTCATTGAAGCCCGGCACAAAGATTGCAGCTCTTCTCTGTTGTTAAGAGTTTATTATTATATCTATAATAACTAAAAAATTATATCAAATAAAATTATAGGGTCTATTCACAAAACACTGAAATTGTGTGCAATTTTGGTGCTTCGTGTTTGGGTACATTTCGGCAAAATTACGGTGAATTCACTATTCAGCAAATGGTAACTGGATTCTGCCAAAAATGAAGTCACCAAAGTAGTTATTGTGGTTTGGTGAAAACCAACAAACTGAACCGACAACCACTGAATTGGCCTAGAGGAAATCCACCGAACTGAAGGAAAAAAATATATACCGTATTTTTCGCTCCATAAGACGCATTTTTCTCCCCCCAAAAAGTGGGGTGAAAAGTGGGTGCGTGTTATGGAGCGAATTCGCACCCACTGGAGGGATATGAGTCAGCTCACCTGTCGCCGCCGCGTTAGGCTCCCTCTGAGCGTGCGTCCGGCGGCAGGAAGCTTGGGCACTCGCCTGGGGGAGCCACGTGACCGCGATCTTGCGAGATCGCAGTCACGTGGCTCCCCCAGGCGAGTGCCCAAGCTTCCTGCCGCCGGACACACGCTCAGAGGGAGCCTAACGCGGCGGCAACAGGTGAGCGGAGGCATATCCATGAGCTGCTGGGGCATATCCATGAGCGAGCTGGGGCACATCCATGAGCGAGCTGGGGCACATCCATGAGTGAGCTGGGGCACATCCATGAGCGAGCTGGGGCAAATCCATGAGCGAGCTGGGGCAAATCCATGTGCTGGGGCAATATCCATGAGCTGGGGCATTATCCATGAGCTGGGGGACAGTATCCATGAGCTGGGGGACAGTATCCATGTGCTGGGGGACAGTATCCATGTGCTGGGGGGCAGTATCCATGAGCTGGGGGGACAGTATCCATGAGCTGGAGGACAGTATCCATGAGCTGGGGGGGCAGTATCCATGAGCTGGGGGGCATTATCCATGAGCTGGGGGACAGTATCCATGAGCTGGGGGACAGTATCCATGAGCTGGGGGCAGTATCCATGAGCTGGGGGACAGTATCCATGAGCTGGGGACAGTATATCCATTATTACACTATTTGATTTCAGAATATTTATTTTCCTGTTTTCCTCCTCTAAAAACTAGGTGCGTCTTATGGTCAGGTGCGTCTTATGGAGCGAAAAATACGGTATATTGAATTTCCTATACTCCTAATAGGAGCTTAAACCAATAAAAATGTCTTAAAATGTGTGTAAATAATAAAAAAGGTCCTTTAAAAATTAAAACGGGAGGGGCGTGGCCGACAGCAGCAGCGACCAGACGTGTTCAGGCAGAGCTCTGCAAATATTTCCCTAAATTTGGGGTTTTAGCGATTTCTTTCCCAATCCTTAACCATCTGCCCTGCATATACTTTGCTGGTCATCGGGAGGAAGCGTTCCGGAGCCCGATTTCCCCCTCCTCTGGACCCAAGAGACGTTCGGGCCTGTTTTACTACAGGCGCCGATTGCGGCCTGGAGCTGACATCGAAGCCTGCTGTGGATTACCTCTTGTGCCCCGTGCTTCACGGCTCCCGGATGGGTAAGAGGGGCAAGAGTGGCGGAGTTGCGGCAGACCCCGGTACCCCGGACATCCGGATCTCGCTGAGTGGGGGACGAGGCCGGCGACTGCCGACGATAGACCTGCCCGGCCCTGTGAACGAGAACCCTGCGGGGGCGGACGCCGAGGGCCTGTCACCTAGCCCACAAGCATTGGCACCTGTGATGTCGGAAGAAGATCTCCCAGCCACGGAGGGACATCCGCACCTTACTGGCGGATGCCAGGTCTGCTTGGCAGTCAGAGCTGCAGTCCCTTGATGCCAGCCTTGCTAATACCCGGGCTCAGGTGGGAGAGATTCAGGCACGTACTCAGGAGATGGAGGGAGTGCAGGCCGCGACCTCTTCCCTCCTGGTGGCGCTTCAGAAGCAGGTTAGCGGCTTGCAGTCAACAGTGATGGCCCTAGAAACAAGACACCGGCGGAGGAACCTCAAGCTCAGAGGTATACCGGAGTCTGTCCGTGACGCTGACTTGCTTGCCTACACTCATCGTTTTGTCTCGGCTGTCCTCCCCACCCTGTCGGTCCCTGTGGGCTCTGTGCTGTCGGCCATCAGAATTCGAAAGGCAGCCCTGGCACCTGCGAGAGCTCCCCGAGACGTTATAGTGGTGCTTTGCGATGTGTTTCTACACGCTAAAATTTTTACCACGGTGAGGAATATTCCCCTGATCATTTTTGAAGCTGCCTCCATTGCGATTTATAGGGATCTCCCCTTTTCTCTTTTGGCGGCTCGGAGGCTCTTCAAACCTGTTACTGCCATGCTTCGCGCTCACGATGTACGTTATAGATGGGGAGAGCAGGGTTCCTTGCTGATCAGCTGTGGTGATGGACGCACGATATCGGCGTCCACGGTGGAGGAAGCAGACACCTATCTCCGGGAGCTGGGCCTGGTTGCTCCTACGTTGGGTGGGGACACTGTGGAGCGCACAGCAGCTTCCCCATCTTCTTCGAGAGAGCCGGACTGAGCGATACAGTCTCTCCCACAGGACATCATTGGTGCTCCCCTGGCAAGAGCCAAAGTTTTCTTTTTCTGAGACACCCCACCTTTACTGATAGCCCCCTCGTTCGTGAGTTCCCCCTTGTTTGAGACCCATTTGCGACAGTCACCCGGCTGGGGACTTAACTTTTTCTCCAGAGACTCTTATTTTGCGAGGTATACTGAGGACTTAGATTCATGCTTTGTCTTTTTATTTTTTCCCCTACCCTTTTTTTTATTATTTTTTTATTTTTTTTATTTTCTATTTACTCCCCCTTGTTAATTATTATCGGTGCTCTACCTGCTGTGATGGTGTCCCTCCCTTAACTCCCCTCTCTCTCCCCCTTTTTTTTTTTTGGGCAATTTCTGGGTTGCTATGGGGCGCGCCACCACGGCTTTATTTGTCGTGATTGGCCCTCAGTCTCCCGGGCCTCGTGACACTACCCCTCCATGGCCTCCCTCGGGAGCGTGCCAGGAGAGTCACGGAAATGGTCTTTGCCATTCCCCTCTCCCTCCCTTTCTCTCATCTTCCCACCCCTCTCGTGTTTTTTTTTTCTTTTTGGCAATCTCTCGGTTGCCAAGAGGTGTGCCACCGCGGCTTTTCCTGTCGTGTTTGGCCCTCGGGCTCCCGAACTTTGTGTCTCTGTCCCTCCATGGCCTCCTTTGGGAGTGTGCCAGAAGTGTCACAGCGATGGTAGCTGTCACCCCCCCTTCTCTTCCCCCACCATTTTCTCGTTTGAGTTGCATATAGCACCACCCCCTTACTTTTTTCTTTATTTTTATATTGACAGTCTTGTTACACTGTGTTTTACACAATGTTACTGCATGGCCCTGCGAGGCCCTTCTCACATGCTTGATTACTTGATGACCATATTGCAAAATTAAAAAAAAATTGAAATATAAAAAAAAAAAATTAAAACGGTCTGTTACAGAATAAAAAAATAATAATTGGGTATATATATATATAAATAAATAAATAAATGGGTATAGGGAGGCACATGAGGACTTGGGTCAATAAAAAAATAAACTTTATTGGACAGTCATAGAAATCGACGTTTCGGCCCCAAAAGGGCCTTTTTCAAGATAAGAACAACATATAAAAGACATGCTTATATACACATAGAGCAAGTAACTCACCCAGTCTCCTTCATCCCCGCATTGCACAGTATCAGGGAGGGGCAACCCGGAAGTGTCAGATGCATGAGCGCAATGGCCTCGGGGGGCGTGGCCCGCCAATGACTAACCATGGTGAACCCTGACAACATACAGGGGGAGGGAGGAGGGTGGACCATAACAACGAACAAATAATGATATTAATGAAGAGACATTATACAAACATTAGTATTAAAAATTCGGAGGACTCCCTGATAGATGCTATACCTCATGCCACTAAGCATCAGAGGGAGTGTGATTGCATGGGGGGCAAAGGTGATGAGGTTCCGAGTAAAGAAATAAGCTGTATCCATCGTCATGGCATACCTACTGGGTGAGTTACTTGCTCTATGTGTATATAAGCATGTCTTTTATATGTTGTTCTTATCTTGAAAAAGGCCCTTTTGGGACCGAAACGTCGATTTCTATGACCGTCCAATAAAGTTTATTTTTTTTTATTGACCCAAGTCCTCATGTGCCTCCCTATACCCATTTATTTTGTATATCTTTTTTAAGGGAGCTAAGCACTGAGGCTAATATATATTCACCTCACTGGTGGACCTCCTAGGAGTCAGCCACCGGGGAAACGAGTGCCGGTTGATTCATTTTTTTCTTATATTTCTACTACCGGTTTTGCACCGTCCCGCCTATTACTCATTTGAGTACCTGAGAAGCAACAACCCCATTCGGCCATTGTTTTTATTCTTCATTTTTATCTTTTTCACTTTTTCATTATGGAGGACTTCTTTACACAGGCTGGGGCTTATGAACAGCAAGCTCAGACTCTACATCTTGGTGAGGAATATGCACAGCGGATCTTATGGCCCCAATTGCAGGTGCAACTTGCTTATCAACCGGCCCAGAAAGACGTCTACCTCGATCTCCTCAAATTGAAAAAGAGAGAGGTGGACCTGGACCTCCATGGCGTCTTTCTATCCGATTACTACCGGGCCGAGCACATCCCAAGGGGCTTCAGGATCCGTAACTCCCCCACCATAGGACGTCAAAATCCAGAACTATGCAGAAAATGGACAGCGATTGCCAATAAATGCTCGCTGGACTGGATCCTTTTGATCATTGAGGAGGTGGGAATTGAACTACAGGATTTGCAGAAAGATCTTTCCGCTTTTGAGCACACTCATGCTGAAACATTGTCGTCACCGGACTTTGTCCCGCAACTTGCCAAACTAAGGGAGGAAGTTCTTAAATACAAAACCGACCTTATTCGCTTTAAACAGCAGAAACTGAGCGTGTCAATTACGATTATACTTCCCACCAAGTCTATGGCTGGCTCACTGGCGGTCAACGCCGGGGCAATCTATGCCGTCCTAGGCCTAGGATACATAAGCCCCCGATCCATACCATCGATGTCACATCAGGGGAGTCTGCATCAGACACTGAGGTTCCTCACCACATACCTGCTCGCATTCCAGCTCATCAACCACCTAATGACCAATCTTTTTTGGAACTCAACGTGGCGCAGGACAATATCCCCACATATCCACGGACACGCACCAGAGGCAATCTCCACAGCGGCGCCCAGCAGGCCCGCCAAGAAGGGGTATGGGAACCCAACGGCGCCCCCAATCGGGGCAGACCACCCCTACCCAGGAAATGACTCCCATCTTTAATCTTTCGCATAAAAGGCTCACAGCCTCGCACATCTCTGTGCTGGCCAAGGGTCTTTCCTATATCCCTACGGCAACTTATCCTACCTTTAAGCAGGAAGTAGAGATTTACAAAATTAACCGATCTCTGGCTATCCAGGAATTCCTCACAGAGCCGGATCAACCAGCATATAACCCACTTAAACTGAAAAGTACCAGGGATTTCAAAAGCAACAACACTATGGTGAAAGTCTTTTCTCAAATTCTACACGCTACCACCCCACGCCTAGATTCCCCCAGGCAGCCTCACCGCCACAACTTAACCAAGGAGCAACAACTTGCCATCAAGGATTTGGCCTCAGATCCCTCCATTGTCCTGCGGGCGGCAGACAAGGGTGGAGGTATTGTACTCATGGACTACGAGTACTATAGCTCAGAGATATATCATCAATTAGCCGACCTGGCAACATACAAGAAACTGGGGTTTGACCCCACACTTCAATTTCAGGCCAGTATTGCCTCCACCATTGAACTAGGCCTCCAAGCGGGTTACTATAATGATCAGTGCGCATCCTTCCTGAAGGTCCAACATCCACGCACTCCAATTCTCTATACCACCCCCAAAATCCATAAAGACAATACTCGACCACCCGGGCGCCCCATTATGTAGGCCCGGGGTGGCCTATTGGAGTCCCTGGGGAAATACATCGATCGTCTATGCAAACCCACGTTGTTTGCTTTATCTACTTTCATCAAGGATACGCCTGACTTTCTGCGTAAGATCTCTTCAATCTCCTGCAACGAGGACGATAACCTTATGCTTGCTACCTTGGACGTAAAAAGCCTTTACACTGTTATCCCACATGTAGAAGGAATGGCAGCATTTAAGGCCACTTTATTGGCCTTCGAATGAATATTGTGGTCCCCCTATGGAATTTCTCTTGGAGCTACTCAGGCATACACTGGAACTCAACTATTTTCGATTTGAGCAATCCTTCTATTTACAACTGGCCGGAACGGCAATGGGGGCCTCGATGGCAGGCGTGTACGCAAACTTCTACATGTATCAATTTGAACTTCAGCATTTTCTTCCCCTTCTTTCGCAGCAACTTCTCTGTTATGTTCGCTATGTGGACGATATTTTTTTGGTTTGGCGTGGGAATGCCCTCTCATTAAACCATTGGATACATGGCATCAACCAACTACATACACCCATCCAACTCACTCTACACAGCCACCCTCAGTGCATCCATTTTTTGGACGTGGAGGTCTTTCACAAGGCTAATGGTCTGAGTTATACCCTGTATCGTAAGGACACTGATCGTAACACTTTACTCAGTCCAGATAGTTACCATCCGCCGCATATATTAAAATCTCTCCCTATCTCCCAATATTTACGCGTCATGCGTTATAACAGTGAGGACGATCTTCGGGAGACTCAAATACATGAGATGACCCTACGTTTCCAGAGCAGGGGCAATTCCATCCACACTCTATCCAGGGAATTGCGTTTAGCACGTGACAAATTCAATACCTCCGGAATTTCAACCCCCGGTTTACCTGCCATACCACGCATTACCATTCCCCTCACTTTCCACACCAACACTAAGTCAACGATATCCAGTATTTGGCAGAATTGGCAATTGTTCCAACATGATCGTTCACTGCCCAAACAATTTGCCCAACCACCACTCATATGCTATCGCCGTGCCACTAGCTTACGGGACAGATTGGTTCATACCGACCCTAGGGCCTCTTATTCCAAAAAGGCTCCCACAGTCAAACTTGGATGTGTCCAATGCCTGGGGTGCATCACATGCCACCATATGATGGTTGGTTCCTCTTTTGCCCACCCTCACACGAGCAGGCGATATCAAATCCGCCACCGCATCACTTGCTTAACCACACACGTCATCTATCTCATCACATGCCCATGTGGGCTTGCATATGTAGGAAAGACAGACCTCACCCTAGGAGACCGCATGAGGGGCCATCGCTCTGCCATTACAACGGCATTCAGGGACGGGCGCACGGACAAACCAGTGGCCAAACACTTCCTAGCGGCGCAACATCGACTCCCAATGCTTAAATTCATGGCCATAGACCATATCCCCCCATTGGCTAGAGGTGGCAACCGCTCACAGGTTTTGCTCCAAAGGGAAACATTTTGGATTCGCACTCTAAATACCGTGGTACCGCACGGTTTGAATGAATATATTTCCTTTAACTCTTTTCTCTCGGCTCGATAAACATTTTCTTTCTCTTTTTTATCCTTTTTATTCCTATTATCCTTCTTTTTCATTGATCACATCTACCTTTCCTTCACCGTGTCTATACACTCTTGCACATCTATATTTTTATTATCTCACAGACCTTTTTCCTTTTCTCTCCCTTCGCTTCTCCATTTTCCTCCCCTGCCCCCTGTCCCTCACTTCTTCCCTTTTTTCCTCATTATTCTATGGTGGCCTTTTTGCCACTCTTCAACACTTTCATTTTATTTCCACTCTGGTCCACTCCAGTACATTTCTTTCTTCCCTTCTCTGTCTTTACCCTTTCTCCCCCTTGTTCTCTTGTTCTTCTGTCTTTCATTTTTTTCGCTCACTCTGTTTTACTGGCATAACTGCACCATATGCACTCTTCCCCTCTTCTCTCTCTCTCTCCCCTCTTTCCCGTCTTCCTCTCGTCTCTCTTTTGATTCCTCCTTTCCTTTTCTTTCTCCTTATCATCTTCTTTTTTTTCTTTTCTTTCTCGTTTTGCTTGTTTCTTTTCTTTCCCTTCTCTTTCTCTTCCCTCCTCCCTCTTCTCTTAGGTCCCTATTCAACCCCCACTATAAACTTACACCCACGGCCACATCATCCACACCACCATTTCGTACATTGTCACACAACACTCATACATCTTTATTTCATTTTCACACATGGGTACACTTATATACATTCAATCACTCATTCACATTCACACACCAGCGATGTTCTCACACCTTTTCTCCTCCCCTTTTCCTCACTCCTTTTCTCCCCCTTTCCACTCTCACATTGTTTCACCTCTGTACACTTCTTTTTGTTCTCACCCACTTCCTCCAGCGGTCCCACATTTTTACTTAGCTTCACTTTTTTCCACTTGCTTTAGTCCTCTTTCGGAGGTTTCGTTTACACCCCTTTTTTCATTTCACTATCACTTCATTTACTGGGTTTATGCCCCTTGTCCTTTATATTTTTTTCTGTCTTTTATTCTTCTCTGCCTTTCACCCTTTCTTATTCTTGTTCCTCACCCCTCTACATTCGTTTTTTCCTCTTTTTTCCTCCTCCTCCTTTTTTTCTATTCTCTCCTTCTCTCTCTCACGTATTTTCTTTTGCCATTTTCTTCACATGTTCTTTTTCCCACTTCATCACTTCTTTCTCTCACACACCAATACAACTCACACATGCACATTTTTTTTCAATTCTATTTTCTCACTCTTCAATTTTATGTAATGATTTTCTTCTTTTGCACGGTTCCGCTTCCCTTAAGCCGTATATTGCTAGGGTAACAAGCTGGGCGGCTACCAGCAGGGGGGCACGCCCCCCATAGCACACGTGAGGCTGCTCCTTGAAGGGCACCAGCTGCGCTTTAGCTAACCCCTCGGCAACTGGTTTAGGGGGGCCACAATAAGCAACGCTTTCGGGGCATCACATCGAGGGACCCCCCCAACCTATACAGGATAATGCACTTTCTCGACTTAGAGGTCGCTTTCCCTCCTCCGCTGACCACTGCCTTCAAAATAGTCACTGTGTTTACTTGCCGGCGTTCCGGCCTCGCCCCCTCCTCTCTATCTCCCAAGGTGCGCCTGGTATGCCATGACGATGGATACAGCTGATTTCTTTACTCGGAACCTCATCACCTTTGCCCCTCATGCAATCGCACTCCCTCTGATGCTTAGTGGCATGAGGTATAGCATCTATCAGGGAGTCCTCCAAATTTTTAATACTAATGTTTGTATAATGTCTCTTCATTAATATCATTATTTGTTCGTTGTTATGGTCCACCCTCCTCCCTCCCCCTGTATGTTGTCAGGGTTCACCATGTTTACTCATTGGTGGGCCACGCCCCCCGAGGCCATTGCGCTCATGCATCCGACACTTCCGGGTTGCCCCTCCCTGATACTGTGCAATGCGGGGATGAAGGAGACTGGGTGAGTTACTTGCTCTATGTGTATATAAGCATGTCTTTTATATGTTGTTCTTATCTTGAAAAAGGCCCTTTTGGGGCCAAAACGTCGATTTCTATGACTGTCCAATAAAGTTTATTTTTTTTTATTGACCCAAGTCCTCATGTGCCTCCCTATACCCATTTATTTTGAATATCTTCTTTAAGGGAGCTAAGCACTGAGGCTAACATATATTCACCTCACTGGTGGACCTCCTAGGAGTCAGCCACCAGGGAAACGAGTGCCCGGTTGATTCATTTTTTTCTTATATATATATATATATACATACCCAATTATTTTTTTTTACTCTACGGCAGCACTGCGCTCCGGCTCCATGCAGTAATCATGATGCATCGTGGAATCAGATCGAATCGAATCGTTGACAGGATAATCGTAATTGAATCGAATCGTGAGACCAGTGAAGATGCGCAGCTCTAGTGGCGAGTATGTACCGTTAGGTGTCTTGCCCAAGTACACTTACTAGAGAGGTGATTTTGCTCGGATTCAAATCTGTGTCTCAAGTCATAGAGCAGTGATGTTACCTCTTCTCCACCCAGCATGTACATTTATTTAACCCCTTAGTGACCGGGCGGTTTTACACGAATCCGTCCGTTCGTGACCGCTGCTGTTTTTACGTTTCTGCGCTCTTAGTGTTTACGTCAAATTTTCCTCTTACTCGTTTATGTAACCCACACATATTTTACACTGTTTTTCTCGTCACTAAATGGACTTTATAAAGATACCATTTTTTTCATCATTTCATATAATTTACTATAAAAAATATTGTGAAATATGACACAAAAATTGAAAAAACACCACTTTTTCGAACTTTGACCCCCAAAATTTCTTATGTATCAACAACCGTCAAAAAAAATTAATTCTTTAGTAGTTTCTAAATTTAGTACTGAGTTTAGCAATACCCAATGTTTACATATTCCTCGCTTTTTTCCTTATTTTATGCAACAATAAGTGCAAGTAGCACTTTGCCATTTCCAAAGAGTTTATTTTCAAAACTAGTGATAGTGACATTGTAACACTGATATCTGTCACTAATTCCTGAATAACCCTCCACATATACATATTTTTTTAAAGTACACAAATCAAGGTATTAAACTTGGGGTATTTTGACTCTTTCCATGCAAACCATTTTACCACAAATCTATGCCAAAGTTTGAGAAAAAAAAAAAATTTGGTGATTTTTTTTTTTTGAACGCAATTTAAGAATACATGTACTGTGAACTTTAAGGTTTACTGCCAAAAAGCACCCCAAAATATGTTCAGCAACATCTTCTGAGTAAATTGATACCACCCAAGTATAGGTATGTCGGGTCATTTGGGGGCTAAAAGGCCTTATTTGGGGGGTGCGCATTTCAGTTTTCCAACTTGGAATTTTCACATTTCGTCATCATGCACCCATGTCCTATTTGGGACATTTTTGAAGCCGGCCAAAGTAATTTACCCCCATCAAACCATATATTTTTAGAAAGGGCACACCCTGGGGTGCTTCAAAGAGTTGTATTTTAACACTTTCCATGCACTAGCTCTATGTCAAACTTTCAGGTAGTCACTTTTTGTGTTATTTTTTCACACACATTGTACTTTAGGCATGAATTGTCAAATCCAGTTATGGGTTACTGCCAAAAAACACCCCAAAATATGTTCAGCAACATCTTCTGAGTAAATTGATACCACCCATGTATAGGTATGTCGGGTCATTTGGGGGCTAATAGGCCTTATTTGGGGGGTGCGCATTTCAGTTTTCCAACTTGGAATTTTCACATTTCGTCATCATGCACCCATGTCCTATTTGGGACATTTTTGAAGCCGGCCAAAGTAATTTACCCCCATCAAACCATATATTTTTAGAAAGGGCACACCCTAGGGTGCTTCAAAGAGTTGTATTTTAACACTTTCCATGCACTAGCTCTATGTCAAACTTTCAGGTAGTCACTTTTTGTGTTATTTTTTCACACACATTGTACTTTAGGCATGAATTGTCAAATCCAGTTATGGGTTACTGCCAAAAAACACCCCAAAATATGTTCAGCAACATCTTCTGAGTAAAATGATACCACCCATGTATAGGTATGTCGGGTCATTTGGGGGCTAATAGGCCTTATTTGGGGGGTGCGCATTTCAGTTTTCCAACTTGGAATTTTCACATTTCGTCATCATGCACCCATGTCCTATTTGGGACATTTTTGAAGCCGGCCAAAGTAATTTACCCCCATCAAACCATATATTTTTAGAAAGGGCACACCCTAGGGTGCTTCAAAGAGTTGTATTTTAACACTTTCCATGCACTAGCTCTATGTCAAACTTTCAGGTAGTCACTTTTTGTGTTATTTTTTCACACACATTGTACTTTAGGCATGAATTGTCAAATCCAGTTATGGGTTACTGCCAAAAAACACCCCAAAATATGTTCAGCAACATCTTCTGAGTAAATTGATACCACCCATATATAGATTTGTTCTGTTGTTTTTGGGGTGCTACGCCAATCTTTGACATGTGCTTGTCAATTTTCTAATTTGACATACAGTATCTTCTTTGCTTATCTTCTTTTTAGGGGCCTTTTTACATACCCCAGTTTTATGAACGTGCATATATTTGGTAAGCTAACACCCCAAAGTATTGTAAATGGAGTGTTTTTATGCTATGGATGCATCCGTTTGCTCCAAACAAATTGGATACAGTTTGGTGGTCATTTTTCATTTTCACACCCACATCAGTTTTGGACTGTGATTTAGGAGACACTGTTGTTTGTTACTGCATGAAAACTCTCCAGGTTGTTTTCTGCAAGATCTCCTGAGTACACCCATGCCCCCCATGCATAGGTTTGCCAGGATTTTGGGAAGGTTCAAATACAATTTTTATGACTTTTGTCATTGGAGTTGAAATTGAGATTATTTCTTCAACTAGGCCTATCTTTGGTTTTGGGTCTACCGCATACCCCAGTTTGAATTATTGCCAGAAAATTGTTTATATTTGTTATGTTGGCACCCCAAGGTATTGCATATGGAGTGCTTTGATGCCATGGATGCAACGGTTTTAGCCCAAAACATTTGAGAAGGTGTGTGGTGTAATTTTTCAATTTTCAGATTTTTACGCCCACAGTAGTTTTGGACTGTGATTTAGGAGACACTGTTGTTTGTTACTGCATGAAAACTCTCCAGGTTGTTTTCTGCAAGATCTCCTGAGTACACCCATGCCCCCCATGCATAGGTGTGCAAAGATTTTGGCAAAATACAGCACCAATTGTAGAACATAAAAATGTACGAATAAAATGTAAAAGTCTGGTGCCTGTCAAACTGGGGATGCTCTCTAGGGGGGCACAGGCTGTTGTCACTGAAGTGCATGAAACGCAAAATGTTTTCATACCTTCTACGTGACATTGATTGGGGGTAAATGGGGGTAGAGCAGATGGGGCTACTGCTCCAGTAGGAGCGAATTGAGGGCTTCTTTATGATGCCCTCAGCATAGTAAGTGCCCAGAATTTCAGAAATTCTGGCACATCTAGCGGGGTCCATTGCTGCCTTGCCAAGTAGGAGTCTGGCTTCGCAGCACAATGCTGATGGGCATACAGATTTGATTGGGCCACGATGTGGCCCAACAAATCATCCCCCATAAACACCTGCAAAAACTGTGTGGCGGTAAATCCTGCAACATCAATATTGATGCCAGGATTTGCCGTGAAAGGAGGGATATCTGGCCTCTGGCGATGAGGCACTACCCACTCCTCAGCTGGAGCTGTGCGTCTCCTGCTGGCAGGTGCTGACCCAGGATCTGCATCAGAAACATCACTAGATACATCAGCCAGTGTAGATAATGTATCTAGCGACGTCTCTGAGCAGTTAGCGGGGTCGAAATGAGGGTCTGAGTCTGACGCAGATGCCTCAGATTCTGACGCCAGGATGGCATATGCCTCCTCGGCGCTGTACACCCTCTCAGACATTATATATAATAGATTATAAAATTTTATAATTATTATATATATATATATATAAGCGGATTGTTGGTTCTTAGAAGAACCGTTGGGTTTCACAAGAAAATACAAATAAACACCTAAATCTCTCTAAATCCCTCTAAACCTGCCTCAATTGTTCTAAATCTCCCTAAAATCTCTCTAAATCTGCCTCAATTTTTCTAATCTCACTAAATCTACCTAAAATCTCTAACCTGTCAAATCTGATCTCTCTCTCTCGCTCACCAAAACACAAGTGAGGAGAGGGAGGGAGAATCACAGAGGTCAGAGCCAATATTTACAAAATATTGACCTGACCTGACAAATTAGAAATTTTATTTTGATTTTTTCTAACTTCTGATTGGATGTTGCTAGCCTGCCTCTCTGATGAGGCAGGCTAGGAACATCCCACTCAGCCCCAAGATGACCCTGCCCTTAGAACCCTACCCCTACCCCTCAGTTTATTTTATTTATTTTTATTTTACTTTTTATTTTACTTTTTTTTACACTTTTTTTTACTCTGCTGGGTGCCTTGATCCCTCGAGGCACCCAGCAGAGCACCTGATCACTGATGTGATCGTTTTTGTACTGAGTGCCACGATACCTCGTGGCACTCAGTACTTCCTGCCGCTACCGGAAGTGATCGCTCGGGGGGAGCGATCACGGACGGACCGGCGGCAGGTAAGCATATTGCAAGGATGCCTCGATGTCGAGGCATCCTTGTAATATACACAGAGCAGCTGGAAGCGATACCGATCGCTTCCAGCGCTCTCTAGAAGTGCCGGGCACCTCTCCGGTGAAACCGGATGTTGATCGCTCCCGGGGAGCGATCACATGGTGCCCCGGCACTTCTAACCGCCATTGCACGGCTGCCTGGACTCCCAGGCAGCCTGCAATGGCGTTTGAGCTGCTGGAAGCGATCCGATCGCTTCCAGCGCTCAAAAAACATCAGGACGTACCATGTACGTCAGCGGGTCTAAGAGAGACCCGCTGCAATGACGTACATGGTACGTCCTCGGTCCTTAAGGGGTTAACCTGCACATATTGTTGTAATGGAAGGTTCTGAACTCTAGATGATGTCCCTTATCTTGTGCAATGTGACACAGGGTCTGTATTTTCAGCATGCAGACTGAAATGGCCTTAGTGCCAAGTACAGCAAATGTGATAAAGATAATAAAAATGGTGCAATATACTGCGTATGGGGATTTGCAGTGATCATAACGAGAATATTAGCAACACAGCTGCCAAAAAATACCAATAGAATATAAAAATAATATCCGTATGTGCCTGAAGAATGGAAATTACAGTAACACCTTGTATCCCTATTTTACAGGGATTTTCAGCCTTTATAACCCCCTGAGCCTTACCCTTGTACAGCAGTGAGTAATCAGAAATCTCTCCCTGTATTTCGCCTCCTCTCGGGATGCTGTAATACAACAGTTATTTGTAGCTTGTTTTCTCTCTCTCCCCGGTGACTGGAGAGAGATAACGCATTGGATTTTGTTTCTCCACAGGGGGCACACTAATCTTGCTTGAAAAAAAAGGTATGAAAAGCAATAATTTGCATATCAAAACACCAATGTTTTACAATACAAAATTGAGGGTTTTGGTAGTGAAAGGGTAACCAACAACATATTGCTAAAGTGGTCATTATACAAGGAATCTTACCCTTGCTTTTCAATTTTTTCAGCTTCAGAACTGAAGCTGTGACTATCTAGAAGTCCTGGTAATAATAGGGCATGGAGAGGGCTTAATTTGTGGTGGATCTTGGTGGAACAGGAACCTCTTGGATTTTGACGGTGTGTTCCAGAACCTATTTGGGCAGATCTTATACCGTACATGGTATAAAACAAAAGAATATCAATTTAAAATTATTGCCATAACATTTAGATCATTCAAGTTATTAATAAGTGGGAATTTGAGTACACAGCATTTTGCTTTTAGAAAGCTGCTCTGTACATGTTCCGGGACTTGAGTCTACATTGCTTTATGGCACCTTCTGATTTATTACATCAAAATAACCCTCAGAGGTAAATGACAGGAACCTGCAAGCAATGTCACAGTGAGCAAATCAGCTAGTTCTTTAGTCGAATATGTACAGTAGGTGGATCACATTCACTTGCGGATCCAGAAAGCTGAAATTTGTGAGTTAAAATCCCATTGTAAGAGATACAACAGTGTGTTGAGCCCTGGATTTCTGGTTCCATGCACGGTGCAGTCAGGTCATTGGAAAGGTCGGAGTCTGGCCATGAGACATGACCAACCCTTTGAATAACCCCGCCTGTATGTGTTTTGTAAAGAGATCCGAATTGTGGCCGAAAGGTAACCGATCAGTGAAATTCAGCGTGTGGTTACCTTTCCTGGCCATTCGCTATCCAGAGAACAGGCAGTTCGCCAAATCCTGGCGAATTGCCTGCACATACGGTGCCTGGTCGAGGGCAGTGAAATCCCCATAGAGAAGCAATGCTTCGGCTATTCAGAGAACAAAAAAAACAGCAATGAAAAGTTGCCGAATTGCCCTGCTGTTCGGTGGTTTCATTCGACAGGTTTATTCAGGCGAATCCCTTAGGCTTCAATGTTAAAAATATTCCCGTTTTAATCCAGTATCTAATAAACCGTTGATTATAATATTCTGCAGTATAAAGTCTCTTTGTTTAGGATATTTCAAGCATTTGCCAAAAAAATAAATCCTTTTTTTTTTTTTTAAATCGTTTTTTCTGTAACAGCCCTTTTTATTATCATTCATTGGACCTTATATGTAAATTTAAGACATTTTCGTTCTGTAGTTTCAAACAGCGTTTCACTTTTCAAGCGTACGTTTTTTTTTTTTCCCCCACTCCATTCATCTAGTGTCTGCTTTTTCCGGCAGCTGCTCTGCGCTGTGATAGGCGTCTGCTCGGGTTTCGCCAGCGTGTTCGGTGGGGTTAATCCAGATGTTGTTGCAGGTTTCAGTGTGCCTTCGCCGGGTTTTGTGGGGAGTGTTCGTCGGCTTTTCCCTGCACGACGGCCCTGTGGTGCTTGCTGAATACACCGCAGGGTCGCCAAATCATACCGAATTGAAGAGAACGAAGTGTCACCGAACATGCGGTGACTTTTCTACTCTCTTTGAATAACCATCAGGGTTATTCAGAGAGGTGAAAACCAGGAGAATGACAGGAGAAGTGAAAATTCTAGGTCAAAATAGATTTTCCCATTTATCTCACTTTCCAAATCGGCTATTTGGTCTAGATTGTTCTCTTCTGCCAATTCTCCTGGTTTTCCCCTTTCTCTGAATAACCGATAAAATAGCAGTAAATGTAATGAACAATTCTATTTCAACTTTGTCAAAATTACATATGCCTTAAAAAAATTCAGAAACGGGAGAACCTGTGAAGAGCACCCTTTAGAATACATAACCACAAAAGGTTTGAATGATAAAATATGGGGCATTACATTAACATGGTGGGGGGGAAAAAAAACAACGGGAACATTTCTATTCAAATTTCAGTTTACTATTTTCTGATATACTCAGGAGAATGGGCAGAAGAGTACAATCTAGACCAAATAGGAACATTTTTCTGGTTTGGCTATTTTGACCTGGATTTTTCAATTCTCCTGAGTTTCACCTTTAGTACGTAATGATATATTTTGAATCATATGCAAGGCTCTTTTTGATTTGACCTACCCCTTTTTTTGAAAGGTCCACCAATGTTCATTCATGCCTTGGCTTAGCACACAATTTTTAATACCCATTTATCAGATTACCCCAGGACATACTTTAAAACTGGAGAAATCTCAATGTATCCTTTCTGGTAAAATACATTTTCTCACTGCCCTTCTGATTCTTCCCATTGATTAAACAGGTCTACATTTGAAAGAAAAAAAATTCTGCTGACCTAAGTATTTTTGCTGATTTTACCCAAATGAAAAGGTGCTGATTCAAGATATGAAGTCAAAAAATATGCAATGGATCAAATTTTTTCACAAATAAGGAATGCTTTATTAAAAAGGTGTTAAAGTCAAATATCAGGGATAAGAAATTCCGAGGAAGCGATAACACGTAATATACACACACTCTAGCTGGATGCATACCTTTACCTGCATTCCCTTGATTACCTCCGCGATCGCATTCTCCTCCAGCGATCGAGGAGTTTTGCTTCCTGGCTCCCTTCTCGTGAGAAGGGAACCAGGAAGTATGACGTTGCAATCGTGCAGGAGGTGACTGCGGGGGCAGAGCGAGGGAGCGCAGGGACAGGTAATGTATCCAGCCCCAAGTGTTACATCAATGCATTTAACCCTGAGCCACACTCGATATACCATAAGAAGGCCAAATAAATTGTAACGATTAGGACATATAAAATATGTCAGACTCGTAACGCCAGGAAGGTTAAAAACCACTGTGGATATGGCTTTTTGCATTTGAACAGAAAAGATTTATGAATGGTTAACAGTAGAGCTTAGATTTTACATAAAATCCTTTTAGCTTTACTTTTTATTCATGTTATACTAATACAGCCAGAATTTTTCTCCATTTTTCCCCATGCACGTTACGGAAACGTGTAAACAGAAGAAGCAAAGTGATTTTATAATGTCAAATATACCAATGCAGTACCTCGCAAAAGTTCAGAATTTTTTGACCGCTTATGCATGCACATTTTGATTAATAAAATAAGTGTGTCTAGTTTAACCCTTTCACTGCTGAGCTCATTTTTACAGTTTTGAGCTCATGTTTAAACGTGATTTGAAGTCATGTTTTATTGTAGGACCTAATTTATATTTCTTTTTTATACTGTAATTATATATAATATATATTATATACACACACACACACACACACACCTATAACCAGCAGCCTATATATTCCCTACACTGAGGTATTTTTCATCTCTGCCTTATGACAATCTGGCACTTTCTACACCTTTCATTTACATTTGTTGTTATTTTAGGAGGTGTGTTACTGTGATGTTATGTATGTATAAATCAATAAAGATGCACTAACAATCAATTTTTTCCTGATGAGGGATTAAATTGAGCATGAAGGAGTTAAGGATATCGATATAATTGAATTCTATTGCACTTAATTGTTGATGTCACAAATTGAATACACTAGATGTATGGTATTGTTTGATTGGGAATTCAGACTTGACAAAGACCGGTAAGGGTCAAAAATGACATTTTTACACTTAACCTGGTCATGCTTGGCATCATTGGTCAGACCACCCTCTAGTAGTCACCAGTCAGACCCCCCCCCCACCCATAGGGATTTCCTTAAGGAAAACTTTGGCAGGTATGGGGAAAATTCCTTTTAAACTGAACCCCTTCACTTTCGTGATCGTGTACACACGATCAGTGGTAGACACTGCAGACAATTTCAATAAGATCTGGGTATATGCGGTTACAGAAGAATTTTATTTAGGGGCACCTTCTGGAGCTCAAACAAAGCTTTATCCCTGTGGGCATACCGCCCAAGGTGCTAAAACTCTTTAAAGTGGGCTGGGAAATGTACTTGTCGTGCTTTTCCCAGTTGATGCATGGAGCCACGAGCTGCAGTAACTACCAGTTTTGGCAAGCAGATTGTCACATATACCTGCCAAATAGGAATACACTGGAAATATTTTTTTTTTTATAGTAGAAAATAAATAAAAAAAAAAAAAAAGAAGATTCTGATGGGGCCAAACAAGCTTCATACACTAGTATACAGTTCATTAAACATGTTCTAATAGTGCCTTGTATCTGTATTCATATCCTGAAAAGAAAGATGTTGTGCAATTTGCATTTTAGGGCCTCTAAGATGAGGACGTTCTGGCCAAATCTTCCATATAGGAGCCAAGTACATACAAGTTAAGCAGTTCCAAGGGGGGGGGGGGAATAAAAATGTAATGCAACTCTACATGTAAGAAGAAAATTTCCTCAATTTTTATACCTTTACCAGTTCTGCAAAAGTAATCAATAAGGTGTTATATTTTGTTGTCCTTTTACAGTGATTGTGAGCGGCGACTCGTGTTTTGTACCCCTTTTTTTTTATATGATTGGCACTGAAAAGAATGGGAACAACAAAAAACGACGAACTATGATTGCTTCCTGTTCTGCCATGAAGTAAAAGCACATGCAAATTTGCTAAGAAAAATATATTGACAAGTAAACATTTATTATTTAAAAACACATAAAATGTTAAATAAACACAGGTGAATCCAAGAAAGTTTGGAAAAAGTTCCAGTGGAAAAAAAAATAAAAAAAAATAAAATTGCATTCAAAAAGGTCAGGCCAACGCAAGCAACATAAAATAGAATGGGAAGCTGACGTGGGCATTTGTGACAAATCATCCACCATGTATCGGGCTCTATTCCACCCTTACCACTTTACCTTGTTTCCCCTCTTTCAACCGGTCTCCATCAGTGAGGATTATACACTATGCAAGGGGTTTGGACATCTTGCACGCTTCTCCAGGGAAATACTTAAATGCACATGGTGGAATTCTAGACTAGAGATACACTCACTGGATACAATCAGAGTGTCATCTGGTTCACGGAGAAAGTGGAAAAATAATATTTTAGTACAAATTTGAAAAAATATACAAGTAGGAAAATAAAATTTGCAAGAAGTTCCATATTACTTATCGTTTCCTTTTCTTTTTAGGTTCTGCTTCAACCAAAGAAAGCTCCAAAAATGAGCTTTCTGCTTCCCTGTTAATATCATCACCCTGCAGTGAATGTTCTTGGTGCTTCTTTTTGTGCTTCTTTTTCTTGGCCTTTTCTCGAGAAATCTCCAAGCTCGTTTCACATTGTTCAGCATTTCCTGACCTGATTGAAATGTTCTTATCAGAGTCTTGTGTGAGAAAGGAAATGTTATGTTTGTTCTTGTGTTTCTTTTTAATCTTTTCATGCACCGGTCCCGGTAAAGATTCTTCAGAGGCACCGATTTCAGTAATGACTGAATCTCCCATCACTCCGTTTTGTAAATCAAACCAAACACCGGCTTCTAAGTTATCCCGGTGCTTCTTTTTCTTAGATTTTTTTGATTGTTTTATTTCCTCTGGTACAAGGCTGGTGTCAACAATAGCATGTGGCAGATTATCATCTAACATTGAAGTGTCATGCTTTTTTCGCCTCTTTTCCTTCTTTGTGGTTTCCACTAACTGGTTTGGAGATGTAACCCCGGTCTCTTCAAGCATGGAGTTATCACCAGACACAACATGTGTTTCTGATTGGTTTGCTTGTGCAAGGATCTCCTGGTATTTCCTCTTCTTGCCCTTTTTCTTGGGACTCCCTTCAGTGCCCGTGTCAGTCACTAACACTACTTGGTTACTAGCTGGAACATCAACTGCTGGATCAGATATCTCCGTCTCTTTATTGTCATTTACATCATTTATTCGCTCCATTGCCAAGGTTTCCATTCTGGATAAATAAAAAAAAGAATACATGTTGGAAAATATTAACATCATTACCAAAATATCCTTAAACAGGGGTCATATCAGTGAAAAATTAAACAAAACCCCTCCAGTGCTTCCATTTTTTACCACTCTTGGATGCATTGAGGGGGAAATCACCATCTAGCCGCAGCTGATATCAGGTTACTTTTCTATACTAGGGTGGTACAGAAACCCCAACCCCATACATTTTTATAGGTGTCATATCAGTGATAAAAGATAAAAAAAAAAAAGTCTAAAAATTATACAACTGCTTATAAAGAGTAAACATGTTCAACAGCGCTGCACAATGTGTAGGACAAAACTTAAAGTTTAATACACTGAGAATATGAAAAGGACACTGTTCAAGAGCTTTCAAGCCAAGAATAGTGGGGCGACACACAACATATTAGATAGCAAAGTATGGGATGGAGTGCATGGGGCTGTATGAAAGACAAGGTGATGAGATAAGGTGCAATGAGGGTTAGAGGGAATCGATTCACTTGACTAAAGTAATGTATTTTTAGAGTCTTGCCGACTAGAGACACAGGGAGAGTTAAAGGTTTTGAGGGAGTACCATAGATAGGGTGCAGATCAGAAAACTACTGAATGTGAGAGACAGTGTGGCCACAAGGAGAGGCTTCTCCTGGCATTGTAGGAATTTCTCTGAAATCACAGGAGTTTGTCGCTATTGCAATGTTGGCGATTTTCTCTGTAACCACAGCCAACACCAGAACTTACTGTATAGCCCCCTTAGCAGTAGTAAAGAAGATCTGAAATACGATCTTAACACATAAATGTCATATTAAAGGACAGGTATTGTTGGATATCTGGATGTTCTCATTACATGCAGGGAAATAACCCTTACCAATACAGGTTACATATATGTAACATAGCAAAGTATGAAAAGGGACCAATATCCATCACGTTCAAACTCTTATGTCCCCCATTCTGCCCATAAATTTAAACCCAGCGATAGAGTGGAATTTCTAACCAGTACACGAAGAAAAAAAAACTGCCTCCATGATTCTTCAGATACACAGGGTTATTCAGAGAGCGTGAAAAGCAGGAGAATGACTGGAGAATAACTGGAGAATGAAAAATTCTAGGTCACAAATAGCCAAACCAGAAAAATTCTCCCTTTCATCTCACTTTCCAAATCGGCTATTTTGACCTAGAATTTTTCATTCTCCAGTCATTCTCCTGCTTTTCACACTCTCTGAATAACCCTGTATGATACAGCAGTCATTGAACAGAACATTATCTGTGTCCTGCAACAATCATTTTACCTCGCGTCCAGTCTTCCTCGAATACAAAAGACACCCACGGCATCAGAGTCTAGACGGGAAACTGTAAACTCCATGTTATCACCCATCTTCACCTCAAGACGCTGCCAAGCTTCAAGCGGCATTTTGAAGGGTTTTGGTACAGATGCATTAAAACAGCCATGGACAAGGCAGCCTATATGACTTGGTGCTACCTTGTTGACAACACCCTAAAAAGACAAACAATTATAACTAGTTTAAAGCTTTACAAAACACTAGGAATTTCTGCTACTCATTTTCATGTAACCACTGATACGGGATTAGGTTTTTATTTTCACCCTCACCTTGTGTGTCACCCCTACCCTTAGATTGTAAGCTCTTGAGCAGGGTCCTCTCACCTACTGTAATGTGTGTTTAACCTATTTGTTGTTCTGCCTCCCATTGTACGGCGCTAGGGAACTTGTTGGCACTTTATAAAAAATTGCAACTGTATTTTGGCTTCCGGCTGACATTCACTCGCATTGATTGGATGGAACGGGACTGGATGTACTGAGAGCCACATGGTTGCTATACGCTCTTAGAGAGACATTTCAGGAAGTCCAACAGAATATCCTCCTCATACAAATTTATATGCATGACATACAAAAATAGAACATAAGCCACCCCTTTAAGTTGGAAACCCCCACACATGATATAGTGCAACAAACTGCCTTCACAAAAATAGTTTAAAAATCGACTTATCTTAAACATCACATACTGAATATAAAATGTAACCATTAATAAAGAGACAACATACTATAAAAATTAAATCAAACCAAGTATGGGATAAGGCTCTGGAGAAGTGATGCTTACAGGATAGATCAATTGTTGGACTGGGGAGTACAAGTGCTATTTAGAAAGGAAGTGGAAGGGACCAAAGCAGAAATTGGAGAAACTGCTCGAGACACATAAAAACATTAAAATGGTTTAAGCTTTACCATAAAGGATATGGATGACATTGCAAACAAGTGACAAAAAGTTATCTGGTCAGATGACAAATAACTTCTGAATCTCAATATACCATACCCAAGCGGTCAGAATCAGACATACAGGGTTATTCAGAGAGAGGTGAAAACCAGGAGAATGACTGGAGAAGTCAAAATCCTAGGATTTGGAAAGTCAGATAAATAGGAGAATTTTTCTGGGTTTGGCTATTTTGACCTAGAATTTTCACTTCTCCAGTCATTCTCCTGGTGTTCGCCTCTCTCTGAATAACCCTGATAGTGGTGGTGTCATGTTTGAAGATCATTATTGACAAGGTTTAAGAACGTATAACTTTAATAGGAAATCGTGCTTGAGACATGAAGATAGTTAACTTTGATTCTTGAGTTTTTGTCTTTTTAAATACCGTATTTTTCGCTCCATAAGACGGACTTTTCTCCCCCCAAAAAGTGGGGGGAAAAGTGGGTACGTCTTATGGAGCGAATGCCCCATGATATGCCACCGCGTTCGTCTCCCTCTGAGCGTGCGTCTGGCGGCAAGGAGCTTGGGCACTCGCCTGGGGGAGCCACGTGACCGCGATCTCGCGAGATTGCGGTCACGTGGCTCCCCCAGGCGAGTGCCCAAGCTTCCTGCCACCGGACGCACGCTCAGGAGGGAGCTGAACGCGGCGTGTGAGCTGGGGGACAGTATCCATGTGTGAGCTGGGGCAAAATCCATGAGCTGGGGCAAAATCCATTATTACACTATTTGATTCAGAATATTTATTTTCCTCCTCTAAAAACTAGGTGCGTCTTATGGTCAGGTGCGTCTTATGGAGCGAAAAATACGGTAAGTAATTTAAAAATCGGCCTTAACACTGCATTGTGTGAGAGTGGAGATTTCTTTAGTGATCCAATGCTTTTGAAATCACAGCACCACCACCACCAGAAAATTAAAAATGTTCTGAGCTGTGTTTCTCAAAGTCTGTTTCTTTAAATTAAAAGCGCTTACAGAAAAAGATCAATGCTTATTACTTTAAATGT
Source organism: Leptobrachium leishanense (assembly GCA_009667805.1). Taxonomy (NCBI): domain Eukaryota; kingdom Metazoa; phylum Chordata; class Amphibia; order Anura; family Megophryidae; genus Leptobrachium; species Leptobrachium leishanense. The sequence continues at coordinate 273,960,646 of CM019067.1, forward strand.
TAACCCATTTACTACCAAGTGATTTTCCAAAAAAATTCTGTCAGGACCCAGTGGTTTTCTGAAAAGTCATTTTTAATTATATAGTAAAAAATATTTGAGCCTATTCCAAATGTAATTCTTACTGTACTAACATGTTTGGCCAGTAGATGGTGCCATCGACTGCCAAGTTGAATTACAGCCATTGCAGAGGTCCACGGGCCGCAACTGTTATCGGCTGCTGAATGTCCAATGTCAGGGCATTCTTCAGCTGATTTTACACAGTTTTAGCTCTTCGGCATTATGCCACTGGGCAAAAAAATTTGGGGGCACCTTCTGCAGCCGAAAAGAATAAAAATTTGCGGCAAACAAATTTAATTTGCTTTTGGGTTGCAAAATGTAATTTGCTTTTGGGCGAGATGTCTCGATAGCGAGGCACCGAATGGTGCTTTTGAAGCCCAAGATATCAATCACAAAAAGGTTAAAAACTTTTGTAATCAGAATTTAGTCTTTGCATATTCAAATTTTTAGTGATGTTGCATAATTCAGATCCAGTTATTACCAATTTATAAACAGGTTTTTGATTAAATGGGTAAAGAGATGCGGATTAAATTCAGCAAGCACACTGAGGCACCAAATAACAATGTTGACTATTCAGGAAAAAAGTAAAATACGTATGATGAAAAGAAAGTGGTCACTAGGCACCACCAACAGAAAAGGGTTGCTGAGAGGTGTGTTTGAGAATACAGAAGAGGCACCTTTTTGCTGTCAGTGAGAAAAAAGGTTTGTGAGGGTCAGGAGAACGAGCAACGGCAATAGTGACCCCGCTCTAAGGTGGGGCCCGCTCAGGTCTCAATGTTTTAGCTCGTTTGTGCCATTACAGCAGTGTTTTCCAAACCTGTCCTCAGGACCCTCGACCAGGCCAGATTTTGCAGATTAGTTTGAGGAAATGCGGACTGAATACTGCAATCACTGAGAAGCAAATAACACCTGTGCTGTGCTTCAGATAGCTGTCAAACCTGGCGAGTCAGTGGGTCCTGAGGACAGGTTTGGGAAACACTGCCTTACAGGGACAACTGCTCCATATGAAAATCAGACTTCTATCACCCAGAAAGGGTGGCCAGTACTGAATACCAAGGACGTTGTCCATGCGCGAGAGGTGCAGCAACACCTGACAACGTTTCAGCCTCTCTAGGGCTCGTCGTCAGAAGGCGTGCCCCACCGTAGAGCAGGCCACTAGTGCTGTTGCTGGTCCTCAGGACCCTCACAAACCACTTTTTCTCACCACTTGTTGGCAGTGCCTAGCAAACTGTCTATAAATGGGATTTCCATAAGGTTATTGTTTGTGTACACACACTTTTGTCTAACAGTAACATACATACCACCAGCTTCTGTCCATAGTCAGGTCGGAATATGACAAAGTCAGCTTGGATATTTATATGAATATGTCCTAAGTCATCATAGATGTCTGCAAATTCCCCAACAAGTTTAATGTTATCATAGGCTACTGGCACACCAGTCAACCTGATGGAAGAAAAACAAAAATTAGATTTTCAAACCGGATATAAAACAGAAAAATTCACTGAAAACACTCCAGAATGTATTATAGTAGTTTAAAATCCCCAATTCTTTATCAAAGCGCAGCTGAAAACATGGAGGCTATTTAAATGAAAATAGATCTGTGGATAGAGTACCACTATAGTGCAATGCACAGCCGTGTTTTCCAACCCAGTCCTGTGGGAGCACCAACAGGCCAGGTTTGCAGATATCTGAAGCACAGCACAGGTGATAGGATTTGCTGCTCAGTGATCGCAGGATTCAGTCTGCATTTCCCCAAGGGAATCCATAAAGGAACACTTCTCCACATCCTGACCACTTTTAACCCCCCCCCCTAAAGACAGCTGGTATTTTTAATTTCCCCCTGCCGGTCACTGGTGATGTCAGCATGCTAGCTGCATAGAAGGCTGGATGTATACTCAGGCAGAGTAGGCATGTGCCCACAGGCACCTACCACTAGGAGGCACCATGACCTGTATAATTTTTTTTTAAAAAGAAGAGTAAATCTACCATCGTTTAGACCCCTGTATCTCTGGAGCCCTACAGTATGGAGCAGTGTTTCCCAAACCTGTCTTCAGGACCCTCTGTCTCGCCACTTTTTCCAGATATCTGAAGCACAGGTGATCTGTTTGCTGCTTAGTGATTGCAGGATTCAGTCTGCATTTCCCCAAGGTAATCTGCAAAATCTGGCCTGGTTGAGGGTCCCGAGAACAGGTTTGGGAACCACTGGCATAGAGGGACATAGAAGGGATCATTGGAAAGGCCAAAGTACTCCAGATTTCTGAACCTACAGGCTCCTGAGACATAAACCCTGGCTGAATGCTGACGTCACCCGCTCTCAGACGACCCACGTTAGTAGCTGTCCTGAGCGAGGAAGTCGGTGGATTGGTTCTGCGCATGCGTGTGTCACTCTGATCCACTGTTCTGCGCAGGCCCATGTAACGCGTGTACAGAGAGTAGGCACGTTATGAGCAACATCCAATTTGCATACCCTACACAAATGCTTGAAAAAGCTGCAGTCTTCAGCATGTCGATAGCCCCAAGCTGACAGGGAAGACCACCACATGCAAGGGAGAAAAGGTGAGTATTTGCAGCTCAAAAGAAGAAAAAGCCATTTTATATTAGTGTTCCTTTAAAAATCCAGCTTGGTAGGGGTCCCTGAGGACGGGGTTGGGAAACATAGGTGCACAGCATAGCCAAAATACACAGCATTTTTGTAAGCTGTGGTTAAAGACCAACAGGAGTATACTTAGGGCTGCTTATAGAAAATGCCCCCAAAGGACTCTAACAGCCCATACACCTGCAAAGTATGCATGGCGAGAGCAGGCTCTGGGCCCGGGTAGCACCCGAGTCGTGCAGCAGTGATGTGAGGGCTCCCCAACTCTCAATACAGGCCGCTGTAAGGGGGGGGGGTCTTTTCCCATGTTACCCTGCATTGTATCGCAGAAGCTCGGTGCTGAGCTGTTCCTGGATGCCAGTCCGCGTCCTCTTCAGGTACTTGGGGGAGATCGCCAGGTGCCTGCGGTGAGTCTCCACCATCAGGCAGGAGTATCGGCTTTTCACCAAGCGGCTGGCATCGGCGAAGGAGGGCAGCTCCAGGCAGGACAAGGCCTCAGGCTGCCCACCTTGAGATTCCGTCACAGTCTGGGCTTCAGCCATGCTCTGCTAGTGCTCTCCACATGTCGACCACTAATGATGACGTAGAATGGCACCGCCGGGCGTGCTTATCGCTCACCCACACGCATTTCGTTCCCTAGGGCACACCGCGTAATAAAAGGCATATAGACAAATACTCCAAAACGGAATATCTAGGGATGGCAGGAGAGCTATCCGGCACGTTGTATTTGCAGTAACTGAGCGATATACAGATATTCAACAAAGATATAAATATGTAGTGGGCTTCAGCATAATGGCCACTGAGCTAAAGAGCCGCGATGTCTCTACGCGTTTAGAACTCAGCTACTAAGACGTGCGTATCAAGTCTCGGTCTCGGTATTTACTTCAGCCTATCAAATGCCAAGTGTGCAAGAGGGTGTGTTCATACGTAAACGGGGCTGTCCGTGAATATTAACCCTTTCGTGGTAATTGGCAAATATTTAGGTACCAATATTGTGAAGGCAGACGCGAAGTGCTTGTGGTCTAGTATTTAGCAACTGTTTTGGAATGGAAAATAGCTTTAGGCGCTTGGTGTTGATGTTGCTCTGGTGTTTATGATGTGGGTGGTTCTTGGAGTTGTGCGTTAAAGGGATACTCTATTAAAATCGAGCCCCACCTGCTTTTTTGCCTCAGCAGCATCTGCCCAATTATTTTATTTGCATTGTTTTTATCTAGTGATTTTACTCACTTTTTGTCGCTCGCCACGTGCTGCTCCTCCTCTTCAGCTTCTCATTTCAGGTATCTCTGCAACTTTGCTATGCAATTTGTGTGGCTACAAAACTGTGTAGCGTAGTATCCGGAAATTGTGCATCACTCGGGCCTTCCGTGCGGTATGTGCGCAGGTTCTGTAGCGCCTGCCCAGAATGATGGAGCGGAGCTGCACACGCTTTCGTAGTTACAATCCATCGGCTGCCTCAGAACGCTTGCTATTGCGGGTGGTCTCCGAGAAGGTGACCGCACACTCTCTGTATGCTGACATCACTAATGACCGATCTGGTGACCGGAAGCTGGGAAATTCAAAATCCCGGCTGCTGGGTTGCGGCGGAAACTCCTCCACTTCACCTTGCGTTTTAAGCCAAACAGGGCAACATTCGTTAGTGTATCACTCTATTCACATCCTGACCACTTTAAAAAGATGAAGTGGTCAGGATAAGTACAGTGTTCCTTTTAATTCCCGGGTTTCTTTTATAATGTAATATGCCACAAATTCTAATTCCCTTACATTTCAAATGGGAAATTCTGAATAAGGAACTATACTTCTCCTGCTAAAACTATCTTGGCTCAACTAAATTTACATGCTCTTTAACCCTTCCCCTGGAGCATACATCCCGGCAGTTGGGTACCACAACAGGAACATTTACACTACACAACACTACATTTACCTTGTGGCTCAGTCAGCCTAATGGGTGACTGAGCATCATGGGAGATGTAGTTCCCAAAACATCAGGGAGCCAAGGTTGCTGACCCCCGGTCTGGGCATTCACTGATGAGAATGCCAGAAGCACTAGATATATGAGCTTATAAATCCCTAAGGCGCCACACTCGGTGAGTGCAATTTATTGCTGTTTTATCATGCTGGAAACCCTATAGAGTTACACTATGAGAGGGTCGTCTCTCTCGCTCTGATTTGCATTTCTTTGAATAGCTTTACATTATAAAGAAGGGCTGAGCCACCCTTTAGCTGGCCAGAGGCGATACATCCCAGTGCCGGGTCCATTTAGGCTCTGTCGAACGTGAGTCGTACTCTTATAATCTCGGCACATATTTAATTAGCACTATGGCAATCAGCTTTATTATTTGTATGCTTTGTCTTTTCTGTTTTGAGAGTCAACAGAAAGACTAACAAGAGAGTACCATCAACATTTGGAATATAAATACTTCCTTTTATCTTCACGAATATCGCACTATTGTTATGCACTTGTGTGCATTATTATTATTATCCTTTATTTATATAGTGCCACATATTCCGCAGTACTTTACAAGTTCAGTGTACAAGGAGTTGACACATTAGAATACCACACATGGATGATATGGCCTGATTCAGGGGGACCCTGTTCCCAAGGGAACTTACAAACTATGAGATGTACAAGTATTTTGTGAGGTAGGCGCATTCATAACGTTAGGTGTCTTGCCCAAGGACACTTGCTGGTGGCGTCTTCTGAGTGGGATCGAGTCGTCTTTCCCTGATTGTAGCGATAATCAGCGACCTGGTGGGTAGGTTGAACCCACTTCTCGGAAAGTTGAGACTTCTCCACAGTTGTACCGGAGGGATTTGCCGAACGGGACCTTGACTTGCTTCTCCACGGACAAAGGGTAGAGATGTTGCCACTGGACTCCACAGCCAATATTGTGTGGTAGGCAAGTGTGTACCGTTAGGTGTCTTGCCCAAGGACACTTACTGGAGAGGTGCTCTGGCTGGGATCGAGCCTGTGACTCCACGGTTATAGAGCAGCAATGATACCTCTACTCCATCCAGTCGGTACGTCAATTGTATGCCATGGTTATACACAGCTATATGCCACTATTTCTGTGCCTTTTTGGTTAGATTTGTTGATTTCTAAATTTAGAGCTTGATTTAAATCCATCGGCCGTTTTTTTTTATTATTATTAATTTTTTCAATAATTTTTTTTTTTAAAAACAAATATCGTCAGATTCAGTTGTCAAAATTCAGCTGGAGACGATATTAAAAAATGCAGCACGCCTGAAGAAAGGTTTGCTGAAAAATGCCCCAAAAAGCTTATTTTCAGTCAGCATCATATAGATTTGAACCTTTTAAAAATGTCTCACACAATATTCTGATGTCTAATAAAGATTTGAGTCTTATTTTCTCTTGTTTTCTGCCTGAAAATCCATTTTGAACAACCTTTTTAGTATTTGTAAATTTTGGGGGGAAATTGGCATATGGATAAATTCCAAATGAATCACTAAAGCTGCTATTTCCATTGAAAAACACAGAGAGAGACAATATTTGAGGCAAAGTTTTTGGTGGGAATCGAAATGCTGGTAAACCCATACTGGAATCGCCCAAACTTAAAAATGGAGGAAATATGGCCAAAAAAAGGCCAAGTTTTGAGTAGCGGGCTGGATTAAATCTAGGATTAAGTTTGCTGTCAACTAACTAGGCATCTCTATATAGTAAAAAAAAATAATAATGAGGCCTGGACCAATTGATGTTTTTATTATTTATATTAAAAATAGCATCAAACCTGGTACAAATTTTATGAATATGTAACATTTAATTTAAGGGGTTATACAGATTAAGCACTGGTGCTATATAGAAATAATGGCAGATTTCCTATGAGTAGTATGTTTGATCAACTACGGTGAAAAAACTATGGAGAGTTCTTTCTTTAGGGAAGTTCCACCATAGTTTGCATCGTTCTTTACATCGTAGTTTCTGCCGAAGTCGTTCAGTGTAGATTTCGCACTAATTGCCATGTTGTGTCAATCAATGTTGTGTAGCATTGTCCTTAACATTGGTTTTCTTATTATTTCATTTGAAATTCAAGGAGATTGCTACTTAAGTCACCAAAGTATATTCACTGATGTTGCAAACAATGCTGAGTAGAGAATAGCCACAGTTTAATCATTTTGCTGAAGAATATTGGTGGTGTCATTGCTCAGCGTTGTGTGAAGTGCAGTCACCTGCCATAGCTGAAGTTTGCTCTAAGGCTCGGATCAGACGAGCGCACTGATCACGTCCGTGTTGCCGCACATTTGTACGTCCGTTATAGCATAGAATTATGACCAATGGAGCCCCACACACAAAGTACGTCGGAATGGAACTGCGGACGCATAACGGACGCGGCAAACGGACGCAGGTTAGGCAAGAACGTAAATCCGCTAGAACGGACGCACAGAGTGCGCTGCGTCCGCAACGTCCGCATAGCTTTGTGTGTGAGTGATGGAACGAAGTCAGACGGGCTGCATTTATGACGTCCAGCATTTTGACGGACAAAATGTTTTTCATATTCATTTATTTTCCCTTCTACATCAGTCAAAAATAACGTCAGTCACAAAAACGGACCGTGTGGCCACTACCTTGTAGTCAGTCAGAAAGTACGTCCGTTGTGCACGTACACACAGGCCGCACAGAATGCGCTCGTCTGACCCGAGCCTAAATAGTCAAAAACCAAAGAAGTTGCAACAACATTGATTTTTGTTGGCATAGTGGTCTTTGCTAAAATACTGCTTAGTGAATAGCCCTTTCAGTAATTTTTCTGTAGATGTGATCCTTGCTAAATGTGGATGCCTTTCCATATTAGATGTTGCTCCACCTCAGTACACCATGATGCTTTTGCGTGTTAGAATCCATGCAGATGTTAGGCATTTTTTTTCTGGAGTGTTATACAGTGATCAGCCATAACATTAAAACCACCTGCCTAATATGTAGGTCCCCTCGTGCTGCAAAAACAGCTCCGATGTCCATACTCCACAAGACCTCTGAAAATGTCCTGTGGTATCTGGCACCAAGACATTGGCAGCAGATCCAGGAAGTTGCTAGGCGGGGCCTCCACAGATCACATTTGTTTTTACCCACAGATGTTCAATCGGATTGAGATCTGAGGAGTTTGGAGTAACACCTTGAAATCTTTGTCGTGTTCCTCAGCCCATTCCAGACCATGTTTTGCAGTGTGGCAGAATGCATTATCCTTCAACGCTCCCTTAAGACTTTCCTATTTAGGGAAGCCTACCACCCGACTCACTGACGCAACCAGTCCATCACTCTCACCTTGCAGTCCATCACTCCCACCTTGCAGTCCTCTCATCCTGTTTCCACCCCCAACCCTTCTAGATTGTGAGTTCCCACGGGAATAGGGCCTTTGTCTCCTCCTGTACCGGTTTGTCAATTGTTGTTCAGTCTCAGTGTATTGTAACTGTCTATATTGTGCCCATTGAACAGCGCTGTGGAATATGCGGGTGCTTCATAAATAAAGAATAATAGTAATAAAAGAGGCCACTGCCATCAGGAAACACCTTTGCCATGAAGGGTGTACTTGGTCTGCAATAATCTCTAGGTAGGTGGTAGATGTCAATGGTGTTCTGACACCTTTCTATAATGAACAGACAGTATTGAGATTGCAACAATTTGAGCTTGTCTGTGTGATCGGACCAGACAGGCTAGCCTTCACAAAACTTGTGCATCAATGAGCCTTAGGTGCCCATGACTCTGACATCGGATCGCTGATTGACCTTCCTTGCACCACTTTCGGTTGGTACTAACCTCTGCATTCCAGGAACATACCTCAAGACTTGCCGTGTTGGAGACGGTCTGACCCAGTCATCTAGCCATCTTTATATAGGAGAATTCAGGCCATGGATTGCTCTGAGTTCTTGCTCTAGCAGTGTGTATGCAATCAGTTACAAGTTACAGCATACATGGTTTAATGTACAATACGAATGCACGGACTTTCTGCATAACCAACTTTGTACAGTAGGTGGTGCTATAGGGTAAAATTATTTCCATACAAAAGCTAAAAGTCTCAATAAAAGGACAAAACAAAGTAAAAGACCTTACCAAAGTATAGGTTCCCACGATCTGAAACCTCAACCAACGGATGTGGACATTTCATTTTAATCCACATGTGGTTCTCTTGGTTTTTCTGACGTTTGTATACCGATTAGAGGAGTTGTTAGTTTTCATGTCTTGTTTTTGTTGACTCCGCATCAAACATATTTATTTTGCCAAAACATTTTAAATATGTACACAGGCCTGGGCTTTAAAACCGCTGGTTAACTAATTTGCTGTTGGCTTCAGTTATAAAAGTGTCTTGCTCATCAGGGGAATAAAATGTTCACGTAACAGTGAATACAGTATGTTCTGTAAATTATTATTATATATATGCACCAAATGTTATTCTGATCACGTAGCAGTAAATATGTTGTGTAAATTATTATTATATATATGCACAAAATGTTATTCTGATCACGTAGCAGTAAATATGTCATATATGCATGAGTTATGCTGACATATTAACTAGTTGTATTAAATAGTCCCTGCAAGAATAAATTAAAGTTAACCGTTAACTTTGCTCATTGTCCTGTCACTTAAAGACTCAGGGGGTTATTCAGAGAGCACCGAAATGTTGCCGAAAATGCCGCCGAGCCGCTGATCACAGCACAGACTAGCTGCCAGTAAAAGCTGACAAGCTGACAAACGGGGTAAAAAAATCAATACAATTGAAAGTGTCAAAATTGAAATGCTGTTTGCAAAAAACTACTGAACGAAAAATGTCTGGAATTTACATCTAAGGTCCTATGAATGATAATAAAAAAAGGTCTGTTACAGAAAAAACGCTTTAAAAAAAAAACGGAAAAAAATTTGCAGAAAAAAAAATCCCGAAAAATGCCTAAAAGATACTAAAAGAAATTCTATAAATAAAGAGAATTTTTACAGCAGATTAAAATAATAAACGGTTTATTAGATATTGGATTAAGACGAGAATATTTTTAACATTGAAGCCTATGGGATTCTCCTGAATAAACCTGCCAAATGAAAACCCTGAACAGCAAAGCATTTCAGCAACTTTTCTCTGCTGTTTGGTGTTCTCTGAATAGACAAACCATTGCTTCTCTATGGGGGATTTCACTGCCTTCGAACAGGCACCGTACTTGCAGGCAGTTCGCCAAAATTGGGCGAACTGCCTGCTCTCTGAATAGCTGAATGGCCCCGAAATGTCACCGTACGGGGAAATTCCTTGTTCGGGGACATTTCGGGGCCAGATCGGCTCTCTGAATAACCCCTTCAGTGTAATAACAATTTACATTTAATACTTATTTCAGTCCTTAAAAGTGCATTTTGCTTACATTTAGTAAAACCATTGCTGTCACTCAGTTCTAGTGTTATGCTGCTGGGATGAATGACAGCTGTGAGTGGAAAAACCATCCTACACAACGATCCTCCGTTCACTCAGTTTACCCGATAGACTGCCAGCATGCCGACTGATTAGCATGCCACCATCACCTCTGAGGTGGCCCTCTTGCAGCTCTGGCCATAAACATGGTTAAACATGACAGCATCCCGGCTCTAGATCGAGATAAGCAACCCACTGCGATATCATGCAAGGCATGAGACATTGCATTGGTCGTTAAAACCAATGCGGTATCCATCTCCAGATGGGATAACGTGGGCCGGTACAGGCGCAATATATAAGGTACGTATAAAATACCCCCTTATTCTCTGTGTCTGTAATAAGCTGCAACATCCATTTTTCCTTTATCATGCTTTCAGAGTTCATGATCAGTGGATTCCTTTGAATAAACATTGTAATTGATTACTTTATTTGCTCTCTTTGTCTCATTCACAATTTCCAAAATCGAGAAGAATTCTAATTTCTTTTAGTACAAATGATTGCATTTTATTAGATGATTTTGACGGACCTGACAATGGTTTTACCCACACAAAGGGATCTTTTTCAAGGCTATGGTATGCAGTTTACAAAGAATGAATGTTAAATGTATTCATGTGATTATCTCGTATATTTACATTGTTATAATATGTAATAAAACATATTAATAAATGTTCACAAATTCACCTGTTTATAAGTATGCATTATACAAAATAACAAAGAGTTTGGTGGACATCCTTTTTATTTATTTTGTTCTACTAGCGAAGACCTCAGCATTCATTCTGCAGTTCTTTAAAGGTAAAACAGAGAAGAGCATGTATACAGTAGACATCTGCAATTTGTTTGGCAAGAAATTGTAACTCGTCTTAATTTTTTTTGGAATATTCCAAAATACGAATCGGTATGATATAAAAAACATAAACAAACCAAAAACCTAATAGGATGAAAAACATAACGAAACGAAAAAATTACGAAATGACACATAGCAAATCAGTTAATTTTGCTTCAATTTGTTTTGTTACTGCTGCAATTACTTCCCTATTCTATAAACTATAAATAGTATCACTCTTTATCTGGTTATCTATCCATTTTGTATACATACTGTATATATTTTTCTATCACGATCTGAATCAATAACTTAACAAAACCTTCTGAAACAAAGTGTAATGAAACGAAACAGCAGAGAAACGTATTTCTTTTTGTCCGAAATGATTTCCATTAAAAACAAAATAAATTTTTCGGCTGTGCACATCTCTAGTGTACATAATAATCTAAGGGCCACATTACATTCTTGACGGTAACGTTACCTGCCATCTCTACCGTGTCACGACAACTACGTGCGCCGCGGCGAAAGACGCCGTGTTAAGCATCTCACTATCTGTCTATCCTAGACCCAGATAATGACTACGCAGACAACAATCCCCCGCGCGCTTACCCAACCGTTCCGGCAACGTCTCCGCTCGCAACAGTCACGTAGAGCATGATGAAGTGGTCCCAGGATTGCAATGCCGTACCCGTCTTCTCTCGATCTGGGGGTAGCGACTACATGTCCCACAATCCTTACACCCACTTTCTTACTCTATTCGTTATGCTGCCACCAGTTCTCGCAAACACTATGCGCACCGCAGCGAAAGACGCAGGGTTAAGCAATTCACTATCAGTTTATCCTAGACCCAAATAATGACTACGCGGACAACAATCCCCGCGCGCTTACCCAACCGTCCCAGCGACCGCAACTCACACAATCTAGTAGATACTCAAGCTTAAAACAAAGGCAATAATCCAGCCCTTCCAGTTAACGTGGATCGAATCAGTCAGAAGCAGAACTTAATAAATTGTATTTATTATGATAAAAATTATCTCAGTGCATTTGGTACAGAAAAAAATGGATATGATAAATCAATTACACAGAAACAGCAAGAAAATAAAACGGGCAAAACACATAGCTTTACTTACACGTCAATAAGCTAATCAGACCGTTGTAACTCCGGGGGCTGGAGATGGAAGCATGGACAAATCATCACGTAGAGTGAACCCCATTAGACCCGCAGCAGCCACATGGCGTGCTCCAGAATATATAGGGTCTCCTGGTCATTCAAAAAAAACCATAAATGGTACAGCCCCCTGCACTACATGTCCCAGCATTCCCCTTTCCTGGGCACGCTCAGTGCGCTTCTTCGATAATTTTTATTCCCTGGTCTATCAATCATCTCCCAAAGACCACCTCTAGTGATTAAAGGATGTGATAGCTTCTTTGAAAGGCATGACCACTTACAACTTGGTGCCATGCCGTCTGCAATGTGCCCTGTCCCTGTGCAATTGCCCCTCCCACCTGCTGAGCAGAACCAAAAGGCTAATTTCTTTTATTCACACCTTCGATGACTTCACAGAGAAAATGGTCACTGACCTGTTAATTGCTTCCTCCAGCAGGCTAAAACGCAGGAATTGATTATTATTTAGGACAGCGGCGCAAAATGGCCTGGTATCTATAGATAGCCATAGATATAAATATGTCTATTTAATACATATCGCGGTAGATATACGGATCTAGTCTGCCACATACCGCATATTACAATCCAAGCGCAAACGGGTTAAGTAACCCATTTGCGTTTGGTACCTTGCGCTTTTCAGCATGAGGTTACTTTACTTTGTGCTCCCTATACTTAATGGGCTATATAACAATTTTCGCACAAAAAGCCTCGCGCAAAGCAAAACTTTTTGCGCCAAGCGTTAAACTTTTGCACGCGCAAATCACTGCTGGAATTACAATCCTCGTGGTTTTTTTCTTCCGCCGATCAATTGCGCGCGCAAACAGTACGCGCACAAATGGCGCAAAAATCTTTGCGCACACAGTTTTGCGCACCCATTCAGCCAATCAAAATTAAGAAACACACCTATCAAACGCAACTGAATTGCGTCTGCCAGAGGAATTGGAGACGGGTTCTGCGTCTATGGTGGAAAATGAGCACATATGCTACAGTAATAATACACACACACCTGCCATCATCCATTATATTGTTGCTGCATTACTTTTTATGTGCTGTTTTTTTTTTTTGGGTTAGCCAGTTTGTTCAGATTTGCCGTTAGCACTGCAGCAGCTTTTAGGAGTTGCTAAAATTATGCGCGCAAAGGCTATGCAGTAATCACTGCGAATAGATTGTAATACCACCCTCGTACCAGCGCACATTCGCGCTCACAATTTCAAGTATAGGACGCGCGAAGTACAGTAAGCTCGCGCAGGGTTTGCGCAGGTTCACCTGCCTTTAGACGATTGCGCACGGTTGTTGCGCTGACTATGTAATATGGCATTCAGCGCAAAAGGGTTTATCCCTCGCGTTAATGTTTTTCTGCGCCGACGCAAACATTTGCGTGAAGATTGTAATTTAGCCCAACATGGGGAGCGCAATCTACTAGCGCTGATTAACGTTTGACTGTGGTTAGCAAAATGTTAACCACAGCCAGTACTTGGTGTTAACGGATTCCGCTTCTACAGAATCCGTTAACACCAGCTTAAAAATAAAAAAACAGAAGCGTATACTCACCTCCTGTCCCGCAGCGAGGACCGTGGCTCCAACTGCCTCCTACGGCCAACGGGAGCAGGGAAAGACTGGGTGGAAAAAGTCCCCCCAGTCTCTCCCTGCGTATCACTATGCCGACCGGCCGGATCTCGCGAGGCGAGATCCGGCTGGTCATGTGACTGGCAGGGGGAAACTCAATGGAGTCCTATGGACTCCATCGAGTGGATGCTCGTGGCTGCGCTCAGCGCTGCCGCGAGCATCCCGGGGGTTAATGCACGATAACAATGCAGGCAGCATTTTTTGCGCCTGCATTGTAAAACGCGGGCGCAAGGGGTAAAACTGCGGGCGCAGTTTTTTCTCCCTTGCGCCCGCGTTTTAACACTAGCAGGGTTATTCAGAGAGCGTGAAAAGCAGGAGAATGACTGGAGAATGAAAAATTCTAGGTCAAAATAGCCAATTTGGAAAGTGAGATGAAAGGGAGAGTTTTTCTGGTTTGGCTATCTTGACCTAGCATTTTTCATTCTCCAGTCATTCTCCTGCTTTTCATGCTCTCTGAATAACCCTGTAGGATTGCAATTTAGCCCCTAAAATGAGAAAATTGATGGTATTTAAAGGGAAACAGGACAAAGCTAATGGAGCTCCTTATTGTGATTGTGATTTATATATTGTCAACATATGCTGCAGCACTCTACAATTGGGAAAATAAAAACGTTTTGGTATATAACAAATAGAGGATCCTGGCACTGGGATAACAATTTAACAAAGGAAGCTTGTAATACACGTGTTCTCCCAGATGGCTTGTAATATATGTCGATGATTCTAAATATATACTGTGTATATATATACACACACACATTCTGTTTACCAGGACAGATTGCACATATGAGATTAACTAATATTATGCAAAATTGCATTAGATGTAAAAGATTGGATTCCACTTAGTTGCATCCACTGTAATTTTTATCTAAGTTTCTCACATATTTCTCTTTTTACACTGACTCTTTCCCCTCTCCTCTCAATAATGTTTTAGTTTCTCCTGGTCTCCTTATCTTTTACTATAACGCTCCTCTCATTCTCCTACTTTCTTCCCACAATTGCCACACCTCTCCCACCCTTCTTTCTTCCATACTCTCCACCCAATTTCTCTTTTCTCCACTGATACTTTGTTCCCTTTCATTCAAATTGCAGTCTACATCTTTCTCACTAAAATATCACTCATACCCTTACTAGACCATGGGCCATATTACAATCCTCACGTTAAAACGGGGGCACGAGGAAGAAAAAACTGCGCCCACAGTTTTCTGCCTACCGCCCCCGTTTTAATGTGAAATTACAATGCAGGCGCTTAAAAAGCTGCCTGCATTGTTAGCGGGCGCTACACTGAGCGCCGCCGCAAGAGTTTCCCCCTGCCGGTCACATGACCTGCCGGATCTCACCTGGCTCATCTTCCCTCCCCAGTATCTCTATCAGTCAAAGTACCTTGTGGTTCTATTTTGGGTCCCCTTCTTTCCTCAATGTATGCCACCTTTCTTGGTGATCTAATGTCGTCATTTGATTTTCTTTATCACCTCTTCACAGGTGACAGCCAAATCTACCTCTCCTGTTCCTGGTGTTTGTAAGTGACCACTTGCTTCTTTTCAAAGTATAGTAGCTGTTAGTTTCCAATAAACTGACAGTTATGCCAAAGATTTAGACTCTGCCCGCATAGGAGCTTGATCTATTAACAGCTGGAGCCGTTAAGTATAATGACCCAAGCTGATACCTTAACATATAGGTCGGAATAGGGTCCTCATTGTATATAGCTGCAGCTTATAATGGCAGTGTCAAGTTTCCACAAATTTCCAGCCCTGAGCCATATGGTGCGCCGATCTGGGCAGCTCTAACCCCTCTCTGGGTGCCCTGTGTCAGGCAGTTTATAAATATTTGTAATAGTGTCATAGAGAATTACCATTTTAGGCGACCAAATTGTAGAGTTTGGCTACAGTCATGGACTGCATTAGATACCGATTTCTGTGAAATGTATCACATGACAATATTAGAACTTTATGAAGTTGAGGTGTGTCTTATGTTAGTCACAAGCTTCAAAGACTGATCATTTTATGAGTTACATTTTTTTTATTGAGTTGGTATGTTCTTACCATTGATTTATGATCTTTTATAACATAGATCTTGGTTTATCCAAGTTCCACCTTGACTTTGAGCATCATACAATGAAATCTGATAATCCTTTCTTTAATGTTAGGTGTCCAGACCAAGACCTTTTAACCCTTTCGCTGCTGAGGCATTTCACACCTGAGTGCTGAGCTCATTTTTACTGGTTTCGCTCATCATGTTTAAGCGCGTTTTGAAGCCTTATTTTATAATATGACCCAGACATATTATATATCGTTCTTTCCGGCAGACTCGGCAGATTCATAATATATCATTATTATATGTATACGTTGTGGCAGATTAGACCTGTATTTCTATCTATATAAGGGTCTGCCTGTATATATGTCTCTATCTGCCGGTTCATCCATATCTCCTCTCCTCCATATAGAGTTATATTCATATTTGTGTCTGACCATTTGGTAAGTATATCCCTGTGTCCACAGCTGAAATGTAATCAAAATGTTTAGCTTTCTCCCTTGGGGGGAGGATATAACACGTAGCTGTAAAAAGGGAATTTCTTTGTACACTAACATAGAAAATCACACCTTGGCAGCCAGGTCGGCCCCAAGAGATGGGGACCCAATCTTCAAAGACAGGAAGCACATCCTTGATCTCTAAGGGGGGTCTGGAGGGAAGAGGGACGCCTTTAGGCAATTAAAGATTAATTGACAAGCTTACTGAGCATGCTCCAGAGAGGGGCACTCTGGGGATTGTAGGCAAAGGCTCTGCCAGCTAGGAGGCTGGACGTAGAAAAAAGCCAGCCCTATATATATTCTGAATCAAGCATGGCTCAGGGCTGATCACTTGGGGCACCTTCTAAAGAGGACTGATCGGTCCATGTCCTACCTCCAGGCCCCAGGAGGCACCGATGCTAGCTACTGATTATTCCGTCGTAAGTAAGGCTCTGTGATTAACACCTTTTTCTTTATATTTTGCTGTGTAGTGTGTAAGTAATTGATTTATTCTAGTTATAAGTTTTTATGTAACTAAGCACTGATTTTTTCTATCATAAATAAACAAAAAGTATTTAAGTTTTGACTCTGGCTGATGAAATCCACGCTAACTAAGAGATTGGGAGTATTGCTATTTGCTTTAAGCTCGGTTATATATAAGAAATTGCGTGTTGCGGTCGTCAGGAAACAGCAGGGAATTGTGGGATCCGTAGTCACTGTCCAAGTCCAGGATAGTGCGGCTGCTAAGCCCTGCGTCTCCTGTTGCGACGCGCGTAGTGTCTGTGAGGACTGGTGGCAGCGTTACTAATAGAATAAGAAAGTGAGCTCCAGGATTGTGAGAGACCTAGTTATTATGCGCTTCAGGAGAAGATTTGTACTGCGTTGCAATCCTGGGATCAGTATATCTCGCTCTACGTGTCTGCTGTGAGAGAAAGTGCGGCCGGGACGGGTAGAGAAGCGCTCGTGATTATCTGGGTCTAGGATAGACAGATAGTGAGCGGCTTAACCCGGCGTCTTTGCGCAGCAGCGCGCGTAGTGGGTCATGACATACGTCATGTCCTGTCTGTATATTATAACAAAAAATGAAATAAAATTAGAATTTTCAAAAATTTACAATGTGTAAAATGTTTTTTTTCAGATTTTAACATTCAAGCATTTGAAGTTATATTTTCTATGGGTTGCGCTTGTTAAACAAATTAGAAATAAGGGTCTCGTTACTTTTTTTGGGGGGGGAAATGACGTGATTTTTAACAAACGCACCCCATACAAAAATCGTTAGTGCAGCATCATTGTTCACATTATAATTGAAATGGGAACAATATTGCTGCATTAACAAAAAAAACTTGTTTATTTTTTTTCATTTTTTTTTTTATATATTTTTATTTAGATTTTTATTTTTTATTAACTTTTACATGCTCTGGCCGATCCAACAATACCAAACTATAACCCCTAGCTGCCACGGATCTGGAGATAGGGGGTTCCAATGAACCCCCATATCTCCACCATTGGTGGCAACTAGGGGTTAACTCCAGGACTTGCTATGCACGATGATGCCAGTCATCAGGGGGAGTTCCCGGAAGCTTTGCCGACATCCAAGATGTCGGCCAGCTCCGGGAGAGGATCACGATTCGGTGCTTTCCGGTGCCAAATCGTGATCCGGCATCCAAGGGGTTAAAGCCAGGCACGGTTTGGAAGGGCAGGCTGTGCCCTTCCAAACAGTGCCTGCCTTTAGCCGCTGGACCCCGGCAATCTGGAGGGAGAGAGGTCCAAAGGACCTCACCCCTCTCTTTCAGGCACCTCCTCTACACTCGCGGGGATGCGCCTGAAATAGATGTCATCGCGCCGCAGCGATGACATCTATCTTCCCCGGGGTCCCGGAGTGCTGGGCTGACATGCAAGATGTCAGCCCGCACCGGGGGGGGGCCAGCAATCAGCCAGCCGGCTGATTGCTGCCTCCTGTGCTAGGACGCGCTCAGCGCATCCATAGCACAGGAGGTGCACTTGGCAGGACGCGCTGAGCCTTAGCAGCCAAGTGGTTAAGATCCAAACTGCTTGTTTGTCCATTCTACATTCCAACGCACTGTGGTATAACTCAACATGCAAATACTTTCTTCTTCCCCTTCTTATATGACACGTGTGTTCCATAAAGCTGCCTTATCGCCTGACTTATGTCTATGAGCTTTCCGTAATTTTGAAAACTAAAGCATTTCCTGCCTGTCTCCCTTTTTGATATAATCTGTATTCTTCTCCTCCAAGGAAATCTCTCTCCAATATCTCCACAGTGCCCACTGCCCATGCATTTGGAAATACACCAGGATGCACTACGAAGACCACTTAAAACTCATAAGTACTTACAACAACCATATTTTTTTGCATATTTTCTACTATTTTGTAAAAGAGGTTATATTTTTAAAATGTTTAAACAAAAATGTCACCTGGGGCAAATGGGCTTTGTTACAGGTCATCCACTCAGCTGGGTTAAACTAGTAGCAGCACAATTCCACGGCATCATTCCTCGCTTTCTTGTATTTAAAACACATTAAAAAGTTCCACAATCTGCACCATTCATCTTGGGCACTAGGCCTGGACTGGCCTCCCGGGCTGATCGGCCACTGGTCTCCTGAGCCAGTCGACATAATCAGCTGCCCGGTGAGGCAGCCTAGGCCAACTGTACAATAGGGCATAGGGCGGCAGATGTCACGCAGTGCGCCCTGTGAACTAATGGGGCTGGCCACGATTTTGAAGTCCGCAGGGCCACAGCTCCTCAGTAATGTGCATTGAGTATGAGGGTGTCACAGAGCTCCACAGTAATATGCGGTGTTTATGAGGGTGTCACAGAGCTCCAAAGTAATGTGCGATGTTGATGAGGGTGTCACAAAGCTCCACAGTAATTTGCAGTGTTTATGAGGGTGTCACAGAGCTCCACAATAATGTGCAGTGAGTACGATGGTGTCACAGAGCTCCACAGTAATGTGCGGTGTTTATTAAGGTGTCACAGAGCTCCACAGTAATGTGCAGTGTTTATGAGAGTGTCACAGAGCTCCACAGTAATATGCGTTGAGTATGAGGGTGTCACAGAGCTCCACAGTAATGTGCAGTGTTTATGAGGGTGTCACAGAGCTCCACAGTAATATGCGGTGTTTATGAGGGTGTCACAGAGCTCCAAAGTAATGTGCGATGTTGATGAGGGTGTCACAAAGCTCCACAGTAATTTGCAGTGTTTATGAGGGTGTCACAGAGCTCCACAATAATGTGCAGTGAGTACGATGGTGTCACAGAGCTCCACAGTAATGTGCGGTGTTTATGAGGGTGTCACAGAGCTCCACACTAATGTAGAGTGTTTATGAGGGTATCACAGAGCCTAACAGTAATGTGCAGTGTTTGCGAGGTTGTCAGAGCTCCACAGTAATGTGCGGTGTGTATGAGGTTGTCACAGATAGTGATGGGCCGAACACCCCCTTGTTCGGTTCGCATTTGAACACGAACATTTGAAAAAGTTCGGATTCGAACGCGAACACGATTCGAACTCAATGCAAGTCAATGGGACTCGAACGTTCGATTTTTAGAGTGCCCTCCAAGAGGGCATATATGCAAGATATTGGCCATAAAAGGTGTATGTGGGTCCGGGTAGTGCCCTGTGGGACAGGAAACAAGGAAAAAAAGGAAAAAAAAAAAACGTTTTTAAAGGAACTGTGATTTTTCCATGAAATAAAGGTTAAGAATAAAAACGAAAAATTCCTTCAAATATCGTGCCTAGGAGGTCCCCATAACCTGCCCGTGAAGTGGCGGATTTGTAGGATGTATAGAAACATTTAAAAATAAAAAATGACATTTCAAATGACGGTAAATGGTTTTCCTTTTAATCTATTAATAAACAACTGCTTGGGGCGGCAGCCTGTATGAAAAGAGGAGACGTTTTAGGACACACAGAACAAGTTTAGTGATTTTTTGGCTAAATTATGGTGAAATTTATGCAGGCTTTGGATGAAAGTAACAACAGGTGCATTAAAATTGGACCTTTGGTGCCAGCTAGTGCCTTCACACTGTAATCCCTCTGAGGTATTGTGGAAGAGTGCAGGGGTGGACTCTGCATTCAAATATTAAAATGATATGAATCTGGTACACGCGTCAGTGGCAGTGCACACAAATATTACTGCGCTATAGTGTATGGCAGGATGGAAGCACACCAGCAGTAAAAAGCAGTGGAATATACCAGACAGGGGCACAGAGCGAGAGTAGTTATTATAACAAAACCGGGTCAACAACGTTTAGGCATTAGTACTGCGCTACTGTATATGGTGAGAATTGGCGCACACCAGTAGCAACAGGAGGCAAACAGAACAGGCAGGGAGTACACAGAAAGAATAGTCAAATGGCAGGCAAAGCTGGCAACAGATCGGGTCCTCAGAACAAGCAGGGTCAGTAACAAGTATACAAACTGATTCAGTAAGCTAGCGATGTGGGAATGAAACTCCACGGCAAGTCAAGGTGTACAGCGCTCGCTCCTGATTTAAAGGTCCTGGCGGCTCTGCGTCATCATGCCACGCCCTGCCCCTGATCACTCACGGCTACGCCGGGTGCCGCCAGAGCTCCTGGCATTCGGCCAGCTGGTGGCACCATGCGTCCGGGGCCCCCCCCCGATCGCCACCCGGGGCCCTGGATGTCACAATATTACAACCCAAACGCGAAAGGGTTAAGTAACCAAATTTGTAAGAAGAATAATTAATGCAGCATATGATTCCGCACGAGTAGCTACGAAATTGTGAGTTGCGGTCGCTGGGGACGGTTGGGTAAGCGAGTGGCGGATTGTTGTCCGCGTAATCATTATCTGGGTCTAGGATAGGCGGATAGTGGGATGCTTAGCCCTGCGTCTTTCGCTGCAACGCACATAGTGTTCAGGGGAACTGGTGGCAGCGTAACTAATAGAATAAGAAAGTGGGCACGGATTGTAGAAACGTAGTCACTACCCAATTCAAGATAAGATTGGTACTGCGTTGCAATCCTGGGACCACATTATTGCGCTCTACGTGCCTGTTGCAAGAGAAAGTGTGCGGGGACGGATAGGTAAGCGAGCGCGCAGGGATTGTTGTCCATGCAGTCATTATCTGGGTCTAGGATAGACAGATAGTGAGCGGCTTAACCCGGCGTCTTTCGCAGCAGCGCATATAGTTGCCTTGACAGGAGGCTGCACTTGTTTGTGGATCCAGGCATCAGGTAAGTATTAGAAAGAAAAAAAAGTTTTATTTTATGTTCCAGGGGACATTTAAAAATGTCCTCGGATTTTATTTTTTTTAAAAAATGTGTCGCCTTACCTTAGCCTGGTGGTCAGTAGGGGCGCCCTCGATCCTGGTTGTGGGGGGGGGGTCTGCCGTGGCTCCCTCCCCGCGCCACCTCTCTGCCACATGCACCCGGCCGGCCAGCCCGCACAGTCGCAGCTCTGTCATCCGGTGGCCGCATGCTCCTCAAGGGATCCTTGGGAGTCCCTGGCAGGCTGCCCTCTACAGTGCCTGATTAGAGGGCCTCGTCTGCCTGATGTTTTAGCAACAAGAATGTTTTATCCCATAGGCTTCAATGTTAAAAATATTCCCGTTTTAATTCAATATCTAATAAACCGTTGCTTATAATATTCTGCAGTAAAGAGTCTCTTTAGTTTTAAATTTTTTAGGATTTTTTAAGAATTTTTTAAAAAAATTCAAAATTATTTTTTTCTTTAACTTTTGGCGAACGTCCCAAAAAGTTCGATGTACGAGAACTTTCGAATGGCCAATGTTCGAATCGAACTCATGTTCGAATCGAACCGAACGCCCATCCCTATTCACAGAGCTCCAGAGTAATGTGCGGTGAGTATGAGGGTATCACAGAGCTCTACAGCAATAAATCTCACAGTAATGTGCACTGTGAAAGGAAAAAAATAAGTGGGCTGGTCAATCCAAACTGCCCGGGCCTATTTTTTGTCCCAGTCCGGGTCTGTTGGGTACGAACAGCATACACTGTTAGTATTCAACTCCACTTCATGCAAAAAACATACCCCAGAAAATATCATCTGTGCTTTCAATTCCCATCTTTGTGGGCTTCAAAGCGCAGATGGCAATATTGTGGTATGTCTTTATATTTAAAGGAACACTTTACTCATCCTGACTAGGGATGAGCCGAACACCCCCGTGTTCGGTTCGCATTCAAACTCGAACAATTTTGAAAGTTCGAGTTCGAGCTCGAACACGAACCAAACTCAATGCAAGTCAATGGGACTCAAAAGTTCGGTGTTTAGAGTGCCCTGCAAGAGGGCATATATGCAAGATATTTGCCATAAAAGGTGTATGGGGGTCCGGGTAGTGCCCTGGGGAACAGGAAACAAGGACAAAAAGTAAAAAAAAAAAAACGTTTTTAAAAGGACTGAGTTTTCCATGAAATAAGGGTTAAAAATAAATATGAAAAATTCCTTCAAATATCGTGCCTAGGAGGTCCCATAACCTGCCAGTGAAGTGGCGGATTTGTAGGATGTATAGAAACATTTAAAAACAAAAAAATGACGTTTCAAATGACGGTAAACGCTTTTCTTTTAATCTATTCATATACAACTGCCTCGGGCGGCAGTCTGTATTAATAAAGGAGACATTTTAGTACACGCAGAACAAGTTTTGTGACTTTTTTGGCTAAATTATGGTGAAACTTATGCAGGCTTTGGATGAAAGTAACAATAGGTGCTTTAAAATTGGGCTTTTAATGTCGTAAACAGTAACCCCTCTGTGGTATTGTGGAAGAGTGCAGGGTTGGACCCTGCGGTTCAAAAAATTAAAATGATATAAATATGGCACATGCGTCAGTGCAGCCAAATATTGTGCCTTTCATGGCAGCAAGTGCCTTCACACCGTAACCCTTTTGTGGTATTGTGGAAGAGTGCAGGGTTGAACCCTGCGGTTCAAAAAATTTAAATGATATAAATCTGGCACAGGCGTCAGTGCACCCAAATATTGTGCCTTTCATGGCAGCAAGTGCCTTCACACCGTAACCCTTTTGTGGTATTGTGGAAGAGTTTAGTGGTGGAGGTTTTGTGAATGCAGAAGACATCCCCGATCTATTCCATTACATCAGCATCAGGGGATTGATAGCTGCTGATCCAGGACTGATTCATTTTTATAAATGTCAGCCGGTCTACAGAGTCGGTGGACAGGCGCATGAAAGGTATTTTAATATGATAGGTAGTTTTTAATTTTTGCAATAGTGTGAAATCCCCCCCTCCTTTTTCCAGCATGGTGTCTGTTCAATTTCGTTTCCTCTCGAGGCTAGTCAGCGGGGTGATGGAAATAGATATCCTGTGTTGACTTAGAATGCCCCGCGAATCTTTGTTACATGATGTAGAAATGTATCTGTTCTGATTGGTTGTTGTATCACATTCCTATGTTGGGAGTGAAAACTGCAGGAAGTTTTTATGTATGTATAACGAACATTTCTATTGGATGATTGAAACAATAAACCAATCTGACAGACCACGGACTGATCAGATGCTAATCTGCCATATCTCGGTGTGGTTGGGTCTGTCGTCTCCTCTGATCAGAGTCGCGCAGCGCCTTACTTCATTTTTGATATATAAGAAGAAACTTGAAAAAGGTTTATGGTAATTATAATGGAAATTAGAACTTAACAGTTTGGTGTCAAAAGTGGAATTTAATAATTCAATTGTCTGATATGATTTATTTCATGTTAAACAATTGCCTATATAGATAAAAGAATTTTTGCTTCCATGGGAGGCTGTCTGTGAGAGCCACTGTGTTGTTGTAGGACGCTGTGTTTGTTTTTCTTTGTTGTTTGTTTATCTTAACTCGCCTGATAGAGAACTGTTAATGAGCGGTGACTCACTCGTTATGTTGATGTACCCCGATGAAGTTCTGGTGCTGAGTATTCGTTATGTCACTCACCCGGGAAACTGAAAGATGTTTCTAGCGTTGAGTAAATGTGTGTCTTTGTGTCCATAGTGTAGCTCTATTGTGTTCTGGAGTTCTGGCTCGTAGCATTTTATTTTAATTGATTAGATTTTGATTTAGAAACATAGAAAAATGTCGGCAGATAAGAACCTTTCGGCCCATCTAGTCTGCCCAATTACATGGATACTTTACCTGGATTTATCTTTTGTTTAGCCTTATGCCTATCCCATGCCTGCTTAAATTCAATTACTGTTTTGGCCTCTACCACTTCAACTGGAAGGCTGTTCCATGTATCCACCACCCTCTCAGTAAAATAATGCTTCCTGATGTTACTTTTATACATAATATATGATTTCTTCTTGTATATCGAATAATTTTATCTCCCATTGAGAGACAGTTTTCTTTTTCCTCTTAATTTTTTATTTTTATTTTATTGCGCGCTGCTGCCATTTTTTCTTTATTTTTTGCGGCATGTGTTTGCGCGCTGATTCTAAAGGATTTGCTAACGGTTTTTCTTTCAGATTGCATGTTTTTTTGTTTTATATTTTATTTTGTTTCTGGCCATTGATTGCGTCTGTTTATTTAAATGTTTGTCTTTACTAACTATTAATATATGTGTTTATCTTTGATGTTTTGTATTTCGTAGTTTTGATATTATGTTTTTTTATATGTAATTTATGTATAGGGACTGCTCTTAGAACGGGTTGCTTTGTTTCAGTCTTTACTGCCTTGCCTCGTGTAAAAAAAAAAAAAAAGGCACAGGAAATGGAGACAATAGGGCTTTACTTTTACAGTGACTTTCAAACGCGCCTGCTAACTTTTTTTCTCTTTCTCATACATTCATTTTTTCTCTCTTTGTTCTTTTTTTATTTAATTAATAAACTTTTTATTTGTAATGTATAATGTTATTATGTGTTTGTATAAGGATTTTTTTTCTTTGAATACTAGTAGTCTTTTAGCAGTGCAAGTTGGAGAATGGAATATGTAGTTATTTTTGTTGTTCTGTGAGTATCTATTTGGGATAATTGAACAGTATATACAAATGACATGCGTCTAATGCCTTGAATGACTGTAGTAGCAGTTGAATTCTGGAGCTGTTAGTGCTTTCTAAAACTGTAACTGTAACTGTTGTGAAATTGGGCGCGGTTTGAGTGCTTCGGCGTGCGCACAGTAGTGGAACAGAAGAAAGTAATTATGGGAGCTGGATTTACTGTAAATGGATTATAAATTGATGTATGATATATATATAAAAAAAGTAGTGTATCAAGGTGATGGGCTCAAAGTTATACATTTTCCCAAGAGAGGCGTGGTCGGTTATTTTCCTCTGGTCTTTGTTTGAGTCCAGCACTAAGGGATTGACCACACCTTAATATAGGTTATATGTTTTGCCAAAATGGCTGACTGAGATCATTTACAGTGTTTGTAACTTGTATAATGGAATATATATATGAAGGTTCATGTTTAGTTGTTTGGAATCTAAGAGGATGAAGTGATATAAAGCTGAAGGATTTGAGTGAAAGTTTAAAGGAAAGCGCCTACAGGTTTAGTAGCGCTGTACAAAGGAATTTAGGCAGATTTCAAATAAGAGAAGGTGGTTTTTTGGTTTTATTTTAGTTGACTAAGGAAGATGGAAGGTTGTAGTTTGGTATCTGAGTATTGTTTGATTTGTTTTCTTTTTCTGCAGTGGTAGCCAGATGTCTAGTATTATTTTTTTTTGCTGTCTGATGTTTTTGTCTTTTGGTGTGAAGTGCAATAGCGTATAACTTTGCCTCCATTGAATATTCTTGGAGGGAATAAAACAGGTTGTAAAATAGCTGCACAAACACCTCACGTTTGAATGTTTGTTTCTAACCAATATTCTTAAAAAAGATTATTGATGTTTATTAAGAATCTTTTTCTCTGAGTTTCCTCTGAGAACTTTGTGCTAATTAACACGTCAAGTTTTAAACATGCCCTTCTATACTGCTTTCCCAGTTCATGATATTTTTGTTGTGTTTTTTTATTTGAATTGAAGTTCACATTCTTTCCTAGTCTCCTCCATTTTGTCTCACTCATGACCCCTCCTCTCCTCTGTGTTGTCTCTCTCATGACCCCTCCTCTCCTCCGTGTTGTCTCACTCATGACCACTCCTTTTCTTTGTGTCCAAAAATGTGTTGCATTTTTTTTTCTCCATTTTAAAAGTATTTTAACCATATGAATTTTAAAGTTTTTTACAGGTTAATAATACATTTTTTTCCCCAAGTTTTTACTTTAGGTGAACATTACCCATGCATGCCAACTTTGCTCAAGCTATATGGAAGATTATGTGATACCAATATTGATAAAGCTGTTGGAATTGAAGGAAATTTACTCAAACACACTATCATTTCACATTGCAATGTTACATCAACCGGATAATAAGGAATTATCAGACACCAGGCAATAAAACAATCCTAATTTATCGACAACTCATCAATAAATCATGTGATTAAAGAAGATCATTGATTTGGAAATAAAACTTAAGACATATCAGTTTTACAAAACTGTTATTTTCAACCAGTAAGACAGAAGACAAAGAAAGAAGATAATGTATTTTTATATTCTGATGTCGTCTAAGTGATAATTATTTTGTGTCTTTTATTATTTTATATTTTATTATTTTTGTTGTTTAGTTACAATCAATATTGTTCAAATTCCCTGACACATTTAGGATTACTGAAGATCACATCCAATTAAAATTAGAGTTAATTAATGTATTTAGGAACATATAATTTAATGCATTTGCATGCATACGTTTCATGACATATATAGTGGTAAATGGAAAGTTTTAATTCGATAAAATTAATGCTGTTTTTATTTTTTTGATTTCATTTGAGGATTGGTGTGTTTTATAAACGCCAGGTTTGTTTCAAAACACCGAACAAGACTGAATAGGATAGTAATTAAAAAAAATAAAAAAATAAAAATATTATATTTAATAAAGGGTGGAGTATGCACTTTGGCTATTTCCCTTTTGAGCCAAAGTTGCGTATATATATTTTTCTCTAACAATGAGTCAGAAGTAGTATAATTTTTTTTATTGCGTGAGGCCGACAGGCTTCGCGGGGACATTTTGAAATTTATTATCTGTGTCTCTTCTTGTGTAAATTAACATTTTTATTGTTTTCGTGCATTTGAGAGTGACAATGAATGAATGGATGTATATGATTAGCGGGGTATACCATATTTTATTTTCTTTTTTATTTTCTTTATTGTTGCTAAAACCATATCACATCATCAAGAAACCTGACAGTCACAATGACTGCATATGGAACGAATCATGGACATTTTGTGTCAAGGTCAAAGGTCACAGGTAATAAGCAACCAGCGCAAAGAGACAGCTTGTTCAGGAGTCCCTATGGTGGGAGCTCTGATGACATTCAATGATTATGCGTCTCAAGCTGGGATGTTAAAAAAAAAGACCACACCTTGATCTCGCACTGTGGACTACGGTATTAGATTATGGAATATTATTTTTTTTTTTTTTTTTTTTTTTTTTTTTTTAATTTAAGGTTTTTATTTCGAAAATATGTCATCAGTACATTCAACTGCAAAATATATGATAACATCAAAGTTACATCAACATCAGTAATGCGGTCAGGGGAGAGGGGGAAAAATATGGGGGAGTCGCATAGGAAAACTGCAAAATATCGGGAAGAAAAAGAGAAAAAAAAAAAAAAAAAAAAAAAACAGCAGTAGAGTTCAAAAAGTCATCAAAAAAGTCAATGCGGACGGCACAAAAAGGCATTGCAGGGGTGAGGGGGGGATAGACTCCCAACAAATGGTCTCGCGGGACCAAGAATAATCAGCAGGTAAACAGCTTGCAATAATAACAAAACAAGGCATAAAAGAAACGTCCTCCAAGAATAAGGGATTCTGCAGAAAATCAAGAGAAGAATATCCTCGTATAATGTCACTGTGGAGTGCAGAAAAAAAGAGAACGGGGGAGGGATAGAGGAATCTCAGATTTTAGGGAGTAAAATATATATATATATATATCGGCTAATATAGTAATACACTACGCTAGAGGGGGGGTAAACGGTGAGAACAGGTAGGGGGCATCGTAGCCCACTCAATGGGAGACGGGGGGGTCAGCCCCACACGGGGGGGTCTCGTCAGGATTGGAAAAAGTCAGTCATCAGGAGGTAAACCGGAGAGGAAACTCAGTGGGTCAGGGTACAGTAGACGAGCAACAGGTCGGCAAGATGGCCCCTTCAGCCTGTGTCCAGCGGGAACGTGTGGCAGGAATCTTCTCCAGGTCCATGGGGAGCTCGCGCGGCAGACATGTCGCCACATCTGAGGCCTGTTATCACTGCCTCAGCCAACTTGATGGCGCGGCATTCCCTCCATAGCTCCGACAGGCCTCCGGATCTCCAGGGAGACCAGGCATCGGCTTCCCAACAGTGAATCTCCATTTGCCACGTGGTGCTGCACCGCGCAGAAGGTCGGGGCAGCTTTGACCGTACAATCGTTGAGGAGGGGCCCTCAACTCCCTCCAAACCGCAATCCCAGCCTCTCGGTCGTATCAGCGCTCCACCCGGTGCCGCACGGACCAGCACTCCGGTTGCAGCCCGTGGACTGCTAACTCCTCGGGGCATCCGCTCCACCTCCAACTCGGGGACCAGCAGCGTCCGGGGCTCCGAGTCATCTCTCACCTTCCTCGGGCCTCCGGACTCCGATAAGCCTGCGCAGTCTCCCAGCGGCACCAGCGCGTCACCTCTCCCATCGCTCTCTTCGTGGCTCCCCGCAGCCTCCGTGACATGATCCTCAGAGGGGTGTCCCGCCGATGCAGTCCCATCCACCGCCAGACCCGGATCCGCCACCCTCCGGTAGCGCCGCAAGGTATGCGTCATCCGTCTCCACATGCCCCCGGTGAGAGGACCCGACAGATCCTCCCCGTCCAGGAGCTGCAAGCAGGCCTCCAAGCCTTCCAAGAAGCTGTCCATGCCTCCCCCGGGGGGTGGGGGTCTATCCTGCCGCGCAGCAGCCGGTCCTTGCCTGTCTCTGACTCGATCTCCATCTCGGGCTGCCGAGAGACGCGGGCCCGTCGTCACCTCGGCCCCCAGCACAGGGTCAGACCGGGCCAAGGCAGCAGGACAGTCTGGCATAGAGGCCCCAGGGGCCAGGACGAAGGCCGCAAGATGGCCGCCAGCCCCTCGTGTCTTCATCATTTTGGCGGCTGCAGGGAATGTCTCTGGTCCGGAGGGGGGGACAGAACGGCCTCCGGACATCTCGAATCCGGTGGCCAGCTAGCTTGGGCCCCCAAATCTAAAATTGCTCGGCAAATCAAGCTGTATATTGGCCCCAAGAGCGGCAGACGTGCGGAGCTCCACAGAAACACGTCTGCTCCCTTCAGCAGCCGGCCACGCCCCCCTATTTTTTTTATTTAATCCCCTAGATAAGTGTGAGAAAGGAGTTAATTTGTGAAAATGAGAATGTATTTCGTGAATGTGTGTATGAATGCAGGTGTGTATGCGTTTTGTGGAGTGAAGCTGAACATAGGAAAACACACAGATATAGATCTGACTCATGTTGATTTATTAGGTAAATGAACTTATACATTCAAGTTATTATACTTTTCTTGTTCGGTGAATTATATTTTGGGAAATGGGAATAAATAGTTATTTAAGGTCTAGATTAGGTATTTTTGCCTACGCTCCAAATGTGGTTCGCTGGAAGAGTGAATCTAGATAGATAAGTGTATTTTATGCTCATAAAGGGCATCCTTGGGGAATCCTTTTCGTATATCATGCAGGTATTAGGCGAAGATACTATGGCCCCAGGTATAATTAGTTTAATTGTCTAGTTTGTTTCATCCATTTTTGTGATCACGATTGTATATGTGATCAATGAGACGATTGAAAGGTATTTTAATATGATAGGTAGTTTTTAATTTTTGCAATAGTGTGAAATCCCCCCCTCCTTTTTCCAGCATGGTGTCTGTTCAATTTCGTTTCCTCTCGAGGCTAGTCAGCGGGGTGATGGAAATAGATATCCTGTGTTGACTTAGAATGCCCGTGAAATCTTTGTTACATGATGTAGAAATGTATCTGTTCTGATTGGTTGTTGTATCACATTCCTATGTTGGGAGTGAAAACTGCAGGAAGTTTTTATGTATGTATAACGAACATTTCTATTGGATGATTGAAACAATAAACCAATCTGACAGACCACGGACTGATCAGATGCTAATCTGCCATATCTCGGTGTGGTTGGGTCTGTCGTCTCCTCTGATCAGAGTCGCGCAGCGCCTTACTTCATTTTTGATATATAAGAAGAAACTTGAAAAAGGTTTATGGTAATTGTAATGGAAATTAGAACTTAACAGCGCACTCTTTTGTCTGTGACAAAACCTCCAGCAGCACTGAACGTCCTTTCAGAAAGCACGCTGGATGAAGAGCAACCTAGTAGCTGCATAGCATATTGGCTAAGTTCTGGCCAGTGATCCAATCTCAACACCCAGTAAGCCAGTGGATCATCTGCTGGAAAGTTATCCAGGTCTGCTCTTGCCTCTAGGTAGTCCCGCACCATACGGTGCCTACATTTGACGTCCCTGGGCGTCGTGGACTAAAAAAATTTAAAAAAGCATCAGTCAAGCGGCCCCGGCCTTCACCACTATTCCTCTGATCATCCGCAGCCTCAGAAGCACGTGTGTCATCATCACTTGGTAACCTACCAGTGCCTGGAAAGGTGTTACACAAGTGTCGCTTTAGAGCGTCCTCAAGTTTTTTCATCCTGTGCTCCCTCTGTGTGGGCAGGATGAGCTCTGCAACTTTACCCTTGTATCGTGGATCAAGAAGGCTTGCCAACCAGTAATGATCCCTCTCCTTGATAGCACAAATCCTGGGATCCTTTACCAGGCTTTGCAGGATAAGGGAGCCCATGCAGCGTAGGTTGGAGGTGGCATTAGCTTCCGAGTCTTCCTGGTCAATGAGGAGGACGACACCATCGTGCACTTCCTCCTCCCAGCCATGTACTGTCAGGATCCCCATCGCTGACCACCCCAGGATCACATTCCTTGCTCAGGCAGCACATGTAAAGTGCTGCCCCGTTCCAATCCAGCAAGGAGAGGGGTTAAACAGTAAAAGTACAAGCACCACACACACCACACCCTCCTGCTTGCAAATAAAGAGTCACTCCCACCTTTCTACCATGGCTTCGCATTGCAAGTCTATCCTGCAAACATAGCTGAACTATTGCTAAATACTTACTGTGTATCAGACCCCTGCTTGCTTCAACGACTATCCTGCTGTACCAGTCCCTCGACCTAGGATCGCCTGCTGACAATTCTCCTGGATAACCCCCATTGTACCACGCCTCGGATCACATAACATCAGCCTAACCAAGGTACCTTCAGAGCATCCCTGCATCCTGGGCTTAGACTCCCTGAACCTGCGGTGCCACCCCGGTGCCATTCCTGACAGAATGCGAAGCCCTACAACTAAGCCCGCGGGGATACTACAAGCCCTGGACCGTATGGACTATCAGTTGTGTGGGGTGTTCGAGGAATTATGGGAACTGAAGGACTCCCTCAAAAACTGCAATAATAAGGTGTGTGTTCCTCCTGTGAAAAAGATCAAAGGCCCACTAACTCCTGAGGAGCGATTCAGAAGACAGACCCAGAATCTCTGCTGGTACTGTGCCTCTCCGAATCACTGGGTCTCTGAATGCCCAGAAAGGCCCATCAGACAGCAAATCTCGGTGGCAAGCCCTTCCAGGGAACCCCAGCCCAAGTGTGGAACTAGAGGGGCTCCTGCTTCCAAGGCAGAACCCCAGCCCAAGCATGGAACTAGAAGGGCTCCTGCTCCCAAGGTGGAACCCCAGACCAAGAATGGAACTAGAGGGGCTCATGCTCCCAAGGCTAATCCCTGGCCCAAGCATGAGAACAGAAGTAATCCGGTTCCCAAAGATGAATCCTGGTCCAGAGGAGATCTGCCCTCTTTACTTGCTAAACCTGGGAGCATAGAATTTCAAGCTGCCAGGTGTAGAGAGGAGGAAGACCCTGTCACCCCTGTGGAAATGGAGGTCACCACAGAGAGCGACCTGGAAATCCCCATGGACATCGCCAGCACCATACCCTGGGCGGTGACACCTACAACCTCCAGACCTTGTATCATGACGTGTGTTCCTTCCACCCCGGAACCTGCATGCATGAAAACTACTGCTTCAACCACAGGTGCTCCAGATCCAGGTCCTCCCAGTCATGTATATGCCTCTAATGGAACCAGGGTTTGCAGAGAGGACCTAAAAGTATTTGAGGAAGCATTAATGATGAGGAAAGCTGCAAAACAAATCGTGGACTCTATTCACATATTGACTGCAACTCCCATCACCCTTGCAGACCGTTGCATCTCCTCCCCTGCTCCAGTCCTCGGACAGTCTGCAAGAAGAGAGCCAGCTATGCCCACTTCTGCCAGGAAGTACCACATGCCTTGGGAAGACCTACCACCACCTTCACCGTGTCTCTCTCGACAGGACTCAGAGTCTGACGGCGAGTGGGAGTCCCTGGAGTCAGACAGTGAGGGGTTGGCAGCCCAAGACCTTCTGTGCCTTCCAACGAATCCGCTACAGACAGCACGGTGCTCCCGAGGGTCTCCTTGTGGCTATGCCAGGTATATTAGCACTACCGCTTCATATCCCGCTACCTACCCAAGCGGTACCACTCCTTTCAAACATACAGAGTACACTGTTGCTTCCAATGGTTTTGTGGTCGAAAAAGCCAACATTGACACCTATGAGAGGACATTGGTGAATAAAAGAAAGATCAAGTCTCCAAGGATCTCTGCTGACCCCAGCCGGGCTGACATGGAGAAAGATCAACTCCTTGACCTTGTACTACCAGACGCGATCACCAGAAGTGCCATATATACCACGGTGAACACCCCGCTGCATCAAGATTCTCTGGATCCCTATGTTGCTCCCACAGACAATGCTGGCCTGGCTCCTTTCATGATAACTGAGGAAGTTGAATCTGAAGCCTACGCCGAGGGGCCTGCTGATGAACCCCAGTGCACTTCCCTGCAGCCTGAGGAATCCATGTGCACTTCCCTGCAGCCTGAGGAATCCATGTGCGCTTCCCTGCAGCTTGAGGAATCCATGTGCGCTTCCCTGCAGCTTGAGGAATCCATGTGCGCTTCCCTGCAGCTTGAGGAATCCATGTGCGCTTCCCTGCAGCCTGAGGAATCCATGTGCGCTTCCCTGCAGCCTGAGGAATCCAAGTGTGCTTCCCTACCGCTTGATGAATCCAAGTGCGCTGCCCAGCCGCTTGAGGAATCCAAATCCATGCCTGCTTTGCCGATTGAAGAGGTACATGTCAAACCCACTTCAATGCCAGCTTGTGTGGTTATTGACAAGGCCCCAGAAATATCAGTGCTTACTTCTACTGTTGTTACCCTGGCAAGCCAGGTTGATTCCCTCTCCGACATCCTACAGAATCTCCATAAAAACCCCACTTTCCTGCTGAAACAACTGGCTAAAATAAGCGCCACTGCCGAAATGCCACCATCTGCTGCAGTTGTAGCACCTACCTTTGATCCATCCTCAGAGACGGGGCTTGACTTTATTGATTTAAATGGTGAGTCACCGCTGCAGACTGCACAGAGTGACCAAGAAGGGGCATTCCTGGGCACTACCCTCACCACGTCTATGACATCGAGGAAGAGATACCCATCATGGAGGAGATTGGTCCAAGTGTGGCTCCGGTTCCTTCCTTGTGTGGAACCATCCTGGCCAAATCCTCCAAATCAAGGGCAAGGAGGCGTCAGAGAAAGAATCATCTCCAAGCTAATGCTGCCCCCTCTGCCCAGAATTCTGCCTGCTGCGGGGCGATCCTCCTCGCTTCCAACACCTACCAGAGTGGTCCTATACCTTGTGATGCACAGTCCAGAAACTCTACTAAAGATCAAGATTCTTATTGTGTGCAGGGGATCTTTTCCTATGTGTCTCCTGCAGCTGAACCCAGCCTACAAGCATATCTGGGCCGCACGGGGTTCGGCCTTGAGGGAGGGGCTATGTCAGGATCCCCATCGCTGACCACCCCAGGATCACATTCCTTGCTCAGGCAGCACATGTAAAGTGCTGCCCCCGTTCCAATCCAGCAAGGAGAGGGGTTAAACAGTAAAAGCACAAGCACCACACACACCACACCCTCCTGCTTGCAAATAAAGAGTCACTCCCACCTTTCTACCATGGCTTCGCATTGCAAGTCTATCCTGCAAACATAGCTGAACTATTGCTAAAGACTTACTGTGTATCAGACCCCTGCTTGCTTCAACGACTATCCCGCTGTACCAGTCCCTCGACCTAGGATCGCCTGCTGACAATTCTCCTGGATAACCCCCATTGTACCACGCCTCGGATCACATAACATCAGCCTAACCAAGGTACCTTCAGAGCATCCCTGCATCCTGGGCTTAGACTCCCTGAACCTGCGGTGCCAACCCGGTGCCATTCCTGACACGTACTAGTCCTTGTGTTTCTGGGCACACAAAACCCTTCCTTGAGGAATCCCCACCTTCAATGTCCCCACTACTTAAATATTCCTCATCCTCCGCCTGTCTGATCTGAGGAGACCCGCTGGAATGCTGTCTGTGGAAAGACTGGGGCCTTCAGAGCTA
Organism: Leptobrachium leishanense; assembly: GCA_009667805.1. Classification (NCBI taxonomy): domain Eukaryota; kingdom Metazoa; phylum Chordata; class Amphibia; order Anura; family Megophryidae; genus Leptobrachium; species Leptobrachium leishanense. Next base: position 273,995,361 of record CM019067.1, read on the forward strand.
GGGAAGGCCTTCCCTTCCTCCCACTGCTCTTCCTCTAGAGCCACATCTATAATTCCCCGCAGAGTGTGCTCCAGCAGGAACACTAAAGGAATTGTGTCACTGATGCATGCACTGTCCCTGCTCACCATCCTCATTGCCATACTCACACAGGTACTCGTTGAGGGCCCTCTGCTGCTTGTGCAGATGCTGCAGCATTGCTAATGTCGAGTTCCACCTGGTGGGCATGTCACAGATCAGACGGTTTGTGGGAAGGTGGAATTCTCTTTGAATTTCTGCCAGGGGAACACTTGCTGGGAATGACCATCTGAAGTGGCTGCAGACTTTTCTGGCCTGGCTGAGAAGCTCTGCCAGCCCTGGGTCCCTGGTTAGGAAACGCTGTACCACCAGATTTAGGACGTGTGCTAGGCATGGTACATGCGTCAACTTACCCGGGCGGAGAGAAGGTTGCTGCCATTATCACAGATGACCATTCCCAGCTGAAGCTGGCGTGGTGTTAACCATCTCTGCACCTGCCCCTGCAGAGCTGACAGAATTTCTGGCCCGGTGTGGCTCCTGTCCCCAGAACAAACCAGCTCAAGCACAGTATGGCATCTTTTTGCTTGAGCCATTGCATAGCCCCTGTCATGCGTCGGTTTAACTGCCACTTCACCAGAAACAGAGAAGGAGGAGGAGGAGGAAGAGGGAGAGGTGTTGGTGGAGCAGACAAACCTCATACAAGCAGCTTTCTGGAGGCGTGGTAGATGAACAAGCTCCAGCACAGAGCCCCGTCTTGGATCCCTCCCAGCTGCAATCAGTTACCCAGTGTGCCGTAAAGGAAATGTAATGGCCCTGTCCATTCTTGCTGGACCACGTGTCTAAAGTCACATGCACCTTGCTGCTGACTGCCTTTCCCAATAACTCAATAACATTGTCTTCCACGTGCTGTTATAGTGCTGGAATGGCCTTCTGTGAAAAGTAATGGCATTTTGGAACCTGCAACTGTGGTACAGCACATTCAGCAAATTCACGGAAGGAAGCAGAGTCCACCAGCTGGACAGGCAGCAGCTGCAATGCGAGTAATTTTGCTAAGCTGGCATTTAGATGCTGTGCTTGGGGATGGTTGGGACTATATTTTTTCTTATGATGCAGCAGCTAGGGCAACGTAATCTGACTGCGTAAATCTTCAGCTGATGGAATGCTGTCACATTGTGATGAAGGACCTGGTACATCCATTACTGTAGCATCATCCCTGTCAGTGGAGGTTGAAGTCAGTGACATGGCAGGACATATAGTGGGGGTAGAGACAGATGAGGAGGACCTACGCAAAGTTTTGTGCCAACGGGATGCGTGGCAGGTGGTCATATGTCGCCTCAAGCACGTGGTACCCAAGCGTCCGGTGTCTTTCCCACGCTTGAGCTTCATCTGACATAGATTACAAATAGCAACAGTGGGGTCTGCTGCACATTTCTTAAAGAACTCCCAGACAGCAGAGTTCCTGGATGTGTGCTTTGAGACAACAGCGCTCTGCACCTGAGCAGCTCTGACATCTGATGCCTTGGACTGGCTAGTGCTATGGTTGGTCATAGAGGATGTTGTGCCTCATGTTTGCTGTGCCTCCTCCTCCTCCTCACTTGACTCCTCTGTTCGGTCAGGCACCCAGGTGGAGTCAGTGACCTCATCATCATTGTCATCACCCCCTATCTCCTCATCACTGGAGCCAACTTGGCAGTATGCTGCAGCTGATGGGGCAACATAAGTGCCAGTTATTTGTGTCACTGACACACCCTTCCTCTAGGTTCATTATACTCCCTTCCTCAACCTCAGAGATTGAATCAGAGCACTGTAGTTGCTGCGCATCCTCAAGCAGCATGTCACTGTCATTGTAGTCAAACAATTCAGCTGACTCCTCCGTGTGTGATAGTGAGGCTTCGGCAGGAGTAGCTGTGGACATGGATGCTGCATTAGATGCTTTGGCAGCTGAGGTGGACTGTAAAGCACTACAGGCCTGGCTGGCAGAGGACTCGGAGGATGAGGATGGCCTGGTTAGCCAATCCACCAAATCCTCTGTATGTTGCTGCTACTTAAGACAGCCAGCACCAGTTAGAAAGGACAAGCGTGCTCCTGCAGAGGATGCACCACGTCCACGATGACCAGAGGCACAGCCTCCCGACACAGAGGCTGCTTTCCCTCTTATCTGTGTCTGGGAGCGTCTGCCTGTCCTTTTTGGTCTTTCTGACATGGTAAGTGATATATAGATTAAATATATACAGAACTCTGATTCAACTCTGATGTAAAAATTGGAGATATGCTGCAGAACTCTGGTATAAAGATTAAAGATTTCCAGAACTCTGGTATATCTCAGTGAGACCCCCTGACAGCTGGCAGTGAGAAAACACAGATTACAATTCCCAGAAACCTCCTATAAATCAGTGAGACCCCCTGATGGGTGGCAGTGAGAACACAAAGATTAGAACAATTCCCAGATAATTTATAGAAATGAGACCCCCAAAATACTTGGTGGCAGTAAGAACCGACAGATTACCACAATTCCCAGATATTTTGTAGAAATTACTAGTCTTGAACCTGTCTTGCACCTGACCTGTGGTCAGGTGCAAGGCTGTAGCCAATTACAAGCTTCAGGCCAGTGGAAAAGTGCATTGTGGTCCATTGTGGGCGAACACGCAGAAATGTTCGTAGTTCGCGAACATGCGAACGGGCGATGTTCAAATCGAAATCCGAACCGATCGAACTGAACAGCTCATTCCTAATCCTGACCATTTTATCTTTTTAAAGTGGTCAGGAATCAGGATGTGAGTAGTGCCCCCACACTGCCACGATTAGCTAAAATGCTGGATGAAGTGAGTCAGAATTTTGAATTTCCCAGCTGCGCATCACCAGGTCATTCATTAGTGATGTCATCACACAGAGAGCATGCTGACGTCACTCTCTCCAAGACTGCTGGCGAAAGCAAGCATTCTCAGGGAAGCAGTGATGAATCGGATCTGTGCATGTGAGCGCAGCTCTGATCCTACATTCTACGCAAGCACCACTGAACTTGCATATGTAATGTGCACAAGTACGTAGCGATGTGAAATTTGTGGTTCCTACACTCTGCAAGTTGCGCAGGAAATCAAATTGCATAGTAATGCTTCAGGGACGTCCAGATTCAGAAACCTCCTGAGCTGAAGTGGAGGAGCTGCGTGCGCTAAGGGACAAAAGGTGAGTAAAATCAACTGAAATATAAAATAATTAGGCAATGGCTGCCAGCATCATCTGTCTAATTACTTATGGTCAAAAAAAGCGAAGTGTACTTTTTATAGAGTATTACTTTACTTGTTTTGTTTATAACCATTAGTAGCTTTAGGAATGTTTTATCAGACTAGAGAAATAAAGCATACAAGTTTATTTTCCTTTGAAACTAATATTTCTTACAAGTTTATTTTACCTTGAACCTTATGGGTTAGCTTGTCTTTCATTTCCCTGTGATTTCATGGGACTATGCGTCAGGCTGGATTCTCGTAATTCCCCTGAGTGACTTTCAGTTAAAATAGAAGATAATACAACTGGAAATAAACATATGATTAATTATTAGTTCATGGAATTTTGTAAATGGAAAGTGTTAAGTGTTAAAATAATTAAATGGAAGTTACATTGAAAATGATTCAGTATCTGTTAGAATTGTTGGATTGTGTTCACTCATCCCACAGACCGCATTTCTCTTTTCCAAAGGAACAGAACCAAACCTACACAGTATGTTCTGTCTTCTCATTCAGAGTATTCCGGGATAGATGAATAGTTTATTTTCAATTCCTTGAAGTCATCAAATTTTGCAGTAGTTATTTTTCCTTTGACGCCTCTTTGTTTTTGTAAATGGACCACAAGAATTCCTTTTTTCTTGATGAGCTTCTGCATAGCTACAGTCAGAATAGCAAAGTTATAGAAGAGTTAAAAGAATTTAGACGTATCTGACGAGCAATCGGTGTTTTACGATTGGATGGCTTTTAACAACAAAATATTAGAGAGATACACAATGGTAGGAGGTATGGGCGGAAATGATTAAAATGTTGCTAGCAGCATAATGAACCAAAGGTCTACATGTGGAGCAGACAAATAAGCCAAAATTCTAAATTTGGAACAATCAGCAGGAACGCACTGAGCGTTCATGCTAAATGTTCCTCTCCTAGAACTATGACCCTGCAAATCTTTTGAATGATTGGTAAAAGGTGACCTTGAACCAAATATGTTGGGCTATATTACAATCTTCACGCAAACGTTTGTGCCGGTGCAAATATCCTTAACGCGAGGGGTAAAATCATTTGCGCCGAATCCCGTATTATATAGTCATCGCAACAACCGCGCGCAAACGTCTACCGCGGGTGAACCTGCGCGAACCCTGTGCGAGCTTACTGTACTTTGCGAGTCCTATACTTAACACTGTGAGCGCAAATGTGAATGTGCGCTGGTACACGGATGGTATTACAATCTATTTGCGGTAATTACCACATAGCCTTTGCGTACATAATTTTAGCAACTCCTAAAAGCTGGTGTTAATGGCAAATCTGAACAACCTGGCCGAACCCAAAATACACCAGCCCAAAAAAAAATGCAGCAAAGTATAGTTACACATTCCAAACCAATAAAATTGAGAAGTTGTGTGTGCATGTATTATTGCTGCAGCATATATACTCAGATTGACTTTGACAGGCGCAAAAACTTAACGTGAGATAATTGTGGTTCTTAATTCTGATTGGCTGAATCGAGAGAAAAAACTGTTTTTTGCGTGAGACGGTACTGCGCGAGCATTTGGTCGCATTCTGTTTGTGCGCGCAATTGATCGGCGGCAGAAAAAAGCCACGAGGATTGTAATTCCAGCTGTGATTTGCGTGCGCAAAAGTTTAACGCTTGGCGCAAAAATGGTCGTTTTGCGTGAAGGTTTTTGCGCGAAGATTGTAATATAGTCCCTTATTGGCTACATAGGACCTTGATGCATAAAATAACAAGACTGCTGTAGATGTAAGTAAATAAGCCAAGTTGTATATTGTGTAATTGTGAGACAAATAAATATAATGAAGACGATCACTACATTCTACTGGTTTTCCAGTGTAAATGCTCGATATTTGCCCGCTATTGCTTTTTACAACCTGTAATAGCTTTTGTTTAAGAATATTTAGTCAAGTTATTCTTGTATTATCACTGCTGATAGGCTTCTTTAAAGCTGTGAGCAACATTTTATTAATTTCTCTTTGAGAAATTAGAGATTTTAATCCTAAAGATGGATAACATTTTTAGAGACATTTTGAAAGACTGGTGGCACGGGGGGGGGGGGTTGGATGTTGCGAAGGAGTTCCATCGATAGACTGAAGCTGAGAGTGAGAGCAGCAGGTCAGAGAAGATGATAATAACAAATCATTGGCAGAGTTCTCTCACCGGGATGGAACATACCTGCTAATAAGAGAGGATTTGTAGGCAGGGACACGGTTATAGAGAGCTTTGAACATGAGGACCTGTATTTTGTATGTATGTATTGCATTTTGAAAGTAACAGGGAGCCACAGACTGACAAAGGAGTGTGGTTTGAGAGGTACAAGATGTGAGGTAAACTAGTCTGGGTGAGGCATTCAACATAGACTGTAGAGGAAGGTTACAGTAGTCTAGGTGGGAGATAATAAGAGCTTGGATGAGCATGTAGAATCCTGGTTTAGGAAGGGGCAGATCTGTGCAATGTATAATGTAAGTGACAAGATTTGGTTAGTGACTGTATGTGAGGAGTGAAGGATAGATCAGTCAAAGAGGACACAGAGCCTGTGAGGTGGAAATAATAGTGATAGCATTCACCTGAAGGGAGAGAGTGGCACACGGGTTAGAGATAAAGAAAGGGAAGACAATGAGGACAGTTTTGGAGAGGTTAGGCAGCATGTGGTCATGCAGTTAGATTGTGTCACCGCCTATATTTCTGTTTCTAACACAGGAGGAGAGAGATCAAGAGAGGGGAAGTAGTTCAGGGTGTCATCTGTGTAGAGGTGATAGTGGAAACCATAGGAATAAATTAGATCACCAAGAGATGTGGTATAGAATGAGAAGGGGACCTAGAACAGAGCCCCCGACTTGAGAGGTACTGTTGAAAGAGGAGTTGCTATGTCTGCTTGGAACTTGCTTGACCCCCCCCCCCATTGCGGAAATATCGACCAATAGTTAATCTAGTGCTTAGATACCTTATTGATATAGACGGAAGGGATTTGGGAGCTGAATAGGATCATAATATGGTGAAGTAAAATGTTTATCGACAGCAATATTAAGTAAATATATTTTTATTGAGATTATTGTATGCCGTAAAATAGCCACAATCGTTTTACAGGCACGCAGGCCTAAGCATAGCAAAAAAGGAATGTAAAACCACATGAATAAACATGAATTCAATATCTAAGCGGAAAGAAAAAAGAAGAAAACATGGAGGAGGGAGTGGGTGGGAGGGTAAGGGTCACAGAACCCCATCTATAGCAATATTGACTAGTGCCGTTGTGTTTACCATGAACATACCAGATAATGAGAAGGCTCATACATTTTTGGATGCAAATCCTCATGAGTAAAATAAATAAATAAATTAAAATAAAAAATATGCTTAAACATCAAAATATATTTGCAAATATATAAAAATATTACTTTTGATGTATTTTGCTGTAAAATAAGACATGCAAACTTTGATAAGTGGTATTACTATCTATCACCCCTGTTTTACATTTATACAATTACTAGTTGGTCTACACTAGTTCATTATATCCCTTTTTTCCAGTATGTTCATAATATTATCCCTAAAATGTAAAACAGGCGAAGCCTATACTGCGATGACACATTTATAGATGTATCTGTCATTTTGACTGCAGCTAAACCAGAGAAGCTTTGTATTCATACAAACTTGACATTATACGAGTTGACTCATGATTTTATTTGTCAAAAGCACAAATACAACACATCGTCAACCAGATGATTTGTGCTAATACCAGCAGCAAGAGTCTACTCGCCATGTGTAACCAGTTACACACAGTACCAAGTCAGCAGCTCCGGAGGAAAGGGGCTTTCTTTCAGGATCAGTCATTTGACTCATTATTTTCCTACGTGGAACAATTGCTGTTTCTGTTATACCATTGACAGCAAGTGTCTACGTTATCACATGATGTGAAAAGCGAGCATATGGCAGGACGGAACTCTATAGAATTAAAAGAAAACAAGAAAATTTTTTTGATTGTATGCTTCAAGTCACAAAAATCAGTCATGCATGTGAAAATGAGTTAATAGAACAGAAACCAACAAAAACCCCATCCACTGTGTTTCTGTAATAGACTGTAAAGAGTGAATGGCAAAGCTAAGCTTTTATTCTACTTGGTAGATGAAATAAAAAAAATATAGCTTAAATAAATCCGCATCACCAGGGTGTAGACTGTCAATGCTTTAAGGGTATATGACATGTTAAGTTACAAAAAAAAATATAAATTTCTGCGCAGTGGGATTAAGGGACAACGTAAACAAGTAGAACTGTTAATGACAGGCATGCCAAAAAGGAAGCATAACGCAATCTTAACATCTGTTTCTGATCAAGCTTCAATATTCCTCATGTATATATTTAATAGAATTATGACATGAAAGAATACAGTTATGACTTTGAAATAGACTATTGATTTCTTTGCCCGTGAAACCTCATATTTGAGAATTCTCCATGCTTTCCTGCTTTTCTTCACATTGCCTGCAAATGCTTTGAAAGTACAGCAGGCTTTTTTATACTGTAGCCAAGTTTGCCAGTCGGTTAATTATTCAAGAATCCAGTGGTGTTCTGCTTTTTATACCAGGACATTATAGTGGTGGGGCATTTCTTACTTAAAAAAATTACTCAAGCTCATGTGGGGCTTGCGCAAAGCTCCCTGGAGTCCTTTGAACTCTAGTAGAGTATAATTGGCGCCACTGCTAGTATCTATTGATAGCCCCTAATATTAATATAGCTTTTCACTCATAAGAACCAATAATAGGGAATCATTAATGGATAACAGCTTGAGACAAGGTTTGCCTTTAGAGTCTCCAGGGCTTATTCACAAAGTACTGAAATTTCACAGAATTTATGTTTGGTATCATTGGAAAGGACCCCTATCTCCACCATAGGTATTTCCGATTGGATATCCCTGGGTAGCTAGGGATTAACTCGGTAACTGACATCATCGCCATACGCGATGATGTCAGTTGACAAGGGGAGACCCTATGGTGGGGATGACATCTAAGTGCACTTCGGTGCACTTCAGCGCTTCCACTGCGCCAAAACTATGGTGTAGTGTCACCGTAGTGCAGCAAAGATGGCGTCGCTGAAGACTGATGAAAAATTGGGTGAACATCGCCGAAGATCGCTGATTACCGCCAAGAGCCGAAGAGTGGCAAACTGACCTTGGTGAAATCCACTGAACTGCAAAACAAAGAACAAAACAAAAAGCTTTCCTATTCTCCTAATAGGTGCTTAACCAGTTCAGCGCAAAGGATGTGCGTGGATTGTCCTATGTTTTCACTCCCGAGCGGGGAGAACGTTCCCCACACGTCTTTGCGTTGAAGCCCCCTTCCATCCGATACTCACCTCTCCATCCGGGGTCCCAGAGATCTGACTTCCGTGAAGTCAGGCTGCCGGATTTATACCCCTCCTGGCGCACTGACGTCATTGCACCGGGTGTGATAATGTCAATTTCTGCTTAAAAAAAATTGGGAAACAAAATTTTGACTAAAAAAATACAAAAAGGCATTCTAAAAAAATGAATAAAAAGGCTTTTTGCTTAAAATGAAAAGAATACATGTTTTTTTTTAATTAAAAATTATATTACTTTCACATTCTTTTACATTGAACCCTATGGGATTTCCCTGTTTAAACCTGTCAAACTGAATTACCGAAAATCAGGTAATTTCGCCGTCACTTTGGTGCAGGTCAGCATTCTGTGAATACACAAACCATTATTTCTCTATGGTGCAATTTTGCTACCACCGAACTGCACCGTATTTCGCCAGTATCTGGAGAATTGACAGCATATTGAATAGACGAACTGCCCCAAAATTGCACCGTACAAAGAAATTCAACGTTCAGTGCCCGTCCGTGGCAAGTTCAGTGCTTTGTGAATAATCCCTTCCCTATTTCCAGATCAGTTGGAATCCTTCCTTCCTTTTCTATAATCAGAATAAATTAGGGATTCATAGGAAATTCAAATGTACAGTGACAAGGATCATAATAATGACCTCAGTATGAGAAAAAGTCCATTGTCCCTCAAGCAAGAAAATAATGACCTTCATACAAACGTTTCTGGCACTTATTTTTAGTGCTTATTGTTAAAAATTCCTCTGAAAATAAAATGAGTAACATCATAACAGTAGATGTGTCCAAAAATTACCATATTGATGGGCAATCCTAAAATTCGGACTGGTCAACAGGTAGTTTTGTATAGATAACAGGTACAGAGCTCTCTTGCCCAGCAATACAAATATTGTAAACTATCACAGATTTAAAATGTCCCACATTGTGAAGGCAACACTTTTCATGCACTGCCCAAAGAAATCGGATAGATGATCCTTCACTCTATCTGCCTAATCTATCCATCTTTATGTTATAGTAAAATAGATCCTATGAACAAATGGGAAAGGAAGGTGACACGAGGTAAGAGGAGTCATGGCTGCAGTGAAAAGATATGCAGATGAAAGCAAAAGTCATAACGGTCAAAGGCACCAGGAGACGGTTCAGCAGACATCTGCTATAAGACACACGCTTGCTTTAGAAAATGCGTGTTCAGCATGCTCTTTAAAATTTCAAGAGATTGTTGATAAATATTGTATAAGCGACATGCAGCAAGATATGGGTTAACCAGGGCTAAGAGGATGGCAGAGGTTAAACAAGAATTGCAGTATTACATTGATCACGCTAAAACGGGGACGCTATGGAGAAAAGCCTGCGCCTTCAGGTTTCTCCTTAGTGTTCCCGTTTTAGCGTGACATTATGGTGCAGGCGCTAACAAAGCTGCCTGTGCCGTAACCTGGCGCTAAACTGCGGGATGCTTGCGGCAGCACTAAGTGCTGCCGCGAGCATCCCCTCCATGGAGTCCATAGGACTCCATTGAGGCTGATGCTGCCGGTCACATGAGCTGCAGGATCTCGCATTGCGTAGTGATCCGCAGAGGGAGACTGAGGAACTATTTCCTGCAGTCTATCTCTGCTCCCGGTAGCTAGAAGAGGTGGTTGGAGCCACCGTTCTTGCCGCGGGATAGAAGGTGCGTATCTGATTTTTTGGGGAGGGGTTTCTGCTGGTTCTGACTGATTCCGCTGAAGCGGAATCCCGTTAGCACCAGTTCCTGGCTGTGGTTAACGTTCGAGTTAACCGCAGTCAGACGGTAATTAGTGTTAGTACATTGTAATACTAATGCTAATTAACTCTTTGCGCTCCACATGTTAAGCATAGGGAGCACAAAGTGCAGTAAGCTTGGGCTGAAAAGCGCAAGATCCAAATCGCTAATGGGTTTTTAAACCATTAGCATTTGGATTGTAATATGGTGCGCGCACGCTAGGGCCACCAATGCTAACGTTAACACTCACACAGGTGAGCGCTAACGTTAGGGTTAACATTGCAATAGAGCCCAAAGTAAATAACGGAGAATCTTGCAAATGAGATACAATATATATACAGGAATAGTGGCTTATAATGTTAGACCGGTACATTTGGTAATATTCATTATCTTATTCTGTTATGCAACCTGACACTTGCCTAAAATGGGGAACTTATCTACTTGAAAACAGAAATAAGGAATCCAGAAGACCATCAACATACAGAAAGGGGTGCTATAACAATGGATCCTTCTCCTAATGGACCCTAAAGTATAGACATTCAGGGTTATTCAGAGGTCCCAGGATGGCCAGTCCACACATATACAGGGTTATTCAGAGGTCCCAGGATGGCCAGTCCACACATATACAGGGTTATGCAGAGGTCCCAGGATGGCCAGTCCACACATATACAGGGTTATTCAGAGGTCCCAGGATGGCCAGTCCACACATATACAGGGTTATTCAGAGGTCCCAGGATGGCCAGTCCACACATATACAGGGTTATTCAGAGGTCCCAGGATGGCCAGTCCACACATATACAGGGTTATTCAGAGGTCCCAGAATGGCCAGTCCACACATATACAGGGTTATTCAGAGGTCCCAGGATGGCCAGTCCACACATATACAGGGTTATTCAGAGGTCCCAGGATGGCCAGTCCACACATATACAAGGTTATTCAAATAAATAACTGGCCCCCAAATTGCACCAAACAGTGAATTTTCCTGTACTGTGCACTTTCATGGCCATTAGGCTATTCACAAAGCAGGCAGTTCGACAAATTTTGGCGAATTGCCAGTAAAATATGCTGCCTGTTCAGCGGCAGTGAAATCCCCCATAGAGAAGCAATTAATCTATTCACAGACACCGAACAGCAGAGAAATGTCAGTGAAATGCCCTGATGTTTGGTGTTTTCATTTGGCAGGTTTCACAGGTTTCAATGTTAAAAATTTTCCTGTTTTTATCCAATATCTATAAAACCGTTTATTCTTTTAATTTGCAGCAAAAAGTCTCTTTATTTATTCATATTTTGGCTTTTTTTTAGACATGTTTTGTGATATTTTTCGTCAATTTTTTTTTAATAGCGTATTCTTTTTCTGTAACAGACCTTTTTATTATTATTCATAGGACCTTATATGTCAATTGCAGACATTTTTGTCCAGTTGTTTTTTCACATTAAGTTAACAGAATGTTCTACACCACGGTCCTCAAGTACCCCAACAGGCCAGATTTTGCAGATCACCTTGTGGAGATGCAGAATGAATCCTGCAACCACTGAGCAGCAAATCATATCACCTGTGCTGTGCTTCACATATCTGGAAAGCCTGACCTGTTGGGTGTATTTGAGGACCGCGGTTGGGAACCACTGTTCTAAACCTTTGGGTCCCAACCCTGGTCCTCAAGTATTCCTAACAACAGGCCAGATTTTATGCAATACCGTGTATAAAGGAAAGAGAATTGTGAAGCATAATCTGCAAGACAAATCAATACACACATAGTGCAGCCTGCAGATACAACATTTAATCAATTATGCCCCCGCTGGATTGGCTCTCACAAGATAAATAACTTAATCAGGCACATAGATTGTGTTGCCTCCTGAACTCCGGACCATCAGAATAACGCCAAGGAATTCCTCCAGGCTTGTTTGGTCAGTCAATGGAACAGGAATCAGGCTCATTGAAAGAAAATCAGACCAGCAGTGGCTCCAATAAAAAAACAATTTAATTAAAATAACATGAGTAAAAAAGTTGGAACACGCACGACTTCATCAGGGATATGGTGTTCTTTCAGAATAACGCAGTTTATATAGCCAAACAATCATGAAAAAAGGAGGGGATACAGCTGACACACATAATTGATTAATTGTCCACATAAGTCCCACTTAGTGAATTTCAATGCATCCCACACTGGAGCGCACATCCATATTTGTAGTTTTTTTCCCGTTTGTAGTTCTTTTCCCTCATCCTCTTTCTTTTGTTCCTGATGCGACTGGAAGTGACGAATCGTGGGAAATTAACCAGCCTCCAGCATCCACCATCTTGTGAAGGTCATCCGCCATCTTATGGAGGTCAGATATCCTCTCCCCTTTATTTCCGATAGTTGAAAATCATAGAAATACGATCTCTAGCATCCGCCATCTTGTGGAGGTCAAATGTACGTCCTCCTGACACCGCCATCTTAAAAGATCTTAGTAACAGGGAAAATTAATATAATAGACCTCAGAAAAAACTCCTAAAATATCATTACAGGAAAAACCACATGACAGAAATACTCATAGCAAAAAGTCACAAACATTGATGTATATCAAGATCTACATTGAGCCCTTTTACATTCCAGGTGCCTACTTTAAATATCCATTCTGTCTCTCTCCTAAGTAGATCCTTACGTGAATCACCCCCTCTCCAATTGGACTTAACTAGATCAATACCCAAACAGACAAACTGCTCAAAATTAAAACCTGGACATGAATTACAATGGACCGGTAAACTATGGTTTATGTTCTTTCTCCTAATATTACCCAGGTGCTCCAGAATGCGTATACGAAGAGATCTCAACGTTTGACCGATAAATTGTGCCCCACATGGACATTGGAGCAAATAAATGACCCCCTTGCTTGACCAATGAATGAAATGATTTATTTTAAACATCTTCCCATTATTACTACTCGTGAACTCCGTGGTTTTCTTTTTTTGATAAACACAAGCTTTGCATCTCCCACATTTGTTGAAGCCTGTCGGTTTTTTCCACAAGCCTTCATAGGTATTAGTTTTTATAGTGGGTAATAAACTTGGGGCCAATGTATTCTTCAAATTTTGAGCTCTCCTGAAGATGACATTAGGTTTTTTAGGAATCCGATGTTTTAGTACCTCATCGGTCTGTAGTATATACCTGTGTTTCTTTATTATATTTTTAATACGATACGATTGGGGATTGAATGGAGTACAAAACGCTATATTAAAATTACTTTCATCAATTTTATTTTTATAGCTGGTAGGATTTTGGGGGATCCAGAGACATATCAAGTTTTACAAAGTAATCCCACTAAACTATACATAGATGAATTATTAACCTTGCTAGAAAGGGGGAAAGAGAGCGGTATATTAAAAGAGGATGAATTTAAATTCCTGTTTAAAGAAAATTGTAAAATTGAAAATATTATTTTATTATTCACTAAATTTTTCTTGTTCCTATTTATGCAATACTGTATATTGGGGAAATACAGACTGAATCCTGCAATCACTGAGCAGCAAATTGTATCACCTGTGCTGTGCTGCAGACATATGGCAAACCTGGCCTGTTAGGGTGCTTGAGGACCAGGGTTGGAAACCACTGCTCTACATGATAAGCATTTAAAAGAAGCCCATGCAGCCCATTGACAGTATTTAATTTGGAGAAAAAGTTGTAACTAGTCACTTCTGTACAATCTACTAATTTGTCAAAACTTGTAATTCTTTGAGAATATGTGTCTTTCCATGCTATGGTGCAGTATTGTGTCGAGACAGGCCAAGTAAATTGGGATCTGAGAAGATTTTGCTACATTCCCTTTTTCCGTAGTCAGCAGAATGGAGGCAGTATTGGGCTGCTAAACCAGACGTTTAATTACAAACTGCTCAACACAAGATTTTCATTTAACATTTTCAGCATTTTTAGTTCATTTTTTTAAAAATTCCTCAGTCCCGGGTCATGCCCACAAATAAATTAGATTGATGCGAGAATGTAAACCTTAAGTATCAATACGTGTGTCCCCGTTAGAACAGCTTCCTAATCGAATCAGTCTGTTTTGTCATGATTGTGTTCTGGATTTTATAAATTTGTATAATTTAAAAAAGTTCAATGCAAATGGTAGTTTAAAAACCGTAGAAGGATTAATGAGACTATTCACCAATCACCTCGACCAATAAATCAATAGAAAATATAATGATATGTTTTTTAACTCTGTAATGTCTAAACCTTGAACCATTTTTATCGTTATGTTGGGTCTTAGTGTTGCAATATGCAATTGTACTTTTTAGCTAAGCAACCTTCAGCTCTTTCAATATCATCATGAGCTTTTTGTTGAAAAAGTGTTATCCTAATATCATAATATGTTGCTTTAGCACAATACCGCAAACTTGGACAAGGTTGTGTTTGACTCAATGGAGCCCTATGAACTCCAGGAGAAGATACTAGTGGTGGCACCACTGACAGTATCTTTGAGCGACTCCCTAATATTACAGTTTGAGGCGCTAATACAGCAGCTCGTCATAAAAGAGTTGGAAACAGGGAGCCGCTAAGGGTTATTGGCTCATGCCGATATGTCCCCCGAGCAGCTCCTTGTTACTGAATATGGACTCAATTGAATTCCTTTGGATAAATTTTTTTAGATGTAATCATCTCATTCTGTACTAATAGCTTTTTCACCTTTGCAGTCGTCTCTCTCTGTTTCTCAGCCTCCCAGCCATCTACATTGCACGTTCCCACAGGAATTGGACCCTCAATTTCTCCTGTATCTGTTTGTTATATCTTGTTTTTTCTCGAAGCATTGTACCACTGTCTTTCTTGTACTGATTGTACCCATGTCCAGCGCTGTGGAATATGTTGATGCTTTATAAAAAGCATAATAATAAAACCAAATATGTAACAGTGAATTTCATTCAGCGAACGTCTTGGCACTACAGTGGCTCTGTCATGTTAAACTACAGTGAATTTTCTATGTAGGGACCTTCCGCCGTAGTTTATCATAGTTTTCACCATTCTTTCCACCGTAACGTCTACTAAAGTAGTTTAGTGTAGGTGTCACTGTAGTTTCCACTAGTCGAGGCTGTCCAGCGTTGTTTTCAGTTTGGTCTTTATAGGAGTTCAACGAAGATTACCACATTAAAATTGTCAAAGTATATTCACTGATGTTGCCAATAATGGTGGAAAAATACTGAATATGGAATGGCCATAGTTTACTCATTTTACAGTATAGAAGAATGTGGTATGGTTGTTCCCCATTGTTTGCATCACCTTTGTCTGCCATTGGTCGATTTTTTTCCTTCTCTGAACGGCTGATGATCACTGTAGATGCACTTCACTGCCCCGACAATAAATAGCGAACGGCCCTTTTAGTAACCACAACAACCGTAACTTCACAGGGTATAGCATTCTGAATATTATTGTGGATAAAACATACCCTGAAGATGAAGGTATTATGGTTACTGCAGCAATTTGAACTCAGAAATTCCATTATGAACCATGACTGTCTTTGTAAAATCAATGAATAACAAATACAGCAGAGTGTATGTGCTCTTGAACCGCTGAAATTGTCAAAGCTAGATCAATTATATTTCTATAGTGTGAATGTTTGCACCTGTTACTTGGCAGCAAAACATGCTTTGACTTTTGCGAAATGCAATCAGTGTCATGTAAAAATGGTTTGAATAATAACAGAGCAGATTTTGTGTCTCTAAATATACATCATAACAAATGAGTTACTTGACCAGATTGTGCTCAGTGTATTAAATCTGAGATATTACGAAGATTAAGTACAGTCTACATCAAATGCAAACCAGCTTGGAAAAAAAAGACATGATATAAGAAGTAAAGGATCAGTCGGTAGATATTTATAGTTAAAAGATATTTTGTTGAGAATGAATGCCACCACCATCGCTGTACCACAAAGTACAGAACCATTGTATGGCAACTATTTAGTGCTACGTCTTCCAAGACGGCACAGTTCTAAAGTGTATGTAGCAATGGAATTGCTCCATAAAGAATCCGTTTCATTATGGATTCAAACAGACTAATATTTCTACCTATGCAAGGGCCTTCAAGCTCAGAAATCCGAGAAAGCTCCCAACTTTAGAATGGACCATGCAAGAGCAGAAATCTGAGTACAAAACATACCAGCTTTATTAGATATTTGAATGTTGTGTTTCGTTCCTTTGCTCCACCATATTCCTAGACTCTTTATATCAACACAAGTGGGACAAATTAGGTGTTCCTATAGCTGGATAAAATATTAATTTGGATAAAAGACTTTTTCATGCTAGTGTAGATAAAAGTGGAGGCGCACATATAACACAAGGTACTTAAATTTCATAGAGGTATTCATGGTGTGGAAAAAAGGTCATGTTGACTGAGTTCCATTGCTCTAAAAAAAGGTCGAAGTTGAAAATATTGTATTACTCACTTGTTATTATATGTGCCTATCTGATTAACAAAATGTTCTTTCAGTAGAACGACGACAAGCATAGGTTTGGTGGAGAGAGGGAGGCAAATAAGGACCTTCTGATTCCTTGTCTGTAAACGTATTAGAGGAGTCTGTTAATTTTTTTATGTATATAGATTTTGTAAGCGACGAGAGGGAGTTATGGCAGGTCTCTATACCAGCAGTCACAAATATTTTTTAATCACGGCACAATAAAATACAGGTTTCTTGACCCAATGAGATTAAAGGCTTTATTACACAAAAGTGTAACGATATTTAACCTTGTGTTAGATTTTGTTTTTTTTAAGAAAGGATTTTACCAGGAAGGATACATTCAGATTTCTCTCATTCTCAAGTATGTCCTGGGTGGTGAGTATGTACCGTTTGGTGTCTTGCCCAAGGACACTTACTGGAGAGGTGCTCTGGCTGGGATTTGAACTTGTGTCTCGACGGTTATAGAGCAGTGATGTTATCTCTACTCCACCCAGCCGGTAGATTTTGGGTTTGAATGGTGACCTCCAGTAACATTTCTAAGACACAATTTTGAAATTGCTACTTAGGCCTCAATTTAAATCCTTTGTGTTTGTATTAGAATTGGTTAGAAAAACTTCAAATGATTTATGTAAAACAATTGTAATAGACTTTAATGGCGAAATCTGTAGCTAAATCACTTGAAAGTTTTCTAACACATTATAACCGCTGAAAATACTAACCCTAAGGAATTAAATCAAGGTCTATCTTAAAGGGATACTCTAGGCAACATGACCACCTAAGCTTTTTTAGGTGGTCATGATGCCCTGAGTATGCTCTTGTCTGTCCCCCCTCCCTCCGCTCAGCCGATCGGCTAAAACAGCTGAGAGACGTGGAGGACTTTACTCCGCCCTCCCAGCTGTCAGTCAGCAGAACGGGATTCATATTTCCTGCTTCTGCCGACTATTGCTGAGTAGGAGACGTCATCGCGCTTTCAGCGCATTGACGTCTCCAACTCGCTGCAGTAGCTGGCGGGAGCGAGCCGCCAGCATAGTCTACGGCTGGGATTAGTGTTGCGCGCATCCTCTTGCACGTAACACTAATCCAATTAGAAGAGGAAGCCTGCTGATTGGCTGGCTTACGTGAGAGGCGTTCATGCGCGCTTCTCACGTAAACCATTAGCCAAGTGCAACATTTTCAGGACGGGAGCAGAAGAGGAGGGAGGGGAGTATAAAAAAATAACGCTGTTGGAAACAAGTGGTTTTTAGGGTAAGTATTACATTTAAAAAAATATATATATACACAATAACTAGGTAGGGAATAGGTATATTTTAATGTAAAAAAAAGGGGGGATTTTTAGCCTTGAGTGTTCCTTTAAGCATTCTGGAAGACTTGCCAGTGCAATCAGATGTTTATTTTTTGGCAGCAGTTTGCTTGTCACATAAAATAATGACCAAAGAAAATTTATAAGAAACCTTCAGACAAAAAACTACAAAGAGAACTCCAGCACATAACACACACTGTACATATTTAAAACTTCATTTTATTTTCACACAGGCATTCACTTCTAAATATTGCTTTGATAATAAAAATTCATCCATCAGATCGAGAAATATAAGTGATCTATAACAATATTATATCATTTTCAAAATATACAATATTCCATTCCCAAACTGTAGATTTATACAAAGTAATGCCATTTATTAATGTGTGCAGACCTGTGCAGTCGGTAAATGGGATATGTGGACATACATTTCAATATTTCCAAAACTTGGACAGGGTTTAAGCAAAATCCTAAATTATTTATTGGAAAGCGGTCATCAAATCTTGCTACTTCCACCTAAAAAACATTGCACGTGTCCGCTCCTGTCTTAATCAGAACTCTGCTAAAATGCTCATCCACGCCCTTATTATCTCCGCATGACTACTGTAAGCCTTCTCTCTGGCCTTAAGAGGTCCCAGATTCTCCCTCTGCAGGCACCATTACATACTTGTTACTAACGTTAACGCTCACCTGTGTGAGCGTTAACGTTAGCCGTGGTTGCCCTAGCGCGGGCCACCTCTATTACAATCTAAACGCTAATGGTTTAAAAAACCCATTAACAATTAGAATCTTGCTTTTCAGCGCGAGGTTACTGTACTTTGCGCTCCCTATGCTTAACATGGGGAGCGCAAAGCGTTAATATTACAATATACTAACGCTAATTACCGTCCGGATGCGGTTAACCCGACAGTTAACCACAGTCTGGACTTGCTGCTGCAGAATCCGTCAGCACCAGGAGAACCCCCCCCCCAATAAAATCGTATACTCCCCTCCTATCCCGCGGCAAGGACGCGGCTCCAACTGCCTCCTCTGTCCGCCGGGAGCAGGGAGAGACTGGGGGAAAAAGTCCCTCAGTCTCCCCCTGCGGATCACTACGCCAACCTGCCAGATCTCGCAAGGCGAGATCTGGCAGGTCATGTGACTGGCACCGTCTGCCTCAATGGAGCCCTATGGACTCCATGGAGGAGATGCTTTCGGCGGTGTTTAGCTCCCGATAACGATGCAGGCTATTTTTTTTAGCACCTGCATCGTAATATCTCACTAAAAAGGGGACGCAAAAGAGAAACCTGCAGGAGCAAGTTTTTCTCCCTAGCGTCACCGTTTTAGCGCAATGACTGTAATGGTGCCGTAGTCTGTTATGAATGCCTGTGCCAGACCCATCCACCTCACCTCCCGCACCTCGCCCCTTTGTCAGTCTCTACACTGGCTCCCTGTTTCCTTTAGAATCCATTTCAAAATACTGGTGCTCACATACAAAGCTCTCCATAACTGCGCTCCTGCCTACATCTCCTCCCTTATTAACAGGTATAACCCATCCCAACCACCTCGCTCTGCCAATGATCTGATGCTATCAGTTCCCCATACACGCACCCTCAACTCCCACCTTCAGTTCTTCTCCCGAGCTGCCCTTTCTATGGAACTCCCTCCCCCGCAACATTAGACTCTCCCCATCTTTCCTGTCCTTCAAGAAGTATCTGAAAACACATCGGCTCACTCCATGATTCCCCCACTGTACTTTTCTTGCGTCATCTTCCCACCCAGCCCACATGCACCCCGTTACTTCTGTATTTATCCTCACATAACTAACTCTCCAGCAAGATCCGCTCTCCTACTGTTCTGCTTGTTTAACTTGTATGTGTATTTGTTATTCTGTCTCACCCATTGTACAGCGCTATGGAACTTGTTAGCGCTTTATAAAGACTTGTAACTGTAATCGGTATCGGTGAGTACCTGAAAAAAGTATTGGTACGCAGTCTTAAAAAAATGGTGTTGGTGCATCCCTAGTAATATTCCTATCATAGCATTATTGTATTCAAGTGAAACTAGCATGATTTTAAACTAAAACTTGTTTTATTTTGTGCAGTATTCCTCATTCCTTAGAAGTTGTGAGAAGAAAATTTAGATAGTCTTTTTATATCTTTTCATTTTTTAATATTTTGCAGCTATATTTTGTTTTTAAATTTCAGTGATTTAAAAGTCAATAATATAAAAAAGAAATATCTAAGTTCTAACAGAAACGTTTGATACATACAAGATCTGCTTTGACATCTCTGCATTATGTGTGGTAATTTAAATTTAATAATGTTTTAGAAAACGTCTAAACCCGTCCATTAAAAACCATCTGTGCTCCTCCATTTTCAGCAGTTTCCTATGAAAACAATTAAGAAAAAAACATTAATGGAAAGTATATAAAATCATTTGTGCATGATAATACAAACCACATTTCAAAAACATGTTTTTTATATTAATATAAATCCAAAGGAGAAGGCGCACTCGAGAGTCTTCAATATGAAAAGTTTAATCCATAGTAGGAAAGAGAGGTCGACATTTCAGTCCTCTCAGGAACTTCTATCAAGACAGACTCTGGCGTTTCCAATGATACCATACATGCCTCTCTAGCTGCCAATGATTGGGAGATATGGGGGTTCAAAGGAACCTATTATCTCCACCATAGGATTTCCTTAGGAAATCCCCAGGCAGCTAGGGGTTTCCCGGCTAACTGACGTCATCACGCCGTGCACGATGACGTCAGATGACGAGGGGCACCCGGAGGTGGCCCCACCAGAACTAGGCTGTGATCCAGCACCGAATAGTGGACCGGCAACTCAGGGGTTAAAGACAGGCATTGCTTGAAAGGGCAGACTCTTCCCTTTTCAGCAGTGCCTGTCTTTAACTTTTACCTCCTCCCGATCGAGAGGGATCCAAAAGGACCACCCCTCCTTTCAGGCGATCTTCCGGCTTTGCTGGGTGGCCACCTGAAAATGACGTCATCGCATTGGACATGATGACGACATCGCGCTGGAAGGGTTCTCAAAAGCCGTGTCTGACTTCAGGAAGTCAGAACGCTGTGGGACCTCGGAGGAGAGAGGTGAGTATGGACAGGAGCTCCGAGGTAGCGGAAGACGTGTGGGGAATGTCCTCTACATACAGTGGGAGACTCCTATGTCGTTCCCCACACGGTTTCCGCAATGAATATATATATTATACATATTTATTTGCCTTTCTCATATATTACTACTACTATTATACATATGTCTCTATATTGCATAAACCTGATCTCTGTTAAAAGCCATATAGTTTGGCATGGCATTGATTTAAGGGTTCTGTGTAAAAGACCCAGGAGGCAAAAAAGTGAGACAGATGTAATTTGCATGTCGTACCCAGAATTCCTTGCTGCATATGGGGAATGTAGCACAGGAGCTCTGGGATACAGTTCTTTGAATTGCTGTGATGTGCAAACGGCTTCTGCAATAATAATATATATATTATATATATACACAGTATATACACACACATATACACTTTTCTCTTTCTTATATATAAATACATTTTGTTTCTCCGTTTGATAAAAGTTTGAGTTTAATAAAAAAGTGAAGGAGGGGGGGTCCCATATGAAAATTACTTTTTCCTTTATCTCCATTGATATTAGAGATTCTGATATTAAAATATGTAATTTGCATCCAATAGACAAGAAGTCTCCCGAGCCAGTTCCATGACGGTCAAACTTCAAATACATAGCCCTCCATGAAATTAGTCATATAATTTCCATTTCTATATCATCAATCTTAATTGGTATGCAGAACAGTAACGGGCTTGTTTCATTGCTGCAGGCAATAGTCATAAAACAAAGTGCTATATCAAGAAAAGCTCTTCCAAAACTCACATCCCTTTATCGTTTGTACATTTAAGCGACGGTAGAGGATGGAGGGTGCACCCTTACAGATGGATTAAGGTCAATATATAGAAAACAAGCCATATCTTAAATAAAGTTAGAGCGATTTGACATGTCATGGATAGATGAACGCCTCCTGCAGCAAGATCCCGAAAAGCCAGAAGTGCTGTAGAAAGTAATGTGAATTTACATGCTACGCAAAATAGTTGCTTTTGTGGAAAAAAAAAACAGCGCACTTGTGTTATTTGTCTGTTCAACATTGCACCATGCACACATCAGTTTTCTGACACCAGTACAGTGCAAAAACGATTATTATTCTTATCGTTTATATAGCATCAACAGTTTCCGCAGTGCTTTACAACAGGAGTCCCCAACCCTGGTCCTCAGGGCCCACTAACAGGTCAGGTTTTAAGGATTACCTTGGGGGGAAAAGCAGACTGGATGCTTCAATCACTGAGCATCAAATCCTATCCCCTGTGCTGTGCTTTAGATATCTGGCAAACCTGGCCTGTTAGTGGGCCCTGAGGACCAGGGTCAGGGACCACCACTTTATAATAACCAAAGGGACACAAATAAACAAACATAGGAACAGAGACAAGAGGTGTAGAGGGCCCTGTTCGGATGAGTTTACAATCCAGAGGGATTGGGGTGGAGAAGAGAAGAGGAGATTTATTGGTTGTCAGGATCACTAGTGCCAATGGTTCCATGGAAGTGGTATCTATCATGATGTGCGGATAGGTGAGGATAGGGACGTGTTGCATCAGTAATGTGGTATGGTAATCTGAAGAGATTGGTTTTGTGGGATTTCTTGAAGGCCCGAAGAAATACAATGTTTGTTTTAACTTTGGGTTACTATTTATGGTTGGTTTATGTTTACATTTAGGGCTAACCATAACCGTAACCAACAGACTCTGTTGCCTAAACACAAAGGGCCCTATTACATTCTTTGCGCACAATTGTGCGCACGTGCAAAAACGCATTACCGCGACCCTTTGCGCTGAACGATGTATTACGACGTTCGCGCACAAAATGCACGTTAACGTCTAACGCGAGTGACCCTGCGCGAACCCTTTGAGAGCGCAATTTAGTGCGCGCATCCTATACTTAACATTGTGAGCGCAAATGCGTTTGTGCGCCGGTACGCTGATGGTATTACAATGTTAGCACAAAATTTAACGGACAACGTTTGCGCGCATAATTTTAACGTCTTTGAAAAGCTGGTGGTAACGGCAAATTGTAACAACCTGACCGTACCAAACTGCAGATTCACAACAGAGAATGTCGATGCGCACGTTTTTTTTACTAGATCCGTCAAAAATGACGGCCACTACCTTCAGGGTTATTCAAAGAGATCCGAATGGCTGCCGAAAGGGAACCGAATGCTGAAAATCAGCGTTCGGTTACCTTTCTCGGCCATTCGGCTATCCAGAGAGCAGACAATTCGCCAAATCCTGGCGAATTGCCTGCACATACGGTGATTGTTCGGGGCCTGTTCGAGGGCAGGGAATCCCCATAATCTATTCAGAGAACAAAAGCCAGCAGTGAAAAGTTGCCGAATTGCCCTGCCATTCGGTGGCTTCATGCGGCAGATTTATTCAGGCGAATCCCATAGGCTTCAATGTTAAAAATATTCCCGTTTTAATTCAATATCTAATAAACCGTTCATTATAATATTCTGCCGTAAAAAGTCTCTTTATTTATAGATTTTTTTTTAGGATATTTTTTTTCCCAAACAAAATTCTTTTTTTTTTTTTTAACTTTACTTATTTTTTCTGTAACAGTCCTTTTTATTATCATTCCTTGGATTTTATATGTAAATTTCAGACATTTTCGCTCAGTAGTTTCTTTGCAAACAGCTTTTCAGTTTTCAAACATTCAAGCAAACAGTTTTTTCTAATTTATTCACTGCATTCGTCTGCGGTGTTGGATTTTTCCGGCAGCTGCGCTGCGTGTGATCGGCTCCTGCTCGGGTTTTTCCAGCGTTTTCGGCAGGTTAATCCAGATGTTTTTGCGGGTTTCGGCGTGCATTCGCCCTCGTTTTGCGCTGAGTTTTCGGCGGGTTTGCGGCGACTTTTCCCTGCATTTCGGCGGCCCGGCGGTGCTTGCTGAATACACCGAAGGGTTGCCAAAATCGGATCGCCAAATCAAATCGAATTGAAGAGAACAAAAAGTCACCGAACGTGCGGTGGCTTTTCAATTCTCTTTGAATAACCCTGATAGTCTTCCGTCAAAACGTACGTCTGTTGTGCATAGTCTGCACAAAAATTACGGACTCGCGTTAAAAATGACGGACTCATGTTAAAAATTACATTGCGCTCACTGATTTCTGCGCGCAACGGTACTTTGCGCACAGTTTTGCGCGTCGGTTTTACGAGTGCAATTTCCCGAAGGATGAAGAAATGCGCGAGGAATGTAATTCTAGCGGTGATTTTCGTGTGTTAACCTTTTGCGTTAAGATTGTAATAGGGCCCAAAGTGAGCAAGATAGAATTGCAGTGAAGATTGCGTAGAAAATGGAGCAGAATCCGTTGGTTATTGTTTAGGGCCGGCGCTGCCGCTAGGCGAGCTAGGCGGGCGCCTAGAGAGCAGTGCCCGCCTAGGGCGCAGCCAGGCCCGACCACCTATATATAAAAAAAATTGTCTGCGGGGCAGCCTGGGGCAGCCACATGCTGCAGCCAGCACCAATACGTGCCGGCGCGCCACCGGTGTCAAGGAGACTGAGGCGTGGACTTGGTGCTGGCTGCGGCTGGTGTAGCGAGCGTGCCGGCGGTGCTGCGCGATACTCATGCGGCACCGCCGTCACGCTCGCTACACCAGCCGCAGCCAGCACCAAGTCCATGCCTCCGTCTCCTTGACGCCGGCGGCGACACGTACTGGGGGCGTGAAGGAGTCGAAGCAGACAAGGTGCCCGTGCCGAGGGAGAGCGATGGAGCTGGGAGCAAATATACCCATGTAAGAGCTGGGGAAATATATCCATGCATGAGCTGGGGCAAATATACCCATGTAACTTACTGTAAGAGCTGGGGAAATATATCCATGCGTGAGCTGGGGCAATATATCCATGTGAGAGCTGGGGGCAAATATATCCATGTGAGAGCTGGGGCAATATATCCATGTGAGAGCTAGGGGCAAATATACCCATGTTTGAGTTGGGGCAATATATCCATGTGTGAGCTGCTGGGGCAAATATACCCATGTGAGAGCTGGGGCAATATATCCATGCGTGAGCTGGGGCACATATACCCATGTAAGAGCTGGGGCAATATATCCATGCGTGAGCTGGGGCAAATATACCCATGTGAGAGCTGGGGCAATTTATCCATGTGTGAGCTGCTGGGGCAAATATACCCATGTGAGAGCTGGGGCAATATATCCATGTGAGAGCTGGGGCAATATATCCATGTGAGAGCTGGCGGCAAATATACCCATCTGAGAGCTGGGGCAATATATCCATGTGAGAGCTGGGAGCAAATATACCCATGAGAGAGTTGGGGGCAAATATATCCATGTGAGCTGGGGGCAAATATACCCATGTGAGCTTTCTTTTTTTGGGGGGGGTGCAAGTAGCTGGTCTTGCCTAGGGCGCAAAATAGTCTAGCACTGGCCCTGTTAGAGATTAAGGATAGAGTTAGGCTTAACCTTGATCCTAAAAGTAACCCTATAAATAATGCTAATCCTAAAACAGAACGAGCATAGTTTTATTACACTCTACACGCATCAGAAAACTCACATGACTATGGTGCTGTTGCTCAAGTGCGCAGTACAACTAGTTCTTCTTAAATTCACACTATTTGATTAAAACCAGTGCATTTTTATCTTGGAATTTTATTGTTTCCCCATCCTAAACCAGACAGAATCACTGCAGAACAGTTGACATTCCAAGGGACAGATAAGAAAGATTATTTTATTCAAACAGTCTATTGTTCTTATCAGTTTTTCTAGTTATATATATATATATATACACACACCCGATTCCAGCACCTGAGCAGTGTAACGAAACTACAGGGTGTGCGGGGATCGAGATATATATATTTTTTAATGTCCAACTAATGTGTCTTTTCTACATTAAATCAACTGTAAGAGAATCCTGGAAAAATGCAGATAATTAGACTATTGGGTCCACAGACTTGACATAGATATACTACTGCTCCGATGATCATTATACAGTAATTCATAAGTTTTCTGTCATGTCTATACCATTTGTTCTACTGCCTTTTCTGAAAGCAGGTGTTACGTGAGTAACTAAATACACCATTTCACATGATTTACTGGGAATTACAGTTTTTTCCATGGGCTCACATCAGTTGGAAGGTAATAATTTCCTGTGTTTTTGTTTTACAAAATGTTTCACCTGCCACTAACACAATAATTCTATTGTGGTAAATCTAAACCTGCAGTAACCAAAAAGTACATACTATGTTATAATGGTTTTCAGCTGAGATTTTCTGAATAAAACGTGGTGGAATTTTCTATACATCCTACTAGTTGAGCTAGGTATAAGCTATACTGTATATGGTTTATTCCAAGTATGATATAATAAAGTAAATAACATTTAAATAATTAGCTGCAATTAAAAAATCTATGCAAATAACTTTACTGGTAATTTGTCTGTAGCAAATTGCCGGTTGCTTGTTTAGTTTGTGTAAGCCTAAACATACTGGAA
Organism: Leptobrachium leishanense; assembly: GCA_009667805.1. Taxonomy (NCBI): domain Eukaryota; kingdom Metazoa; phylum Chordata; class Amphibia; order Anura; family Megophryidae; genus Leptobrachium; species Leptobrachium leishanense. The sequence goes on from CM019067.1 coordinate 274,021,965, forward strand.
ATACATACCTTTTCTGTCATTTCGTGTGAATGATGAAGTGAGTGTTCTCTTTCTAGAAACATTCTCCTTTGTTCATAACTGGCTAGTCTGCAGGTTAGCCATGTAGATATTGTGCAGCCACTGATTCCAATGCATGCAAGTGATATGGATGCAAGTTGCAAAGAATAAAGTGAAGATGACCTCTTGGTTAGGGCTCGCAGGAATTGAATGTTTAATATTCCTCCAATTAGTCCACAAATACAGCAGGCTGAGAAAAGAATCATCTGTAAAATGACCAAAAAAATGCAATGATTCAATAGCTGTCAATAAGACACTTGTTACTAAATATGTGTTTACAGGTTGGTGCCAATGTTGTTCAATTAGTTGCAAATCTTGATTAAATTTTGTAGAATGACTACAAAAACAAGAAAGAACTCTATAACCAACACTGTGGGCCCTATTACATAGTTAACGCTAACGTAACGCTCAGCTGTGCGAGTGTTAACCTTAGGTTAAGTGGCCCTAGTGCAGGCCGACCATATTACATTCCAAACGCTAACGGGTTAAAAAATCCGTTAGCGATTCAGAGATTGCACTTTTCAGCGTAAGCTTACTGTATTTTGCGCTCCCTATGCTTAACATGGAGAACAAAAATAGTTATTAGCGTTAGGATTACAAAGTCCTAGCACTAATTACGCCCTGCTGTGGTTAGCTCAAAAATTAAGCACAGTTTGGAGCTGGTGCCGCTTCTGCGGAATCAGTGAGCCCTAGCTACAAATCCCTCTAAAAATCAGATACTCACCTCTCATTCTGCGGCTACTCGATCCGCCTTTTCTGGCTGCCGGGAGCATAGTGGGGACCCCAGTCTTCCTCCGCAATCACACCACATACCTGCAGCATCTTGCGAGATCCTGCAGGTCATGTGACCGGCAGTCAAAGCCTCAAATGGAGTCCTATGGACTCCATGGAGGGGATGCTTGCGGCGCTGCTTAGCGCTGCCTCAAGTATCCTCAGGCTTAGCTCTGCGTTACGGGTAGGCTACTGAATTAGCGCCTGCCCCGTAATATGGAGCTAAAACGGGGATGCTAAGGAGAAACCTGCAGGTGCAGGTTTTCCTCCTTAGCATCCATGTTTTAGCAGTAGTAATGTAATACTGCCCTGTATGTTTTATGTTTCAAATTATGATTTGTAGTGAAACAGCAACCCAAGAGGGCAGTGGTCGTGTAAACAGAGAGGGAGGCTTGGGAATCACATGGTAACAGGTTCAAATGTCTCCCAGTTGGTGTCTGAGCAGATGCATTACTGTGCATGGAGCAGCTGACTGCCCAAATGTGTTTTGCTCTGTGCACTAGTCCACAAGAGGTAGAGACGTGGCCCCGGTAGGACCATGTAGAAAAGGACTGACCCTGGCCAGAGCTCTCACCAGCTGGTCTACTAGGGTTCTAGTGTGTTTGGGAAAAGGGGTCTTTGATGGTCTTTATGCATGTGGGGACATGGTGTCAGCAAGAATGACATTGTAATCACTTGTTATAATCCAGCTCAAATACATGTATACCGTTCAAGGCCATTACACTAGAGCCACTGTAAGAGTTGCAACTCTACTGAAATAAAACAGGAGCCGGAAACATTAATGAGTGGCGCTGATACACTTGGTTGCTCGCTCTTTAATGTTGTCAGTCCATTCCAGTTTTATTATGTTAATGACCACTCTGAAGTAGGAACTAATGTACTCTTTTTGATACTTGACCTATACATCAAAAATTAAATCACAAACATAACAGGTATTCACAGCAATACAATATATAAAATATTTTAAGAGGAAGTGATTAGATACTGAAAGCATACAGAATGGGGAGTTGTGCGGGTTATAACTAGTGACCTGTATATGTACGTAATAAATAAGACTGAACAAACTAATAGTCATAATGACAAAACTGCTTCAATCACCATTAAGAAGAAACTAAAATGTTAGAATTGATACTCTTGGCGTGTCCACCTATGGATTGGCTGATATAGGCTATGGTATAACTTAATACAACTCCAGAATCACTTACTATAAGTCCAGATTTCTTTTTGGCGCAGAAGATGCCACACACTCCACACATAAGAAACTACAAAAAAAAAAAAAAAGATACAGTTAGCTAAGTACATTAGTATCCTGATAATAATGCTAGCAGGCTAAGTAATAAGCTATTGTAGAAAACATGATCATATATGTTATGGGGGACACACACTGACATAAAATTGATGATCATATAAAAAAATCTGAGATGGTAACATATAAATACACCATTTTCTACCACCATATAATCCAAAAGGAGATGGAGAAAGCAATGATAAAGTTATTTCAAACATCACGTAGAATGCACATTATGGATTGAGAATTCAAATAATCGTGTTCCTGGGGTCTTGCAATCTATTGCCTCCAGAGAAGTAGTATAAATTTTCTCAGACTAGTATTTTTTAAATGTCAAAAGAAAACCTGTTTGCTGGGTGAAACGCGGTGAATCACCGGTGCTCAGCGACGGCGTTTACTGCGGTTCAGTGTCTTGGCATCCTGCCAGCAACAGTATGTGGATCCAGGGATTTTGAGGACAGGTTACTGAAAACTAGTACTTAGTGCTGTGAAGCTTCATTGTTCACATTATTAGTGTTGCATATGCTATGTTAGTGAGACTGTCATTGATGTCACCACTGCCTTAACCGCATCGACCCCTGACCAGTCCACCATGGACTGGTGTCTAAGAGATGTGCTCCTGATGCCCCTGGTGCCTTTCTGTACATTGGCACTATGCACCATCCACCTGACTCAGTTCCAGGTGAAGATCATTAGGCATGTGGTTCAGCAGATGCTGCTAATAATAAGTGTCATGTAGCTCCATGTGTGTTCCTTTGCTCTTGGCATCTGATATCATACCCAGTTGCCAAACAATAGTCACATGCCTTAGGGTAGGGATGTCAAACTCTGGCCCCCCCAGACGTTTCTGAGCTACCTCTCCAATGATTCTCTGTCCATTTATCGGAGTCAAAGAATTCTGGGAATTCTGGACAATAAACATCTGGGGCACAGAGTCAGAGATCCCTGACTTAAAGTATTTATACTCAGCACTATGATGTAACCACTGCCCTGTCGTGGTTTATGTTCATGACCAACAGGGTTATCCAAAGAGATCCGAATTGCTTGAGAAAGGTAACCGAACGCTGAAAATCAGCGTTCGGTTACCTTTCCTGGCCATTCGGCTATCCAGAGAGCAGGCAATTCGCCAAATACTGGTGAATTGCCTGCACATACGGTGCCTGTTCGGTCCCTGTTCGAGGGCAGTGAATTCCCCATAGAGAAGCACTGCTTCGGCTATTCAGAGAACACAAACCAGCAGTGAAAGGTTCCCCTAATGCCCTGCCATTCGGTGGTTTAATTCGGCAAATTTATTCAGGAGAATCCCATAGGCTTCAATGTTAAAAATATTCCCGTTTTAATTCAATATCTAATAAACCGTTCAGTATAAAATTCTGCAGCAAAAAGTCTCTTTATTTATAGATTTTTTAGGATACTTTAAGCATTTTTCTGATTTTTTTTTTTTTTATTAAAAGTCCGATTTTTTTTGGATTTTTTTTTTTCAGTTTACTTATTTTTTTTGTAACAGCCCTCTTTATTATCATTCCCTGGACCTCCTGTGAAAATTTCAGACATTTTCGCTCAGTAGTTTCTTTGCAAACAGCGTTTCATTTTCCCAGATTCATACAAATGGTTTTTCTAATTTATTCACTGCCTCCTCTACGTCACAGCTGCTTCGGCTCTGTGTGATTCGGCTCATGTTCGGCTCCTGTTCGGCTCCTGTTCGTCTTTTTCAAAGGTTAATCCAGATGTTTTTGCTTGTTTTCAGCGTGCATTCGGTTAGTTTTCGGTGGGTTTGCGGCATCTTTTCCCTGCAATTCGGGGACCCTGTGGTGTTTGCTGAATACACCGCAGGGTCACTGAAATGCAATCGGCAAAAGGAACCGAATTGAAGAGAACGAAAAGTCACCGAACGTGCGGTGACTTTTCGAATCTCTTTGGATAACCCTGCAAGTGTGTTCAACTATTTCTTCTTTTCCATTGTATTGACCTCAGCTTGCCTTTTCACTCTCTGCTTAGCTCTTGTGTTTGACCTCAGCATAGTTTACCCTTTATTGAGCATTTCTATTGTCATGACCTCGTCTTGTTTATGACCATTCTTAATCTAGTCCTGTTGACCAATCGGGTCCTTAGATTGGTCTAGGTTATTGTGTTATCTGCTTTTCTCTGGTTGGGTTTCCTACCTAAGCCTGACACAGGCTTTGTGATGAATTCTAACATTTTTTTAAATAGTAAGAGTTAATTTTTAAGGGTTTGTTCTCCAAAACAAATGACTGTACTGTGCTACGCACTCTATCTTTTTGATGGTACAGAGAATTTATGGATTATTCCGTAGCTTCCCAGGATGGGATTCCCTGCTAAATATTGCATTGAAGTGACAATTTCAAAAATGCTTTTATCTAATCAACCTCTGAGTACTCGTGGGACACTGGTGACACATTAGGATTTATCACATACAGATTATTTTTTATAAAATTAGATTGTTGATATTTTTTATTGTTTCTGTGGTAATTATCAAGATAATATACTTTAAAGCTGCTGTCCTTCTTGCATCTTATTTAGCATTTGTAATGTCCTTAAAGCACTAATGGATTCTGGTTTATAAATATTTAATACTTTCAACATTATTTCCATTTTACTGGTTCATTGTTTCAAATTTATAATAAATGACTAAACAAATAGAACAAGTACTGGGTAAGTTATCAAAACTCAACATGCATTGCGAATCAGAAATGATAGCTATAAATATACTACAGAATGGCACCATACTGTATATAAATATTACTTAAATTCCAGATCTAACAATGACTAATCCAACGGACTCACCAGATTCGTCTCAGACACCCCAAACAATGTTCGTCACTAAATAAAGGCTTACCTATAAATAACCTTTTTTTTTCTTTCAAAAATTTTAAAATCAAAACTATTGGGAGATAGTCTTTTTACCAAAGATGAAGTTGAGGAAAAATACAAGCTGATATTCAACCCACTACTGTCACAGTAAATGTTTAGAAACACAGTTGCAGACGCTTCACTTTTTATTTCCTAACCCCTTTAGCAAGAATGATATTTTTGTCATTGTGGGACAATTTCTTCATTTCAGTTAAGAAGAGATCTTAGGCATCAAGAAAGCTACAAGTTACATCAAATATGCAATTTAAATATTAGAAAAATAGAAAAGGAGAAGAATGCCATTATTCATTAATTCTGTAAAGAAAAAAAAAACGTCCAGGACATATTTTGCTCGAGCAGTTAATATTTATGTCTCCACCAGTTTAATATTAGTAGTTCACGTGGTAGATGGTGAATAATGAGTGATTACAAGGATTCACTAGGGTTGATGTCCTAAAAATAAATAAATGTGGAAACTCACTAAAATTTCTGGCCCTAACCGAGCATTGTCAACTCACATTCATCCCACCCCCCAGAACTCAGATTGAAATTAATGGCATGCATATACTGAGCTTCAGGGAATTATATGTTTATTATCATTATATTTTATGAATAAACAAAGCACACACGAACTGAAACAAAAGCATCAGACCCTTTGCAAAAATAGTGTAGGAACTCAATTCCCACATGTTCCTTCTTGACTTGGGATGCACGTTCTTCTTGTTTGCAGCTACAAACTAGAAAAAAAATAACACCAGGTTTTGAGAGCCAGTTAAGTGTTATTTGGGCTCAGCAGCTCCGTATAGTGAGCAGGAACATGTCTATTAAGATTGTAATGGCAATGCACTGGGATTCTGTCCAAAACTCCAGGATCAAAACCAAACCGTTATGTTGTTCATGCCTTTTCAGTCTCAGAACCAACTAGCGAACAGCTTTCACCATCCAGACTACCCCACTGGCAGCCCTGGCGTTAGAGGGAGGTGATACAGAGTCCCCACAACCTACAGCCAGACACTTGCTTCTTAGAGTAGGAATATAAAAGACGGTTTATTAATTCCAGCGTTTCACTTATATTTCCTTACACCAGTTACTGGAAACAGGAAATCAAAACAAAAAGAATTATCCCATAACTAACAATTACAAAACTTGACTCTTAAGAGACACAGGGCAAACTCCAGTCACATTACACAAGTATCCTGACAGTCAAGCAAACACCATCCACAGAGACAGAGGCTACCAGAGGAGTCCATCCAAAGGCAGAAGGGGCTTCCGTCACAAAAAAACCCAAAACGGCCCCTATAGCAGCCGAGCCGGTAATAGGGAGCCGCTGAGACTACATGGCTTGAAATTGAAGGAAGCTGCTAATGAACACTGGCAGAGAGTTGCATGAGCCATGCTCAAGCTTGCATGTCCTGTCAGATGGGTACTGGAGAACTCTTTGGTCTACGAGTCGTACGGTTTACAGCAAGATGGGACCTGGCAGATTGCACCCTCCTCTCCACCAAGGTGTCAGATCGGTTATACAACATTTATTTATTTATAAAGCATTTTACCAGGAAGGATACATTGAGATGTCTTTCGTTTTCAAGTATGTCCTGGGTTAAGAAAAAAAGCCAAGAAAAAACCCCAATATTTTTTGTGTTAAGTGATTCTGAATCTATAAAAACACTTAACACCAGCATTTTGTGAGCAAGTACTATATGTAGCACTTTACTCGTTGGTGTTAACGGCTGGGTTGTAATAGAACCTAACTTTGTTTTATTAATAGTGCATGCTGCAAAGAAATTATCAACTAAATACCCTGTCCTAAAAGTGGGGCTTTCTGCTGCTTATGGAAAAAAAAACAATGTTTGGTATGTTATTTATTTAAATTTTGCTTACGTAGCACTTGCCTCTCCTGTGGGAACTGTCCTAATTATGAACATGAATTCCCACAAGTGAAAGTGTATTTTCAAATCCAAAAGTAGTAATTCAGAAAAAAAAAAAACGGTTTAACTTTTCAGGGGGTTTTTCCACTGAAAGTTCATCAATGTAAACATATATATTACAGAGAATTATATAAAGACAAGGGCAATATTACAAAGTTGGTGCTAATTTAAACAGAGCCGTTGTAAATTTATCAGAGCCATTGTAGGGCCCTACTATAATCATAACGTTAGTGCTCACCTATGTGAGCGTTAACGTTAGCAATGGTGGCCCTAGCGCGAGCGCGCCATATTCCAATCCGATCGCTAACCGGTCGAAAAACTCGTTAGCGATTCGGATCTCGCGCTTTTCAGCGTGAGGTTACTGTACTTTGCGCTCCCTATGCTTAACATGGGGAGCGCAAAGTGTTAATTAGTAGGGATGTGCGTTTCGGGTTTTGGAATTTCGGAATTCACGAAATTTCCCGATTCGTGTCTTTGGATTCGGCCGAATTTCCGAATTGGGTCGGACCCGAAAACCGATAGATCCGAAAAGTTTTCCGAGCCGAAACGAAAAATTTTCGGATTTTTCGAATGGACGTGAAATGTGTCAAATCGAAATTTGTTTTTGCTCTATTCATGATTTCGGTTCCATTCGTGATTTCGGTTCCATTTCGGTAATTCTGGACATCGTATATTTAACTATTATCGGTTATATCGCTGATTCTGTAAATTTTGTATTTGTAAATGCGTATCACTTGTTTCTTGTGGCATTCGGGTCAGTTTAGCGTTTTTTAAATAGTTTTGTTCATTTTTTTTGTTCCTTGGCTTTCATACCATTTTAATATGATTAAATAAAGTTGTGAAATGTATATTCATAAGAAAAAAAGGATCTTTATTTAATAAAAAAAAACACGATAGAATCGCCAGAATTATCGTAGACACTTTGAAACGAGGAGAACAGAAGTTCCGAAAAAATGAAAATTTCCGAAATTTCCGAAAAGTCGATACAAAAAAATGAGCAAAGTGACCCGAAAACACGAAAAATGGTCGATATTCCGAAAAAAAAATGTACACGAAAAACGAGCCGAACCGAACCGAATCGAAACAGAAATCGGTCGAAACGAGCCGAATCGAAAATTTTAAAACATCCGAACAAATCGAATCGAACCGAAAAAAAAATCGGTGCACAAGCCTATTAATTAGGGTTAGCATTACAAAGTCCTAATGCTAATTACCGTCCTGCTGTGGTTGACTCGAAAGTTATTCACAGCCAGGACCTGGTGCTAACGGATTCTGCTTCTGTGCACCAGCAGAAAATCCCACCAAAAATCACATACTCACCTTCCATCCCGTGGCGAGAACGGTGGCTCCAGTCTCTCTCTGTAGATCACTACGCTGACCTGCCAGATCTCGCGAGGGGAGATCCTACAGGTCATGTGACCGGCAGCATCAGCCTCAATGGAGTCCTATTGACTCCATGGAGGGGATGCTCTCGGCGGCGGTTTGTGCTGCCGACAGCATCCCCAGGTTTAGCGCTGTGTTACGTTGCAGGCTGCTGGATTAGCACTTGCACTGTAATATCACGCTAAAACGGGGACGCTAAGGAGAAACCTGCAGGCACAGGTTTATCTCCTTAGAGTCCCCGTTTTAGCGTGATGTTTGTAATATGGGCTATAGTTTATGGAGTTGTAGGTTTACAACATCTCTGGTTAAGTTAGCACTAACTTTGTAATACTGCCCAAACCACCGAAAACAGCCAACCAGGGTTGAACAGGGTTGAAGAACTGTTTTTTTTTTTTTTTTAAAGACGTGTTAAACAACAATAATGCATCAAAATATTATATAAGGTCCTATGAATAACAATAAAAAGGTCGGTTACAGAATAAAAAAAAAAACATTTAAAACAGATATGAATCAAAAATTTTGCAGAAAAAAATAAATAAAAAAAAAATGCCTGTAAAGATTCTAAAAAATAAATTAAGAAAATACTTTTTGCTGCAAATGAAAAGAATAAACAGTTGAATAAAAATTTAATAAAAACAGGGATTTTTTTTTTACATTGAAACCTATGGGATTCACCGTTCTTACGGAAAGCACCGAACATCAGGGCATTTTGCCAACTTTTCAGGGCTGTTAGGCGTTCTCAGAATAGATTAACCATTACTTCACTATGGGGATATCACTGCCGCCAAATTGTACCGTATTTTGCTGGCAATTCGCAAATTGGCTGGGTGGAGTAGAGTAAAATCCCTGCTCTATAACTGTGGAGACACAGATTTGAATCCTGGCAAGAGCACCTCTCCAGTAAGTGTCCTTGGGCCAGTGGCGTAACTAGAAACCTGAGGGCCCCGGTGCAAGAAACCCCCCCAAAAAAAGATAATTTTTACCTTTTTTTTTTTCCTGCAATATAAAAAAGATAGTATTGCCCCCAGCTCACATGGACATATATATTGCCCCCAGCTCACATGGACATATATATTGCCCCCAGCTCACATGGACATATAGTGCCCCCAGCTCACATGGACATATAGTGCCCCCAGGCCACACATGGATATATTGCCCCAGCTCACACATGGATATTTTTGCCCCGAGCTCATGGAAATACTGCCCCAACACATGGATATACTGCCCCAACACATGGATATACTGCCCCAGCACATGGATATACTGCCCCAGCACATGGATATGCCCCAGCTCATGGATATACTGCCCCAACACATGGATATACTGCTCCAGCACATGGATATACTGCCCAGCACATGGATATACTGCCCCAGCACATGGATATACTGCCCCAGCACATGGATATACTGCCCCAGCACATGGATATGCCCCAGCTCATGGATATACTGCCCCAGCACATGGATATGCCCAGCTCCTGGATATACTGCCCCAGCACATGGATATGCCCAGCTCAGCCCCCCAGCTCATGGATATACTGCCCCAGCTCTGCCCCCCAGCTCATGGATATACTGCCCCAGCTCTCCCCCCCAGCTCATGGATATACTGCCCCAGCTCTGCCCCCCAGCTCATGGATATACTGCCCCAGCTCATGGATATACTGCCCCAGCTCATGGATATACTGCCCCAGCTCTGCCCCCCAGCTCATGGATATACTGCCCCAGCTCTGCCCCCCAGCTCATGGATATACTGCCCCAGCTCTGCCCCCCAGCTCATGGATATACTGCCCCAGCTCTGCCCCCCAGCTCATGGATATACTGCCCCAGCTCTGCCCCCCAGCTCATGGATATACTGCCCCAGCTCATGGATATACTGCCCCAGCTCTGCCCCCCAGCTCATGGATATACTGCCCCAGCTCTGCCCCCCAGCTCATGGATATACTGCCCCAGCTCTGCCCCCCAGCTCATGGATATACTGCCCCAGCTCTGCCCGCTCGCCCGGAAACCACCTGATCAGCGCGAGGTCTCGTGCGCTGGTCAGGTGGTTTCTCTCCCACGTGAGCGGCCAAGCTGCATGTCAGCGGCCGCTCGCGTAGGGAGAGGGACGGCCAGCGCGCGGCTCCCAGATTCCGTCGCTGATTGCCGGAATCTGGTGGCGGCGCTGGGCCCCCCTCCAGTGGCGGAATGCCAGGGCCCGGTCGCAACCTGGTACTTCCGCCACTGCCTTGGGCAAGACACCTAACGGTACATACTTGCCTACCCAGGACATACATTGAAAATGGGAGAATTCACACTGTATCCTTCATGGTAAAATAATTAAAAAAATAAATATTTGGCGAAATGCTAGCTTTCTGAATAGCCGAATTGACACGAAATTGCACCGTAAGGGGAAATTCACCATTTGGTGCAATTCGGTGGCCAATTCGGCACTCTTTGAAATACCCATATTGTGTTAAAGAGAGGGAATAAATAAGATGACCTCATGTATCTTGTGTTCTGTAAAGACATTAGGCCCCTATGCCAACCCAGCCAGTAACATTTACATATACAGGGTTATTCAGAGAGAGGTGAAAACCAGGAGAATGACCAGGAGAAGCGAAAATTCTAGGTCAAAATAGCCAAACCAGAAAAATTCTCCCATTTATCTCACTTTCCAAGTCGGCTATTTGGTCTAGATTGTTCTCTTCTCCTGCCATTCTCCTGGTTTTCACCTCTCTCTGGATAACCCTGATAATGTTAGCATCTCTTGTATTATTCCAAAACGAGCCACAACTCCCATTTCAGGTCAGTTTTTGCAGCTGCCTTCAGTACTTTCCCACTTTCATGAAATAAAAAGCTATTCCAAGGTCACTCATTATTCTTGTTTGCAACTGGTATAGAACAAAAAATGGGTGTTAACCCTTCCACTACCAAGAGCTTATTGTTGAAAAAAATAAGATATATAATATTATGTTCATCATCATTTTTGTAGCGCCAACAGCTTCTGCAAGCATTACAATAGAGAAATGGGAATTAAGCTAACAAAAACTACAGACATATTTAGGAACCAGAGATAAGAGGTGCTCATAGGAGCTTACATTCTAGAGGGAATATCGCCTAAAGGAAATCGGTTTCATTTGGATTTGAGGTGAATTTCAGTCTCCTTCCCTTGCAAGGCATACTATATAGGGATGTGCGTTTCAGGTTTCGGAATTTCAGAATTTTCACGAAATTTCCCGACTCGTGTTTTCGGATGCGGCCGATTTCCCAAAAATTTTTAGATCCGAAAATGGCAGATCCGAAAAGTTTTCCGAGCCGAAACGAAATATTTTCGGAATTTTCGAATGGACTTGAAATGTGTCAAATCGAAATTTATTGCTTTGAAACGAGGAGAACAGACGTTCCGAAAAAACGAAAATTTCCGAAATTACAAAAAGTCGATACAAAAAACGAGCTAAGTGACACGAAAATACGAAAAATGGTCGATATTCCGAAACCATGTACAATTCTGAAAAACAAAAATTTCCGAAATCACGAAAAGTCGATACAAAAAACGAGCTAAGTGACACGAAAATACGAAAAATGGTCGATATTCCGAAAAAAAAATGTACACGAAAAACGAGTCGAGCCGAACCGAATCGAAACAGAAAAGTTTAAAAATCCGAAAAATCGAATCGAACCGAAAAAAAAAATCGGTGCGCAAGCCTAATACTATATAGATATCCACCCAATAAACTCAGTGTCAAGCATGACTAGTATTCATTTAATATTAACAGTGCAGTTTTACAGAACATGTACCACTTATGAAATCCACTATTAACCTTTCGGTAGCTAAACACGAATGAGAGCGGCAGCCTTTAAGGGCATATACTATGAACGGATGAATAGGTTACTTTGTGTTCCTTACGACTCTGCTAATAAAGTGCAGCCTTGCTTATCTTTCATTTATTTTGTGAGCTTCATGGGCTGTGTTATTTCCTCAAAAGTTACAGTAAACTCAGCCAGCGATTCGAGGAGGTAATCATTTCAACATTACAGATCCCTGAATATTTACTGAGCGCACATCAGTGCGAATCAATGACTTCTTCCTATATTGTAAAGGTAACTGGAAAATGTGCATTGATCTGTTTTTAGATGCTTACTAATGCTTCTGATCCACTCGCAAAAATATAAATAACACAAAAAAGCTAGGCATTACAATGTATAATCTATTTTAAAATGCTGAGCTAATTTTGACCTTTTTTTTTTTGCTCGTCACATTTGGCTCATGTCACCTCAGAATGCTACATCACAAAAATGTCAAAAAAATTTAACATTTTTAGTCTGATTTCCTCCCTCCCCGTCACATGCAAGTACCCCAAGGCTCAATACTAGGCCCCCTGCTATTCACAATGTTCATAAATGATCTGCCCAATATCTGCAAAGCCTCAACTGTACACATGTACGCAGACGACACTGTAATCTATACCAGCAAATCAAATCTCCCGCAGCTGGAGGCCGTGCTGCAAGAACAATTCAGATGGGTAGAAAAGTGGATCAAAGATAACAAAGTTTTTCTAAATACTGACAAAACTGTTGCAATGCTCTTTGGAACAGCACCTAAACTACATAAATTACAAATGCCCCATCTATGTGTCAGGACAAGATCAAATGACACGCTGACCACAGTCCCTTCTCTCAAATATCTAGGTATGTGGCTAGACCCTAATCTATCCTTTGGCCCCCACGTCGAAAAACTCTCATCTAAACTTTACCCCAAACTAGGTGCCCTGTACAGAAACAAATCCTGGCTGAGCCCCGCAGTAAGAAAGCAGATTGTACAACAAATGCTTATGCCAGCTATTGAATACAGAGATGTAGTGTATGCAGCCGCCCCGCAAACGCACCTTCAGAAACTTACTACATTGTATAACTCATTCTGTCGCTTTGTGCTACAATGTAACTACATGACCCACCATTGTGACAAGTTAAAAGAGCTAAACTGGCCGTCACTGGAATGTAGATGCACCCTTCACCTTTCCAACCTGGTGTTTATGAGCTTTTCTGTGAAGCTGCCACCCTACCTGAATAAAATAATAGAAATAACTCCAGAATCCACAATATAATTCAAATGGATTTAATCCAACACCAAGAAAGCCTTGCTTTCTTGGTGTTGGATTAAATCCATTTGAATTATATTGTGGATTCTGGAGTTATTTCTATTATTTTATTGCTGTATGGGGCTGTGGAGCAAGAGACCCTCACTCTATTGATCCACGTCTGGGGCTGCATTCGAGTCTACATTTCATGAGTAACCCTACCTGAATAGACTGCTTCCCCCAGCAGTTCCCTCAGTCTATAACCTCCAATCCAGGACCTGCACCTTACTTGCAATACCACAATACAAAAAGAAAGTGGCTCGATCCTCATTTTCCTACAGAGCACCACAATTATGGAATAACCTCCCAGACACCATCAAATCTTTGACCAGTCTAAAGTCCCTTAAGACTACCCTATTAACATTCCTGGATACAGAATGCGCCTGTAAACATGGAACATAATGACTATTTCCTACATATTTATTTTCTGTTAATCTGTATATCTGTTTTGTGTTAATATCTTGCATTTTATTACTTTGTATTTCTGTAACAACTCAATGTTCTTGAACCCAGGACATACATTTAAACGAGAGAAATCTCAATGTATCCTTCCTGGTAAAATACTTTATAAATAAATTTACAGAATTTAAATGTATTTTCCACATTTTATCAACCAGTCCTTTGTGGTTATATATTCGGTGGTATAGTCTTTTTCAAATAATCAGAAACTGAGATAGGCAATAGGACAGAGAGAGAGAGAACGAGAATTGCATATAAACTCAACCCTAATACCGATCTAAGAAATGAGGGAGACGTAGCAACAAGAAAACACACCGCAACATTTAAAAGCTGTTTGCAAAAAAAAAAAAAACTACTGCACAAAAATTCCTGGAATTAACATATAAGGTCATATGCATAATAATAAAAAGGTCTATTATGCCATTTAAAAAAAAGAAAAAAAAAAAAAGAAAAATTTTGCCGAAAACTGTCTAAAAATAAATAGCGAGACTTTTTGCTGCAGAATAAAAGAATAAATGGTTTAACCCTTTCACTGCTGAAGACGTGTGGGGCACGTCCTCATTGATGCACGTTACATGCTGAGGACGTGCCCCACACGTCATCAGCTGTGCGGGACCCCCGGCGGAGATACTCACCTCTCTGTCCAGGGTCCCGCGGCATTCTGACTTCAGCATCCTCAGACGCTGAAGTCAAGCTCCTCCCGGCGTAAATGACGTCATCGAGCTTGGCGCGATGACGTCATTTCCAGGCGACCCCCAGCAATGCCGGGAGATAGCCTGGAAGGGAGGGGGGGATCTGTTCGGATCCCTCTCCCTCCTGATCGGAAAGGAGCAGCGCCAAAAGCCAGGCACCGCTTAAAAGGGGAGAGTCTCCCCTTTTAAGCGGTGCCTGGCTTTAACCCCTTGCGGCGCTGAAGTGCAGCCTAGCTCCGGTGGGGGCCGCCATCTTGGATGGCGGCTCCACCCAGGGTCTCCCCTCGCTGCCTGATGTCATCATGCATAGCGTGATGACGTCAGATAGCCGGGAAACCCCTAGCTGCCAGGGGATTTCCCAAGGAAATCCCCTGGTGGAGATAGGGGGTTCTTGTGAACCCCGATATCTCCAGAATTGTGGAAGCTAGGGGGTCATGGAGGGTGTCATTTGAAAGGCCTGAACATGGCCTTTCGAATGATATCCAACATGACTAGGTACAAAGTAAAATAAATAATAAAAAAATTATAATAAAAATAATAAATAAAATAATAAATAAATTTAAAAAAACAATAAAAATAAAAAAAACATGTTTTTTTGTGTGTTGTTTTTATTAATGCAGCAATATTGTTCACATTTCAATTATAATGTGAATAATTATGCTGCACTAATGATTTTTTTCTATGGGGTGCGTTTGCTAAAAATCACGTAATTCCCCCCCACAAAATGTAACAAGTCCCCATTTCAAATTTTTGTACAAGCGCACCCCATAGAAAACATAACCGCAAACGCTCATGCAATAAAATGTGAAAAAAAACACTTTACACACTGCAGATGATTAAAAATTCAATTTTTATTGTATTTTTTGTTATAATATACAGACAGGACATGACGTATACATATAATAATGACATATTATGAATCTGTGGAGTCTGCCGGAAAGAACGATATATAATATGTCTGGGTCATTTAATAAAATGTGGCGTCAAATCGCGTTTAAACATGATAAGCGAAAGCGGTAAAAATGAGCTCAGCACACAGCGGTGAAATGCCTCAGCAGTGAAGGGGTTAATAGATATTCAATAAAAACGTGAATATTTTTAACATTGAAACGTATGGGATTTACCTGATTAAACTTCCCGAATGAATCCACCGAACAGCAGGGCATTTCACTGACATTTCGGTGCTGTTAGGTGTTCTATGAGTAGATTAACCAGTACTTCTCGATGGGGAACAGCACTGTATTTCGCTGGCAATTCGCCAATATTTGGCAAACTGCCAGCATTTTTAATAGTCGAATGGCTCCGAAATTGCACCGAATGGGGAAATTCACCATTTGGTGCAATTTCAGAGGCAATTCGGCTCTTTTTGAATAACCCCTTATATTTAAGTGTTATTACAAATCCATTTTTCCAATAAATGCAATGACAAGATTTTTTCAGCAACGAATGCATGGTAGTGAAGGGATGAAAGGTATTTGGATCTATTTATGATGACATGAGTGCTGGGATCATGTAACTTGGGCCACCAAACTGAACAATGTAATTATTATTGTAATTGTATGAAGAACGATTTCATTCTATTTGAGCGCAGAATCAGTTTTCTTCATTGTTTTATATATGTTACGGTTAAAGCCCGAAGTGCAGTTAATCCTAGCATTACCCAGGCGTCATTAGCAAAAGTCCGAATTGAAATTAAATTTCGGACTTTACCCGGGTAATCTGCAAAGTATCCAGAGGCCTCTGGGTAATCCGGTTTTCTGCACTGTTTTAACCAAGTAATACGCACATTACCCGAGTGTTGCTGGATAAAGTGTGATGTGCAATGAAACATCGTACTTTATCCGGGTAATCTGCAAAGTATCCAAACGCCTCTGGGTTCTCGGCTTTTCTTGGGTTTTCAGCAGGTTACTGATAACTGAATTCCGAGGATTACCCGGGTAAAGCTTCAGACTGTTATCTGACTGATAACAAAATTGTGTTTTTGGTTATTTTTAATGAAATTGTATCCACAGTCACAAACCACACTAATAACTGTCGTGTAACTCTGTGCATTAATTGTAAGAAAATTAATTTATGAAGATAAAGATATTATATAAAGAGTAACCTGATGGTTATTATGTTTTATAAATGATATATAAGCACATATGACACATAATAAAGATCATGTAACTCCTTCACATTCATATAAGAAACATATCCTGTTACTCTGTATATTCATTATATCCACAATACGTTTTAATGTTTGTCTTTTGCCATTTTCATTGATAATATCCATAGATAATAGTAAAATTCACTTTTACCCAAGCGGGGTTGGATGCTCTGCAGATTACCCAGGTGAAGCTGTGGATAGTCCTCAGATTACCCGGGTGAAGCTTCAGACTTGCACATTATCCGGGTAAAGTGTGAATTTTTCCTCTCTTTCAGACTGTTACCCAAGGGCAGTTGGTTAGTCCTAAAATTACCCGGGTAAAGTACGAAATTTTCATTTTTTTGCCGCTTTACCCAGCGGTTTTGGGTAATGTCAGGATTACCCGGGTAATCCTAGGATTAACTGCACTTCAGGCTTTACCTGTAACATATACTGTTTCAGGGATTTGGCAGGCTCTGAAAGGCTGCCAGTGTAACAAGATTTGCGAATAAAAGGTTGTACAGGGCGTATCATTTTCACTCCGCATAAACACTCATTTTTAATACTTTTTTTTAGCCAGACAGTGTTAGTTTACGAATCTGCACAAAACATACTCAGCTATTCAAATATAATAAAGTATAAACAGCGGAGAATGCTGTCAAATTTAAAGACTGTGTGCATAGCATACGATCCCATTATGTAGTGTACAGTCTTTTGCTTACCTAAAATACAGAAGTTATCTAATAAAGCAATGTTTTTTATTTAGTTTTGTATCTGAACAGTAGCAGACTATGACAATAAAGATTCCAGACAGAAACCTTTACCCATCACTCATTATGACACTTATTTGGCAACAATATAGAATCATAATATTAATAGAATGGAGGTCACTGTCTGTAACCATTAGCTTGTATTATTGCTCATACTGTGCCATAAAGGCATTTTAAATGATTGTTATGTATATATGTATACACAGCATGCAGTTACCTTTTAGTACAGTTTAAGGTCCACCAGTCACGTGCAACAAAAGATGGGCTATTTAATAAGGAATTATATATATATATATGTATATATGTCTTAACTCCTCTCTCCTTCAAAAAAAACCCATTAATTATTACCCCCATAATGACTTCACAAAGAATCTTAGCGTAAGGTTGTAACATAACAAAATGTGGAAAAAAAGAGTCTAAATCCTAAATCTGGGGTGAAGTCAAAGCGGAAAGCATGGGAATGCAGTTCTCCCACTACTTTTGCAAGGGGAACTGAGTTCCCATTGGGCCCATACACTATAAAGCTTATATTCAGGTACTATTTCATCATATCTTTCCCTTTTCCCTGGTAAGTCATACAGGGTTATTCAAAAAGAATCGAAAAGCCACTGCACGTTCGGTGACTTTTCGTTCTCTTCAATTCAGTTCGATTCGGCGATCCCATTTCCGCAACCCTGCAGTGTATTCAGCAAGCACCACAGGGTCCCCGAATTGCAGGGACAGGTCGCCGCAAACCCGCCGAAAACTCACAGCAAAACGAGGGCGAACGCACACCGCAAACCCGCAAAAACATCCGGATTAACCTGCCGAAAACACTGGAAAAATCCGAGCAGGAGCCAATCACACGCAGTGCAACCGCCGGAAAAAGCCAACACCGCAGACAAATGCAGTGAATAAATTAAAAAAACAGTTGGCTTGAATGTTTGAAAAGTGAAATGCTGTTTGCAAAGAAACTACTGAGCGAAAATGTCTGAAATTTACATATGAGGTCCAGGGAATGATAATAAAAAGGGCTGTTACAGAAAAAATAAGTAAACTTAAAAAAAATAATTTAAAAAAAATCCCGAAAAATGTTTAAATTATCCTAAAAAATCTATAAATAAAGAGACTTTTTACTGCAGAATATTATAATCAACGGTTTATTAGATATTGAATTAAAATGGGAATATTTTTAACATTGAAGCCTATGGGATTCGCCTGAATAAACCTGCCGAATTAAACCACCGAATGACCCAATGAATAAAAAGGTCTGTTACAGAAAAAAAGAAAAATTGGAACAAAAAAAATCCAAAAAATATAAAAATAAAGAGTCTTTTTACAGCAGAATAAAATAATAAACGGTTTATTAGATAATGAATTAAAACTGGAATATTTTTAACATTGAAGCCTATGGGATTCACATGAATAAGGCTAGGGTCAGACGAATGCAGTGCGAACGCACATGCAGCCGCACTTTATCACGGCCGTAGTAGCAGCAAATGACGGGCAATATACGAAGTACGGCCGCACGAAAGTGCGGGCGTGCAACGCAAGCGGCAAACAAACACATTTTTTCGAGAACGTGATACCGCTAGTACTAACATACAGAGTACGCTGCGTCCGCTAGCGGCATGTGTGCGTGATTAGGAGACGTCAGACGCTGCTAATGTCCGGCCAACATAACGCCCAGACGCTATAGTGTTTTATTGATGATCCGTACAAAATCACGGATGAAAAATGCGCATCGTATGAACGTTATCGCGTATTCCGTGAAAAAATACGTCCATTCGTTCGAACGCACTTTTTCACGGACGACGTGAAAAATGCGTTCGTCTGACCCTAGCCTAAACCTGTCGAATGACATTTCTCTGCTGTTTTGGGTTATCTGAATAGATGAAGCATTGCTTCTCTATGGGGGATTTCACTGCCCTCGAACAGGCACCGCGTGCAAGCAATTTGCCAAAATTTGGCGAATTGCCTGCTCTCTGAATAGCCGAATGGCCCCGAAATGTTCCAGTTCGCTGAAATTCAGTGTCCGGTTACATTTCGTCCACATTTCGGATCTCTCTGAATAACCCCCAGTGTTTTTGTCAATGTCTGTGTTTCTCTGTCAATGTCTTCTATTTCTTCATCTACATCTTTCCCTAAATCTATGTTTCTCTGCATATTTTGTATGTTGGTGGCATTCTAGTCTCTTTATTCAGGGATCAATAAGAACGGGATGTTATTTGGTGGATATTAGAAGAGGGAGAGTATCCATGTGTGTGTGGGGGTTACAGCATAGGGGTGGGCTCAGTGTGCTGAAGTAGGAGAGTTAAAAATTGATGTACTATTCTTATGTCAATTAAGACAAATACAACAAGAACTTTAATTAATAAATTATGCAGCTGCACTCTAAACATATAACATCGCTTAAAGTTATCATTTGAAACGTGTTGGATGTAAAAAATAATTTTTTAATATAGACATTTTTTTCAATATGCTGAAACATTTAAAAATCAAATCCTCGCTCCCGCACAGCCATAAGTCCTGTTCCAATTAGGAGTGGGAGTAATTTAGTTGAAAGGTTTGCCGAAAATGTTTAGCTGGTAAAATTATACAGCTTGGAATCTTTTCAAACTACACAGCAGTTGAGAGGAATCCAGCTGTTCAGCCTTCTGAGATATTTCCAAGTATGAGGAAAAATGTAAAACCACAAACCATTTGAAACATTTTCACTCTTTGGTGACAAACGTAAGGTTCATAGCTACAAAGTTTAAGTTAGCATAGAACAAATTCAATTTAAAACCTGTATCTGATTGGTGGTGAACCACAAGTGTATGCAGAATATAATATATATATTATATATATATATATATGCCAGGACATACTTGAAAGCGAGAGAAATCTCAATGTATCCTTCCTGGCAAAATCCTTTATAAATAAATAAATATATCACGAGTATAGCAGTACGTAGTATAGCAGTACATGTTCAAAATAGGAAAATTTATTTATTTTATTTATTTATAAAGTATTTTACCAGGAAGGATACATTGAGATTTCTCTTGTTTTCAAGTATGTCCTGGGTTCAAGAACATTGAGTGTTACAGTTACAGAAATACAAAATAGTAAAATGCAAGATATTAACACAAAACCAAATATACTGATTAACAGAAAAATAAATATGTAGGAAATAAAGTCATTTTGTTAAATTTTTACAGGTGCATTCCGTATTGAGGTATGTTAATAGGGAGCTCTTAAGGGACTTTAGACTGGGGGAAGATTTGATGGCGTCTGTTAGGTTATTCCATAATTGTGGTGCTCTGTAGGAAAATGAGGATCGAGCCACTTTCTTTTTGTATTGTGGTATTGCAAGTAAGGTGCAAGTCCTGGATCTGAGGTTATAGGATGAGGGACCTGCTGGGGCAATCAGCCTATTCAGGTAGGGTGGTAGCTTCCCAGAAAAGCTCTTAAACACCAGGTTGGAAAGGTGGAGGGTGAGTCTAGATTCCAGCAATGGCCAGTTTAGTTCTTTTAACATGTCACAATGGTGGGTCATGTAGTTACATTGTAGCACAAAGCGGCAGAATGAGTTATACAATGTAGTAAGTTTCTGGAGGTGTGTTTGAGGGGCAGCTGCATACACTACATCTCCGTATTCAATGGCTGGCATAAGCATTTGTTGTACAATCTGCTTTCTTACTGCGGGGCTCAGGCAGGATTTGTTTCTGTACAGGGCACCTAGTTTGGGGTAGAGTTTAGATGAGAGTTTTTCGATGATAGATTTGGGTCTAACCACATACCTAGATATTTGAGAGAAGTGACTGTAGTCAGCGTGTCATTTGGTCTTGTCCCCACACATAGATGGGGTGTTTGCAATTTGTGTAGTGTAGGTGCGGTTCCAAAGAGCATTGTAACAGTTTTGTCAGCATTTAGAAAAAGTTTGTTATCTGTGATCCACTTTTCTACCCCTGTGAATTGTTCTTGCAGCACTGCCTCCAGCTGCAGGAGATTTGGTTGGCTGGTATAGATTTCAGTGTCGTCTGCGTACATATGTACAGTTGAGGCTTTGCAGACATTGGGCAGATCATTTATGAATATTGTGAATAGCAGGGGGCCGAGTATCGAGCCTTGGGGTACTCCGCATGTGACTGGGAGGGGAAGGGAAGTGCTGTCAGAAATGGACACATATTGCGACCGATCAGACACATATGATTGGAACCAGGTTAGAGTGCTATCACCAATATCGGAGTTTTTAAGTTTTTGTAATAGGATGCCATGGTCTACGGTGTCAAAGGCCTTGGCGAAATCAAGGAAGATGGCTCCAGTTAGGTTTCCTTGTTCCAAGCCCGCTTGGATATCATTACAAACTTTTAAAAGGGCAGTTGTAGTTGAATGATTTGGAGGAAAGCCTGATTGATCTGGGGTTAAATAGTTCCGATACTGATAATAATCACGTAATTGAGTGTAGACACATTTTTCCCGAATTTTTGACATTACAGGGAGCAGTGATATTGGGCGGTAGTTGGTTACCAAAGTATTGTCTCCACTTTTATGGATAGGTACCACCCTTGCAGTCTTCCAGAGTTTGGGTATGTATCCAGTCGCCAGTGATTCATTGATTAGGGTTGCGACAGATTTTGCAATTGCTGGCGCACTGATTTTTAGCAGCATTGCTGGGATTTGATCAGGTCTAGACTGGTATTTCATTTTTTGGTTATGGAGAAGTTTAGTGATGACACTGACAGGCACTGGTCTAAAACTGAATTTCTCTGTGTTATAGGGTCTTTGCACAGTTGGTGGGGCCTGACCTGCATGCGGCCTTTCTGACTGCGTGTCATTTCCTAGCTTAGCTATCAGGGTGGTGGCGCATCCAACAAAATAATTATTAAAAGCATTTGCTACATCTAGGGGGTGTGGTACAGTTTGGTTGTTTACTTTGACAGCAGCCGGTTGGGAGTGGACGGGAGGTGCTTGTATGATACTTCTGGTTTTCCAAAAATTTCTAGGGTTTGCTATGTTATTGTTTAAATTTTCATTGAAGTATTGGGCTTTAGCCATTTTTGTTTGTTTTGTGCATGCATTCCGGCATTTTCGGTATTCACAAACGCATGAGGGATCTAGGGCCCATAATAAAAACAACAGAGATAAGATCATACAACCTAGAATGAAAAAAGGAAAAACAAAAAAACAAAAAACAAAAGAGGGGAAGGCTGAAAGAGACACGTCTCTTTCAACCTTCACCGTTTTGTGTTTTTTCCTTTTTCCATTCTAGGTTGTATGATCTTATCTCTGTTGTTTTATTATGGGCCCTAGATCCCTCATCTAAATTCCTAGATCCCTTAGGACATCTAATCCCCCCACCCATGTGACCCTTAATGTCCTAATGTTTAATTCTAGTAACTGATCATTAAGCATCCAGACCTGAGGAAGAGAGTAATACTCTCGAAAGCTTGTCTTTTAAATGTAATGTTAGTCCAATAAAAAAAAGGTATCACTACGTACTGCTATACTCGTGATTTTGGCATCTGGACTAACACGGCCTATTGAATTTATATACACACACACACACACACACACACACGTTACTTGCCAAACATAGTAAGTACATTTTCTTAGCCAGCACTCCAAGGTCTTCTTAAAACTTCTCTTTTATTTCAAAAATTGCCGTTGATCATTTCAGCTCCAACTAGGGAGCTTTCATCAGGACATAAACAAACATAGTACCTCACATATATATATATATATATATATATATATATCAAAATCCTGCTCGCCCCCTAATGCCGGCTACAGAATGCCATCCACCCACTTCTGGGCCGGCGCTCACACATGTGGACTGTTCTAGGCTGGTAATTTTCCCATCCATCATCAGGGTTCCCCACGTCCCCTTGGGAATTATACCCTAGAAACCACCCATAGAGCAGTCGTCCCATACGCTGCATGGTCCTAATTGGGAGTCCAAGTGGGTTTAAAGGGGAGTGCATCCTATGGTACCAGCAGGCTCCAATCTTTCCAAGAGTGGGGCAGGGGAGACCCATCGCAAGGTTTTTGGTCGGTAAGCTTACCATCTCTAGAATGTATCTAAAATCTATTTTATGAATGGTACAATCATTTTTATACTGCTGCAAAGGAACATTGTTTTCCATAAATACACTGGGTCCTGGCAGTGGTTCTATGGAAATCAACTTGGTAGAGAAAGGGTTAAAGATTAAAGCTCCCATACCATTCCAGGCTAGGCGCAAACTCCTATTGCGTTAGAACTTGTAATATGGGCTCAGACAGAATTAGAGCCATCACGGGTGTCTGATTCTAAAAGCCAAATAGGTACTCACTACAATATACTGATATATATATACGGTATATATACACAGACAGACCATCACAGAGACACTGACACACAGATGCAAACAGAGACCGACAAAAACACAGTGACCAAAATGTACCAGCAGTCGTGTTTACTTGATGCCTTACACACTAAGGTGCCAACAACGTTTCAGCCTACTAGGTTTTATCAAGCAAATTTATAAAGTTTGAAAAGGGCTGCTTTAATGTAGGAATGTGAAATATTATAAACGTTTTGTCCCATTACCATGATATGAAAAGGGCTGCCCTACAGTCCAATTCAATTAGATTAAAAAAAGGCATTCAAATTTATCAAATCTTTCAGATATTTCCAAAATTTCAGAAATTTTCCAGTTGTGAATTATTGGAAACCCATATCGTCCAAACTGGCAGCTTCGGAATTCGTAATATAGACAAGCTGAAGTTTACCGAATCAAACCAAGTTCAAGTTTTTTGCCGTGCACCAGCTTACCTACTACATTTTCAATAATTTATAAAGCTCCTACATATTCTGCAACCTTGCACAATTGGTGGGAAAGGACAAACATAAAATTAACCAAAACGTTTGACACACACAGAATAGGAATAGAGGACTTTGTTCCAGTGAGCTTACAATCTAAGAGGAGTGGAATGACACACAGAGGTGAGGGTATATAGCGGACTATGAAAAGTAATGGGATGCATGGGGGCTGTGTGGGAGAGAGATCACAAAAATGCGCCATGGGGGGGGAATTGGGGATTGTGGAGTGAGCTGACAGGCTTCTCTAAAGTAATGACGTTTTGATCGTCTGGGGACATGAATGCTGTGATGGAGGGAGCTCCCCAAATAAGAGGTAGCTTGGCAACAGTCATGAAGGCTAGAGAGAGGAGTGAGGGTACAAAAGAGATGATACCAGATCAATGGCAGAATCAAGTGGACCAGTATTTTGAATTATAAAAACACAGTTAATAAGGAGAAAGAAAAAGAATCTAGTAGACATAAAAATAAAAAATATTCATATATATGTTAACCTCCCTGGCGGTGTTCCCGAGTGTGTCTCGGGGTTAAAATTCACCGCTGAGAGCGGTAACCCTGAGACACACTCGGGCTGGATACATCACCTCTCCCTGCGCTCCCTCGATGATCTCTGTAATCTCCTCCGGCGATCGCGACCTCCTACTTCCTGGATTCCTTCTCGCGAGGAAGGAACCAGGAAGTATAAGGTCGCGGTCACCAGAGGAGGCAGCTGGGGACATCGAGGGAGCGGTGATGTATCCAGCGGCATCCTGAATGTTGCTCGGGGTTACCGCTTCCAACATAGGAATTTAACCCTGAGCCACACTCGAGATGCCGCTAGGGGGGCAAAAAAATAATTGACTGTTTTCAGAGAAGAATTTTCTAAATAAATAGACCGCCAGGGAGGCTAAGGTACTAGCACACAAATTCCAGAAAGAGTCAGGGATTCCCTGTGGAGTTTGTCAAAGGGGTGAGGTGTGAGAGGTACAGGTTGCGAGGTAGATGTGTCTGGCAGAGGTGTGTATTACAGACTGTAGATGGATTATCTGGGATCATTTAAAATCATCAAGAAGAGCTTGGATGAGCCTTTTAATCTTGGATTAGAAAAGGGCGGATGCGTTCAATGTTTTCTAGTTGAAAGTGACAAGTTTTTGACCGTGAGGAGTGATCAGGGAGGGAGGAAGGTGCAAGAGGGTTTTATTTAGACGGAGGGAAGACAAGGAGTTCAGTTTTTGAGAGATTGAGATGGCAGACACACAGGCAGTGACACAATCTAACACTGGGAAGAGATAACAGGAAAGGAGAGGTAGATCTGAGTGTCATCAGTGTAGAGGTGATATTGGAAACCATAGAAAGAAATTAGATCACCAACAGAGGTGGTATAGATCAAAGAGAGATGGGGACCCAGAACAGAACCTTGAGGTATTCCGACAGAGGGAGGTTAGAAGGGTAGAGATATCACGAGAGCAGGAGAGGTAGATCTGGGTATCATCAGAGTAAAAGGTGACATTGAAAACCAGAGACTAGTTCAGCAAGTATGTGGTATAGAACGAGAAGAGAAGGTGTAGTGGGAGTAAGAGGAGACATAAAGGCTAGGGTCAGACGAACGCATTTTTCACGTCTACCATCAAAAAGTGCGTTGATGCGTCCAAACACATTTTTTTACGGAAGACGCATTAGCGGTCATACGATGCACAATTTCGTCCGTGATTTCATACGGATCCAAATCAGGAAACCATCCAAACCAGGACGTTATGTTGGCCGGACATGAGCAGCGTCTGACGTCTCCTAATCACGCACACACGCCGCTATGCGGACGCAGCGCACTCTGTACGTCAGTACTAGCGATTCTACATTCTTGCGAAAATGGGTTTGTTTGCCGCTTGTGTTGCTTTTGTGCGGCCGTACTTCGTGTGTGAGCCTGCGGTGGACGTCATTTGCTGCTACCACGGCCATAATAAAATGCGCCTAAACGCACGTTCGCACTGTGTTCGTCTGACCTCAGCCTAAAAGATGGTGAAATTGACAGAAGGAGAACCAAGAGAGCGCAGGGCCAAGTTTGCAGAGCTTGAGGAGTAGAAACCGGTGGTAATCGGTGTCAAAACCAGCAGATACATCATGTAGAATAAGCAGGGACTAATGACATTTGAATTTCGCAGCAAATAATCATTAGTCGCAGCAAATAAATCATTAGTCACTTTGGTCAGAGCGGTCTTGTTAAAGTGCTGGGAGTGAAAGCCAGACTGATGAGGGTCAAGTAGGAAGTTAACATTGAAGAAACCAGTAAGTCGGGTATAGACCAGACGTTCTCAAAGCTTGGAGGCAAAGGGAAGTGAAGAGATGGGACGGGAGCTAGACAGGGAGGTAGGGTCATAAGGCGCTTCTTTAGAATGAAAACTAGAGCCAAAATAAATTACTCCCAAAGAAATTATTTTGTGCATAATAATTGTTTATTAACTATTTTTGTACCTCTGCATTAATGTGGAAAATAAAAATACTCTTTATCCCCATTTTAGCCAATTTCTTGGCACAGGCAGCATAATATAACACTTGATCGGAGTTTGCACAGGCCATTTAGCATAAAGATAATTAGGGTCTCATAGCGTGGCACCTTATCCTACATTCACTGGAAAAGAATTGCAAACTGTGGCCAGAAAAGATGCAGATTGTCAGCAGCAATGCTTTGGTTAATTATAGCGTTCACATTCTGCTCATTCAATGCTTAGCAGGTGCTAAAAATGTATCATATCAACCATCAACAGCAGCCGGTCTCCTGTAACGGACCTGTTAAGCATTTTACCGGCCGATAAAGGTCAAGGTGCACTTTTCCCCATTCTACATCTCCTGCAACTAGAGTTGCCAGATCGGCCATGGTTTCCTGGACACATAACTATTTCATTCAGGCGGTGACGGTGAGTGCCTGGAAACGTGCTGCCCTGCAACATGTATAATTCATATGATGCAGGTAGGAAATCAAGGCAGCTCACATGGGATTCCTTTCTGAGTTCTTACCTGCAGCAAATGAATTATACATGCTGCAGGGTGGCATTTTTCATGCAATGTCCATCAACGTGAGTAAATGATAGGTGTCCAGGAAAACATGGCTCATCTGGAAACTCTGCCTTCAACTCTAAGGCTGGGTTCACACCTGAGCGTATCTCGTATGTGCGTTTTACGCATGTTTTTTGTCGGGCATTTGAGCGTTTTTGACAAGTAGAAACGGGCGTCGTACGTGCGTTTTTTTAAGTCTATGGCCGCAAACACTCTGTAATACGCCCCAAAGAAGCTCCTAAACTTCTTTGGGCGTAGGGCGTTTAACAGCACGTTCCTACGCTCTGTAAAATGCCCAGGTATGAACCAGGCCTTAAAGTCGGAAATAAATACCTTTTGGGTTTTAGCACTGGTGCAAGACTCCTAGCATTAATCCAGTCCTGCGCAGGATGAATCAGATGTGAACTAATCTCTTTACTTTAGTAATGGTGTGTTTTAACAGGTGCGCAGAGTGTGGTATGGAAATCTTTTCTCAAGTTCCTTAATAGTGTGTCCGTCTGTGTGAAGACACTCCATACTGGCAGAGGACAAGGTTCTGCAGTTGACATTGCTACAGTATGGGGGGATAAGTGGGAAAGAAATGTGGCAGAAGCACAAAGGGGGACAAAAAGTGGGAAGGGACAGAGTTGTATTTAGGCTTGGTGCTGCCTTAAGTACTCCAAATTCCTCTGCCCCTCCCTCTAGTACATAAAAACAAAATTAAGAGAAATATTCACACCCTATAAGAGTTATTTCTGTCAATAAGAAGTAATTTGGAACAAAAGCAAAAGTATCTTATTTACACCAAGTGATCACGAACGGCACATTTTCTATAGTTTGTTGACTTATTACATATGTGCCCATCAAGTTCAGCCTTCCATACGTCACTTACTGTGGTTGATCCTAAAGAAAGCAAAAAACCCACAGGGTTATTCAAAGAGCTCCAAATTGCTTGAGAAAGGTAACCGAACGCTGAAAATCAGCGTTCGGTTACCTTTCTTGGCCATTCGGCTATCCAGAGAGCAGGCAATTCGCCAAATCCTGGCGAATTGCCTGCACATACGGTGCCTGTTCGGTGCCTGTTCGAGGGCAGTGAAATCCCCATGAAAAAGCACTGCTTCGGCTATTCAGAGAACACAAACCAGCAGTGAAAGGTTCCCCTAATGCCCTGCCATTCGGTGGTTTAAGGCTAGGGTCAGACTGAGGCAGTGCGAACGCGCGTTCTGGCGCACTTAATCACGGCCGCACTAGCAGCAGATGCCGGGCAATGACAGCCAATATACGAAGTACGGTCGCACAAAAGTCCGGCTGCGCAACGCAAGTGGAAAATGAACGCATTTTTTCGAGAACGTGAAACCACTAGTACTGATGTACAGAGTGCGCTGCGCCCGCTATCGGCGTGTGTGCGTGAATTGGAGACATCAGACGCTGCTAATGTCCGGCCAACATAACGTCCAGATGCAAGAAGTGTTTTATTGATGATCCGTACAAAATCACGGACGAAAATGCGCATAGTATGACCACTATCACGTATTCTGTGAAAAAATGCGTCCATTCGTTCGAACGCACTTTTTCACAGACAACATAAAAATGCGTTCGTCTGACCCTAGCCTAATTCGGCAAGTTAATTCAGGAGAATCCCATAGGCTGCAATGTTAAAAATATTCCTGTTTTAATTCCATATCTAATAAACCGTTCTTTATAAAATTCTGCAGTAAAGAGTCTCTTTATTTATAGATTTTTTAGGATATTTAAAGCATTTTTCTTAATTTTTTTTTTTTAAAAGTTTACTTATTTTTCTGTAACAGCCCTTTTTATTATCATTCCCTGGACCTCATATATAAATTTCAGACATTTTCGCTCAGTAGTTTCTTTGCAAACAGCGTTTCACTTTCACAGATTCACACAAACTATTTTGCTAATTTATTCACCTCCCTCGTCTGAGGTCTCAGCTGCTTCGGCTCCTGCTCGGGCTTGGTTTTCAGCAGGTTAATCCAGATGTTTTTGAGGGTTTTCGGCGTGCATTCGCTGGGTTTTGCGGTTAGTTTTCGTCGGGTTTGCGGTAGCTTTTCCCTGCAATTCGGGGACCCTGTGGCGTTTGCTGAATACACCGCAGAGTCACCGAAATGGGATCGGCAAAAGGAACCGAATTGAAGAGAACGAAAAGACACCGAACGGGCGGTGACTTTTCGAATCTCTTTGAATAACCCTGATAGTCTGAATATGCAATTTAATGGGGAAAAAATCCTTCTTGACCCCAGATGGCGTCAGATTTCTCTTTGGATCAAGCAGCTTTTACTCACATATTATATTTTATAACCCTTATGTGACAGATCTCAGTACCCCGACAGGGTCACATCTGTCGGATCACCCATGTTCTCCCCAGGCAGACTGTCATGCCTTTCCCCGGTCCTCAGATGAAGCTTAAGGACCTGGACACATAAAGAGCCTGCTAGCATCACCCAGAAATAAGACGGGGCTGTATATCTGGAGGTTTTCAGGGTCAGAATGGAACTCTTTTAAATGGGGACAGGCACACATATTTAAACAGTTAAACATGGGTCGTTTACATACACAAAACCTGACCCTAGAATGGAATAAACATTCGCTCAACATTTCTAGAAAGACAGGACAAAGGCAATCGTGATGATAAACAAGATTAGATTAACACATTCGTGAGAGAAATCCTATCAGCAGATAACACGATATACATGGACCATACAATAGACAGATAGACGGGCAATAACATTCTTGCATAACTGAGATTACATAACACTCTGCAAACAAGGAAGGCCAAGGAAATAATATAGAACATCAGGCTGCACCCTAAAATTATGCCTCCAGGTCCATGCACCCCAAGTCCAAAGTGACTTAGGCTGGGGTCAGACCAGCGCACTTTTAACGTGCGTTCTGGCGCACATAATTATGGCCGCACTAGCAGCAGATGACGGGCAATGACGGACAATATACGATGTACGGCCGCACAAAAGTCCGGCCGTGCAACGCAAGTGGAGTTTGAACGCATTTTTCTGAGAACGCTGAACCGCTAGTACTGAGGTACTGAGTGCGCAGCTGCGGCATAGCGGCGTGTTTGCGTGATTAGGAGATGTCAGACGCTGCTAATGTCCGGCCTACATAACGTCCAGATGCAAAAAGAGTTTTATTGACGAGCCGTACAAAATCACGCCCGAAAATGCGCGTCGTCTGCCTGTTTTTGCGCATTCCGTGAAAAAGTACGTCAATGCGTTCGGACGCACTTTTTCACGTTCGCGGGGAAAAATGCTTTCGTCTGACCCTAGCCTTACGTCACACCTTAATATTCTGTTTTTGTAATAAGTCATCCAGTCGTTGTTTAAGGCTAATGTCACACAAACGCATTCTGAGCACACTGTGCGTCTGAGCACAACTGACGTACTTTCTGACTGATGATACTGTAGACACCACACGGTCCAGTTTTTTTGACTGACGTTTGTTTTGACTGATGTAGATGGGAAATAAAATTAATATGCAAAATGAAAAAAATTAATACATGATATGAAAAAACATTTTGTCCGTCAAAAATGCTGGACATCAAAAATGCAGTCCGACTGACTACGTTCCATCACTCATACACAAACGCGGACATGGCGCACTCTGTGCGTCCGTCCTAGCGGTTTGACGTTCTTGCCTAAATTGCGTCCAGTGCCACGTGCGTTGTGCGTCCGCACTTCTGTATTGATCATAATTTTATGCTATGAGGGAAGTTAAAATGTGCGGCAACACGGACGTGATCACTCCATTCGTCTGACATGGGCCTTAAAGTCTGTATAGACTCTGACCCAACAACCACAACAGGCAGAGAATTCCACAGCTTTATTGTTCTCACTGCTTGGAGTCTTATGATTTGCATATCTGTTATACACCTGCACACCACTTATATATTGGACCACTTAAAGAAAGGACATTAGGAGTAAAGATTATGCTCTCTGCAACAATGTGCCAGACACTGGGGGCGCTATTTCACTGGAGACATTAAAAGTGAGATGCTAACGGAAAAATTGTACGCAAGCTGTTAACCTATGCGTCTCACCATTAACGTTTGTATTCCAACCATGACACAGGTCAAGATGCTAAAATTGGCTGGTGACATTATAATTTCTTAGCGAGACATTAAAAGTGTGTGGAGCAGTGAAAGTAAGGGCTCACGGCGCTAACAAAAGTGTATGCGCACGCAGCTAATACTAAAAGGGTTATTCAAAGAGAGGTGAAAAGCAGGAGAATGACTGGAGAATGGAAAATTCTAGGTCAAAATAGCCGATTTGGAAAGTGAGATAAATAGGAGAACTTTTCTGGTTTGGATATTTTGACCTAGAATTTTCACTTCTCCAGTCATTCTCCTGCTTTTCACCTCTCTTTGAATAACCCGGTATGTAAACACCTGTGTATGTATTTCAACCCTGGTGTAAACTTAACCAGAGCTGCTGTAAACTTAACAACTCCATAGACTTCAATGGCTCAGGAAGCCATGGTTTAACCATAAGTTACCATGGTTTCCATCTAGATGTTAAATTTATCCTGCACCTTGAAACATGTTGCTATTCTTGCATTTCTTTATGCACAGGCGTCCCATGTTACTTCTAGGAAACGTCAAGTACAGTAAGCAAACACAAGCTGTGAGACGTTAAGGTCAGAATGTCTTCTTTATCAGCTCGGTTGGAATAGATTGTGCAAAAATAAGGAAAAATACACCAGCTGTTATATTGTAAGGCTCAGACGCTAACCTGATTGACAGCTATTAGGACCCATTGTACAATGGATGGTCTTAATTTAATCAGGGTTAGAACATAAACCTGATAACAATAATAAACAGATTATTTCATTACTATACTATCATTATTATTACAAAATTACTATATGGCTCTTTTAATGACAAAATATAAACATATGCACAGTGTGCTTCCTTGGAAAGGATACTACTCTTCTTTAAGTAAAATTAAAAACAATGCTTTAATAGCACGAGCAGAAAAACCTCCTATTGGCTACTGAACAAGAAGCATTAATTTAGCCTTTCATGGTGGCATTGATTGAACACTTCAGGACCTTTAATAGGAAGTTGCAATACGGTGTATATACCTGGAGCATCACTTTGGGCAGCGAAAGCACGACTGATAACATAGAATTCTGAGACACATAGCGACGCTAGCGTTACTGAGCCCAGCACACTGGGTGACATTACTTGCAGCTTAGTCCTGCAGACAGGCCAAGCGTAAAACACAGTGTGCTGCCTAAACACACCGACACATTTTACCACAATTTCCCATTTCACTTGGAACTGTAACACATGTAGCGAAAAGGAATGGACAGAAAACAGGACTTTACAAGAAAGGAATATTAATTAGAAATAACATGAATTCAGTGACGATAGCTTGGAAATAAATAAAAGATACAGAGAGGAAAACTAGAGAGATGATGCGGGAGAGAAGATTGAGATATAGATATAAGATGCCGAGCAGATAAAACAGATAAAATGGACAAATGGACAGGCAGAAAAAAGTTTAAGTAAATTATGATATTTGTATAGAAGTGTGTGTGTGTGTGTGCTTGTGTTGCCCATGAATACAAGGTCATACACACAGGCTCACAAACTCAAGTTCTCACATACATGCTGACACACGCACAAACAGAACCATGCTCAAACACACATTCACATACAGGCTTACTCACATATACACACTCACACACTCACACACACACTTACACTTACAGGTTCAGACATAAACATCCACAAACACATGTTCATACTATATGCTCACATACACACAAATCTTCACACATACATGCTCACACACACACACATTTACACACACACACAAACAAGCTCAGATACACATGCTCACAGACACACACAAGTTCCCACACAAATACTCAGACACACACTTGCTCACACACACAAATTACACACACACAGTCACACTTACATGCATGCACACCTTCACACATACACACTCACACACAGGTTCTTATATACACACACACAGGTTCTCATATATACACACACAGGTTCTCATATATACACACACACACACACAGGTTCTCATATATACACACACAGGTTCTCATATATACACACACACAGGTTCTCATATACACACACACACAGGTTCTCATATATACACACACAGGTTCTCATATATACACACACACACACAGGTTCTCATATACACACACACACACACAGGTTTTCATATACACATACACACACACACACGTTCTCATATACACACACAGGTTCTCATATACACACACAAGTTCTCATATACACATACACACACAGGTTCCCATACACACACACACAGGTTCTCACATATACACACACACAGGTTCTCATATACACACACACACACAGGTTCTCATATACACACACACACAAGTTCTCATATACACATACACACACAGGTTCCCATACACACACACACAGGTTCTCACATATACACACACACAGGTTCTCATATACACACACACACACACACACAGGTTCTCATACACACACACACAGGTTCTCACATATACACACACACAGGTTCTCACATATACACACACACACAGGTTCTCATATACACACACACACAGGTTCTCATACACACGTTCTTATACACACACACACACACACACACACACAGGTTCTCATATACACACACAGGTTCTATATATACACACACACACACACAGGTTCTTATATATACACACACACACAGTTCTCATATACACACACAGGTTCTTATATATACACACACACACAGGTTCTTATATATACACACACACACAGGTTCTCATATACACACACACACACACAGTTTCTCATACACACACACACACACACACACACAGGTTCTCACATATACACACACACAGGTTCTCACATATACACACACACACAGGTTCTCATATACACACACACACACAGGTTCTCATACACACGTTCTTATACACACACACACACACACACACACAGGTTCTCATATACACACACAGGTTCTTATATATACACACACACACAGGTTCTTATATATACACACACACACAGGTTCTCATATACACACACAGGTTCTTATATATACACACACACACAGGTTCTTATATATACACACACACAGGTTCTCATATACACACACACACACACACAGGTTCTCATACACACACACACACACACACACAGGTTCTCACATATACACACACACAGGTTCTCACATATACACACACACACAGGTTCTCATATACACACACACACACAGGTTCTCATACACACGTTCTTATACACACACACACACACACACAGGTTCTCATATACACACACAGGTTCTTATATATACACACACACACAGGTTCTTATATACACACACACACACAGGTCCTCATATACACACACAGGTCCTTATATATACACACACACACACAGGTCCTCATATACACACACACACACACACACACAGGTTCTTATATATACACACACACACAGGTTCTCATATACACACACACACTCTCTCACAGGTGTCTTGCTCTCCCGTGCTCTCCTCGGGGTGATGCCCCCCATGCAGGGACAGGACACAGGGCAGGGTCTCAGCTATCCTAGGACTTTGGCGAATTGTAAAGTAGGAAGTGAAATGTCCAACGTACACACGCCCCGCTCCATACCGGAGAGGAGTCTCCCAGCTCCTGCTTAGCTTCCACCCGGACCCTGACGAGGGTGACAGCTCCCACGGCCACGCTGGACAAGCCCAGCCCTATCTCCAGCACAGACAGCACCAGCAGGCTGCCGATGATCTGAGCGCTGGTGCACATGCTGCTCCTGTCATCATTCCTTCCACAGCAGCAATAGAGGGAGACCCAAGAGGCAGCAGAGGCAGCAGCCTGGCCGCTCTCCTTATTATTCCCTCCTTGTTTTGCTGCTGAGGCTGAGCTCTGCCAAACTTTTCTCCTCATCAGCAGGTAGCGGAATCCAAGAGCAGGGATCGTGTTTCAGGTGAAGCCTCAGCACTGGGAGAGGGAACAGATAAAGCCCCAGAGTGCAGGGAACATGGAGAGACGTGCTCATCCCAGCTCAGCAGCAGCAGCAGCAGCAGCAGCATCCCATGCAGCAGGCTGTCACTGCGGGCTGTCACTGCGGGCTGTGCAGGCGCTGTCCAGGGTGCTGAATGCCTCCAATCATCTGCAAGGCTTTAATCCTTCCTTTCACAGGAGTTTGAGTTAAATGACCTCCATTGCTTTCCATCCCCTGATACACCTAGCTGAGTCCAGATGGGCTGAAAACTAATTCACAGCCTTTTTATTGTGTGGCTTCTCATGGCAGCAGAAGCTGGATGCTCCTTATTATGTTGTTGCTGCTGGAAGCTGGGTTTGACCTTGTCTTGTCTCCTCTCTCTGTGCTGTCTGTCCTGGTTTCTGCTAAACTTGCTTTACCCATAGAGATGTGTTACCTTATCTCTCAGGCAATGAGCGCACAGACTCTTTGCTGGGCTGAGTTGACTAGGGTCCTGAAAGGGCAATAAATCACTTGCCCTGTCCTCTGCAGACTGTGATTCCTCTGACATCCCCAGCAGCTGCACTTAAAGAACATTGGTTACATAGAAAAAAAAAGATTAATTGTCATTCCCTTCTCTGTCTCTGTTCCTCAATCAACCCCATCCATTCCTCTATACAAGAATGTACTGTCTATACAAAAGTAATGTGACCCCAAAAAGATGTTACAAGCTTATTAATAGTGATCAATGGAAGGAATTCATCATAAAAGCCACAAACATTTGATTGAAAATAATTATGAATAATCTTTTCTGGTATATATATATATATATGTGATCAAGGGGTTATTTTGAAATTTTTCTTTTAACCCCTTACTGACCGGGCTATTTTTTAGCATTTCTGCGCTGTTTGTGTTTAGCTGTAATTTTATTCTTACTCATTTACTGTACCCACGCATATTATATAATCGTTTTTCTCGCCATTAAATTTACTTTCTAAAGATACCATTTCTTTCATAATAATTTGACGGATGTAGAAGGGAAAATAAATTAATATGAAAAACATTTTGTCCGTCAAAAATGCTGGACGTATAAATGCAGTCCGTCTGACCACGTTCCATCACTCACACACAAAGCTATGCGGACGTTGCAGATGCAGCGCACTTTGCGCGTCCGTTCTAGCAGATTTACGTTCTTGCCTAACCTGCGTCCGTTTGCCGCGTCCGTTATGCGTCTGCAGTTCCGTGCGGAAGTACTTTGTGTGTGGGGCTCCATTGGTCATAATTATATGCTATAACGGACGTACAAATGTGCGGCAACACGGACGTGATCAGTGCGCTCGTCTGACACGAGCCTTAAACTATTTGAGCTTTATTTCTAGGCAAAAACTAAACTAAACTAAAACTAAACTAAACTTTCCAGAACAATTAAAGTCTACAGTATGCAACTGGTACATTTACAACAGCTCTGGTTAAGTTTATACCTGACTCAGAGTCCTGCCCATTGTCTTATCTCTTTGTCACTTATAATGTGATCATTTTATTATACTCTTTATAAAAAATATATTATTAAAACCTGTTCCGCCCAGTAAAAGCATTCTTTTGCTCCATCAGATGGACAGTCTGTTATTTAAGGCTAGGGTCAGACGAGCGCATTCTGTGCGTCCCTGCACAACGGACGTACTTTCTGACTGACAAGGTAGTGGCCACACGGTCCGTTTTTGTGACCGACATTTTTTTTCACTGATGTAGATGGGAAATAAAATTAATATGAAAAACCATTTTGTCCGTCAAAAATGCTGGACATCAAAAATGCAGTCCGTCTGACTACGTTCCATCACTCACACACAAAGCTATGCAGACGTTGCACACTCCACACGTCCGTTCTAGCAGTTTTACGTTCCTGCCTTAGGCTAGGGTCAAACGAACACATTATTCGCAGCAATTGTCAAAAAGTGCGTCCGAACGCATTGACGTATTTTTTCACAGAATGTGCGAAAACGGTCATACGATGCGCATTTTTGTGTCAATAAAAACACTTTTTGCGTCTGGACGTTATGTTGGCCGGACATTAGCAGCGTCTGATCTCCTAATCACGCACACACGTCGCTAGCGGACGCAGCGCACTCTGTACGTCAGTACTAGCGGTTCTGCGTTCTCAAAAAAAATGTGTTCATTTTCCACTTGCGTTGCGCAGCCGGACTTTCGTGCGACCGTACTTCGTATATTGGCCGTCATTGCTCGTCATTTGCTGCTACTGCGGCCGTGATTAAGTGCGCCTAAACGCACGTTAAAAATGCGTTAGTCTGACCCCAGCCTAACTTGCGTCCGTTTGCCGCGTCCGTTGTGCGTCCACACTTCTGTGCAGACATACTTTGT
The DNA here is from genome assembly GCA_009667805.1 of Leptobrachium leishanense. NCBI lineage: Eukaryota > Metazoa > Chordata > Amphibia > Anura > Megophryidae > Leptobrachium > Leptobrachium leishanense. The sequence goes on from CM019067.1 coordinate 274,059,626, forward strand.
GTGTGGGTCTCTATTGATCATAATTGTATGCTTCCACGGACGTAAAAATGTGCGGCAACACGGACGTGAACACTGCGCTTGTCTGACCCAAGCCTAAGTGTTGTGTTTCTCAATTCTGTGGAGAATAGGCTAAGGGTTCACTCCTGCCCCCAATGCATAAATTCCTCTCTAAATTTAAAAAAAAATGATATTACCTGCCTATTATTATAGGGGTTATTCGCTAACCTCTGAATCGGCCCCCTGAAATGCACTGTTTGGTGCAATGTTTGGGCAATTCGTCTATTCCTAAAGCTGTCAATTTGCGAAATACAAGTGAATTGACAGCAAAATACGGTGCAATTCGGCAGCAACTAAATTGTCCCATAGAAGACTGTCATTTCTTCTATTCACAGAACGCTGAATTGCTCAGATTTTTGGTTTTTCAATTCGACAGCTTTAACCCTTTCGCTGCGGAGGACGCGCTCAGCGTAGGGTTGCGTAGGGTTGCGTAGCGGAGGACGCGCTCAGGTAGGGTTGCGTGCGGAGGAAGCGCTGACGCGCTGAGGACGCGCTGAGCGGTCCTCCCTTTGCAGCCAACGATCGGCCGGATTCCGGCCGATCGCTGTGCCCCCCGGTGCGGGCTGACATCCTCGATGTCAGCCCAGCACCCGGGACCGCCACCAGCGCCATTAGATGTCATCGCGGCGGCGCGATGACATCTAATTCAGGCGCCCCCCGCGTGTGCGGAGGAGGCGCCTGAAAGGGAGGGGGGGAGGTCCTTCGGACCTCTCTCCCTCCCGATCGCCGGCTGTCACAAGGTTAAGGCAGGCACGGTTTGGAAGGGCACAGCCTGCCCTTCCAAACCGTGCTTGCCATTAACCCCTTGGGTGCCGGATCACGATTCGGCACCGAAAAGCGCCAAATCGTGATCCTCTCCCGGAGCTGGCTGACATATTGGATGGCGGCCAAGCTTCCGGGAATGGCCCCTGAGGACTGGCGTCATCGTGCATTGCAGGATGATGCCAGTCCTGGAGTTAACCCCGGAGGCTGGGGTCAGACGAGCGTAGTGTTCACGTCCGTGATAGCATGACAGAAAGCCCATTGGAGCCCCACACACGAAGTACGTCCGCACTGAACTGCGGACGCACAACGGCCGCGGCCCACGGACGCAAGGCAGGCAAGAACGTACAACCCCTAGAACGGCCGCACAAAGTGCGCTGCGTCCGCAACGTCCGCATAGCTTTGTGTGTGAGTGATGGAACGTGGTCAGACGGACTGCATTTATACGTCCAGCATTTTTCACGGACAAAATGGTTTTGCTTTTTATTTTATTTTCCCGCCTACATCCGTCAAAATATACATCAGTGAATAAACGGACTGTGTGGCCACTACTGCGTCTTCCGTACTGACGTACGTCCGTGTGCATGGACGTACAGTCCGTAGAAATCACGCTCGTCTGACCCTAGCCTAACTGCCACCAATGGTGGAGATAGGGGGTTCCAATGAACCCCCTATCTCCCGATCCGTGGCAGCTAGGGGTTAATGTTTGATACTGTTGGATCGGCCAGAGCATGGCCTTTCCAACGATAGTTTGGAATAAAAGTTTTAAATAAAAATAAAAAATATTTAAAAAACAAATTATAAAACAGCTTTTTTTCTTTTTTTGGTTTGTTAATGCAGCAATATTGTTCCCATTTCAATTATAATGTGAACAACGATGCTGCACTAACGATTTTTGTATGCGGTGCGTTTGTTTAAAATCGCCTAATTTTCTCCCCAAAAAAATGTAACGAGACCCCATCTCTAATTTTTTTAACAAGCGCACCCCATACAAAATATAACCGTAATTGCGCGCATGTTAAAATGTGAAAAAAAACACTTTACACGTTGTAAATTATTGAAAATTCATATTTTATTGCATTTTTTGTTATAATATACAGACATGACATAACGTATACATATAATAATGATATATTATGAATCTGCCGAGTCTGACGGAAAGAACGATAAATAATATGTCTGGGTCATATACTAAAATAAGCCTTCAAAACACGTTTAAACATGATGAGCAAAACCGGTAAAAATGAGATCAGCACAGGGGCGGGAAAAGCCTCAGCAGCGAAAGGGTTAAACAAGTGAATCCAATAGGTTTCAATGAAAAAAATCTCTTTTAATTTTTTTGTTTAAAAAGATCGTTTATTTTTTGCAAAACCCTTTTTATTTTTTATATTTCTGTATGGAATTTTTTGTTTTTATTTCGTAACAGACCTTTTATTAATTATATTTTTACAGTTCAGTTGAATTCGCCAATTCGACAGGTTATGTTGATGTCTGATAACTGCTTCGACTCCAATTTCAGCAAAATACGGTGACCATTTGCTAAATAGTGAATTCACTGTATTTTCGGCGAAATGGAATCGCCGAAGTGCGGTGAAACACAAAGAACTAAAATTGCACACAATTTCGGTGCTTTGTGTATAGACCCTAATGTTGGAAGAGAAAAAGGAATCCATACATTCGAGTTTCACAAAGGCTTCTGTCTTGGCCGATATGCCGCTGCTTTTTACCTAATACACCTGTGCCACATTATGCACTTGTGAGGAGTGCCCTGAAATAGTACCATGTGTCCAGGAAAAACATGGCCGATCTGGCAGCCCTAGCTCCGATTCCTCTTTTGCTTCTATAGGTGTTATTCATAGAGCACCGAAATGCCGCTGATGTTTTGGCTCTTGTTTCCCACACTTCGGGGAATCCAATTCCCTAACCCTGCAGTGAATTCAGCATTCACCACAAGGTCCTCAAAGTGCAGGGAAAACCCGCCGCAAAACCGCTGCATTGAAAGGAAAAAACGCCGAAAAAAACCGACCAACCACTACAAAACCACTGAAAAAAATCCAAACGCATCTGAAAAAAGCCGATCTGCCAAACACCGCGCCGACCAGTCGACGAATGGGATAAAAACAAAACAAAAACTAAACGATTGAGGCTAATGTCAGACAAACGCAGTCTTAGCGCACTCTGCGTGCGTGCATAACGGACAGTCGTACTGACGGAAGATACTGTAGACACCACACGATCCGTTTTTGTTGACGGACATAGAAAAAAACAGGAATTATGGGAAACAAAATGAATATGAAAAATGATAAAAATTCGAAAAGGATATGAAAAGCCATTTTGTGCGTCAAGGTGCTGGATGTCGCAAATGCGCTGCGTCTGACATCTCATCATTCACACAGAACGCTATGCGGATGTGGGGCACTCTGCAGGTTCGTCAAGCGGTTTTACGTTCTTGCCTAACTTGCATCCGTTTGCCACGTGTGTTGTGCATGCGCAGTTCAGTGCGCACGTACTTCGTGTGTGGGTCTCTATTGATCATGATTCTATGCTACGACGGACGTTAAGGCTGGTGTCAGACGAGCGTAGTGTTCACGTCCGTGATTGCGCCTAAAAGTACAGTACAATAGCATGACAGGAAGCCCATCAGAGCCCGACACACGAAGTACGTCCGCACTGAACTGCGGACGCACAACGGCCACGACCAACGGACGCAAGGCAGGCAAGAACGTACAACCCCTAGAACGGCCGCACAAAGTGCGCTGCGTCCGCAACGTCCGCATAGCTTTGTGTGTGAGTGATGGAACGTGGTCAGACGGACTGCATTTATACGTCCAGCATTTTTCACGGACAAAATGGTTTTGCTTTTTAATTTATTTTCCCTCCTACATCCGTCAAAATATACGTCAGTGAAAAAATGGACTGTGTGGCCATTACAGCATCATCCGTACTAACGTATGTCCGTACTGCACGGACACACAGTCCGTAGAAATCACGTTCGTCTGACCCTAGCCTAAACTGTGCGGCAACACGGACGTGATAACTGTGTTCGCCTGTCATGGGCCTGAAAGTTTCAAAACCTACTGGACGAAAATGTCTGGAAGGTCCTATGACTAATAATTAAAAGGTCTGTTACAGAAAAAAGAAAAAACGCTATTTAAAAAAAAAAGGAAAAAAATTTTGGCAAAATATCCCAAAAAAATACACTTTTTTTTTTTGCTGCAGATTAAAATAATAAACAGTTTATTAGATATTGAATGAAAACGGGAATATTTTTAACATTGAAACCTATGGGATTCACCTGATTAAACCTGCCGAATGAAACCACCGAACGTCAGGGCATTTCTCTGACATTTCTCTGCTGTTCGGTGTTCTCTGAATAGATTAACCATTAATACTCTACAGGGGATTTCACTGCCGTTGAACAGGCACCATATTTCACTAGCAATTCACCAAAATTTGGCGAACAGCCTGCCTTTTGAATAGTCGAATGGTCACGGAATTGCACCGTACGGGGAAATTCACCGTTCAGTGCAATTTTGGGGCCAGTTCGGCTGTCTCTGAATAACCCTGTATATGTGTGTGGACTGACCATCCCGGGACGTCTGAGCACTTTCTGTTATAGTGGTAATGGTATTTTTGTTTACTGTTGGCATCTGAGTATAGATTCCCTTTCCGCTATATGAATATGTGTTAACTGTAGGCTGCCCATGTCTAAAAAAAACCCTTCTGTACGGCCCTCTACTGAAGATAGGAATAAGTGTTTATATGTGTAGAACTATATGGTGTGATCTGAATAAGGCTAGGGTCAGACGAACGCATTTTTCGCGTCGTCTGTGAAAAAGTGCGTTCGAACGAATTTACGTATTTTTTCACGGAATACGCGATAGCGGTCATACGATGCGCATTTTCGTCCGTGATTTTGTACGGATCATCAATAAAACCCTTTTGCGTCTGGACGTTATGTTGGCCGGACGTGTGCAGCGTCTGACGTCTCCTAATCACACACACACGCCGCTATGCGGCCGCAGCGCACTCTGTACGTCAGTAGTAGTGGTTTGACGTTCTCGAAAAAATGCGTTCGTTTGCCACTTGCGTTGCACGGACGAACTTTCGTGCGGCCGTTCGTCGTATGTTCCCCAGCATTGGACGTCATTTGCTGCTAGCACGGCCGTGATTTCGTGCGGCTAAACGCACGTTGAAACTGCGTTCGTCTGACCTTAGCCTTAGGGTGGCACAAATTATCACAGGATAAAACTGTAGGGATGGTTTACCTGGAATTTCAATTTATTGCTTGACATCCTGTGACCTGTCTAAGCAAACAAGTTTGCATGAAGGAGATAACTGTGTACACACATGGAAAAATGTAAAGAGATGGAAAAAAATGTATTAGGCTGGGATCAGACGAACGCAGTGCGAACGTGCGTTGAGCCGCATTTTATTACGGCCGTAGTAGCATCAGATGACGGCCAATATACGTAGTACGGCCGCACGAAAGTTCGGCCGCGCAATGCAAGCGGCAAACGAATGCATTTTTTCGAGAACGTGGAACCGCTAGTACTGACGGACAGAGTGCGCTGCGTTGGCATAGCGGCGTCGCCGGCGTGTGTGCGTGATTAGGAGACGTCAGACGCTGCACATGTCTGGCCTACGTCACGTCCATTTGTTTTTTATAGCTCCGTCAAAAAAAATACGGCCGACATTGCGCATCGTATGACCGCTATTGCGTCTTCTGTGAAAAAATGCATTCGGACGCATCGACGAACTTTTTGACGGTAGACGTGAAAAATGCGTTCGTCTGACCCTAGCCTAAACAAATGGTGAATTTGTATGTACCAACCCATTGAGGAGCCGGTATTCCAAAAGGTTGGTCACTGTTAAACTTGAAATACCTGTGACTAAAAGCATTATTTATTTATTTTTGTTCCATTGAAAGGGATAATGAATGCTGCTCTAGTCATATTATCACTATATCATGTCAGACACCAGCATTAACCCTTTTGTCACAGTTTAAGTCTTCTGTGTGGCGAAGATTAATAGTGACAAATTCTATATCGTTTTTCTGGTATTTTATTGCCCTTCCAGGACCTCACTCAAATGGGCTCGGCAAACAGCCTTGGAAAACTGGAGTCAAACAAGGGTTGGTCCCACCCCAGGTCCGCCCTATATACAAAATGCATGATGCTTTGTTGTATGACCTTGTAAATCCAATGCCTCCCTACAGTTGAAGAACTGTATTGTGTCCTGCACGCATAGAAGGCACGGCACTGGAAGTCAAACAGTTACATTAACCGTATAATTATGGAAATGAGATGGAGTAGAACACTCTGTCACCATCTACAATTAAATCGAATTTTACCGAACTGGTCTGTATAACCTGACATGCGCGTCGCGCGAACTGAGCAGCGGGACTGAATTTAACCCAAATTAAAAGGTACATCCTCTGTGCAGCTTTATTAGGTGCTCAGGTATCAAGAAACCTATTGCAATCCCGGGATTCATGATAAATGGGATTTTTAATAATGGTTAATCATACTAATTTCATGCAAAACCTTTAGAGATTAACAGGGTTATTCAGAGAAAGGTGAAAACCAGGAGAACTGGCAGGAGAAGAGAACAATCTAGACCAAATAGCTGATTTGGAAAGTGAGATAAATGGGCGAATTTTTCTTGTTTAGCTATTTTGACCTAGAATTTTCAGTTCTCCAGTCATTCTCCTGAGTTTCACCTTTCTTTGAATAGACCTAATAGTTTAATACATACAGGGTTATTCAAAGAGAATCAAAAAGTCACTGCACGTTCGGTGACTTTTCATTCTCTTCAATTCGGTGTGATTTGGCGATCCCATTTCGGCGACCCTGCGGTGTATTCAGCAAGCACCACAGGGCCGTCAGGGAAAAGCCGCCGCAAACCTGACGTACAGTCCCCACAAAACCCGGCGAACGCACACCGAAACCTGCAAAAACATCTGGATTAACCCTGCCAAACACGCGAAACCCGAGCAGGAGCCGATCACAGCGCAGAGCAGCCGCCGGAAAAAGCCGACACCGCAGACGAATGAAGTGAAAAAAATAAACAGTACACTTGAATGTTTGAAAAGTGAAACGCTGTTTGGAAAAAAACTACAGAACGAAAATTTACATATAAGATCCAATGAATGATAATAAAAAGGGCTGTTACAGAAAAAAGAAAAAACGTTTTTGAAAAAAAACAGAAATTTTTTTTGCAAAAAAATCATGAAAAATGCCTAAAAGATCCTAAAAAATCTATAAATAAAGAGACTTTTTACTGCAGAATATTATAATCAACTGTTTATTAGATATTGAGTTAAAACGGGAATATTTTTAACATTGAAGCCTATGGGATTCTCCTGAATAAACCTGTCGAATGAAGCCACCGAATGGCAGGGCATTTCGGCAACTTTTCCCTGCTGGTTTTTGTTCTCTGAATAGATGAAAGATTGCTTCTCTATGAGGATTCAATGCCCTCGAACAGGCAACAAACACGCACGTATGTGCAGGCAATTCGCCAACATTTGTCAAACTGCCTGCTCTCTGGATAGCCGAATGGCCAGGAAAGGTAACCGTACGCTGAATTTCAGCGTTCGGTTAACTTTCGGCCCTAATTCAGATCTCTTTGAATAACCCTGATAGAGAAGCACTGCTTCGGCTATTCAAAGAACAAAACCCAGCAGTGAAAAGTTGCCGAAATGCCCTGCCATTCGGGGGTTTCATTCGACAGATTTATTCAGGAGAATCCTATAGGCTTTAATGTTAAAAATATTTGCATTTTAATCCAATATCTAATAAACCGTTGATTATAATATTCTGCAGTAAGAAGTCTCTTTATTTTTAGATTTTCTAGGATCTTTTAGGCATTTTTCGGGTTGTTTTTGCAAAAATAAATCTTTTTTTTTTTTTAAATTGTTTAAAATAGTTTTTTCTTTTTTCTGTAACAGCCCTTTTTATTATCATTCATTGGATCTTATATGTAAATTTCAGACATTTTCGTTCAGTAGTTTCTTTGCAAACAGCGTTTCACTTTTCAAACATTCAAGCAAACTGTTTTTTTTTTCACTCCATTCGTCTGCGGTGTCGGCTTTTTCCAGCGGCTCCTCTGCGCTGTTATCGGCGGCTGCTCGGGTTTCTATGGCGTCTTCGGCGGGGTTAATCCAGATGTTTTTGCTGGTTTCGTCGGGTTTGCGGTTGCTTTTCCCTGCACTAACGACAACCCTAACTAACATCGAGTGGAAGGAACATTCACTCACATGGATGTTCCTTCCGCTCTTACTACTGCTCATCTGTCCCCGGCCTTAGGAAGCACTGAATCCTACCTAGGCCCGGAGGCCATCCGGCCACCTCTGATGTCAGAGAGGATGTGCCAGATGTCTGCAGCCCATGCCCCTCCTGTCTCCTGGCAGATCACACGTGAAGTCAAGGCCACACCCTGTAGCCACCACCAACTCTTCCCTCGCTGCTCTGCTTCTAAGGTCTGTCTGCGGTATACATGAAGCTGGGGCCCGATGCCTGTTTATAGCAGTTCCATATTCATATGCCCAAGTCTGAGCATCTTGTTTGTCACCATAGGAACGACGATTTCACAGTGAAAGCACTCGTCCGCGTGGCACGCCGAGATAGAGTTGTCGTTGTCGGAAGCAGTGGACCACACGATAGGTGAGTGCTGTTTTTATTAACAATATACAAACCGATGTTTTATATTTCTGTACCTTGAAGCTGAAATGTCCATCTATTAAATAGGGCTGGTCTAAAATGTTTTTTCCAGGGCTGCTTTTTATTCCCAGTTCGGCCCTGGCTGACCATCAGCATGAATAAATTATGTGTGCCCTGGAAAACATGTCCGACCTGGCATCCCTAAGGCTAGAGTCAGACGAACGCATTTTTCGTGTGGTCCGTGAAAAAGTGCGTTCGAACAAATGGACGTATTTTTTCACGGAATACGTGATAGCGGTCATACGATGCGCATTTTCGGCCGTGATTTTTTACGGATCATCAATAAAACACTTTTTGCGTCTGGACGTTATGTTGGCCGGACATTAGCAGTGTCTGACGTCTCCTAATCAAGCACACATGCCGCTAGCGGACGCAGCGTACTCTGCACGTCAGTACTAGCGGTTTGACGTTCTCGAAAAAATGCGTTCGTTTGACACTTGCGTTGCGCGGATGGACTTTCGTGCGCCCATTCTTCGTATGTTGCCCGGCATTGGACGTCATTTGCTGCTAGCACGGCCGTGATTAAGTGCGGCTAACCGCACGTTAAAACTGCGTTCGTCTGACCCTAGCGTAAGGCAAGGGTCAGACGAACGCATTTTTCACATCTACCGTCAAAAAGTATGTCGATGCGTCCGAACGCATTTTTTCACGGAAGACGCGATAGAGGTCATACGATGCGCAATGTCGGCCGTATTTTTTGACGGAGCTATAATAAAAACAAATGGACGTGATATAGGCCAGACATATGCAGCGTCTGACGTCTCCTAATCACGCACACACGCCGCTATGCCGATGCAGCGCACTCTGTGCGTCAGTACTAGCGGTTCCACGTTCTCGAAAAAATGTGTTTGTTTGCCGCTTGCATTGCGCGGCCGAACTTTAGTGCGGCTGTACTTCGTATATTGGCCGTCATTGGACGTCATTTGCTGCTACTACGGCCGTAATAAAATGCGGCTCAACGCACGTTCGCACTGCGTTCGTCTGATCCCAGCCTAAATCCTGTCTGTGATCTCTGCAGGTGGTCTCTTTTTTTGCTTCGCATTTGCTCTGATCTTCATTTACAGTTGTTAGATCCTATATATAGACAGGTATCAAAATCCTATCCAAACAAATGGATTTACCACACGAGGACTCTGTTCAAAGTGTAGAAACATCTCAAAATGACCCAGAGAAATGGGATGCATCAGAGCTAAAGTTCAAGTGTCATGGCAAAGGGTCTGAATACTTAAATACCTGAAATATCACATTTATATCTTTTCAATACATTTGGAGTGGTTTTAAAAATGAGGTTTTGGTTTGTCATTATGGGATACTGAGTGTAGATTGATGTGGTAAAATTTTTTAAATGGTTTTAGAATAGGGATGTGCGTTTTGGGTTTCGGAATTTCGTAATTTTCACGAAATTTCCCGATTCGTGTTTTCGGATGCGGCCGAATTTCCGAAAATTTTTAGATCCGAAAATGGCAGATCCGAAAAGTTTTCCGAGCCGAAACGAAATATTTTCGGAATTTTCGAATGGACTTGAAATGTGTCAAATCGAAATTTATTGCTTTGAAACGAGAAAAGACGTTCCGAAAAAACGAAAATTTCCGAAATTACGAAAAGTCGATACAAAAAACGAGCAAAGTGACACGAAAATACGAAAAACGGTCGATATTCCGAAAAAATGTACACGAAAAACTAATCGAGCCGAACCGAATCGAAACAGAAATCGGTCGAAACGAGCCGAATCGAAAAGTTTAAAAATCCGAAAAATTGAACCGAATCGAACCGAAAAAAAAATCGGTGCACAAGCCTATTTTAGAACGAGGCTGCAACGTAAAAAGGAAAAGAAGGTGTCTGAATATATTGTCAGTGCACATGTATGTATGTATCTTCTATATATCTTCCATCTATCATCAATAAATTCCCTTTTTCATTATTTCTTCCTGTGAAGTCCTGTTCTTTTTCAGCACGTGTTACGCATAGTTCCCAGTAAAAGCATTCATTAGTCTTGCGGGACGCTGGTCTGAAGGTGTGCTTCTAGCTTTCACATAGAACGTGAAAAGAAGGAGATATATTGTCAATTAGTAATTACAGGATGCATAGGAAATACTTCCTGCTAGATTTTTAATTATTTAACCACTTACATTACCTTCCAACACATACTGTTAAAGTGAAAAGACATCACTGGGAGCAAAAAAGTCTGCATGGAATTTTCCAGAAATTAGAGAGCTGAAGCTGCGTTTGCATTTTTCCAAAATAAAGGCGAAAGGAGAGTTACAAAATGTCCTTCAGAATTATGTGGCCAGGGATTAGCTTGTCCGTGTATATTCAAAAAAGCCTGGAAATCTATTTTATTACCATTTATGCCGTGGCACCAGTTTGACCACCAGTGGCACCATTTATGCAGTGGCACCAGAGTCTTGCAATAACAAGTGGGAATGAGACAAAATTAAGACAAACATAGGAACAGAAACAAGATGTGTATATGATCCTGCCCGGGTGAGCTTACAGTCTAGACCAGGGGTCAGCAACCTTGGCTCCCTGATGTTTTGGGAACTACATTTCCCATGTGGCTCAGTCAGCCTAATGGGTGAAAGAGCATCATGGGAGATGTAGTTCCCAAAACATCAGGGAGCCAAGGTTGCTGACCCCTGGTCTAGACTCTAGAGCAGTGGTTCTCAAACCTGTCCTCAGGACCTGCTGGCAGGCCACTTTTTCCAGATATGTGAAGCACAGCACAGGTGATAGGATTTGCTGCTCAGTGATTGCAGGATTCAGTCTGCATTTCCTCAAGGTGATCTGCAAAATCTGGCCTGGTCGAGGGTCCCGAGGACAGGTTTGGGAAACACTGCTCTAGAGCAGTGTTTCTCAAACCTGTCTTCAGGACCCCTAACAGGCCAGATGTTGCAGATCACCTTGAGGAAATGCAGCCTGAATCCTGCAATCACTGAGCAGCAAATCCTATCACCTGTGCTGTGCTTCACATATCTGGAAAACCTGACCTGTTAGGGGTACTTGAGGACAGGTTTGACAACCACTGCTCTAGCGGAGTTGAGGTGGAGGAAGACGAGGAGTTTAAGTCAAAACACAAATAGCATATCATGTCATACAACTGAAAAATCCTAATGGTTACATATTCTCTGGACCAGCATAGTGATGACTTATAAAATCAACATTGTGACTCGCAATATCACTGAAATATTAGTATACGACATTTCTTTCTTTTATTTTTCATGGAGGCAAAATATCAATGGAAAACATTTTACATACTGTACTTAAATACACCTTTTTCTAGTTTTCAACCATTGAATGGGATATAACACCAACTATGGGCCCTATTACACTCTGCACGCTAACGGTAACGCTCACCTGCATGAGCACTACCGTTAGCTGCGGTGTTCAATCCAAACGCAAACAGGTTAAAAAATCCTCAGCGCGAGGTCAATGCACTTTGCGCTCCCTATACTTGACATGGGGAGCGCAAAGTGTTAATCAGCGCTGGATTACAATGTCCCAGCGCTGATTAACGCCTGGCTGTGGTCGACGAAAAGTTAACCAGAGCCAGGACCTGGTGTTAACGGATTCCGCTTTTGCAGAATCCGTTAACACCAGCTTTAAACAGTAAAAAAATATCACATACTCACCTCCTGTCCCGCGGCGAGGACCGCGGCTCCAGTCACCTCGAGCAGGGAAAGACAGGGGGAAAAAGTCCCCCCTCTCTCTCCCTGCATAACCCTAATGCCGAACGGCCGGATCTTGCGATGCAAGATCCGGCCGGTCACGTGACCGGCAGAGAGGAACTCAATGGAGTCCTATGGACTCCAGCGAGTGGATGCTCGCGGCTGCGCTCAGCGCTACCGCGAACATCCTGATTTTAAACGGGCGCTACAATGCAGGCAGCATTTTTTTGCGCCTGCATTGTAATCTGGCGTTAAAAAGCAGGTGCAAGGGGGGGGAAACTGCGGGCGCAGTTTTTCCTCCCTTGCGCCCGCGTTTTAACGCCCAGATTGCAATAGGGCCCTATGATTTGAATTTTTTTAAAGTTTGCACATTGAGCAACTGCATTATTAAAAAAGGTACATACAGGTAATGGGTGTGTTTTTTTTTTAATTAAAAAAAAAAGATAATTTTACAAAATTTTTAATCAAATGCTAAATCCTACTCAGTTTTTTCAGAGTTAAAGCAGGTGGTTTCCATCCCGGACACAACATAAATCTTTTGGATGTACTCTGCATTAGCTTGTTAGGAGGAAAAATTACTCCTAGTAAATTAGTTGATTGAAAAAAATGTGTCTTGCCACTAAATCCTATTTTCTCTCCAAAGGCCATTGTTGTAATTGGTCCAGTCTATGTACTAAAACAAATGTACTTCTGTTGATAGGTTTCCTTTTATTCAGCATACCAGATAATATATCATGAGGGTTAATGGGGGTTACAAACTGCATAATGAAGCGGTCACCATGAGGTCACCTTCAGCTGCTTAACATTTATTTGTCCTCTTTAAATTCAAAATGCGTTTTAAATATTAGCTTCTGACAATCTACTTCTTAATTAAAATGTCAAATTTAGCAATTTCTAGTATAAAAAGTATCAAAAAAATCATATCAACACTTCCCTAGTCAGAAAGATGAGTAAGAATGATAAAATTAAAAGTAAAAAATGTTTAAAAGATAAAACATGTGAAAACTATAGAAAATATACTAAGTTATAGCTTTATTAGCAAAAATATTGTTCTCGAGTATTTGATTTTCTAATTCATTCTTGATGTAACATGTAACACAATGCAATATATCTTTTAAACTGCAAGCTTGCAGAAAAGCCTTTTGATAGTGTAACGTATTGACTTGTTTCTGTCTGACGACATGGCTATGGTTTCCCTTTTTAGTTAATTTAGCCAGCTCTGTTAGTGATGTTATAATAACATCTTCACCTTCTGTTGCTGTGTCCCCGGGTCAGAAGACGTATTGATCAGCGGAAATCGCTCACGGGCATGTGGAAAGAGATCTCTCTTGAGAACAGTAAGAAGTTATCAATGTACGCCAAGTCAGCGTTTTGCACGGTGACCAGTGCTATGGCGTATTAATGGACTGACCTTGTTGAGGATTTAGAGATGTAGTACAATAGGTTCCTTCATATACCGGCAGAACCAGATGTTTAGCTCCTCATATCTCAAACTTGTAGTCCAGGGCTCTGCTCACTAAGTAACCACATTTTGAAAATGAGAAATCAAAGAGTGCACGAAGTATAAATGATTTTGTTTGAGTGACGCCATTCATTAAGCATCATGTACTGGGGTGTCGTAAAAAGTAAGTATACAATACTCCTTAGTCTAGTCTAACCCCGGGCTGTCAAGATCTGCCCCCCCCCCGATTTTTCAGAACTACAACTCCCATGATTCCCTGGTCATCTATTGCATTGAAGGGATTCTTGGGATTGCTGGCATCAACATCTGGAGGGATGAGAGCTTGACAGCCCTGGTCTAACCCTCTCATTACCTAGTGGTTTTATGGAAAATCACTATCAGGAACCTTGAGGGGTTAGTCAGAGAGCACCGAAATATCACCTCTCTCGTTCCCCGCATTTCGGTGACTCATTCAGCATTCATCGCAGGGTCCCCAGAGTGCAGGGAACGAGCCCCTCATCCCGCAAAATTTAGGTTAGAGTTTTCCTTTAATTCTTCACGTCATGGATTGACATGGGAGGTGGAAAAAAATGCTTAGAAAATATAATCTGTGGTGAGATTATAATCCCTAGTGATTCTCTTTTATCGCCTTGAGTTGGTATTCAAAAAATGTGTAACAACTCTGAGACCCTGATGTTCAGCGATTAACATCCATTTATTTACGAGCTGTACATTTAAATTTCATGCTGCATCTGTTATGGGCAGTTATTCTCACCTATTATCTTTATGTATTTTAATCTTCAAGAATGTTAAATCACATAACACTTTATATTTAAATATCTTAAACATTCTCTACTTGTACCTAGATTGCTCCACCATCTGCACTTTGTCGCTTCCTTTTAAGTGTACGCATTGTAATACTGGAATCAAATAGTTCACCGCATCATCCCGTGGCCCCAGAAATTTATGATAGTCATAAAGTAATCAGTTTACCTTGAATTTGGTTGTACGGAACTTGGGGATCTGTAAACTACAAAATACCAAGAGGAGTTGTTATTTTTGTTTCCATTAAAACAAGCCATTTTTCTCATTCCTTTGCCTTTTTTTCCAATAAACATCTCCTGATGGGAAGTATCTAGCACCATCCTTCCTAATTCCCATCAATGTATTTTGCCACAATTAAGAAATGATAAAGGACTGCAAGGATTCAGACTGAATGAAATGGATTGTATTTTGATAAAATGATATAGGGTAGTTACAAATGTAATTTGAGAGAATTCCATTGGTTTTAACTTGATGTGTTCCCCAGAGAACTATTATACATTAAATCGTGTGTGTGTGTGTGTGTGTGCATATACTGTACATCAGATTTATTTCAGAATATATATAACGTTCTTAATTCAATGTACATATGAACACCTTTTAATATAAATATATATTTTTTAAATATTCTTGTGAATTACCAATAAAGATCAATAGTAACAAATATAATGTTGGGATTTATAGCAATGTATTTGCTTTTATCCTTTGACTTATTTTTGCTTTTCTATTTAGCACATTTAATACAACCTTGGATGAATATCTAGCATATTAGACTGAGAGAAAACAAAACAGTAGTTTTGTAAATATATTACTTTCTATGTGCATTTATACATTCTTGGTAGCATATGGGAAAAATATATGTATTATATGGTATACCATTTCTTGCAGCATTAGTGTTACAAGCATTTATAAAGCGCCAACAAGTTCTGTAGTGCTGTACAATGGGGGAGACATAACAAATATTCTTACAAGTTAGTGTCTGGTGGTGACAAATTCCATGGTGGAGATTGCCTTGCCAATGGACCTCCTCTTTATCTGTATCCTTTGCTTGTTGCTGTCTAAGGCATCTGAGGCATTCATTTCTGACAATTATTTCCATAATGTACTCAAGCATGCACGTTGTTTTGCCCAGGACAGTGGCCTTGACACTGATTAGGCTATGGCCTACTTCCTTTCAACTTGTATACGTTTCTGGGTGCTAGACTTCAGGTGGAATCCTCCATGCACTGTGGGGTGTTTATTGGTCTTGGTATCCCCAGTGTCCAGTTCTTTTCTTGGTCAGGTTATTATCCCAGCTGGGTTTCTGATGACTGGTAGGGCAAATGTGTTGATGGCTTGGATGTTGTTCTTTTGTTCTTGCCATTAAGCTGGGAATAAATATACAGTACATACACTACTTGGCCAAAAAAGTCACAAACTAATATTTCTTTGGATCCCATTTTGCTTTGATTGCGGCACACATTTGCCATGGCATCATTTCGATAAGATAATGCAATGTCACAACATTTATTTCCATCCAGAGATGCATTAATTTCTTGCCAAGATCTTGTATTGATGGTGGGTGTTACCATCTGGACTGATTCTGTACATCTGGCACCCCCTCTGGTATATGAACTTTGTACTTCTTGCATTGGGGATGCAGGTTTCAGGACGATACTCTCCTCCCAGGTTCAAGTCCTGGTCTTCACCTGAAGACACCTTGCTTAATTGAACTGTGTATATAAAGAGACTACACCCTAAGAAGGGTGCGGTCTCATTCACCTACTTGTTCATTCCATGGTATGCTCTTTTTGTTTGCAGTTTCCTAGGATCTCCTATTTGTGCCTGAGTGTCTAAGGACTCCTGTTTCAGGTTTATTTGTTAGTATCTTCCTGTTGCCCACGTGTTCTGTTTCATTCATCTTGTGTATTTTACCTCCTGCTTAGTTTTGATTATTCTGCCTGTTCATTCTAATATTGTTTTGTGGATTTATTTATATTGTGTTCCATCAGGTTCCCTTCCCTCTAGGTTCAGTCCCTCATTATACATCTTGTTTCTCATGCCTCCCTGCTGCTTCTGTATTAGGCTTTCCTTCTCTCCTATCACACTCAGCCATTCCTCTCTTGCAAAGCCCCTCTCTGCTTCTCCCTTCTGATCTAGTTCAATCCTTTAGTGTTCAGCCCCCTCCTGTTTGGTTTTGCTATTTTGGTTATCTGCGTCCTTGCCTATTGTATTTAGCCCTGTACTCTGTATTGGTAATATATTCTTGTATTTGGTTTTCATGTACTTGGGTTTAATCTCCTGTCTCTGTCTATTGTGCTTTTGTGCTGGATCCCTGTTATAGATTCAGTCTTGTCATGTTTTATGTCTAAAGATACTTCTAATAAATATCTTTGAGATATCCAGGATTATGTTTCACTGCGCCGTAGGCTCACACCCTTCTACGTTCATGCCAAACGTAGCCCACCGTAACAATGGGAGAGTCGGAGCGTTGGATAAAGTCTTCTCCAGCACATCCCAAAGATTCTCATTGGGGTTAAGTTCTGGACTGTGAGGTGGCCAATCCATGTGTGAAAATAATGTCTCATACTCCCTGAACCACTCTTACACAATCTGAGTCTGATGTCTCCTGGCATTGCCACCTTCGAATATTCCCGCTCCATCAGGGAAGAAAAAAATCCATTGATGGAAAAACATGCTCATTCAGTAAATTCAGGGAGTCACATGACCTTATTTTATGGGCACATATGTTGCTGAAAGAAAAAAAGTTGAAATTTGCGCTCACTCCTTTAGCTCCATGTGAAACAAAACAGTGGTTTTAGCTTACTTGAATGCCTGTATAGTGTAAGCTCACCTGCCACGTCACGACACCTCTGGTCAGGTGAGTCCTACCCAATGAAACCAAGCTGCTTTCTAAGCAACTTCATATGCTCATGCTGCTTTTCAGTCACCAGAGAGACCGGTGAATTTACTTTTATACACTCACCAGGGACAATTCCACTTTGGAATTAAAAGAAAAACATGGAAAAAGGGACAGCAGCAAAAAATGTCCTGGCTGGGGATACAACAAATATACATACAGTTGCAAGAAAAAGTATGTGAACCCTTTGGGATTACGTGGAGTTTTGCATGAATTGGTCATAAAATGTGCTCTGATCTTCATCTAAGTCACAACAATTTGAAAAACACAGTCTGCTTAAAATAATACAACAAAACATTATATGTTGTCATGTGTTTATTGAACATAACATGTAAACATTCACAGTGCAGGGTGGAAAAAGTATGTGAACCCCTAGCCTAATGACTTCTCCAAGAGCTAACTGGAGCCAGGAGTGAGCCAACCTTGAGTCCAATCAGTGTGATATTATTGGATGTGTTGCTGAAAGCTGTCCTGCCCTTTAAAAACACACACCAGTTTTGGGTTTACTGGTTTCAAGAAGCACTGACTGATGTGAACCATGCCTCGCAGAAAAGAGCTCTCAGAAGACCTACGATCAAGAATTGTTGATTTGCATGAAGCTGGAAAGGGTTACAAAAGTATCTCCAAAAGCCTTGAAGTTCATGTGTCCACGGTAAGACAGATTGTCTACAAATGGAGAAAGTTCAGCACTGTTGCTACTCTCCCTAGGTGTGGTCGTCCTGTAAAGATGACTGCAAGAGCACAGTGCAGAATGCTTAATGAGGTAAAGAAGAATCCTAGAGTGTCAGCTAAAGACTTACAGAAATCTCTGGCACATGCTAACATTTTTGTTGACACAGCTACAATAAGGAAAATATTAAACAAGAATGGTGTACAAGGGAGGACACCACGGAGGAATCCATTGCTGTCCAAAAAGAATATTGCAGCACGTTTGAAGTTTGCAAAAGAGCACCTGGATGTTCCACAGCACTACTGGCAAAACATTCTGTGGACAGATGAAACCAAAATTTAGTTGTTTGAAAAAAACACACAACACTATGTGTGGAGAAAAAAAGGCACAGCACACCAACATCAGAACCTCATCCCCACTGTAAAACATGGCGGAGGATGCATCATGGTTTGGGGCTGCTTTGCTGCCTCAGGGCCTGGACGGATTGTTGTCATTGATGGAAAAATGATTTCCAGAGTTTATCAAGACATTTTGCAGGAAAACATAAGACCAACTGTCCGCCAACTGAAGCTCCGCAGAGGATTTGTGATGCAACAGGACAATGACCCAAAGCATACAAGTAATTCAACAAAAGAATGGCTTCAACAAAACAAAATACGTCTTCTGGAGTGGCCCAGTCAGAGTCCTGACCTCAACCCGATTGAAATGCTGTGGCATGACCTTAAGAGAGCGATTCACACCAGACAGCCCAAGAATATTGCTACACTGAAACAGTTTTGTGAAGAGGAGTGGTCCAAAATTACTCCAGATCATTGTGCAGGTCTGATCTGCAACTACAGGAAACGTTTGGTTGAGGTTATTGCTGCCAAAGGATGGTCAACCAGTTATTAAGGCCAAAGGTTCACATACTTTTTCCACCCTGCACTGTGAATGTTTACATGTTATGTTCAATAAACACATGAAAACATATAATGTTTGTGTTGTATTATATTAAGCAGATTGTGTTTTTCAAATTGTTGTGACTTAGATGAAGATCAGAGCACATTTTATGACCAATTCATGCAAAACTCCACGTAATCCCAAAGGGTTCACATACTTTTTCTTGCAACTGTATATACAGAAGAAACGGTTTTGCACCTATTCCCTAACAGGGTAGCTGCGTGGACCAGAAGTATCCAACCTGCATGGAGTTACAGGAGTGAGCAAATTATAGCTTTTTTTTTTATGTTTTATACATGGAGCAGGCTGGATACTTCTGTTTCAGGCAGCCACCCTGATTGGGAATAGGTGCAAAACCATTTTTTCTGTACCTGTGTTGCTGAACCTAAACCTGACCAACTGAAGCAAACCCAGATCATAACAGGCTTGTACAGTAGGCGGTGCCATTTTTTTTTTTTTGGCCAGGCATTGTATATATGTATTTGTATTTTATTATTTGTTAACTAGTACATCTATTAAGTGCCTCATTTTTTTGTAATGGATTATTCGTTTCATGTTATGACTTGCTTTAAAAAAAATAAAACGTAATGTTCTTTAATGAATCATCACCATTATATTCAATTTTCAGTAGCGCTTCTACCTCTTTACTATTTACCTTTTTTATATCTAACATAAAAAGAACATTAAAATAGATCTTTATATTAAAATCCAAATGTCTCCTCAGCCTCTAGGAATAATAAAATAATCTACAAAATGTTGTACCTATTCTGAATATTTATTTTGATTGTTTAAGTCATAACATTCAGTAATGGAAAACATTACTCCGGCTTTAAACAGTCACAGGATATTAAGAAGAAGAATATCAAGTATAAATAATTGACTGTTTACTGCAGTTACTTGCTTTTAAGAATGATTTTTTTTCGTGTATTGACTTTCAATTAGCTTCAAGAAACTGGAGACAGAAATCTGACAATGAATGTATCATGATCGTGAAAACCACAAAATACTTTTAAAGTGATTTAAAGTAGAACCATCAGTGAAGACGGAACCTGAAAAGGAACATACTGTAGACTCTCAATAAGCACTGACCTTTTCCTCTGCTTCCTGATGGCATATACTAGTTACATCTAGATTTGGAAAAATTGAGTTAGTCCTGACACTCTTCAATGTATCAACACTATCAGTCCTTCTGGAGAAATGTCTTGCCAGGGTATATTCCTGTACAGGGTTTTGCCTAAGCTGACCTAAAGAAGGGTTTTTGTATTTCACTAATGGCATGTCCTCATTCACCAAATGAATCAGAAGTACAAACCAAGCTATGGTCCTTTTATCCCAAAATATGTAAGGACATTAACCCCTTCACTACCAAGCAATGTTCTATATAACCAAACATGCGAAGGATGCATTGGTTTTATGGAAAATCACTTTCCAATACAGTAAAAATAAGAGCCATACCACCTTATGCATCTCTGTAGATAAACCCTGTTAGTCAGCAAAAGACCAAAAAGCACTAAAACATGTACATTACAACTTGGTCCCATGGATTTCCAGTAACCCAGCATGCAGATACACCCGCAGTTAAGCAAGGAACCCCTTAACCTGGTGTGCCGATCCTTAGAGCGGCTGGATCAGGACTGAATAAAGAATATAAAAACAAGGACAATACATAGAAGTGCTGAATCCACAGGGAGAGGAGAGATCACAGCACAAATATAAAGCGAAAGGGCGGTATATGGAATCGGTATAACAGATAACCATAGAAGGAATAGAGAGCAAAACCAGAGTCCTGATACAATAGCCAGGGTCAGAACACAGAAGCAATATAGACCAAACCGGGACAAGAGCAGAAATCAGACCTGAGAATACTTAGAAGTCAAACCAAGGGATCAAGAACATAGGAATACAGGAATGTGCTTAGGGGTCTCCTAAAACCCACGCCAGGGCGCTGAGTTCTGTCAGCTTCTGATATTTAGAGCCCTCCTAGGTCTATGACCAGGTGCAGCAGTACCAGTTGACAGATGCCCAGAACAGCACTCACTCTGCTCAGGAGGCCTAACTGCGGCACGAGCAGGCAAAGAACCACCAACTGGCATGACACCTGGGCTCTGTGTTTCTTTGAAGGAGAAATGGACCTGCAAGCTCCTAAAACAACATCAATATATCGTCTGTTATGTCTGACGTGTTGAAATGTTAGGAGCATGTTATGCTGCCCATCTGCAAATTAAATTTGCAATAAATTATATTCCTTTGCATTGCTCCAGACTAAGACCAAATTGAGTACACTCGATAACGAAGCACTGGCAGCTGCTTTGGAAGATCGAGTATACTTGATCACGGTAATGTAGGAGGTCAAGATAGGAAATAAATGGCCTTCAAACATGGTATGATTGAGGGCAAGTCCATGATATGCTACATAAAGTTAGCACAAAGCCTCTGAAACTTGGGATAAAACATAAAGTACCTACTAAAAGAGTAATTTTTCTATAAATAATATTTTCTAATTTTGTCATTTGGCTTTCACTACGTACAGTAGATTTTATTGCCATTTCTAGCTCTATGCTAAGTCAGCGACCCAGTGATACCAGTAATATTTTCATAAACATATACCTTTTATAAGATTTCCACTTGTACCATAATAAGCTGTCAGAAAGTTAGAATAATAAAACTGCTGTAAAAGTGCTGTCACAGCAGGAGATCACTCCATCTGACAGTTTTTGGGGGATGTAGAAGTGGATTTAGATCGTTAATACAACAAAATAAAATCCCAGTAGAACATTTGTATGAATGCAACGTCAAGGGGTCTTCTTTGTATCCTGTGATACTGTCAGTGCTGCAGGATAAAATCACCTGAAATCTGACATAATAGAATTTTGTCATACTGTATGAATGCATTATCTATTGCTGTAAGAAATGGGATTTGGACTGCATATGCGTTAGTTCTGCAGAATTGCAAATTAGTTGCATTAACCTAGATCATTATAGGTCCTACAGAACTTTACTCTCAAATGTGTTGCACAACCAGAAGACAGTGACTCAAACCTCCAGCCACAAATATACATTTGCAAAGAATTAATAATTAAGTTATTCAAATATATAATGAAAGGCATAAAAGATGGGTTTCTATACTGTATGAACTGGCCCACAAGTAGAGATGTGCGTTTCGTTTCCTTCCAAATCACAATTCGGACAAAATTTACAAATTCATATTTTGTAAGAAGCACATCCGAAATAACATATCGGTTCTGTCCGAAAATATAACGGAACAAAACGGAATATAATGAATTGATTCCATTTTACAGATTCAGCAGCAACGCATCCCTGTCCTTTGGCTGTGGTGCTGAATCTGTTGTATTTAGAACTACAGGCCAAGGACAGCGCCATGGTGCCGTTCGGTGCAGTTAGGCAGCAGTGAAATTCTCCATAGACGAGTAATGATTAAGCTATTCAGTGAACACTGAACAGCACCGAAATGTCAGTGAAATGCCCTGATTTTCGGTGGTTCATTCATTTGTTCGACAGGTTTAAACAGGCGAATCCCACAGATATCAATGTAAAAAAAATCTCAGTTTTTTATTAAATATTCAATCGTTTATTTTTTTCATTTGTAGTAAAAAGCCTTTTTATATATTGATTTTTTTTTTGGAATTTTGAGTATTTTTTGGGTGAAATTTTTGGATTCCTAATTATTTTAAAATTACATGGCTTTATTATTCTTTGCCGAATGCAGCGTTTTTTCTTTCCTTCAGTCTGGCTGCATTCGGTGGGTGCTGTCCTTAGTGCTGAAATATGTTCTCACCAAGGACAGCAGCAACACAGTGCTCTGCAGCACCAAGGCCAGGGCGATTACTTTTTTTTTTTTACCGTAATCTAAATAATTAACCAGTTTCACATTCCGAAATAACGAATAAAAACAAAGTAACTAATAAAAACTAAATAACGAATCGATATGAATTACTAATCTCGTGAAATAGGGGATCGATCCGAAATACGAATCGGGCTAATGTCAGATGAACGCAGTCTGAGCGCACTCTGCGTGCGTGCATAATGGACAGACGTACTGACGCAAGATACTGTAGACACCACACGGTCTGTTTTTTGACGGAAGTAGGAAAAAAAGGGAACTATGGGAAATAAAATTAATATGAAAAATTATAAAAATTTGAAAAGGATATGAAAAGCCATTGTGTGCGTTAAGGTGCTGGACGTCGCAAATATGCTGCATCTGACATCTCCTCATCACTCACACAGAACGCTACACGGACGTGTCGCACTCTGCGCGTCTGTGGTAGTGGTTTTAGTGGTCTTGCCAAACTTGCGTCTGTTTGCCACGTGCGTTGTGCGTGCGCAGTTCGGTGCGCACGTACTTTGTGTGTGGGTCTCTATTGATCATGATTCTATGCTACGACGGACGTTAAACTGTGCAGCAACACAGACGTGATAACTGTGTTCGTCTGACACGGGCCTCACGGTAACATAACAAACGCAGCGAAGTGAACTAAAAAACGTATTGGATCGATCTGAAACTAAACAAAATTTTTCGTTGTACACATGTCTACCCACAAGAAATCCAAATGTAAATGCCTTTTGTGGAAGCAAAAATATAGTCTAAAAGCTTACACTCCCTGTCCTAGTCTGAGATTTTATTAACCAACATTATAATATTTTTTTTATTTTTAAATGATGAATTCTCCAAAACTAATCTGGTTAATTAAAATATTTAACATCGCAAATACATTTGCATCAAGGTGTGGAAATAAATAAACAACAAGGGAAAAATAAGGAATAGAAAATGAAAAAATATATAATTTATCAAGGTATACAAGTCAAGTCCTCAGATAAAGTTCCACCAACAATCCCTCTAGACATTTAAATTATAAGAGTTTTTTTATTGCAAATAAATACATTTGCATATTTCCTACACTTCTCACTTGTCTTGCTCTTCCAAATGTGAGACATTGTAGCAGAATATAGAGAACTGTACCTGTATATTTATCAAACCCCACACTGTGAATGTATATAGAAACATAGAAAAATGTCGGCAGATAAGAACCTTTCGGTCCATCTAGTCTGCCCAATTACATGGATACTTTACCTGGATTTATCTTTTGTTTAGGATAGCCTTATGCCTATCCCATGCCTGCTTAAATTCAATCACTGTTTTGGCCTCTACCACTTCTACTGGAAGGCTGTCCCATGTATCCACCACCCTCTCAATAAAATAATACTTCCTGATGTTACTTTTAAACCTTTGCCCCTCTAATCTAAGACTATGTCCTCTTGTTTTGCTACTTTGTTTCCTTTTAAATATACTCCCTTCCTCTATCTTGTGGATTCCCTTTACGTATTTAAATGTTTCTATCATATCTCCTCTGTCTCGTCTTTTTTCCAAGCTATACATGTTAAGATCATTAAGCCTTTCCTGGTAACTTTTCTCCTTCAAGCCGTACACCATTTTAGTAGCCCTTCTCTGAACTCTCTCTAAGATGTCTATATCCTTCTGGAGATACGGTCTCCAGTACTGCACACAGTACTCCAAGTGAGGTCTCACCAGTGCTCATATAGTGTAATACTCATCAGTTTCTACTAATGTCTTGGGTTGTCATTATTGTCACAGTTCTGTGAAACCAGCAAGTGGCACAACAAACTGCTTCTCCAAACATACTGAAAATGCAATAAAGGGGTTATTTATTAACAAACATTCCTTCATTGAAAGAGCATTGGATTTAGTCTAAATCTGGGAATCTATTTGAATTAATGAAATTAATTACTCATAACTGTGTATGTATATATACAGTTGTGTTCAAAATTATTCAACCCCCACTGAAATTGAGTGTTTTGGCCAGTTTGACATTGATTTTGATCATTCAGTCATCTTGCTTACAATTAAATCAAAGAGGCACGTGTAGGTCAGACAAATATAACATAACATTTATAATGAAATAACCACAAATGTCTTTTCTGTGCTCACATCATTATCAGTTTTATTCAACCCCCAAGTGACATTCAATCTTAGTACTTAGTATAACATCCTTTTACAGTTATAACAGCTTTTAAACGTGAAGCATAGCTTGACACAAGTGTCTTGCAGCAATCTAAGGGTATCTTTGCCCATTCGTCATGGGCAAAAGCCTCCAGTTCAGTCACATTCTTAGGCTTGCGCACTGCAACTGCTTTCTTTAAGTCCCACCAGAGGTTCTCAATCGGATTTAAGTCAGGTGACTGCGATGGCCACTCCAAAATGTTCCAGCCTTTAATCTGCAACCATGCTCTAGTGGACTTGGAGGTATGCTTGGGATCATTGTCCTGTTGAAAGGTCCAACGTCTCCCAAGCCTCAGGTTTGTGATGGACTGCATCACATTGTCATCCAATATCTCCTGGTACTGAAGAGAATTCATGGTACCTTGCACACGCTGAAGCTTCCCTATACCTGCAGAAGCAAAACAGCCCCAAAGCATGATTGACCCCCGCCATGCTTCACAGTAGGCAAGGTGTTATTTTCTTCATAGGCCTTGTTCTTCCTCCTCCAAACATAGCGTTGATCCATGGGCCCAAACA
Source organism: Leptobrachium leishanense (assembly GCA_009667805.1). Classification (NCBI taxonomy): domain Eukaryota; kingdom Metazoa; phylum Chordata; class Amphibia; order Anura; family Megophryidae; genus Leptobrachium; species Leptobrachium leishanense. Next base: position 274,085,161 of record CM019067.1, read on the forward strand.
GTTCTAATTTTGTTTCATCAGTCCACAGAACACTATCCCAAAACTTCTGTGGTTTGTCCACATGACTTTTGGCATACTGCAGTCGACTCTTCTTATTCTTTGGAGACAGCAAGGGGGTGCGCCTGGGAGTTCTGGCAGGGAGGCCTTCATTACGCAGTGTGCGCCGTATTGTCTGAGCTGAAACTTCAGTACCACATCTGACAAATCTTTTCTCAGTTCCTCAGCAGTCACACGGGGACTTTTCTCCACTCTACGCTTCAGGTAGCGCACAGCAGTCGAAGTCAGCATCTTCTTTCTGCCACGACCATGTAGCGTTTCAACAGTGCCCTTTGCCTTGAATTTGCGAATGATGCTTCCTATGGTCTCTCTTGGTATGTTTAACATCTTTGCAATCTTCTTATAGCCATTGCCCTTCCTGTGAAGAGTAATCACCTCTTCTCTTGTCTTCTTGGACCATTCTCTTGACTTCACCATGTTTGTAACCACACCAGTAAATGTCTAGAAGGAGCTGAGTATCACACTCATTTTAAAGCTGCCTAATTGGTGCTTATTATGCTTTATTGCTGCTCCGTGACATCCACAGGTGTTTTCAATACCTGATTGAAAACACTTGAATGAACCTCTGTTCTTCAGAGTGGTAGTCTTTAAGGGGTTGAATAATTGTGTCAATGAAGAATTCACAAAAGAAACATTTACTACTGTATTACAAAACCAATTGATGTCATTTTAGTTACATATGGTTCTTTAAAAAGTCCTTGTAGGATTTCATTCTGAATACAATTACAAATGTACACTAAATTCCCTAAAACCCTTTACAGCATTGGGGGTTGAATAATTTTGAACACAACTGTATATATACTGTAAACACACATAAATATAGGTGAGGTCTACATCCCTTCAATGTGTGTGAATACACAACATTACATGAAAAATATATTATGATCTTCTCTTCTCCCATAGTCCTATTCTAACAACTTTATAAAAAATATTCAACGTGTTACGATAACAATTTAAAGTGCACATTTTTTAAATTACAAGTAAAGTGTTTGTTGTTTTATTTGCTTGACAAACGCTTTCTAATGCTTTGTTAAATGTTTACACAGTTTTTTCCATTGGAAAAATACGTTAGAAAAGATGACCTTTTGTCTGTCTGTTCATGCTTATATGATCTGTTGTCATATTTCATTGAGATAATCCCCTGATCACAGATGTTCAATGTCAAACATGAACTGGTGACTTGAAATTTGTGCCTCATCTTGGAGCAATTTAGTAAATGAATAACAAAGTCCAAACGTGTTCTATTATTCTGCTTTCCTGTCTTATCAATAAAATATACAACTAAACATTTACTAGCACTCTTTGAAAATGCGGGACTTGATAAGTAACCTACAGAAAGAAAAGACGGTATTGAAGCATACAGGGTTATCCAAAGAGATTCGAAAAGTCTCCGCACGTTCGGTGACTTTTCGTTCTCTTCAATTCGGTTCCTTTTGCCGATCCCATTTCGGTGACCCTGCGGTGTATTCAGCAAACACCACAGGGTCCCCGAATTGCAGGGAAAAGCTGCCGCAAACCAGATGAAAACTTAGGCCGGCTGCACACTAGACGTTAATTTTTGCGCACTAACGCGCGTTAAAAACGACGGACCCGTGCGTTAAAAATGACGGAAGAGATGGTAGATGTCAGACGATGCGTTAATTTTGACGCACGTCTTAAAAACGTGAATTTTGTGAGCTGGAGGAAAAAAAAGCTGGCCATAAAATTAATTTTAATAAAGTTGAAGACAATTATGTGTTGAAAAAAAAAAAAAAAAAAAAAAGGGTTGTGGTGAGGTGCTTTTTGCAAGATGGACGGGAGAGATGCAGTCTTCACACTTCTCTCCCTCTGTCACCGCTAGTGCGCAGGTGCGTTCATTTGACGTTCCCACGCGGCCAACGTTGTGCGTTGTGCGCATGCGCGATGAATTTGACGCGCCAACGTCGCGTCGATCCTAGCGCACAAGCTAGGTGTTTCTGTAAACGCACGTCCCACAGCGCGCGTTATGCACAGCGCGCGGTAGCGTGTGTTGTGCTCTATCGGCGTTAACTGTAGGCAGTAACGCACGCCGGTAACGCGCGTTAGAGCGCAGAATTTAACGTCTAGTGTGAACCCGGCCTAACCGCAAAACTCACCGAATGCACGCAGAAAACCCCCAAAAACATCTGGATTAGGCTAAGGTCAGACGAAAGCAGTTTTAACGTGCGTTTAGACGCACGAAATCACGGCCGTGCTAGCAGCAAATGACGTCCAATGCCGGGGAACACACGAAGTACAGCCGCACGAAAGTCTGTCCGCGCAACGCAAGTGGCAAACGAGCGCATTTTTTCTAGAACGTCAAACCGCTACTACTGACGTACAGAGTGCGCTGCGACCGCATAGCGGCGTGTTTGCGTGATTGGGAGACGTCAGACGCTGCTAATGTCCGGCTAACATAACGTCCAGACACAAAAAGGGTTTTATTGATGATCCGTACAAAATCACGGACGAAAAGGCGCATCGTATGACCGCTATCGCGTATTCCGTGAAAAAATACGTCCATTCGTTCGATTGCACTTTTTCACGGACAACGTGAAAAATGCGTTCGTCTGACCCTAGCCTTAACCTGCGAAAACCACGGAAAACGCCCGAGCAGGAGCCGATCACACACAGCCGAAGCAGCTGAGACCCAGACGAGGGAGGTGAATAAATTAGCAAAACCATTTGTATGAATCTGTGAAAATGAAACGCTGTTTGCAAAGAAACTACTGAGCGAAAATGTCTGAAATTTACACAGGAGGTCCAGAGAATGACAATAAAGAGGGCTGTTACAGAAAAAAGAAGTAAACTTAATAACAAAATCAAAAAAAAATCGGACTTTTAAAAAAAATAAATTAAGAAAAATGCTTAAAGTATCCTAAAAAATCTATAAATAAAGAGACTTTTTGCTGCAGAATTTTATAATGAACGGTTTATTAGATATTGAATTAAAACGGGAATATTTTTAACATTGAAGCCTACGGGATTCTCCTGAATAAACTTGCCGAATTAAACCACCGAATGGCAGGGCATTAGGGGAACCTTTCACTGCTGGTTTGTGTTCTCTGAATAGCCGAAGCAGTGCTTTTCATGGGGATTTCACTGCCCTCGAACAGGCACCGAACAGGCACCGTATGTGCAGGCAATTCGCCAGGATTTGGCGAATTGCCTGCTCTATGAATAGCCGAATAGCCAGGAAAGGTAACCGAACGCTGATTTTCAGGGTTCGGTTACCTTTCTCAAGCAATTCGGAGCTCTTTGGATAACCCTGATAGACTTCGGCAGCTCCACGTTCCGCACACTTCGGGGAATAGTGAATTCACCACAGGGTTGGCAAACTGGAATCGCCGAAGTGCGCCAAACTAGAAAGCACCGAAATTACACTGAAATTTCGTTGCTTTCAAAATAACTCTTACAGTTCTTTCCCCGTTAGCAAATTATGTTTGCTACTGACACATTATTGCTTTATGGTGATGTAGTCTTCTGTGACATCAGTATGATTTCATACTAGGCTAAAATGGAGCAGAAAACAAATGCAGAAAAATAACTGCATGCACCCCAAAATGTGCATGCAGTTTATTTTTTGTGTTTGAAAAACCTTTTTTAAAATCATTGAGACCCATTTACATTATTTCAGGTGTTGTTGTTCTCCCTGTGGAAGAAATTACTTTCTTAGGGCTCTATCACCTCCTTAAAGCGAGCGCTCACATAAATGAGCATTAACGCTCCACGCAGATCACCTCCAAATCACTAATGGGTTAAAAAACATTATGAATCGGTATTAGCGCTTTTTAGCGTTGACTACTGTACTATGCACTCCCCATGTTAAGTATAGGGAGCGCAAAGTGTAAGCACTCAGTAATTAGGATCTTGTGATCCTAACACTAACGCTAATTACAAAAAGCTGTCACAAACTAAAAAGGTTTGCACCAGCTCTGAGCTGCTGCTGATTCCACTTCTGCAGAACCAGTTGAACCCCCCCCCCCCCAACAAAAACCAAATACTCACATCTCATCCCGCGGCAAGAACTGTGGCTCGATCCACCACTTTTGGCCACCAGGAGCAGAGTGAGACAGGTGAAGAAAAGTCCCCAGTCTCCCTCTGCGTTCACTCCGCCAAAGGGCAGGATGTCGAAAGAGGCGTGATCCTGCCAGTCATGTGACTCGACAGCAGAAGCCTCCATGGAGTCCTATGGACTGCACAGAGGGGATGCTTGGGATGGTGCTTTAGCAGTGTCCCGAGCATCCAGGACCCTAGCGCCCACTACGGGGCAGGCTGCTGGGCTCCGCACCTGTCCTGTAATCTACTGGGAAAACGGGAGTGCTAGGGGGAGGTTTGCAAATGCTAATTTTTCCCTTAGTGTCCTAGTTTTAGCGAGGGCCAGCTGAAAGGGTCCTTTGTGGGCTCTCGCTCTTGTCACCCTGTATAGTGGTAGAGATGTTGGAAGAAGGCCCCAACCTCAGCGGGAGAAAAACAACCAAAAAGCCCCAGAAACCGTTGCTCTGGGTAACTCACTACTATACAGGGACACAACTCAGGTCGCTATAATTGCTGAAAATCCCTGTACCGTACAGATACAAGGTGTTACTGTAATTTCTATTGTAGCGCTGTGTTAAATCTTGCTGCCGGTAGTACCTATTTTTGGCCACAAGATGGAGACAATCGCGATTAGAGACACGAGACATTGGGACTACATTTCCCGGCGTGCTTTGCAAAAGGACAGGAAGTGGGTGGGACACAGGAGGCTTACTTCCCGAACCTCGTGGAGAACGCGCCAGAACGCGCGAGGGAACGAGAGAGAGCAGACGCAGTGAAAGACATCGCAAGAGGGCCTAGGCCAGAGCCAGAGAGAGACCTGTCAGTTCCTTATCGGGTCATTCGGCCTAAAGAGAAGGAGACCTCCGAGTTCCTGAGGTTGCTGCAGATTAAAGAAGCCAAAGACCTGGAGTGAGGAGTTGCCGCGAGCTGATCGGATACGGAGAGCAGGCGGAGAGCGGGACAAGTCGTGGACAAGCAACAGAGAGTCAGACAACGGATCCGGCCGCTAGTATCCCCAGTCAAAATCGAGCGGAGAGACGTCCTGGGTCAGCGGAGCCTACAGCAACCGGTGGATGGGTGAGAGGCCTCCAAGGCCGTATGTAATTAAGGAACACACTGCTGTTTTCTCCTTAAAGTCCACAGGGCCCCAACTGACTAGTCGAAGACATTCCTTCAGTAAACTCACTGGCCAGTTGAACAGTACCCGGGTACCACACACACATACACACCTTTTACATTCCGGGACTTAAACCTGTGCAGGACTCATTTTGTTACGAATCGGAACGGGAGTTAAGGTAACGTTCCGAATACATATTTTTCTCTTTTCCGCTGCGCGTTTATCGTAATACGAAGAGATTGTATTTTGGGGTTCGCTACGTGTCTCTGTTTTTTCCGAACTATTGGGCAATTGCATATATTTTTCTGTTCGGTTGCGAATATTTTATTCTTCCGAAATACGAAGCCTCGTGTTTCGTTTCTTTTCCGCTACGCGTTTTACCGCAATACGAAAGTACTGTAATAATATCTGTGAATACCGTGTCTCAACATCTGCTTATTATTTTAGTAAACTATTTAAATGATAAAAACTCACAGCGGTGTTGGAGTATATTTATTCCCTAGTGCGGGGAGACTGACCCGTGGTTCATTTTCAGCGGCTCCTCCGGGAGTGAGCGCTACACTATATACAGACATTATGCCACATACAGATATTATTTTTACATTCTGCTGATTTTTTTAAGTTGTATTACCAATAATGTCATTATAATGATTACTACAAATATCTATAATCAGTATATCTGACCACTTTTTATTATCTGTCTCTATCACATTTAGTGCATTTGATACAAAGACAATTTCTGCCTAATGCATCTCAGAGTAAGAATCTGTATGTAAAACGGCTTTCAAGTGTTAACTATGAATTTCACATTTCTCGTAAATGTGATAATGGTTTTGTCAGTAAAAAGACTTCTTTGCATTGAAGGGGCTAATGTAACAAAGGAAAAAGTGAATGAAGGCAATCATATCTTGTCCAACTAAATTGCCATTATCAATTAACACCCAGTCTCCATAATTCAAAACATTTCAGAATATATATATATAATACCATTTGTAAAAGAAATGCACTTTATCATTACATTGTACTGTATATGATTATCAAATTTATGAACTTTGGTGTATTTTGCTAAGATCATTTTCATGCTCCACAAAACACATTCAGGGTTATTCAGAGAGAGGTGAAAACCAGGGGAATGACTGGAGAAGTGAAAATTCTAGGTCAAAATAGCCAAACCAGAAAAATTCTCCCATTTATCTCACTTTCCAAATCGGCTATTTGGTCTAGATTGTTCACTTCTCCTGCCAATTCTCCTGGTTTCCACCTTTCTCTGAATAACCCTGATTGTGTTCACCTATTTTTTTTCTTCCGATCGATGACTCAGTTGTGGTCCTAATATAGATGATAGTGTTTTTTAAAGCATCACACATTTTTTAAGAATAAATATAGTAATTTTAACTTGCTAGTAGAAATAAAAATGTTACCATCTGTGGTGATATTTTGACATACACTGTGTCAGGCTTGCAAACACTGAGAAATTTTAAAAATTCTTCCCTGAAAGACTTAACCTGTTTATAGCTCGACAGTGATTGATTGATTTTCTGTATAATTTGTTCTGGATGTCGAAGCTTAGGAGAGCAATTCTCCATGGAAGTGAATACTTCCTCATCAGCCTATAAAATTAGTTGGATAGTGAATTTGATTATATATAATTAGCATTTCATAAATTTGAAGATAAAGATTTTTTTTGTTATGTGATAGGGCAGTTGCAAATATTCTGTTTCCTTGGGATTGAATGCAAACTGATACATATGTTTATTTAGGCTTCAGACTTGGTAAGATATTTGTAAACAAAGACTTTCCCCATTTAGGGCTCTATTACAATCTCCGCGCAAATTCGTACGCGCAGAGCAATTTTCTTTTGTACGCAGCGTTAAACGTTAAGACACGTAAATTAACGCAGGTATTACGATCCAAACGCATTTTTTCATCTGTCCGAAAATATCGCGCGTAAAAAAGACGCGCAAAAACGAGCGCAAATTAACGTTGCGCGCAGAAATCGGTGGGCAGACTGTTTCTTCAGGCGATTCAACCAATCAGAATTAAGAACCACAATTGTCTCCCGTTCAGTTTTTGCGCCTGCCAAAAAAAACTGAGTATATATGCTGCAGCAATAAAAAAACATGCACAACCTCTCAATTTTATTGTTTGGGTATGTGTAGAATGTGTAACTATACTTTGCTGTATTTTTTTTTTTCGTGCTGGTGTTTTTCGTTTCGGCCACAACGTTCAGATTTGCAGTTACCACCAGCTTTTAAAAGACGCTAAAATTAATCATATTGTATGTATCAATAAATTTATTTTGATTTTTAAACTACTGCTGCTTCCTATAACGTGATTAAGAGAAGGTTTTGGAATTGCCTTAATATTCCCATGCGACATCTTGGAGCCAATGTGGCTCATTAACATGTGAGTGTAACCATATATGAGTACCCACTTTACCATTATTTTTAAACGGTATTGCACCAGAAAGTGCGTTGGTATTTTTCTGATCCACTGCAGGGGAAAGCGTTTGAAGAATCCTATTGCGGGTATATGGGCACCTGAACATCTTTTGAAGACCCATAATTGCTATCCATCCTAGAGCCAAGGTTAGGCTCAATAGAATGTGAGTAGGACTACGACCGCTTTACTTTCCTCTTATGGTGGACCGACATACTGCGCTATTATATCTCCTCTCTTCTGCAGAAATTTCTCTCATCCGGAGGAGGGGTTTTCTTTGAACGGATTAGAAGACATTTATTGGACATGTATAATGATTAACCGTACATCCAGTTCGCTGGCGCTCCATTGACTATCTACTGCATACGAAGAATGGCCGCACGAAAGTGCGGCCGTGCAACGCAAGTTGAAAATGAACGCATTTTTTCGAGAATGTCAAACCGCTAGTGCTGCGTCCGCTAGCGGCATGTGTGCGTGATTAGGAGATGTCAGACCCTGCTCATGTCCGGCCAACATAACGTCCGGACGCAAAAAGTGTTTTATTGATCATCCGTACAAAATCATGGACGACAATGCGCATCGTATGACCGCTATCACGTATTCTGTGAAAAAATACGTCCATTCATCCGTACGCACTTTTTCACGGACAACGTGAAAAATGCATTCGTCTGACCCTAGCCTTAGTCTGCATTTCCCCAAGGTGTTCTGTAAAATCTGGCCTGGTTGAGGGTCCTGAGGACAGGTTTGGGAAACACTGCTTTAAAATAATTCCCGAGGTACCAAATTTACTGCAAATGTAAAATATCCTTATAAAATGATCTTTATCTAAATAAAAATATAACAAATTTACTTGTTTGTGATGTTCCAGTAATGAGCTGATATTTTACAAGTAGCACTTATGTATGATATAAATATTTTCAGGGGTTTTGAAGCTATTTATGGTCCTCTCTCTGTGTGGAGACAACCATATTCACTGCAGGAACAGCTATGCATGCAATTTGCTCCCCAGTTACTGAATTTGAATGAACGTATGCAAAAAATAATTAGCCTATTGTGCTAGAATCACAGTTTTTATACAAAATCATAAATGTTTTATCTCTGAACTGGGATTTAAAGTCTGAGTATTATAAATTTTTTATAGATGGTGAAGACTAGCCATAAGCATACTGTGTCGATGTGTGCCAATGGCAGCTTTGTATTTCATATATTGAGATTGAACATTGCATTCTAATTAAACCTTTCACTTACAACATTGTTACTTTTATTATAAAAAAAAGAACACCATATACAGTCAGAAGAAAGGATCATGTGAAATATATTCGATTCGTACTAGCGGAGTCATGATGGTTAACACACGTCACGCTGTATTTGGTGCGGTGCAGAAATGGTCCCAATGCACAATTCTAGTGGAACTGCTCACCAAAATATACCCATATAGGACATCTTATGTGCATTCCAGATCATTCAGATAGGAACAATTTTAGGAGTTGAAACCACATTTGTTCAAAATGTGAATTCACATGAATGCAAGACTTGTGGTGCTGCAATCATCCCACTACAACAAAACCCACTAATCCTGTACCTGTGACAAACAATTCAGATCAAAACTGGCGAAGTTTAAACAATGGGGTGGCAGAAAGACAGAAAGGGTGATATTAAATCCTCATGACTCCACCACGATCCACCCTCCCTTCAGCTTGAAGTACACATTAAGGCTAGGGTCAGACGAACGCATTCTGTGCGGACTGTGCATCTGTGCACAACGGACGTACTTTCTGACTGACGACAAGGTAGTGGCCACACAGTCCATTTTTGTGACTGACCTTTTTTTGTCTGATGTAGAAGGGAAAATAAATTAATATGAAAAACATTTTGTCTGTCAAAAATGCTGGACGTCAAAAGTGCAGTCCATCTGACTACGTTCCATCACTCACACACAAAGCTATGCGGACGTTGCAGACGTGGCGCACTCCGCACGTCCATTCTAGCAGTTTTACATTCTTGTCTAACTTGCGTCTGTTTGCCACTAGGCTTGTGCACCGATTTTTTTTTCGGTTCGATTCGGTTCGATTTTTCGGATTTTTAAACTTTTCGATTCGGCTCGTTTCGACCGATTTCGGTTTCGATTCGATTCGGTTCGACCCGTTTTTCGGGTACATTTTTTTTTCGGAATTTCGACCATTTTTCGTATTTTCGTGTCACTGTGCTCGGTTTTTGTATTGACTTTTCGTTTTTTCGAAAAATTTTCGTTTTTCAGAAAATTTTCGTTTTTACAAAATTTTCGTTTTTGGGAAAATTTTCGTTTTTCGGAAAATTTTCGTTTTTCGGAATTGCACATTTTTCGGCATATCGACCATTTTTCGTATTTTTTGTGTCATTTTGCCCGTTTTTTTGTATCGACTTTTCGTTTTTTCGAAAATTTTTCGTTTTTCAGAAAATGTTCGTTTTTACAAAATTTTCGTTTTTCTAAAAATTTTCGTTTTTCGGAAAATTTTCGTTTTTCGGAACATCTGTTCTCCTCGTTTGACACATTTCAAGCCCATTCGAAAAATCCGAAAATATTTCGTTTCGGCTCGGAAAACATTTCGGATCTGAACTTTTCGGATCTAAAATTTTTCGGAAATTCGGCCGCATCTGAAAACACGAATCGGGAAATTTCGTGAAAATTCCGAAATTCCGAAACCCGAAACGCACATCCCTATTTGCCACGTCCGTTGTGCGTTCGCACTTCGGTGCGAACGTACTTCGTGTGTGGGTCTCTATTGATCATAATTGTATGCTACCACGGACGATAAAATGTGCGGCAACACGGACGTGAACACTGCACTCGTCTGACCCAAAGCCTAAAACTCTCCTTTTAGTTTCATTTGGCTCTTTTCCTCTTTGACAGGTCTGCTTCTTCTTGAAGTAGAGGCTGTCTTTGGGCCAAACAGGTGCTCAAGTGATCTGGTAATTGGATTTCTCTCAAAGGAAGGAACTGGCAGCTTTATGGTTGGTGGGATATCTTCCATCTTGAAAGGTGGAGACAGGTCTTTGGGACAAGTATGGGGGGATGACTCCCAGCTCATCATAACCATTTGAATTGCATTACATGGCCATGGTAGATAGTGTCTCTTTTAATGTGCCAGAGAATAACGTATGCTAAAGATTTTGTCAATCTTCCCTGCCTTGCTTATCTGTCTTTTTAAAGCATTTCCAAGTCAATACAGTTGGAGGAAGTGTCTATGCAATAAATAAATCATTTTGACTTCTCCAGCAAAATATATTTTATAGCTAAAGACATGCTCTGAAGCAGTGGCGTCACTAGGGTTGGTGTCACCCAGTGCGGTAATTTATGGTGTCACCCCCCCCCCCGAGTTTTACAGATTTTTGTTAACTACTCTTACTCCTGTAGCGCTGTGGTAAAATCTTGCTGTGGCAGTGCCTATTTTTGGCCACAAGATGGAGACTATCGCGAATCAGAGATACTGGACATTGGGACTACAATGCCCGGCATGCTTTGCAAGAAGACAGGAAGTGGGTGGGGACTGGACACTTACATCCTCTGCCTCGTGGAGAAAGTTGCAGAGCGCGCCAGGGAAGCGGAGAAAGCAGACGCACCGGGAAGATCGCGGGAGAATCTAGGCCCAAAGCCCGAGGGAGACCTGTTGTTCTGGTTTTGGGTCACCTAGCCTGAGGAGAAGGAGACTCGCCCAGCGCCCAGACACTGCTGCAGACCGGCGGAATCGAGCGGAGAGCAGGCGGTGAGCTGGACAAGCGGCATAAAGTTAGACAACGGATCCGGCCGCTAGTATCCCCAGTCAAAATCCGGAGGAGAGACGTCCTGGGTCAGCGGAGCCTAAAGCCTGCGTCGGATGGGTGAGAGGCCTCCAAGGCTGTTTGTGATTAAAGGTCAAGCTGCTGTTTCTCTTTAAAGTCCACAGGGCCCCAACTGACTAGTCGAAGATTTTCCTTAAATAAACTCACTGGCCAGTTGAACAGTACCCGGGTACCACACACACACAGATACACTTTTTACATTCTGGACTTAACCTGTGCAGGACTCATTTCCTTTGCGAATCGGAACGGGGGTTAAAGACAAAGATACGTTCCGAATACATTTTTCTCTTTTTTCCGCTGCGCGTTTGCCGTAATATGAAGGGATTGTATGTTTGGGGTTTTGCTACGTGTCCCTTTTTCTGAACTATCGGGAAATTGCATTGCTTTTATGTTCGGTTGCGAATATTTTATTTTCCGAAATACGAAGCCTCGTGTTTCGTTTCTTTTCCGCTACGCGTTTTACCGGGATACGAAAATACTGTAATAATACTTGTGAATACCGTGTCTCAACATCTGCTCAAATATTTTAGTAAACTATATAAATATAAAAACTCACAACTGTGTTGGAGTATATTTATTCCCTAGTGCGGGGAGACTGACCCGTGGTTCATTTTCAGCGGCTCCTCCGGGAGTGAGCGCTACATGTGGGGGCTCGTTTCCGGGATCCAGTCTCTGGAAAAACCGCATCTAAAGGGTTAAATATGGATCCAGACACTGTTGCCGAGTGGTGTGGGGAGCACAGTAGTCAGTCAGAATGTTGTATAGTTATGGATATTCCAGCAGACACTTGGGCTGAAGATCAGATTCGCCAGGCCGTGGCCACGCTAGCACCAGATCATCGGGGGTTAATACTGGACATTGAAAAAAACCCAGATACTTCTCACATGTATGTTCTTCTCGAATGGAGAAAGGGTGTTCCGCCATGTTTTCAGGGCACGAGCGTGAAACTGGCCGAAGAGGTGGAAGTCCAACTAATTAAGCCAAGTACGCCACGTGGCGAATCCGCAAGTGTTTCCGCGCCTAGTCCGTTGGCCATGATCGGGCCTGAATTTATCGTGGCTATTGGAGATCTACTGGCTAAATGTCAGAAAACAAGCCCTCCTCACACTAACTTCGGTTATCGACGGTTAAGAATTTTACAGGAAACGTACCAACTCCGGCGGGAGAAGAAACCTTTGAAGAATGGGTGGAACAGGCGATGCAGGCTCTGGATGAGTGGGATGTCCCTGAGGCCCAGAAAAAGCAAAGGATCACCGAGAGCTTAAAGGGACCTGCGTCAGAAGCGGTGAGAAACCTAAAACTGAGTAGAAAAAATTGTACTGCTTTGGATTATTTAAACGTTCTTGAAGAAGTTTTTGGGCAAACTGAAAAGGCGGCCGAATTGGTATATCAGTACGAACACACCTATCAGAGAAGAGGTGAAAGGATGACCGAGTACATGAGGCGCCTGGATAAGATTCTACACCAGATACTCCTGAAGAAAGGGGCCGAACCGGCCGAAGTAGATAAGATCCGAATAAAACAGATCCTGAGGGGCTCTCAACCTCTAGATCCAGTGATGATGCAGCTGAGAAGCAGAGCAGGTAACCAAGAGTTAAAGTACCTGGAACTGATCCGAGTTGTACGAGAGGAAGAGGCTTTACTAGAAGAGAAATCTTTCAGGCGGGGGGAAAGGGCTTATGCACAACCTGTGAGACATAACGACGGCCTGCAACCTGAAAGCGACTCCCTAGATACCTATGGATCTGACGAGGACGAACAAGAACATCTAGTTGTTTTTAAATCTACAGAGAGAGGCTGCCAAAGAGTCGAACCTCCCTGAACGGGGTGAATTGTCCAAGACCGTCAAGAAGGTTCAGGAAGCTCAAGTTGAATTGCAGCAAGCGCATGCGGAACTGTGCCAGGTATTGATGAAGGTGGCAGAGATGCAGGCAGAAATGCAGAAATTCCTCACAGGTATGCAGACGACGGGAGTTGCTGTGGCGTCTGGTCCAAATCCTTTAACCAAATCTCAACAAGCAACTACGTCTCCGCTCTCTAAGAAGAGATGTTTCGGTTGTGGAGAAATGGGCCATTTCCGCGCACAGTGCAAAGGCCGGAAGCCTGAGAAGGATAGAGTCAAGGGACCGTTGGAAGCTCTGGAGGGACTGTTATCTACCTCACCGGCGGGAAACGCCAGAGGGCACCAGTGAAGGAGCAACCTGAGTGCCCGAGGGTTGAACCTCGCTCCAGAAATCAAGCCAAGGTTAAGAAGGCGAAAAGGCCCAAAGCCGAGCCGACTGTAGAGCCTGCCAGGACTGAAAGAGTCACTCCCTTAGCATCCGGGTCTACGTCATGGGGAAGCAATGCACACCCAAAACCTGCACGGGCCAAGAAAAAGGCCAGGGTACAACAAACTGGGTCTAAGTGTCCGGATACCGCCACCAAGTTTCCCGACCAACTGATAGGTCCTTCTCCTATTGTGCCAATCCAACTGGAAGGAGTCTACACCAAAGCCCTGTTGGATTCAGGGGCTCAAGTGACATTGATCTACAGAGACTTCTACGAGAAACACTTAAAGCACATTCCTCTGCAAGACTTGAAGGATTTGGAAATATGGGGTATCGGCACTGAGAAACTCCCTTATGACGGGTACCTGCAAGTGAAGTTGGAGATCGGATCTGAAGTCATCGGGCAGTCTGGGGGTTGTGATGCATTGGCTATTGTGTGTCCTCGACCCTCGGGTGCGAACAGAAGCTCCCTGATAGTGGGGACGAATACTGACCTAGTGCGGCGTCTTCTGACGCCTATCGTGTTGGAAGAAAGTTCAACTCAAGGAGTACACCCAATGTTACGTCCGGTCTATCAGAGGATGGTCGAAGAACGAAAGGCACCTGCCGAGGTGGGAAGACTGTGGAGACTGGGTGGAACAGAGAAGGTTCTGCAAGCAGGAGAAGTAGCGAGTTTCCGGGCTTCAGTCAAGTTGCATGGATGGGACGTCAGGCCCCTAGTGGTGCGGATAACCGATTTTGATCATGGGACGTGACGGAGTCGGAGTGAATTCCTGAAATAATCTGCACCTGAAAGCTCGAATCAGGGAATCACGAACTGACGGTAGTGTGCTGAACGGATCATGTGCGGATCGAAGTTTCCTAGATATCTCCAACCAAAGCTCTGAAGAGAACGAGGAAGAGTCTCGGTCAGTGTGTGCCGTGACGTTCCAGTAGTCCTTAAGCACGAATGCCTATTGGGCAAGTAGAGTCTGCTACACCCCTCTCTACCGATTCAGGAGGGGGAGAGGGTAAAGAGATTCCAGATGAAAGATTCTACCCCAAGGATGCTCCTATTTCACCTGAATGGAAGAAACGTCTTCAGTCTCAAGTTCTAAAGTGGAAGGAATTGTTTTCAAAAGATGAGTTCGATGTGGGCCTAGCTAAGAGTACTGAACACCGCATTCGATTACAAGAGGACAAGCCGTTTCGCGAAAGATCAAGGCGAGTTCCGCTAGGAGACTTAGATGATCTGCGAGAGCAGCTGAACGAGTTACAGAGAACCAAGGTGATTCAAGAGTCCAGGAGCCCGTATGCATCTCCTATAGTGTTGGTCCGGAAGAAAAATGGTTCTGTCCGCTTATGCATAGACTATCGCACATTGAACCGGAGAACCATCCCCGATCAGTATGCCACTCCTCGGATTGAAGATGCCCTACAGTGTTTGTCTGGAGCAAAGTGGTTTAGTGTACTAGACCTGCAAAGTGGGTATCACCAGATACCAATGCATCCTGAAGACAAGGAGAAAACTGCGTTCATCTGTCCACTGGGGTTCTTTGAATTCAACAGGATGCCTCAAGGCCTTACGGGGGCTCCAGCTACGTTCCAACGGTTGATGGAGAAGACAGTCGGGGATATGAATCTAATCGAAGTATTAGTGTACCTGGATGACATAATTGTGTTTGGGAAGACTCTGGAGGAACATGAGCAACGTTTGGAGAAGGTCTTGAAGAGGCTCCATGAAGAGGGGCTGAAACTGTCTCTGGAGAAATGCCAATTCTGCCTACCATCTGTTACGTATCTGGGACATGTGGTCTCAGCGGAAGGTGTTTCAACAGACCCTCGGAAGTTGGAGGCCGTAGCTTCTTGGCCTAGACCCCGAAACGTCACTGAGCTTAGATCTTTCTTGGGATTCTGTTCATATTATCGAAGATTTGTGGGAGGATTCGCGAAAATAGCCCAACACTGAACAAACTCCTGCAGAAGGAAACCACAGAGAAGGCTGTAAGGTCTCTGACAAAAACCCGTCAGCTCCGGGGCCAAGGAAAGCTCGAGAGTCTATACAAGGTGAATGGACCAGTCAATGTGAAGGAGCTTTCGTAAAGCTGAAAGAGAGCCTGACCCGAGCTCCTGTTTTGGCCTATGCGGACCCTCACAAGCCGTATGAACTACATGTGGATGCCATCCGAGAAGGTCTGGGAGGAGTCCTATATCAGGAGTATGGTGGGTTGCTGAGGCCTGTGGCGTACGTGAGCCGGAGCCTTGCGCCTTCGGAGAAGAACTATCCTACTCACAAGCTGGAGTTCCTAGCCTTGAAGTGGGCAGTGGTGGACAAGTTGAAAGACTATCTGTATGGAGCTGAGTTCGTGATCAAGACGGATAATAATCCTCTTACCTACATCCTTACTACCGCAAAACTGGACGCAACGGGACATCGGTGGTTGGCCGCTCTGTCAGGGTTTCGGTTCAGCCTGAAGTATCGCCCTGGGGTGAATAATTGAGATGCTGATGCGTTATCAAGAAGACCCTACACTACAGAATGGACTCCGTTGACTCCAGACGGGGTGCAAGCTTTGTGTCAAGGAACAGAGCGCCGGGTCAAAGGAGGGATTGAAGCAGAGGCCATAGGAGTTATGGCTGCGGCTGTTCCTGAGTTCTACTGTAACCCTACGCAGTTAAGGGATGAAAGTTTACCTACCTTTTCGAGACAGGACCTGAAAGCAGATCAGGCCAGAGACCCTTTAATTGCCTTGACCATAAAGGCCCTGTCTGCAAACCAGCGACAGATTTTGTTAACCAACTCCCCGAGTGGAGCCAGATTGGTCTACAAAGAGTGGGAGCGGTTAAAGATGTTGGATGGGGTGGTCTACCGAAGGGGCCCCTCAACCACTCTGAAGAGATTCAACAGTTATTCCTCCCTACTAAACATAGGGAGAGTGTGCTGCGATCACTACATGATGAGCATGGACATTTGGGTGCAGAGAGAACTTTTAAGCTGGTGCGAGATAGGTTCTATTGGCCTTGTATGAGGGCTGAAGTGGAAAGCTATTGTCATTCCTGTCTGAGATGTATTCAGAGAAAGACTCTACCGACCCGAACTGCTCCAATGAGCCATCTGCAGAGCCAGGGACCCATGGATTTGGTGTGCATTGACTTCTTGTGCTTAGAGCCGGATGCTAGTGGGCAAGGGAACATTCTAATAGTGACTGATCATTTCACTCGTTACGCCAAGCTTTTTCCACGAAAGATCAACGCGCTCCGACTGTAGCCAAGGTCTTGATGGAAAAGTTCTTTGTTCACTACGGACTGCCAAGGAGGATACATTCTGATCAGGGTAGAGACTTTGAAAGCAGACTGGTGGGGCAGTTGTTAGAGCTGTTGGGAATCCAAAAGACCCGAACCACACCATATCACCCTCAAGGTGATGCTCAGCCTGAAAGGTTTAATCGCACACTGCTAAACATGCTGGGGACCTTGTCGAATGTGGAGAAGCAGAGTTGGAGTCGTCCATAGCTACTCTGGTGCATGCATATAACAGTACGGAGAGCGATGCAACTGGATATTCACCGTACCGTCTTATGTTCGGAAGAGAGGCTCGACTGCCGGTTGATTTGGCATTTGGGTTATCTCTAGACCAGACGTCAGTAGCTTCCCATAGAAATTACGTGGATAGACTTCGGAAAAATTTGGCTTCTGCATTTGAACAGGCCCGGTTGACCTCGGAAACAGGGAGCAAAGAAACAAAAGGAACTATGACTTGAAGGTCCGGATACAAGATCTACAACCTGGTGATAGGGTCCTACTGAAGAACTTGGGTGTTGCTGCAAGACACAAGTTGGCGGATAGGTGGAGTTCCCAGGTTTACATTGTCTGCAAACAGCTACCAGGTCTGCCAGTGTATCAGATTCGCCCGGATGGAAAGGCTGGGCCTCTCAAGAACTGGCACCCGGAATAATTTGTTACCTTTGAGGGAGGCTGTGAGAATGCCAGTTGGGGATGAACCGCCTCTGCCAAATCCGCCTGTTCCATGTTTGCCTCCTGTTACCCGGTCTCAACAGACTCGGGTTGTCGAAGAGAGCGAAAGGGACAGTGAGGAAGAAAGTTTCTGTCTGGACTGGATACGTTCACCGGAGCCTGAAGAGATTACCTCAGTTCCTGAACGATGGGAGAGTAATTTGAGGCCTGAAGCTCCTGAATTCTTGTTGGAAGTCCCTGAGACTGTTGATATCCCTGAGCCTCTTGAATTTCAGTTGGAAGTCCCTGAGGATGTGGGGATCTCGGTAGTTCCGGAAGCTTACTCAGGTGATTATAGTTCTATGCCTTCGCTGGAGGGATCATACTCTGAAGAAACGTCTGCTCCAGTGATAGAGAGAAGGACTGAGCCAACGCCTATAGTACTTCCACCTGAAGAGGAACTGATTGAGCCAGGACCAGGACCAAAACGCTCTGTTCGACGCCCCCAACGACTCACCTACGACTCACCAGGACATAGCACTGAAGAGGCCATCACCACGGTGCGGAGGTTGCCCGAAGTGTCTGCTATGCTAGCCGAGGTAGCCCAAAATATGAGTCAACTTGAGGAAGTGTTCCTAACCCACTGTATGTATGCTGCTGAACCTGTACATGTTGTGTAAATTGTATTTAAATATTGTGGAAATGTAATGTAACTGTTGTACCTCCTTGGAGAGACCCAAGAGTTTTAGGAGGGGGAGAGTGTAGCGCTGTGGTAAAATCTTGCTGTGGCAGTGCCTATTTTTGGCCACAAGATGGAGACTATCGCGAATCAGAGATACTGGACATTGGGACTACAATGCCCAGCATGCTTTGCAAGAAGACAGGAAGTGGGTGGGGACTGGACACTTACATCCTCTGCCTCGTGGAGAAAGTTGCAGAGCGCGCCAGGGAAGCGGAGAAAGCAGACGCACCGGGAAGATCGCGGGAGAATCTAGGCCAAAGCCCGAGGGAGACCTGTTGTTCTGGTTTTGGGTCACCTAGCCTGAGGAGAAGGAGACTCGCCAGCGCCCAGACACTGCTGCAGACCGGCGGAATCGAGCGGAGAGCAGGCGGTGAGCTGGACAAGCGGCATAAAGTTAGACAACGGATCCGGCCGCTAGTATCCCCAGTCAAAATCCGGAGGAGAGACGTCCTGGGTCAGCGGAGCCTAAAGCCTGCGTCGGATGGGTGAGAGGCCTCCAAGGCTGTTTGTGATTAAAGGTCAAGCTGCTGTTTCTTTAAAGTCACAGGGCCCCAACTGACTAGTCGAAGATTTTCCTTAAATAAACTCACTGGCCAGTTGAACAGTACCCAGGTACCACACACACACAGATACACTTTTTACATTCTGGGACTTAACCTGTGCAGGATTCATTTCCTTTTGCGAATCGGAACGGGGGTTAAAGACAAAGATACGTTCCGAATACATTTTTCTCTTTTTTCCACTGCGCGTTTGCCGTAATACGAAGGGATTGTATGTTTGGGGTTTTGCTACGTGTCCCTTTTTCTGAACTATCGGGAAATTGCATTGCTTTTATGTTCGGTTGCGAATATTTTATTTTCCGAAATACGAAGCCTCGTGTTTCGTTTCTTTTCCGCTACGCGTTTTACCGGGATACAAAAATACTGTAATAATACTTGTGAATACCGTGTCTCAACATCTGCTCAAATATTTTAGTAAACTATATAAATATAAAAACTCACAACTGTGTTGGAGTATATTTATTCCCTAGTGCGGGGAGACTGACCCGTGGTTTATTTTCAGCGGCTCCTCCGGGAGTGAGCGCTACACTCCTAAATCAGTACTCCCATATAACACTGAATGCTCATACACACAGTGCACATTACTGTGAGGTTTATTGCTGTGGAGCTCTCTCATATGCTCACACAAATTTTTGCCAACTGCCAGCAAGTACGGTGCCTGTTCGAAGGCAGTGAAAGCACACATGGATATATATTGCCCCCAGCAGCTCTGGATATATTGCCCCCAGCAGCTCACCCATGGATATGTATTGCCCCAGCTCACATATGGATATATTGCGCCTCAGCTCACATATGGATATATTGCGCCTCAGCTCACATATGGATATATTGCCCCAGACCAGCTCACACATGGATATGTTGCCACAGACCAGCTCACACATGGATATGTTGCCACAGACCAACTCACACATGGATATATTGCCCCAGACCAGCTCACACATGGATATTGCCCCAGCTCTCATGGATATGCCCCCAGCACACATGGATACTGCCCCAGCTCTCATGGATATGCCCCAGCAGCTCTCATGGATATGCCCCAGCAGCTCTCATGGATATGCCCCAGCAGCTCTCATGGATATGCCCCAGGAGCTCTCATGGATATGTCCTAGCAGCTCTCATGGATATAGCCCCCAGCTCATGGATATTGCCCCTAGCTCATGGATATGCCCCAGCAGCTCTCATGGATATTGGCCCCAGCTCATGGACATGCCCCAGCAGCTCTCATGGATATTGCCCCCAGCTCATGGATATGCCCCAGCAACTCTCATGGATATGCCCCAGCAGCTCTCATGGATATTGCCCCCAGCTTATGGATATGGCCCAAGAGCTCTCATGGATATGCCCCAGGAGCTCTCATGGATATGCCCAGCAGCTCTCATAGATATGCCCAGCAGCTCTCATGGATATGCCCCAGTTCCTCTCATGGATACTGCCCCAGCTCCTCTCATGGATATGCCCCAGCTCCTCTCATGGATATTGCCCCAGCTCCTCTCATGGATATTCCCCCAGCTCCTCTCATGGATATTGCCCCAGCTCCTCTCATGGATATGCCCCAGCTCTTCTCATGGATATTGCCCCAGCTCCTCTCATGGATACTGCCCCAGCTCCTCTCATGGATATTGCCCCAGCTCCTCTCATGGATACTGCCCCAGCTCCTCTCATGGATATGTCCCAGCTCCTCTCATGGATATTGCCCCAGCTCCTCTCATGGATATTGCCCCAGCTCCTCTCATGGATAATGCCCCAGCTCCTCTCATGGATACTGCCCCAACAGTTCTCATGGATACTGTCCCAGCAGCTCTCATGGATACTGCCCCCAGGCCCCAGCTCACCTCCTGCCGCCGCGTCGCCGCCGCGTGTTCGGCTCCCTCTGAGCATCCGGTGGCATGGAGCTTGGGCGCTCGCCTGGGGGAGCCACGTGACCAGCCGCGATTTCTCGAGAACTCGGCTGGTGGCGTGGTTCCCCAGGCGAGTGCCGAAGCTCCATAGCTTCGGATGCTTGCAGGGAGCCGAAAACTGCGTCGCAGGGTGAGACACCAGCCCTTAGGATGATGTGTCACCCTAAGAGCGGGTGTCACCTGGTGTGGGCCACACCCCCCGCCCCCACCTTGCGACGCCACTGCTCTGAAGTTTTAATTCAGCTTTTGTCTGCTCTTTGTGTTCTCTCACTTGTTTTGGTTTATTGGCCTACTGCTATTTGTCACGGCAGATGTTACCCAAGCACACGGTGAGGCAATAGTTGAAAAAGTAATGCCAGTCCTTTGTAATCTGCCAACCTGGCTATTGCCATCAAGATATACAGAGCATTAGCACACAAGAGAAGCAGTAGGAGAACGCCTAACACGGTCTTTAGATATGGTCAGCTGACAGGGAATCCGGAGAAAGGATAATCAAAAATGTGCTAAAGTAAAGGGTTCCAAAAATCATGAAAACGATAAACAAAGCTGAGTCAGGAGTATAAATGGAAGAATAGTTAATAGACAAGCTGAGTCAGAAAACTGAGACTGACAATCCCTAAACCAGACGCTATTCGGTACTAAACAGAATCCAAAATAAGGCAAGAAGGAAGAGCAGTGTAACAGATTATGTAGAGGAAGATGTAATGCTATTGGCCTACATATTTGTGCACATACTGAATGCCTCACACGGACCAGTGACCCCATTATGATGCTTGACAGATGCGCACGTGGACGCGTCTATGGCAGAATCAATGGGTGATGTTACTTCACTCTGAGAGCAGGTTGCGTCAATCTGAAGATGCGAGGATGCATGTGTAGCAGTAGGGACAGAACAAGAGACGGCAACCCTGTACCTACATTATCCAGTGGGAGTGAAGTAAAGCACGGCAGACAAGGAGGTAGGGTGCAAGAATATGAGCATATAGGAATGGGATTATTATTTGGGTTGTTGCATCTATCACACATAAGAGCCTTTCTCTGGCATGTCAACCCTGGATTGTGCGATCAGAATGATAGGTAAATGAATGTGCTAGTTTATTTATATCCTCGCAACCATATGGAGCTCAGTGGCGGAACTACCACCGGTGCAGCCGGTGTAGGTGCACCGGGGCCTCAGCCTGGGGGGGCCCAGCCACCGGCGAGCAGGAACATCAAGATGGCTGCCGGCGGGCCCCCTCTGATGAGCAGTCCTGACTGCTGGTGACCATCTTGAAGTCCCTGCTTGCCGGAGCCTGGGCCCATGTAGGCCCACCGGCGAGCAGGGACTTCAAGATGGCCACCGGTGGCCATCATCAGAGGAGGCCCACCAGCGGCCATCTTGAAGTCCCTGCTCGCTGGTGGGCCTACATGGGCCCAGCCCACTTCAAGATGGCCACCGGCAGGCCCCCCTCTGATGAGGGCTGCTCATGTTGAGCTGGGGCAATTACATCCATGTGTGATCTGGGAGCTATTACATTCATGTGTGAGCTGGGGGTTATTACATCCATGTGTGAGCTGGGGCAATTACATCTATGTGGTGAGCTGGGGGCAATTACATCTATGTGGTGAGCTGGGGGCAATTACATCCATGTGTGAGCTGGGGCAATTACATCCATGTGTGAGCTGGGGCAATTTATATCCATGTTTGAGCTTGTGGCAATTACATCCATGTGTGAGCTGCTGGGGGCAATTATATCCATGTGTGAGCTGGGGCAATTATATCCATGTGTAAGCTGGGGGCAATTATATCCATGTTTGAGCTGAGGGCAATTATATCCATGTGTGAGCTGGGGGCAATTATATCCATGTTTGAGCTGAGGGCAATTATATTGATGTGTGAGCTGCTGGGGGCATTTATATCCATGTGTGAGCTGGGGCAATTATATCCATGTGTGATCTGGGGCAATTATATCCATGTTTGAGCAGGTGGCAATTATATCCATGTGTGAGCTGCTGGGAGCAATTATATCCATGTTTGAGCGGCTGGGGCCAATTATATCCATGTGTGAGCTGGTAGCAAATATATCCATGTGTGAGCTGCTGGGGGCAATTATATCCATGTGTGAGCTGGGGGCTCTCTGTAATAAATAAATAAATAAATATGCTCAAATATTTTTTTTTTCGATTTATATATTTTTTTCTCTATTTTTCAACTTTATTTTTTGTTGCTTCAGGGGGTGTGAATTCGTTTTTTTTGGGGAGGGCCCAAAAAAAATCTTGCACCAGGGCCCTTTGCTCCTTAGGTCCGCCACTGATGGAGCTGAAACATTTTTGAGACCAGACCTAGAATTAACCTTGGGAAATGTTAAGTGTTACGTGTTACGTTAAGTGTTGAGCTTGTTTCCATTTATAGTTTTCTTATAGCCAGTGCTCCAGTTAGTTTCATATGAACCTGAAAGTAATTACCCTGATTGTGGACATCTTTTAATCCCTAAGAATTGTCAAACCTTTTGACAGAGGACCTCATAACTGGACTCAACTGATGCGGAGTCACAGATAAATTAAGGAAATTTTGAGAACTACTGTGTAATTCAATCAAAGAAGATTGAACATAAAGTTAATTATGAGGTGCATGTGCTTTTTAGGAGATGCAGTAATATTAGACCATAAGCACCAATCTTCCATTAAGCATTAATGACTCCAAAATGTTCTTTATTTAATTTAAGATTTGCTGTCATTCTAACACAAATTACAAAGATAACCTTACATGATCCTGAAAATAATACGCTGATAAGTGCTCCAGCACGCAGATTGTGAAAAGAGTGCTAATTGCGTAATTTGTCAAAGATGCTCTAATTTCTAAATGTTAAAAGTTGTCATGGTTTCACTTAGTTCTTTGTACAATGCTGTTACCATTCCTTTACTCTAAAAATTATTTGCGTGGATACCACTTCGACAAAAAAAAAATTAAGAATGTGTGGTTGGTTGATTTTTGTAGATTTATTTTCCATGTATTTTGTGTTTTATTGCGTTGGTTTTCCTCCTGACCAGACTTACATTTTATAGCTCACAGTTTATGTAGTTTTCGATGTACCCGCACAAACACTAGAAAAATATTTATCGAAACATACTAACACAAAATCACAACTAAATGCCTTTCCATCAAACAAATCTGAATATTTTACATTTGTGGTCCTTGACTGAAACACACAATTCTGGGGGATTTAGAAGGCATATTAATTGGCGAGAGAGAACTCCTTCTTAATGCCATGTGAACTGTGAAAGTAAAGGAAGGATTCATTAGACTGCATTAGTTAACTTTAATCTAGATTGTGTTTATAAAATATGTATGTGTCCTTGTCTATTACATACAGAACATAGATCATATTTTCCTGCTTACCAATTGAAGTAGACTTGCATGTCTAATACTGTAGAGATATCTTCTGCTGATTTTGAAGCATTGCTTTTCTCAACATAATAATAAGTATTGTTATTAATATTAATCAGGTGTCTAGTCCTAAGAAAAAAAGAGCAGGATTTATCCAAGATTTCTGTTACTCCATTAACCGATTAGATTTGGACCTATATGGAAGGAAATGGTCCGAAATATCAGCAAAATAAATCAATCCAAATTCCCAATGTTGGAACCAAAAAGTTTTTTGAATAAAAAAAATTCAAATCAATCGAAAAGTTTGTGATTGTAATCGGCCAGGTCCAAATATAATGGGAAAAATTAGAATTTAATCGGAATAGTAAAAAAATCGGAAAAAATACGATAACCCTACATCCAACCCTAATGCTAGTCATGACACCACCGGCGGGCCCCCTCTGACTGGCGGGCCCTCTGGCATCATCAGAGGGGGCCCGCCGGTGGCCATCTTGAAGTCCCTGCTCGCCGGAGGCTGGGCCCATGTAGGCCCAACGGCGAGCAGAGACTTCAAGATGGCCTCCGGCGGGCCCCCTCTGATGATGTCAGAGAGGGCCCACCAGTCCTCAGGGAGGCCCGCCGGCGGTCAGGACTGCTCATCAGAGGGGGCCCGCCAGTGGCCATCTTGAGGTCCCTGCTCACCGGCAGCTGGGCCTCCCCAGGCTGAGGACTCAGTGCACCTGCACCGGCTGCACCGGCGGTAGTTCTGCCACTGCATGACACCAAGAAACTGTATCCCAAGCCCAACTTAACTTTAGCCTAATTTAACCCTAGCCCTGACCCTAATCATATGACACACACAAACCGTCACCTTAAGCTTAGCCCTATCCTAACCCTGACCCTAGCCCTATACCAATTTCTATTTAGCGGACTATACATAAAGGTTCTGAATACTGGAAGTGGCTGAATATATTAGATGTTTTTTATATACTGAATTGGCCCGATACGTAATATCGAAAGCTTCTGATATTCCCAATTGGCTATTTCTGATTATATCCAAAACAAACCAAACTGAGATGATTTTTTCAGCAAGCACATGTCTACATAATCCAACACTCCACCTGAAATTTGCTATCAATGTTTAAACCTAAAGATAGGCTGGGGTATTAGGTAATCATTATGATAATTTTAGTACATATATTTACTGTGTTTTAATAGGGACAAATATGATTGGTACCTAATAAAAGCTTCCCGTTTTGGACCCAAATGGGAACTCTGTTCCTTCTGAGAAAATAATGGAGAAACTGCATCCCGCTTGTCTTAACCTCTGATATAAATGATACAATTACTGGTAAATACAAGTAATTGACTTTTCAGATATTATTAACTATAGACATTGAGTCCTATTCCGCTGGACACGTTAGTATTAATGAGTGCAGTAAAACAAGTAAAAATACTATATATTTGTACTTTGGTCAAACTCCAACAATAAATGAGCTAATTCAAGGTTTATAGTATTTGTGTCCTTTTTAAGAAAAATCAAACCAAACCCACATTTCACCTTTATGGTAATGTTTGTAGGGTTTTACATGAAAATCCACCCAATTTCATCTATTGGTAAAATATTACAGAGCAATAGTGTTATGTTATAAATGTATTTCAGTGTCAGAGAATTCCAACATATCCTGATACAATTCTTTTCATTTTAACATTATTAGCATTCTTTTTTTATTCAACTTGGCATTTTACATTGATAGACTAAATAATATCAAACTGCAAATAAGGTCAGATATTGAGGAAAGTTGCCATAAAACTTCTATATGTGTCTACATAAAAACCCAATTCTAATGCGAAACATTTAAAATAGATTTTACCCTAATGAGATATTTAGATCTTTGTTTCTTGCTCTCTTCAATCTACATTACTTTAATGTGCCGTGGCAGGTCTCAAAAATTCTAACGTGAAAAAAAAAATATCCCCAATTGCCGGCAGATAAGCAAAGCTATTTGGGGAATAAAACACTAGCTGACTTTCAGCTGCAGCTATTAATATTAGAGAAGTTGCAAAATCTGATTGCAAATAAATCCATCTAAAAGATTATTTGTGAATTATGTCAGATATTATGTATCAAAATACAGAAAATGCTGGAAAATAAATACTTGGCAGAAGCTTTATATTCAACTATCAAAATGCAGATATATTTATTACTTAAAATTTTATTTACAGTTGTTTTCAAATCACCAAAAAGCATTTGGTAGGCGTATAAACTTTCTTGACATGTCAGTATACATCTTAATTAATTAAATTTATGACCAATTTTTAGGAAAATGTTTATTCTGGCATGATATTTTTAATGAAACCCATCGTTTAACCACCCTGACGGTCTAATTTTCTCAAAATTTTGTGTCTAAAAGCGTCTCAATTTTTTTTTAAAGGAAATGTGTTTTTGTACATAGTTAGCCTGTAATAATTAGGAATCACGCATTGAAATCAGTGCAATCAAGAGTCCTTACTGGTAAAATCCTTTATAAATAAATAAAAAAATAGTAAATAGACGAGTCCGATAAAGTTTGAAACACGACATAATAATTTATTATCCCAAAAATAATGCAAATAAATGATATTAAATAAAATACAGCAAAAAACACTGAAATCTGTCTGAAAACAAGGGTGAGACTATGTATGGTCTGCCACCTAGTGGCCGTTCATAAACATTGCACATTGGAATACAGTGTATTATAATTTTCTTTAAAGCTTGCAGCCTGGTCCCGCCCCCCTGCATCGTGTGACTCCCAGGGAGCCTTACCAGTAAGCAAGTCGCCGCGATCACACTGTGGGGGACAGCCAGGGAGCACAGGAGGAGGTGAGTATGCATCCAGCCCGAGTGTGGCTCGGGGTTACCGATCGCGGTAGTGAACTTTAACCCCGAGTCACACTCGGGAATACCACCAGGGAGGTTAATGTCCTGTGACTTACTAAGAAGAAAGTTTTGTCTGTCAAAAATCTATTTATTTATACAGTGTAGTAGAGTTCTATCTTACGTATCTTAACCCCTTCAGTGCCAAACGCTACAGAATGAAGGCACACGTTCTCCAGGTCTCCTCTCCACTCAAGTGGTTAAATAAAACCCAAACCTACATTCAATGAACAGGAGGTGTTAATGACCTTTCACTTTTCTACAGAGTAAAATTAGCAGTGAGACACTTATTTACTTACTCTCTATGTTTCAAGAGAAAACTGGACAATAGCATTGTGTAATAATTTTTCCTAATGTTGGCTTTTTACATTTCTTTATATTTTACATATTCGCATTTGATGTAATTTAGAAACGTCAGCTTCTATGACTTGAAGTGGAGATCTTGAAATCGAAAGACCCTCTCCTCCAATTCTAAATTCTCTCCAGTTCTGCTTCAGTTAAAGGAGTTTTCCTGATGTCACATCGTCAGTGCGCTCCAGGGATTCCCCAGGTAGTGGCCGACACTCTGCAGATTGAGGCCCTAGATGTAAAGCAAGAGATTGGTAAATCACTTTGGCCAATGAAAGACTAGTAGCATTTTGATAATCTGGAGGATTGCTGCTGACTATGAAAAAAAACGCATTCAGAAAAGATAACAAACACTCAGAATTCTACACAGACCGATTTCGGAGTTGACAAAGTTATGTGTTGGAAAATAAAAAGCTTTCTCGGGAACCATCTCCCCTGGAATTCAACAGAAGAGACCTTTGGTCCTAGTGCTATGAAACAGATGTAGATAATATCATTTGACCCAATAAATCATCTTATTCTGAATAAGGGAAATATTTACTGTAACTGGTCGTATCTGAATGCAAATGTCACATAAGCCTACGGACTGAAGAATTCTCCATGACTTGTCTTTTAACTTCATAGTTAGCGGAAAAAAAAACCTAATAATGAGTTTCTGGCCGTTGACCTACTCTGGCCGTTGACTAATTGGCAGAAGAGAACAATCTAGACCAAATAGCCTATTTGGAAAGTGAGATAAAAGGGAGAATTTTTCTGGCTTGGCTATTTTGACCTAGAATTTTCACTTCTCCTGAGTTTCACCTTTAGTGAATAGACCTGTATATCTCAAGAACCTCTATTGTACATGGTATTCCTGGCATTTGTGTTGATCGAAAAATGGTGCCAGAGTTGATAGCAATCCAGGATGTGATCCCCAAGGTGTATATTTCTGTCAAGATTGCAGATAAATATGTTGACCTGAAATGCTGATACTATAAGAATCCATCTGTCACCACACTCGGACCTCCAACATCAGGTCTTTCACTGTTGAAAGCTTCAGGGAGACTCTATGTTGCTTGAACTATTGACACGTTATGGAATAGGTGACAAGTAGTCTCTGAATAAGACCAAAGTCTTCAAAATGAACCCCAAAATTCTCTTTTGAGTGACCATCCTTACATTTTAGAAGCATAGGTGACAGGCGTGAAATTGAAGCAACATGACCATGGTTGGTCAAAATCTTTATCGATCTCACATATTTGTGGTTTTATTGTTCTGTACAGTGCTTTAAAAAATGCTGACCATTTACAAATGATTATTAATGACTGTAAAATAATGTACCATACCCCCTGGCTCAAGTGCCTAGAGCATTATCTGATATGTCTTTCTGACAAGGCTGAAAAATGTTGACACAATTGTTGGGCATTGCGCAACATTTCAGGTCTGATCACACTTTGAGGGTAATAACAGTTTGATTTGCATATGGTATAGCCTTCTCTATAATGGCACCATTGAGTTAAAACTATAGACCATAGGGTAGGACGCTGCTGCTGTCTGTTCTCAGTAATCTTATTTACCTTGTTTTTGCTCATAAATATATAAATCAATATTTCAGATTCCCTAAGGACGATCGCGTTTTCGAAACCCAACTAGTTACTTGTCTGTGGTGTGTATTTTATTTCACAAAAGTGGCATACGTTCCATTTGATATGTTTGTTGAATATAAATCTTACCACAGAGAGGGGGAAAAAAAACAATTGAGGATAAATAATGATATTGGTGTATTTTGCACCAAATCTTCTCTATTAAAAAGTGTAGTTTATTTACTGGACCTTAAAATATTTTTCAGAATTTTTAGATAAATAAATCGAGGCAGTCTGTAAGATCTGTATAGATTCTAAATTATATTTAACATTTCTTTCTAAAATTAATATATATTTTTAAACATTTTCCACTGCTCTGCTGCTGCTGATAGCCACGGAATACTGTTATACCTTAAACTGCTGATCTCTGCAGGAACTACCTAATATCCTTCCAGCAGTCCTGGCATACATTTAACAATAAGACTATTTTTGAACATGGAAAAATAGATTTTCTGTGACTGAAGTCATTTACGGACCACATGCATACGGCATTTTACAAACAAAACTAAAAATGCGAGGTAGATCTTTTAATGTTCAATAGATGCATTGAATTTCACACTCTGTGCGGATTACAAAGACAAGATACAAATGAACTGGATTTTTCTATGCCCCACATCTTTCTTAGAGAAGTGCATCTTGTAGGCTTATTTTCTGTATAAAATAAAAACTCTTCTTTTAGGTATTATTCTAAATATAGTGGCTGGAAGAATTCTGCTGTGCCTGTGTATATTTTCAAGGTATATTGACGTAAAGGTAGATTTCATTAAATAGTTTTAACCTGAACTTCAAAAATGTTCACAGATCGGCAGTTTATTTTATTAATAAATTTGCTCTACTTAATACACTAGCCCAGGTGGCATGTGTCTAGCCCAGGTGGCATGTGTCTAGCCCAGGTGGCATGTGTCTATCCATCTGAAGCTCTGCCAATAAGGGGGTCCTTAAAGAAACTCTATAGATGTGCCTTCACAAGGTCTGGCATTACCATATATGCCAAAGACAGAAGAGTAAGAGTCAGAAGGCGGCCCTAATGTGCGTGAGTAAGGTCCTATTAGATCCCCTTATTAACTATACGGTATTTTTCTACCCTATGGGGAATTTTCTCCATTATTTACTTAGGAAGAAATCCTGCCAATAATTAGACAGAGGTCACCCCAACTGACCTCTAGTGGAAACTAAAGAACTGATTTTAAGGGTTCTATAAATTATGAGTTTCGTCCTTGGGGCATCAAGGAGGATCAATTCCATTTAATTAGACTCTACTTTGCTAATTTTCTGCCTTTTATTTGTTTTATAGATTATCAGGTTTTATGATTTTTTTTAACCATCCTCAAAATAAGTATGTGT
Organism: Leptobrachium leishanense; assembly: GCA_009667805.1. NCBI lineage: Eukaryota > Metazoa > Chordata > Amphibia > Anura > Megophryidae > Leptobrachium > Leptobrachium leishanense. The sequence goes on from CM019067.1 coordinate 274,115,608, forward strand.
AAAATATTATATTTGTGTCTGCACATCAAGGTGTTTTTTAAGCTATATTAGATATAAATATATCACTTAATTATCACTGGAATGAATGTAGATGGTATGCTTATAGGATGCTTCCTTCACAGTACATAACTGCAATATGATAAAGTTGATTGATCAGCTTGTGGTTCTGGTTTTCCTTCATGGAAACATGGATTTCTAGCTCTATTATTATTATTGGTTTTTGGCTGGCTGGTGGAATCCTCTGCCCGTCAAATAAGCTTACTGTCTCTAAAAATGTATCTAGAATGTATTTTACGAAAGGTACATATATATATATATTTTTTTTTTAAGCCAATACCTTCAATAAAACCATTGGGTCCTGTCAGTGGTTTGATAGAAAACAACTTGGTAGTCAGCCCAAGGCAGCTGACTCTTGAGCACTCAAAAACAATGGCCCGCTCGGCACCGATGTAGCACTGTTCGCAGACTTCTCTCACAGGGGGCTGACATGCAGGGCCTCCCCCTGACATCATTGCATGCATCAGAAGTGGTATCCCCCTCGGCAGGGAATACCCTATGGAGGAGATACAGGGGTTATTTTGACCCCTGTATCTCTGGAACTATAGAAGATAGAGGGTCATATGAGGCAACCTTGAAAAAGCCAGAGCATGGCTTTTCCATTGATACCAAATATGACCAGGTTTTGTATAACTAAACTCTTTTATTTATTTGTTTCCCCTCTAGCACACCACAATTGTTCACTCTTCAATTATAAAGTGAACAATGATGCTTCACTAATTCACCATCTCATTTTCCTTGTCACCAGCAAGTGTGTAGGTGATGGCAAAATCTGTTATTATGCATTGTTGCATCAAAAACCTAAACCGCCGCACTGCATTGTGGGGGGCAGGGGGTCCTTTGGAACCTTGTGTCTCTAATCTTTTTACCACACAAGGTCAAGTGAGGTGTCATTGGAAAGGTCAGACCTTGAAATTTCCAATAATACCATATATGACCATGTAACTTGTAAAAACAGAAAAATCACCAAAAAATATAAATCCAAAATATAGAATACAATCTGACGCACCCCAGCCGGTAGAGCGGAGTTCCTTTGGGCCTCTGTATCTCCATTCTTTATTCAAAGTCAATTTAGGTGTCATTGGACAGGTCAGAGTCTGGCCTTTCCAAAGATGGCAAACATGACTATCAGGGTTATCCAGAGAGATCCGAATGGCTGGAGAAAGGTAACCGAACGCTGAATATCAGCATTCGGTTACCTTTCTTGGCCATTCGGCTATCCAGAGAGCAGGCAATTTGCCAAATCCTGGCGAATTGCCTGCACTTACGGTGCATGTTCAGTGCCTGTTCGAGGGCAGTGAAATCCCCATAAAAAAGCACTGCTTTGGCTATTCAGAAAACACAAACCAGCAGTGAAAGGTTCCCGAAATGCCCTGCCATTCGGTGGTTTAATTCGGCAGGTTAAGGCTAGGGTCAGATGAACGCATTTTTCACGTTGTCCGTGAAAAATTGCGTTCGAACGAACGTACGTATTTTTTCCCGGAATACGCGATAGCGGTCATACGATGCGCCCTTTCGTCCGTGATTTTGTACGGATCATCAATAAAACACTTTTTGTGTCTGGACGTTATGTTAGCCGGACATTATCAGCGTCTGATGTCTCCTAATCACACACACACGCCGCTATGCGGACGCAGCGCACTCTGTACGTCAGTAGTAGCGGTTTGACGTTCTAGAAAAAATGCGTTCGTTTGCCACTTGCGTTGCGCGGACGAACTTTCGTGCGGCCGTACTTCGTGTGTTCCCCGGCATTGGACGTCATTTGCTGCTAGCACGGCCGTGATTTCGTGCGGCTAAACGCACGTTAAAAATGCGTTCGTCTGACCCTAGCCTTATTCAGGCGAATCCCATAGGCTTCTATGTTAAAAATATTCCCGTTTTAATTCAATATCTAATAAACCATACATTATAAAATTCTGCAGTAAAGAGTCTCTTTATTTATAGATTTTGTAGGATATATTAAGCATTTTTCTGGATTTTTTTTTTTTTTAAAAATTCAGATTTGTTTTCTTTTTTTTTTAAGTTTACTTATTTTTTCGGTAACAGCCCTTTTTATTATCATTCCCTGAACCTCATATGTAAATTTCAGACATTTTTGCTCAGTAGTTTCTTTGCAAACAGCGTTTCACTTTTCAAACATTCAAGCAAACTGTTTTTCTAATTTATTCACTGCATTCGTCTGCGGTCTCGGCTTTTTCCGGTGGCTTCGCTGCGTGTGATCGGCTCCTGCTCGGGTTTTTCCGGCGTTTTCGGCAGATTAATTCAGATGTTTTTGCGGGTTTTCGCCGGATTTTGTGGTTAGTTTTCGTCGGGATTGCGGCGGCCTTTCCCGGCAATTCGGAGACCCTGTGGTGCTTGCTGAATACACCGCAGGTTCGCCGGAATGAGATCGGCAAAAGGAACCGAATTGAGGAGAACGAAAAGTCACAGAACGTGCAGTAACTTTTCGATTCTCTTTGAATTACCCTGTATGTAAAAGAAAAAAAACACAAACAAAAATGTTTAATTTTTCTTTTGGGTATGTTGTGGTGGAGAGCAAAATTGCATTTGGGGAGGGGGCAAGAAAATGTTTCCCAGGGCCCAGTCAGTATTAAAGATGGCCCTGTTGGCAGTTCTGAGGTTAATTAGATAATAGGAATTACTTGCTAAACTGTAGGAATTAACTAATTTAGATGAATTTCAAAATATTAATTGTCCATTTTATAGATGAATGAATGTTATTAGACTTATGTACAGATACAAAGATACAATTCCCACAACTGCAAGGAAAACATAAGGAGCAGAGAATAGTTTAGTTTACCAGTCATTTATGTGAAGTTGTGCTCATTGCGTCTGTTCACAGTGTATGCAATGGAGATTTTTGTGCTTCTGCACTTGCCATCATCGTAATAAGAAAGTTCCATGGCTGTGCAAGATTGTTGTCAGTTTGATAAATCAATAAGGCACAAGCATTTGTGTATTTCTACCATTCCTCACTGCAACTTTCAGCCTAGCTTTACTTCTGTTCCCTGCTGCTTTGACTAGAACAAGCCTGGGCTTCTTCGATAAGAGTGAAGCTAGGTTCTAACTAGACAGGTTGTAGACTTTGTTTACAAAGGACAGGCATTTCATTGTATCGCTGTCAAAATGGGAAATTCTAAAACATCGAGTAGCATAGAGAACAAAGATTCTCCATCACACTGTCACCACAAATACAGCAATCGTGTGCAAGAGCTGAACTGTATGGTAATGTCTGCCTTTACATTTATGCATGAATGAACAAAACATGAAAATCACAAAGAGCAACTGTCCCTGAAGTGGAAACAGTTTTTCTTTGGCACACATGTATAATTAAAAACATCTGAAAAAGATGAAAATATATTTGACCTAGAATGTGTAACTCCCATTTACGTGTTAGACTAGTTAAAACTAATTCTACTTATTTTTAAAGTAAGTCTTAACACATTCAGTGTGTTTAACATAAGAATTTTAGGATGTGAAACTATTTTACTACAGTTTTTGCGTGCGAGGAGGTACTCCGTACTGCTCAAACAGCAGTCAGGAGCCTTCAAATCTCATCCTGTGGCTTCTTATACTTCCCAATTCACAGCATTAGCGAACACAGCTGTGGGTTAGCAAGGTTGAGGGAGGGAGACTAGTATACTGGGATATTCAGAGAAGAGTGAAACTCTGGAGAACTTTTGGAGAAGTGAAAATTCTAGGTCAAAATAGCCGGTTTGGAATGTGAGATAAATGGGAGAATTTTTCTGGTTTGGCTATTTTGACCTAGAATTTTCACTTCTCAAAAAGTTCAGAGTTTCACCATTCTCGGAATAACCCTGTATGGGTTAGACTGTTCTGATAACTAAATGTAGTGCAAGTGCACTGTGCTTTCTTGACACTCTGCAATGCAGGAGAGAGGCTTACAGGGGGATAAATTGTAAATGTATAGTGTAGTTAGAAGTACTATATTTTAATTCAATTCTTGCAATAATGTTTATTGTAGCAATTTTTTATTACAATGATACTTTTAAATATTCTATTTAATCTTGTAAAGCACTGGAATGGAGTTTTATATCTTGGCTTAGCCACAAAAGTGCTATTAATTTGCATTGACTCCCACAGGCCAAAATTGCCAGTCGACCTTTAACCACTTCACTACCAAGTGATTTTCCAAAATAAACCTTGTCAGAGACCAGTGTTTTTTTGAAAAATCATTTTAAATTAATTATACATTAAGAAATATTTGAGCTTATACCCATTGTATTTCTTACTTTAAATAACCTATTTTGGCCAGTAGGTGGCGCCATCTACTGTCAAATTGTGTTACAGCAATTTGAGTTACTGATCTATTTTCTTCTTTTTTTCCCCCCTTCATCAGCTGTTGAAAACCCGCTGTCATAACCACAAAATCAGTTGATATTCCCAAAATAACTGCTTGAATTTTCTACTGAAATACAGAGACCTGTTCCAAAGCAAAAAGAATATGTAGTGATGGTTAGCGTGTCTGCTGTACCTTAATGAAGCAATGGAAAAATACAACTGCAGCTAAACAGTGAATCCCCCTAATGCATCCAAACCAGTGGGGATAAAGGATCACTCTTGAGAAATCAAAAGAACACCTCCAGCGCTGCTATTTCTGATGCACTAGTGCCACCACAGTTACTCAAATGAGGAACACAGATAATACACAGACGTTGCGGGGTCGTTATTTTGATTTCTCCCAAAAAGCAAAAACACCTGAAAAGTGTGAATGTCAGGATTGTCGCCATCGCCGGCGTAAAAGGGATAAAACCGGTGCTGCTACATGAAAAGTGCTGCCCTGCTGGACTTTCCTTTTGTAGAAGCTCCCTGGCAGATTCCACAGGAGTCAGCAATCACCGGTAACGAGGCCTCCTTAACTTTAGGTCACACCCTTCAGTGATCCAGTTTACCTGCTTGTCTCCTGATCTCCCTGATAGACAGTAAACCAGACCCTATGGCTATCCCAACTGGACTTTGCTTCTTTCTACATGCCCTTGCCCATGACCTACAGAATTGCCCTTGGATTATGATTTATGAACTTTCCTCTTGATAACGTGCTCTGCTGGTCTCTTTCATTGAACCCTGCCACCCTGGTCTCCAGCTCCAGTGTTCCTGGATTCTCTGTCAGCCCCTTTCCTGACCCGCCTGTCTGGTGTCTCCTGTAAGGTTTCCTTTTGTACCTGTGACCAGTATTCCTCCTGCAAATCCCCTGTATTCTTATCCTGTGTTCTGTGTTCTCACCAGCCCACGGAATCCCAAGCCTGTTCCTGCAACACCCCTCGTTGTTTACCTATGTACCTTTTAGTATTAAACCCCATTAGCCATCCTATCCTTGCTTCGTGTGTGTGTGTGTTCACTACATACTGGGCTCATAACTTCATCTGCCGGTTCAGATCAGTGAAAGTCTTTTTATTTTCTATCTCTACAGTTTTTTTTCCCCCGGAGTTCATTTCACATCAGAAAAGAATATAGGACAAATACACTTTTTTTTTCTGGGGATAAATAACTTTTACTGTTGGAAGTATATTTTTTTTCTGCAATTCTGACAACTTTCTGGATTTGTGACTAGTAGTCTCTGACGATATTCACGTTTTGTTGTGTCTGCTGATTGCTTATTTGTGATACAGAGGGGTTTATATTGGTTTTAGCCAGATATCTACGTAGAAATCTATTTCTGTGGATAAACATATAAATAGCAGATCACGGGAACATGAAAAAGTAGCTTGTCATAAATAATTCAGAGCCGCCGGCCACATTGTTAGCAGCATTTCCAAACAATGAATCGCGTGTCAAAATTAATCAAACATTTCCAGTATTACAACATTTATCTGAGATGTCAAAGATGTACAGGCACAGATACGACATGTAGGACGGTGACAGTTGAGAGACAAAAACTTTAACAAGCAGAAGCAACAATAGGATGCAATTCCCCTGGATATTTTGAAGGTAATCTGTCACTTCAGCAAATAAAAGTCTTCATTGCCCATGGCAGGTTTTTGATACGTAGGCAATATTTTATACGACAAACCATCTTCCCTCATGCAGATTTAATGCAACGCACCTTTTGTGATTTCATACAAACTCCAAGAAAACTCACAACTGCACCAAGTTGTAAGCAGAGTTTAGTTTGAAGCTTTGTAAACCGTCAGCAACTTCAAATATAAAATGACGCCAGGCAGGGCAGCCATCAGAAATGATGGGGCCCCTTACTAAACCTCACGATGGGGCCCCCCAGGGCCCCCCCTCAACCTCTAACAGCTTTTCTCCCCCTTCAAAAAATAAAAAGGACATAACATAGCACCACAGCAATAAAACTCCCAGTAATGTGCAGTGTGTATTAGCTTATCACAGTATCCACAGCAATAAAACTCACAGTAATGAGCGGTGTGTCTGAACATATCACAGAATCCACAGCAATAAATCTCACAGAAACGGGCTGTGTATGATGGCCTTTGGGTCTGGGTCTGGGCCTGGGCCCTGTCCCTGGGACTGGGCCTTGGGGTCTGGTCCCTGAGGTCTGGGCCCTGAGGTCTGGTCCCTGGGGTCTAGCCTGGGCCCTGGTCTCTGGGTCTGGTCCCTGGGCCTTGGGGTCTGGGTCCTAGGGTCTGGGCCCTGGGTCTGGGCCTTGGGGTCTGGGCCCTGGGCCCTGGGTCTGGGCCTTGGGGTCTGGGCCCTGGGTATGGGGTCTGGACCCTAGGGTCTGGGCCCTGGGTCTGTATTTGGGCTTTGGGGTCTGGGCCTTGGGGTCTGGGCCCTGGGTCTGGGTCCTGGGGTCTCGGCCCTGGGTTTGGCCTAGGGGTCTGGGCCCAGGGTCTGGGCCTAGGGGTCTGGGCCCTGGGTCTTAGGGTCTGGGCCCTAGGGTCTGGGCCCTGGGTTTGGGCCTAGGGGGTCTGGGCCCTGGGTCTGGGCCTTAGGGTCTGGGCCCTGGGTCTGGCCTTAGGGTCTGGGCCCTGGGTTTGGGCCTAGGGGGTCTGGGCCTAGGGGGTCTGGGCCCAGGGTCTGGGCCTTGGGTCCTGGGTTTGGGCCTAGGGGTCTGGGCCCTGGGTCTGGGCCTTAGGGTCTGGGCCCTGGGTTTGGGCCTAGGGGGTCTGGGCCTTGGGGTCTGGGCCCTAGTGCCTGGGTCTTGGGGTCTGGGCCCTGGGTTTGGGCCTAGGGGTCTGGGCCCTAGGGTCTGGGTTTGGGCCTAAGGGGGTCTGGGCCTTAGGGTCTGGGCCCTGGGTCTGGGCCTTAGGGTCTGGGCCCTGGGTTTGGGCCTAGGGGGTCTGGGCCTTGGGGTCTGGGCCTTGGGTCCTGGGTTTGGACCTAGGGGTCTGGGCCCTGGGTCTTAGGGTCTGGGCCCTAGGGTCTGAGCCCTGGGTTTGGGCCTTGGGTCTGGGCCTTAGGGTCTGGGCCCTGGGTTTGGGCCTTGGGTCTGGCCTAGGGGGTCTGGGCCCTGGGTCTGGGCCTTGGGTCCTGGGTTTGGGCCTAGGGGTCTGGGCCCTGGGTCTGGGCCCTGGGTTTGGGCCTAGGGGGTCTGGGCCCAGGGTCTGGGCCTTGGGGTCTGGGCCCTGGGCCCTAGTGTCTGGGCCCTGGGTCTGGGCCTTGGGTCTGGGTCCTGGGCCTTGGGGTCTGGGCCCTGGGTTTGGGCTTAGGGGTCTGGGCCTTGGGGTCTGGGCCCTGGGTTTGGGTCTAGGGGATCTGGGCCCTGGGTTTGGGCCTAGGGGTCTGGGCCTTGGGGTCTGGGCCCTGGGTCTGGGCCTAAGGGTCTGGGTCCTGGGCCTTGGGGTCTGGGCCATGGGTTTGGGCCTAGGGGTCTGGGCCCTGGGTCTGGGGCCTGGGCCTTTGCCCTGGGTCTGGGCCATAGGGTCTGGGCCCTGGGTTTGGGTCTGGGCCCTGGGCATTTGCCCTGGGTCTGGGCCCTGGGTCTGGGCCTTGGCCCTGGGCCTAGGGGTCTGGGCCCTAGGGTCTGGGCCCTGGGTCTGGGCCTTGGGGTCTGGGCCCTGGGTCTGGGCCTTGGGGTCTGGGCCTTGGGGTCTGGGCCTTGGGGTCTGGGCCCTGGGGTCTGGGCCTTGGGGTCTGGGCCCTGGGGTCTGGGCCCTGGGTCTGGGCCTAGAGGTCTGGGTCCTGGGTCTGGGCCCTGGGTCTGAGCCTAGAGGTCTGGGCCTAGGGGTCTGGGCCCTGGGTTTGGGCCTTGGGTCTGGGCCTAGGGGGTCTGGGCCCAGGGTCTGGGCCCTGGGTCTGGGCCTTGGGTCCTGGGTTTGGGCCTAGGGGTCTGGGCCCTGGGTCTGGGCCCTGGGTTTGGGCCTAGGGGGTCTGGGCCTTGGGGTCTGGGCCCTGGGCCCTAGTGTCTGGGCCCTGGGTCTGGGCCTTGGGTCTGGGTCCTGGGCCTAGGGGTCTGGGCCCTGGGTTTGGGCCTAGGGGTCTGGGCCTTGGGGTCTGGGTCCTGGGCCTTGGGGTCGGGCCCTGGGTCTTAGGGTCTGGGCCCTGGCTCACCACTCGCTGTCTTCTATCTTCTTTTCTTCTGTCTTCAGCTCTTCTTTTCTTCACCTTTTCTTTAATTTTCTTCTCTTCTTTTCTTCTGATCTTCCTCCCGGTCCCTCCAGCTCCGGCGCGCAGCTTCACTGAGTGGAGGGGCGGAGCCAAAGCAACGTGCTTGGGAGGCCCCTCACACGCTGCTTGGCCCCGCCCAGCCAGGAAGTGAAGCTGCCAGGAGCCGGAGGAGACACAGTGTCTCAGTCTCCTCCGGCTCCTGCAGCAGCAGCAGGGACACAGCTCCGGATTCGGACTCATCGAGTCCGATACCGGAGCTGTTAAAGGGCGACGCCGCTGCCGTCGGGGGCCCGGGATCCTCCTCCCAGGCCCCGGCGGCCCGGGCCCCCCCCGGGCCCGGGCCCCTTACGGCAGTATTGGGCGTAATGCCCTGATGGCGGCCCTGACGCCAGGTGATCAAAGTACATTTGTGTGAACATTTGTATTTTATTACTTAAAAAAATCTTTTAAAGGAAAGGTGTTTTTGTACATAGTTAGCCTGTAATAATTAGGAATCACGCACTGAAATCTGTGCAATCAAGAGTCCTTACTGGTAAAATCCTTTATAAATAAATAAATAAATTTAAAAAAAATAGTAAATACACTGAGTCTGATAAAGTTTGAAACACGACATAATAATTTATTATCCCAAAAATAATTATCCAAAATAATGCAAATAAATGATATTCAATAAAATACAACAAAAAACACTTAAATCTGTCTGAAAACAAGGGTGAGCCGATGTATGGTCTGTTTCTTATCCTGTAATGCCACCTAGTGGCCGTTCATAAACATTGCACTTTGGATTATACAGTGTATAATGATTTTTTTCTAAATTTGCTGCTGGTCCCGCCCCCCGCATCGTGAGACTCGCAGGGAGCCTTACCAGGAAGCAGCTCGCCGTGATCACACTGCGGGGGACAGCGAGGGAGCCAGGAGGAGGTGAGTATGCATCCAGCCCGAGTGTGGCTCGGGGTTACCGTTCGCGGTAGTGAAATTTAACCCCGAGTCACACTCAGGAATACCGCCAGGGAGGTTAATTGCATGGTCTGTCTGCTCAATGCAAATCAGACGGGCTTATCATTTTGATTAGATGCTTTATTCTGATACTGTTTCTGCAAAGTGTCCCATTATCAGAGATTCGAGAATATTTTCTCTGCAGTGCACTAGTAATGAACCTGCGTGTTCAATTCTATTTATTTTCTAATCCTATTTTGTTTTATGTATGATTGTTTTCTTTTTCATTTTTTTTTCTTTCGTGCTCCTTTCATTTCTTATTCCTTCGCACGAGAACCTTATTGTTTTTTCTTAAATATTTTGATTTTAAAGAATGTGGGCCCTATTACATAGTTAACACTAATGTCAGCGCTCAGCTGTGTGAGCTTTAATGCTAGCTTAAGCGGCCCTAGTGCAGGCCGACCATATTACATTCCGAACGCTAACGGGTTAAAAAACCCATTAGCGTTTTGGTGGTTGCCTTTTTCAGCGCGAGGTTACTGTACTTTGTGCTCCCTATGCTTAACATGGCGAGCACAAAGAGTTAATTAGCGTTAGGATTGCTAAATCTTAACGCTAATTACCTCCTGTTGCGGTGAACTGAAAAGTTAGCACCAGTTCCTAGCTGTGGTTAGCTGATTTCACTTCTGCAGCTACCATTTATCACCAGCTTCAAATCCCACTGTAAAATCAGATACTCACCTTTCATCCCGCGGTGAGAACAGCAGCCCGACCCGCAGCTTCTGGTCGCCGGGAGCAGAGTGGGGGGAAAAAAGTCCCCTGTCTCCCTCTGCGAATCACTCCGCCGATGTGCATGATCTCGCGAGAGGCCAGATCCTGCAGGATATGTGACTGGCAGTCGAAGTCTCAATGGAGCCCTACGAACTCCATGGAGGGGGATCCTCTTGGCGGCACTTTGCGCTGCCTCAAGCATCCTGAGTCTTAGCGCTGCAGTACGGGGCAGGCTGCTGAATTAGTGCCCCGTAATATGGAGCTAGAACGGGGACGCTAGGGAGAAACCTGCAGGCGCAGGGTTTCCTCGTTAGCATCACCGTTTTAACGTTACCTTTATAATAGGGCCCTAAATGTTTAATTGTGTAAATCCATACATGTGTCTGAATACAACCAAAATGTGATTTGATTTTTGGGCATATCCATTAATGACAGATGTGCCACAAATAGGCATCTTTGACAGTATAGAAAATTGCCTACAAAAAAATTTTAGATCACACCTGTTGATAAAAAGCGAGGAAAACCCTTTATTTTGAAAACTCTGGCATATCCTAAATTTCCTTGACCCTGGCAAGAGTAATTTAACAAGTAGGGATTATGTGCTAAAATGATGAGCAATTTACAGATCAATAGAGGCATTTTTGAAAGATAAACTACTGCGTTATTCACAAAGCACCAGTGTTTGCCAATGTTTCAAAGCTAGCATTTCAAAATCCAGAGATCAAAGCGGGAAGCTGCAGAGTGAAGCTTTTCCATTTCCTCTGTGGATTTTAATTTTGTGAAATATTGAAGTTCAATACCGGCAATTCTCATGTGTGTTTGGAACACCATCACTTTAATAACCCCATAAATCTGTCATTCTGCTTTGTTTCCTTTTCTGGTCTATGATCTAAAATTCATCTCCCATTTACTTTGCCCAAAATTCTAGGTTTTATCAAATTCCTTCCATGTGTCACTATAACAATATTTAATAAAGCAGAATGATGACCTTCTCTGGCCAAATCCGTTACACATGGCCAAATTGTGACAGCAAGTGGGAGGAGTTTCATCTACAGAGCTCTCTAATTGTCTGATACAAATATTTCTCAAGGAAAGCTATTGGATAACTGCACTCTCAGTACCTTCTTGCACTTTCATCTTCCAGTACATTATGCATCAATAGAAATAAAATATTTTTTTCCCTAAATCCCCAGTCTAAAGAACACAATACATAGGGTTCATCAAAACCGTTTTCTAAACTTTAAGGTGCATTCAGGAGTGGGATTAGTTCCTTTTTGCAACAGTGATGGATTGTGGGACATTGGACAAGCTCTATGATTGGCTGGCTGGAAGATCTGTGTGAACTTTAGTATACCATTAGTACCTACCCACCCTGTGCACAGTGAATGTGCATGCTGTGATATGAATAAGATTAGTTTGTTCCTTCCTAAATCCCCATTCTATAGGAACCCATTCACACAATACAAGATATGATAAATAAAATTTAATGTGCAATGCATGTTCACTGTTTAGGCTGGTGGCTATGAAATCACACATCGTCCGAAATAACGGATGTGGTGTCCAAAATAACAGGTCATCCGTAATAATTTGTGGCTCTACATAAATAAAGGATAATAAATGAAAAAATAACCTGTGTATTTATATATAACCAGTGCATTTAATACTATACACACACAAGGTTAATGCTGTCAAATAAGTGTTTATTTAGTTAGGTGTGTATGTTATATATTTTTATACTGCCCATAGTGTATTGCTCACAGTGCAAACGCACATTTGTCTCACTCGCCAATACGCAATGGGCGTTATAGAGGTATTTCAGTAACATATCATGACTAGCGTATATATGCATTAGGCAGTCAAAGGGTTTTTACTATTTGTAATGCGACTTAGAATTTTGAAAACAATAAAGCTCCTTGCAGTGGTTTTGTATTTTGTTGTAAGAGAAGCACATTTGTTCATTTAGTATAACATCAAACATTATACTGTGGAAAATCACTGCTAAGCTGCCTAGCTCAGGCTCTTCCTAATGGCTGTACACTTGGAAATATGCCCGCTTGACATCCATAAATATTACACAATAAATCAATAGACCATCATTATCAACATGAACGTAGTGTGAAAATGGAAAGTAAAATGGAGATAAATAAATCTGATGTTTAGAAATTATTCCTGCAGCCACAGTAAAGTCAGGGCACAAACTAACATTCATTCATATTCTCGGAGTTGCTTGTTATTTTCAAGATGATAATCAATATGATAATCAATGCTGACCTGTCTGCAATGTGGAAAGACATAATACCTTAACATTAGAATGAAGAGCTTCCCTGTGAGATATTGAGCATGTGGGAATCCCCTGGCCTTTTGCAATACATTGCGTGGTCTATATTGTTTTCGCAAAACAAGTGATCACGGGAGTTCTGCTGGGTTATAACTTATTTATTTATAAAAATATTTTACCCGGAAGGATACATTGAGACTTCTCTTGTTTTCCAGTAGGTCCTGGGTTCAAGAACATTGTATTTCTGTACCTACTGTAAAAATTCGAAGTAATAAATGCAAGATATTAAAAACAAAACACAAATGTATAAATTTATACAGAAAATAAATATGTAAGAAATATAGTCACTGTGTTACATGTTTACAGGCGCATTCTGTATCGAGGTATATTATTAGAGATCTCTTAAGTGACTTTAGACTGGGGGAAGATTTGATGGTGTCTGGGAGGTTATTCCATATTTGCGGTGCTCTGTAGGAAAATGAGGATTGAGACACTTTCTTTTTGTACTGTGGTACTGCGAGTAAGGTGCTGGTCCTGGATCTGAGGTTATAGGATGAGGGAACTGCTGGGGTAAGCAGTCTATTCAGGTAGGGTGGTAACTTCCCAGAAAGGCTCTTTAAACACCAGGTTGGAAAGTTGAAGGGTGCATCTGGATTCCAGTGACGGCCAGTTTAACTCTTTTAACATGTCACATGGGTCATGTAGTTACATTGTAGCACAAAGCGGCATAATAAGTTATACAATGTAGTAAGTTTATGAAGGTGCATTTGCGGGGCAGCTGCATACAATACATATCCATATAACACTAGTAAATGGTATTCAAAAATCAACACTACGGGATCTATTCCAACCCAGTCATTGGACTAATGACTTCAGCTGTTTATGATTGCGGTTGCAGTGGCTCCAGCCACTAGTCCACCAAACCACTTTCCTTGTGACTCAGACATTTGCAGCTGCTTACTGGAATGGGCCCTATACTTTTTATAGGAGCTGTCAATTTGCTGCTTCCAGAAAACAAGCCATTTCAATGTAGCTCATCTCCATTCAAGATGGCATGCTACAGAGGACACAGCTTCTATGGCACTTGCGTTGTGATTTTGCTTTTGCAAACAGATCACAGGGAGGGATAGGAAGGATGGTGGAGCACAGGGAAGAATGGAGTGAACAGGCAAGAGTGGTGGCATGGCAAAAAATATTCACTGAACGTTTTCCACAAACTATTTTAATACTAATGTAGGCTAATAAATTAAAATAACACGTAAGTTACACCCCCCCCCCGAATACCCCCATTGAGGACTACCTCTTCTGCATCTTTTTGTTTCATTTTTTGAGGAAAATTATATGGTCACATGGCGTATCTGCCTATTTTAGAATGAATACTTTTCTTACTTGCAATATATCAGCATTTAGATTCTCGGGCCCCATATCGACTTTGGGGCAGAATAGCAAAGCTCAGCTTCAAAACTGTTCTATCACCTCACTATTTTAAGAAGATCACCCAAGATTATTTTTAGTAACAAAATTGCCATATTAAACTGTCTTATTTTACATAATATCTGACTACAGTTCGAATTGCCTTACTAGTGAGACATTCGGCATAAGAGTATTACACAGCATAGCTGATCCAATTGCAGCAGATGTGCGCAAAAGGAAATTGGTTCGAAAAGCACCCTCTGTTGGTATAGTGACTAATAACCTTACATGCAGCCTAACTGGTGGGAACAATGCAACAAAACCCTTCCAATGTTGCTAAAATGTGTAACCCAAAAGAAAAGGAATTCCTGGTGGCTCAAAACATACATAACTTGAAACACAATACAATATGGTGTTATTAGTTATCTTTATTTTTTGATTGCAGTTATTACACTTCATGGACAGTTCCATATTGTATTGGGGTTCGTGTTATGCATGGTTTGCATCACCTGGAATTCTGTTTTTCTTGTGTAACAATGCAAGCCAGTCTACAGGAAACAAAGAATTCTCAGCCTCAATTGTTAAAATACTTTTATTAACTCGGCAAGAGACAGCCATAACATCATCTTACATAAGCATATAAAAAGGTTTATTTATGATAATATATAAATATATAGGTGTAACAATAAAGGAGGTAATGAGTCTTAAATAACATAAGTCTTTACAATCTTACAAGAAATGTAGAAAACTAAAAACATTTATTCTGGAAAAAAAATAACAGGTATATATCAATATTACACTTTCCACCTTATTAAAAAATACATGGAAAATAATCAGTTACATATATTTCTTGAGTTACTGCTCATATGTTAATTTTTGTTTGGGAGGGATTTATATTTACAGGACACCAATCTATTAATTATTTAGTTTAATTATCATGCTAGTGTCTGTGACGTGATATCCTGGAACAAACTGTCCATCAGAACCAAACCTAAAATTACGTAAATAACTGAGCTTAAATGGAAA
This sequence comes from Leptobrachium leishanense, assembly GCA_009667805.1. NCBI lineage: Eukaryota > Metazoa > Chordata > Amphibia > Anura > Megophryidae > Leptobrachium > Leptobrachium leishanense. The sequence continues at coordinate 274,130,621 of CM019067.1, forward strand.
TAATTCCAGTTTTCTCTCTATTCCTCATCTTGAATTCCAGCTGACATTTCAATCGTTAGGCTCTCATTATACCCAACATTAGAAGCATACACCCAAAACAGCTGTTGACATTGTAAAGCTTCTACCAACAAGAGAAGTTTGAGAGCAAATTAAATATTGAGCCATAGTGTATCTGCCGACTCAAAAAAGTGTAACAAAAAATGCCCTAACAGTTAAGTAATTTAATTTATTAATGTGCACGTAATGGAGGAGTGTAGAACTCCTTAATTAATATGTGGCACTTCTTTTAAATTCTTTTTCATAAGTGAAAAGTTCACATTTTTCAATACTGACAGAATATTCTAAACATAAAACATGACAGATAAAGTATATGTATAAAACAACAATTCATATTTCCAGGTACAAGAAAAAAAACGCCAAATTTTATTAGATTTAATATAAAAAACAAACATTAAAGGGGTTATTCACCAAGCACCATTGTTTCAACATAATGGCAAACAAAACCGTTAAAATCACCGTTGTTGCACCTGCAGTGCACTTTGAAATCCACAGAAGGAAAGTACAACAATGGCAGGTAAAGGTGCTTCAAACAATGGTAAACAAGGGTATTCTAGAATAGAAGAACTGAGCTTTGACTATTCTCAGTCTACTTTGTTGGCCGAATGTCAAACATTTTGTTCGATACAGGTCTACTCTCAATCTTTTAGTTGGGGAAATGTATGAGAATAACAGAGGTCGCAGTAAAACTGAGTCAAACAAGAGAATTGGATTAAAATTAACCTTGCTTTACTTTAGATTAAATGGCACAGCTTTCAAAATTTTCACTTTTTCTTGTGTTAGAATTTTTTAGTGAAAAAAAATCTATATATACACATATACACACAGCAACCCAAGGGGAGAACACATATATATATATATCACCCCTGTTAATCAGAATGCACTGGCTCCTTGTGAATGTTTCCCCAATACCCTTCACACACAACTTCCACATGCTATTGAAAAGTATTGGAGTGTTCATATGCTACTGCTGGTGGTCATTAGTGTTAGACCGTGTGATATTCTGCAGTATATGGATTCTGCACACTGCACTTTCCTGCAGGATAGTAATCTTTCAGTAGTTAAAACTTTTTGCATATTTATACATAGCGCAAAGAAAATCCACATTAGATAATATTAACCTCCCTGGCTTTCCGATTCTGACATATTTTATATGTCAGAATCGGTGCATTTATTTAGCCCCCTAGCGGTGTTCCCGAGTGTAGCTCAGAGTTAAATTTTATTGTTGAAAGTGGGAACCCCGAGCCACACTCGGCCAGGATACATTACCTGTCACCTCCGTGCGATCGCGGTGTCCTGCTTCCTGGTTCCCTTCTTGCGAGAAAGGAACCAGGAAGTTGGACGCCGCGATCACACTGAGGAGAATGCGATCGCGGGAGGTCAGCGAGGGAGCGCAGGAACAGGTAACGTATCCAGCCTGAGTGTGGCTCAGGGTTACCACTGTCAGCAATGAAATTTAACCACGAGCCACACTCGGAAAAACCGCCAGGGAGGTTAAACAACTGTGCTTAGTGAATAACCCCATAAATGTACGAAAAGTCTTAATAAAAACAAATATATAGATACATTTCAGTAAAAGACCTCTGACATATAGTTAAATAGCAGTCAGTCCACACATATCTATTATCACATTTACAATCTTATATGTACAAATTATAAATGGCATCTTTTCATAAACATACTAGTATATCACTTACTCTTAGTATTCTATAATACAGAAAGAGAAGCTAAAAAAGAAAATCTATTCCAGCGCAATAAACTGTAGAATAAATAAAAATGTATGCATTGGAGGTATATGATATGGTCCCTATTCCTAGAAGCTTCCATGGCTAGCTATCTACCAGAGATTTATTGTTGGTTTAGCCAGTAGTCCGAGATCGATTTAAGCAATTAATCATAACAGCGTTGGCCAGCATCAACCGCAAATTTACCAAAATCTTTCCAATATAAATAAAAATATTGATTATATTTTGCGTTGGCCTAAAAGCCTTAAACGTACACTCCTCTTCACCCTACACAAAAACATGAACAAATAAATAGAAATTATAATTATCTTTATAAAACGGTTCACATGTTGCCCTCATCTGAAGGTTGGATGACGGTGTTGCCATATTGGAATTTGGAGAATCTGCTACCCTAAGGTTTGAAAGTTGTTTATATATAACTCATGCCTTAATCAAATAACCTCACCTGCCTCAGGTGTTGTCAAAACTGTCAATCACAAATCACAGTGCAAAAAGAAAATCTCCTCGCATTGTAAAGGGGTTTAACTTTTTATATCAGCTACATTTTATTTTTTCATTTACACTCCATGAAATTATTTTTGGCATATATGCATCTTCTATAAATTCTCATTAATAGGCCAGGTATTTAATAAAATGACATCCATATGCTCGCCTTTCTATTAAAGAGAGCAAATATTTCTTGATGTTTTTAATTCCCGTGTGAACAGTTTCGTTAGGTGTGCAACGATACCTACTGCTCATGCACAGCTCTGTGGGTAAAGATTCTTTGTCAAGGAAGGCGAACCCAACTAGTTTGTAACCTACAAAGTGACAATAAATATTAAAATACTGCATGGGTTGCAATGGTATTTATATTTTGAATACTGGCCAATGACTACAATAACATAAGCTACGAAAATGTCACATGGGATAAATTGTCACAGTATGTGTAATTTCTTGCATTCTTTTCAGACTCGATTCTCAGAAATGCTAAACATTTTGGCAAGATTGCGAGTCCGATGTAAACGTATCCAGAGCGCTGGTAAACTTTCCAGGACCATTAAAGTCATTAAAGTCTTTGGAGTAGGTAAGTTTACAACAGCTCTGGTTTAGTTTACAAATGGACCCTTGGGCTATAGTTCAGTTTTTAAATAAAGTTATATATCCTGTCTGTTTAGAACAAAAAAACATTTAGGGCCATATTACATACTTGGTGCTAACTTAACCAGAGCTGTTGTAAACTTACCAGAGCCATTATAGCCTATGGAACTGTTAAGTTTACAACAAGTCTGGTTAAGTTAGCACCAACTTTGTAATGCTGCCCTTAGTAAGTGAAATAGCAAGCCAGAACTGGACAACTCTTGTGCACGATTTTTACAATTGTGAGCCGATATTAATGACTTCGTTAGAATCAGGCCCGTTACTTGTTTCCAGTGATTTAACCTCTTCACTACCGAGATCGAGATATCTCTGGCTTCGAAGGCATCATCCGATGCCCCGATATCAAGATATCTTGATCTGCTGATCTACAGCCCAAAAGCAAATGAAATTCGTTTGCAGCACTGCAGCATTCGTATCCAGCAACCGAGGCAGGGGGAAAAAAAATAGACCTGCAGCTCAAACAGCTGTAACTCAATTTGGCAGTAGATGGTGACATCTACTGGCCAAATCGTTTATTTACAGTAAGAAATACAATGGGTTTAGGCTCAAATATTTTTTACTGTATATTTAATGATTTTACAAAAAACACTGGTTTCTGACTTTTTTTTTTGAAGGGGTTAGAGGGGATAATGAAGCAGTTTGTTACTAGGCAGAATAGATTTTATGCTATTATTAAACTGTAGAAACATAGAAACATAGAAACATAGAAAAATGTCGGCAGATAAGAACCTTTCGGCCCATCTAGTCTGCCCAATTACATGGATACTTTACCTGGATTTATCTTTTGTTTAGGATAGCCGTATGCCTATCCCATGCCTGCTTAAATTCAATTACTGTTTTGGCCTCTACCACTTCAACTGGAAGCCTGTTCCATGTATCCACCACCCTCTCAGTAAAATAATGCTTTCTGATGTTACTTTTAAACCTTTGCCCCTCTAATCTAAGACTATGTCCTCTTGTTTTGCTACTTTGTTTCCTTTTAAATATACTCCCTTCCTCTACCTAGGATATCCTCTACCTAGGATATCCTTCTAATATCCCTCTAAAGTAGGCTTTTGACACTTAGAAAACATACTATGACGTTTTAAAACAGTTCTAGGGCTTTTAAAAAGTTGTTAAAAATTAAGAACGCAATGGTGTAAGTTACACAAAAGGTATAACTTTGCTTTTTATTCCCTTTTTTATGTACAGCATTAATTATCTATGCTTCACACAATTAACCTTCGTTGAAGCACCTGTGAGTTTCTGTAACGTTTTGTAACATTTAATACTTTGCAGAGTGAAGGTGCTTACAGAAATACAGATATATCATTCCCATCACAGCCATTGGGGGATAATGTAGGCTGACGTTCCTTAGTTAAAGCAGAATATCTTCAGGACTAGGCATAGTTTATATCTTTTATAACATTGCCGTATACATGCAATTATAAATATTTAAAGCATATCTGTACACTTGCAGTTTTGATAGCTCCCCTAAATGATACATGAAGACCATAAACACTTTGAGAGATTCGCAGGTAAAAGTAAAATGATGGTTATTCTTCAAATTTAGAAAAAGCGTTCATCCTGAAAATCTCCAAACAATTCACAAAAATGAGTGCACCGGTCAACTCCCTCCATTGTCTGGTCACAGGATATTTCATTTTGTCCAGTTCACAGTGCAGGTCTTGCAGGACATCTCTGTAACTTTCTCCATAGTGGGCAGCCCATGTGTAGAGAAAGTCAAACGCTGGTTTCCACATCATCTGGAAAGAAGAATTTTTATTGAATAGTTAGAAATTATGTTCTATTTGAATGACATTTTTGATAAGGAATGTATGAAAAATGCCTTTTTTCAATCAGTTCTGCATTAAGGGTTTCATGGATGTGCAGGAGGACTTCTGTCGCATTACATTCTGGTGCATTGTGCCCCTCTTCCATGTTCTCCTCCCCTCACTACTAATTTTATACTCCATACTTCTCACCTCCCCTAGTTTCTCCTGTCCCATTCATAGTTACATACGCTGAAAAAAGACATGTGTCCATCGGGTTCAGCCTTTCACACATTACCTACTGCTGTTGATGCAAAAGAAGGCAAAAAACCCAGTCTTGCCAATATGCATCATACTGGGAAAAAAAATCCTTCTTGACCCCAGAATGGCATCAGATTTCTTCCTGGATCAAGAAGCTTTTACCCACATATTAAATATAACTCTTAATATTATGTTCATCTCACTTCCCATTATTTCTCTGCCCCATTTATCTCAACTCTACCCCATTCTTCTTTCCCCCATTGTGTTCATGTCCCATTTGACCCTCTCATACACACCTCCATTGTGCCACTGTCCCATCCCTCTTGGTCTGATTGTGTTGGTGACATTGGTGCTGGTCTATTTTGGGGCTTGGGCGTGGAGCTACAGCTCCCGGTGTTAAACTGGCCCTGTCTTCAACACTTACAGGGTTATTCAGAGAGATGCGAAAAGCAGGAGAATAGAAAATTCTAGGTCAAAATAGCCAAACCAGAAAAATTCTCCCATTTATCTCACTTTCCAAATCGGCTATTTTGACCTAGAATTTTCCATTCTCCAGCCATTCTCCTGCTTTTCACCTCTCTCTGAATAACCCTGTGTGTTTCATACTGTATAGGTCTTTAAATGAATTCAAATTACATACAATTAAATATAACATTTAAAAATCTGAATGAATATAGACTTTCAAAATCCGAATTTGATTATGTGCATAAGGTCACCCACAAATATTTAACTTAACTTTTGACTTAAACATTTGCGCAAGCATTTATGTTTGGAATTAGTTCTTAACCCCTTCACTACCAAGTGATTTTTTTAACCCTTTCACTGCTGAGGCATTTCACCGCTGTGTGCTGAGCTCATTTTTACCGCTTTCACTCATCATGTTCAAATGCGATTTGAAGCCACATTTTATTACATGACCCAGACATATTATATATCGTTCTTTCCGGCAGACTCTGCAGATTCATAATATATCATTTTTATATGTATACGTCATGTCTAGCCTTTATATTATGACAAAAAATGCAATAAAAATTGAATTTTTAATCATCTGCAGCGTGTAAAGTGTTTTTTTTTCACATTTTATCACATGAGCGTTTTGTGGTTATATTTTCTATGGGATGCGCTTGTAAAAAAATTAGAAATGGGGACTTGTTACATTTTTTTGGGGGAATTACGTGATTTTTAGCAAACGCACCTCATAGAAAAAAATTATTAGTGCAGCATCATTGTTCACATAATTGAAATGTGAACAATATTGCTGCATTAATAAAAACAACACACAAAAAAAAAACATGATTTTTTTATTTGTTTATTTTTTAAATAATTTTTTTTATTTGTACCTAGTCATGTTGGGTAGCATTCGAAAGGTGATGCACGGTTCTGGAGATATCGGGGTTCACAGGAACCCCCTATCTCCATCAGGGGATTTCCTTGGGAAATCCCCGGGCAGCTAGGGGTTCCCTGGCTATCCGACGTCATCACGCTATGCGTGATGTCGGGCAGCGAGGGGGGACCCGGGGGTGGAGCCGCCATCCAAGAGACCACCGGAGCTAGGCCGCACTTTGGCGCCGCAAGGCGCTGACGTGCGACCCGGCGCTTAAGGGGTTAAAGCCAGGCACCTTTTGGCGCTGCTCCTTCCCGATCGGGAGGGAGAGGGATCCGAACGGATCCCCCTCCCTTCCAGGCTATCTCCCGGCATTGCCGAGGAGTCTCCTGGAAATGACATCATCGCGCTATGTTGGGAGGAGCTTGACTTCAGCATCTGAGGACGCTGAAGTCAGCACGCCGTGGGACCCCGGACAGAGAGGTGAGGATCTCCGCCGGGGGTCCCGCACAGCTGATAACGTGTGGGGCACGTCCTCAGCATGTAACGTGCATCAATGAGGACGTGTCCCACACGTCGTCAGCAGTGAAGGGGTTAAAAAAAACATTGTCAGAAACTAGTGATTTTTTGTAAAATCTATTTTTAATACATTTTACAGTAATAAATAGCTATTACTGTAAATAACCTATTTTGCCAGTAGATGGCACCATCTACTGCCACATTGAGTTACAGAGGTTTGAGCAGCAGGTGTAATTTTTTTTTCCTTTCTGCATCGGCTGATGAAAGCCCAATATTTCACAGCATTCAGCTGTTGATTTTACAGTTTTGGCTCTGGGCATTATGCCCACATGGCTAAAACTTTGGAGCAAACTAATTTCATTAGCTTTTGGGCAGCAGATCGAGTTATCTCCATTTCGGGGCATCACATGATGCCATCTGAAGCCTGAGATATTTCAGTAGTGAAGGGGTTAAAAGTGTTCCTAAAAGAGATCCATTTTAAAATTTTTGGTATTGCTGCTAAAATTCTGCTAAATTACATGGGTAATTTTGTTTTTAACTTACTTGCAAACTAACTTCTCCAGATTTTCCTTGATGAGGAATTTCATACGCTTCCATTTGCTGCCTGGTAAGTCTGGCGAGCTTTTCGGCTAATTCCCTCCAACGGACACCCAGCTGTACAGCAGACGTCAAAATGATTGTATCTTGCGTTAAACGAGCCACTAATCCTTGACAGTCCATTTTCAAAAGACCCTAGAGAAATATTATCATTAAAAAATAAACTACTTAAATGTTTAAACTGAAAATAAAAAATAAGACTTAGGCTAGGGTCAGACTGAGGCAGTGCGAACGCGCGTGCAGGCGCACTTAATCACGGCCGTGCTAGCAGCAGATGCCGGGCAATGACGGCCAATATACGAAGTACGGTCGCACAAAAGTCCGGCTGCGCAACGCAAGTGGAAAATGAACGCATTTTTTCGAGAACGTGAAACCGCAGGTACTGACGTACAGAGTGCGCTGCGTCCGCTAGCGGCGTGTGTGTGTGAATTGGAGACATCAGACACTGCTAATGTCCGGCCAACATAACGTCCAGACACAAAAAGAGTTTTATTGATGATCCGTACAAAATCACGGACGAAAATGCGCATAGTATGACCACTATCACGTATTCCGGGAAAAAATGCGTCCATTCGTTCGAACGCACTTTTTCACAGACAACATAAAAATGCGTTCATCTGACCCTAGCCTAAGAGTAAAAATAGAGGTTTATAAAATGTCATTTTTTTCTGTTGACCTATTATTCTTTCATAACAAGTGAATGTCAGCAGGTTAGTCATGAAGTTTGGAATGGTTTAGGATTTGGTCTTTGGCCCTGAACAAGGGTTACCCTATGCGGCATTGGATATTTACAGCAAATTATGAAATACTGCAATATTTACCTACAAAAAAAATGCAGAACATAATCATTAGTGCCAAAAATGTTAGATTTTTTTAAAATAATCTCTGCGATGTAATCTTTTTCTGTGCTCATTGTTTCCTCACAGGTTACATTAGGCAGTTTAGTGCCCTCTGTTGGCCCATTTCCATATAACATCATGAGACATGAAGAATTGGGGAAAAATATGCAATAAAAAAATAACCACTATTTTTTACTTACTGTGGCCCCTATTACACGCTTCGCGCACGCAAATGCGCTTTTGCACGAGGACAAAACGATTTGCGAGGAACGTCGTAGTACAAACAACTAGCAAACGATGCGCGTAATCGTCTACCGCGATTGACCCTGCGCGAACCCAGCGCGAGCGCAAGTTCCTGCGCGCATCCTATACTTAACATTGTGAGCGCAAATGCGTTAGTGCGGATGGTATTACAATCTTCGCGTACGAGCGACATTTGCGCCAATTTTCGTAACGTCTTTGAAAGCTTGGTGTTAACTGCAAATATGATAGTTGTGGCCGAAGCGAAATAACTCAGCAATAAAAAAAAATACAGCACAGTACAGTTACACATTCTACACATACCCAGACATAAAAAATTTATAATTTTTTAATTTTTTTTTTGCTGCAGCACATATACGCAGATTGACTTTGACAGGCGCAACAACCTAACTTTAGAAAATGGTGGTTCTTAATTCTGATTGGCTGAATCCCGTGAAAAAACAGGGAAATCCCGTGCCCACCGATTTCTGCACGCAACGTTCATTTGCACACGAATTTGTGCATCGGATTTGTGTACGAAAAAACATGAAGGCTGAAAAAATGCGCTTGGATCGGAATGCCGCGTTAAAAAAAAATCCAGAAAAATGCTTAAAATATCCTAAAAAATCTATAAATAAAGAGACTCTTTACTGCATAATTTTATAATGAACGGTTTATTAGATATTGAATTAAAACGGGAATATATTTAACATTGAAGCCTATGGGATTCTCCTGAATAAACCTGTCGAATGAAACCACCGAATGGCAGGGCAATTCAGGAACCTTTCACTGCTGGTTTGTGTTCTCTGAATAGCCGAAGCAGTGCTTTTTTATGGGGATTTCACTGCCCTCAAACAGGCACCGAACAGGCACCGTATGTGCAGGCAATTCGCCAGGATTTGGTGAATTGCCTGCTCTCTGGATAGCCGAATGGCCAGGAAAGGTAACCGAACGCTGATTTTCTCCTGACTTTTCTCCAGCAATTCGGATCTCTTTGAATAACCCTGACTGTATTCATTACAAAAATAGTATTCTCTGCGATTTGTATTTAAAAATATTAACTGATATTTCAGGGAGAGACTTTTAGTACATTTTATCCTTTTGTACCGTCTTTTGACTTATACTGAAAAGAGTACATATAAAAAAAAAAATCTATAAAAATATTAGGTAGGTTTTAACACCACAGTTTTTTGTGTTAGATTTCTCTTAAGGATGTCACTGTACAAACACTTGTGCATCTGTCCAAACTAAATGGAGTACCGGTAGTAAATAATAATGAAAAAAGCACCCGCGAAAACCCAGCACACACCAAAATCATCTTAGATTGAATTTCCAACTGTACCGTGTAGTTTAAACTCAAGCATTTAGCGCAATAAAAATAACATCCGTTTTATTATCTCACAAAAAACAGGAGGTTCTGAGCCACAACAGCAAAACCACAATCAAATGATGTCAGATCGTTATTGTCCCTTCGAAGACCACTTGACAAAGAAGAAACTTCTCTTCCATATAAGGCATGTGTATGGGTTTGTGATTTTTTTATATATATATATATATATATAAAGGTGTAGTGTTCTATAATAAATTCCCAGAAATCTATACTACAGTGTTTCCCTGAAAATAAGACCTAGTAGTATTTTTGATAATTGCTAAAGTATAAGCCCTAGTTTGATCATTCCCAAGGCTGGAGGTGGTATAAAGGGCAACATGAAGAGAGGTAGAGAATCGGCGTTGCCGTCGCCAGAGGAAGCGAGGCAGCAGCGGAGGGAGCAGAGTCGCAATAGCCGATGCTTCCTCTAGCGCTGGCTCCTGTCACAGGCTGTTTGATAGCAGATGTACACCGTCTGTGAGGAATCGATGGTGAAAGTGCGTTTCGCTCATTCTGGTCAGCAATTGGTTACAAATTGCTCTTAAAAAAGGTATAGCACCCCTGATTGCTCTGATCACCCTATTCTTAACTTTGTGACTCACTCCTGTCTTGTGAGTCTTCTACTGGTATTAAAAAAAAATTAAGGCATACCCTGAAAATAAGACCTACAGGGTTATTCAAAGACGTATCGGTGACTTTTCATTCTCTTCAACTTGGTGCGATTTGGCGATCCCATTTCGGCGACCCTGCGGTGTATTCAGCAAGCACCACAGGGCCGCCGTAATACAGGGAAAAGCCGCCGCAAACCCAACGAAAACTCACTGCAAAACCCGGCGAAAGCACACCGAAACCCGCAAAAACATCTGGATTAACCCCGCCGAACACGCCGGAGAAACCCGAGCAGGAGCCGGTCAGAGCGCAGAGCAGCCGCCGGAAAAACCCAACACCGCAGACGAATGGAGTGAAAAAAACAAAACAGTTCGCTTGAATGTTTGAAAAGTGAAACGCTGTTTGCAAAGAAACTACAGAACAAAAATGTCTGAAATTTACACATAAGATCCAATGAATGATAAAAAAGGGCTGTTACAGAAAAATGAAAAAACGATTTAAAAAAAAACAGAATAAAAATGTTGACAAAAAAAATCGCAAAAATGCCTAAAAAATCTATCAATAAAGAGACTCTTTACTGCAGAATTTTATAATGAACGGTTTATTAGATATTGTATTAAAACGGGAATATTTTTAACATTGAAGCCTATGGGATTCTCCTGAATAAACCTGTCGAATGAAACCACTGAATGGCAGGGCATTTCGGCAACTTTTCACTGCTGGTTTGTGTTCTCTGAATAGACAAAGCAGTGCTTTTCATGGGGATTTCACTGCCCTCGAACAGGCACCGAACAGGCACCGTATGTGCAGGCAATTCGCCAACATTTGGCGAACTGCCTGCTCTCTGAATAGCCGAATGGCCAGGAAAAGTAACCGAACGCTGAATTTCAGCGTTCGGTTATCTTTCGCCAACAATTCGGAGCCCTTTGATTAACCCTGCTAGTGTATTTATTTGGGGCCAAAAAATATAAGACAGTGTCTTTTTTTCGGGGAAACGCGTTATATTAAATTCTGTACTGTATTCTTCATTATAGTGAATGAATAGACATATTAGCACTTATTTAAAAGACCAGGAAAATTGCTTCCAAATAAGGGCTCCCACTTTACATATGTATATTTGAGGGATAGATAGCCACCCTCTTGATTGTGGTTGAGATGCACACAATGCTAGATGCCACTCTTGCTGCCGTGATCTAAATCAAACATGTGACAAGTCATTACAAACAGTTTGCTATTTCATTTTCAAAAAAACGGTCCTAAATGTTTATGCATGTCCTGTGACAAGGATCAGAGTGTTAAGAGCGCTCCTGTCTCCTCCCCTTTAAGGAAACAAAAATGCCAATGCGATCAGAACTTTGGCGAACGTCTGCAAATTAGAGAGATGTAAATCTCTATTCTAAGGGGAATTCTTTGCTTCAAAATGAGGCGGCTCCTTCCCATCTAAAGGATGCACTTCATAGATGTCCATCCTTTTATAGAAAAATCTGATTTATTCAGAGAAAGGTGAAACTGTGGATAACTTTTGGAGAAGTGAAAATTCTAGGTCAGAGTTTCCCCTTTTTCTGAATAACCCTGTATGTAATAGTAACTGCCGTATATCATTTGACGTGTATTTATAAGATTTAATTACAGACTGCCCAAAATAATAATTAAGCCATACCATAATGAGTTCATAGTGAAATCTTCTCTTTTTGGAATCCGCATGACAATCTTCCTTCAACTTTTTAACCACTGAAGAAACCCTTTCTGATTCCTTCTCGGTCTCTCCATGACATAGGTCATCCAATGACAAATGTGAATACCCTAGCACATTGGCCAAGCATCTCCAGTCGTAGACTTTTTCAGAGACATTTGAAAGCACAGATGAATAAATATAAGTCAGCTTTTTAAATGGCAAAGCAATTTGTTCTAAAAGCATGCTGGTTGTAATTTGTAATTCCGAACAATCAATGACTTGTTCTTTAGAAATAATTTTCACGTTTCTGCAATGCACAAGCCCAACCTTTCCTCTCAGAACACCCACATACCATTCCTTGACTTTGGTCTGACCAATAGCTTTAACTTTATCCTCTCCAAGAAGAGCTATAGTGTCTCCTTTAAAATATTCAAGGAGATAGTCAATCTTTTGCTGACGCAAAACATTTTTCAAAGTCACGGCAAAATTCGTTAATCTTAATTTTTTATCATGAAATTTGGGATATTTGATAGTATTTACCAGTGGATTCGGCGCAGACATAATCTCCTTGCGTTTCTGTAACCGAGTTTGAATTTTGGATGAACAGTGTATTTTGGGGGCAGAATTTGGAGTTTTCACTTCAAATTCTGTCAATAAGGATGAATGCCGATTATCCATAATCTGAACCTTTATCGAAAATGGCTCGATGTCTCCGCTGCCGGAAAGAGAAAAAGGAAATTGAATGCGAATCATTTTGCCAGCCATGAGATGTTCTTCTCTGATCTCATTGCTATTGTCTTTTGCTTTCATCTCAAACTTCGAGTCATTTGTATCAAAATGAATAGACAAATTCTGAAGGTGATCGAGAGATAACTGATGTTTTCCCCAGAGCTGAAAAACCAAGGGTGGCATATTTTTCCCATTTCTCTTGATATCATCAACAGTGAGTTTTTCCGGAGTGTAGGTATGCCCTGTAACTGTCAAAACTGTTGTAAAAGCTGGATGGATGTGCTTTGGTCCATACATTGCTACAGTGATATTTTTATGGATGTAGTCATAGACACTGGTGGCTGGATACTGTATAGATTTGGCCTGTGCAGCAGATACTATGTATGTCAATCGACGGAGGATTGGCAAGTTTATTTGTAAGGTGTTGTTGTATATGTAGCCATTTTGGAGTTTCTCATATGGACCATCTTTGTTGTAGCTGTAAAAGGTTGCAATCTCAGTCATTACCTGGCTAAGTGGATCACTCTTCCGCTCAGCTGCAATTTTCATTTCCAGTAAGAGAGCTTCTATAGTATTGATGTTGTTCAATGCTATTTCTAGCACAGGGCTAATAGTAGTTGAAAGTTTATTATTAAGTGAAGCGGGTGGCTCAAGAATAGCTTTTAAAGCAATGTCTTGAAATTCCCCAGAGACAACATGACCTTCAGGAATATGTATACTGATGTCTGAGTTGGGAAGCTGCACAGACCCACCTTGATGACCTATTTTACATACCACATGAGCTTCAGTTGCTTGTGTTTGTGCCCACCCTGGGCTTTGACTCATAATATCCAAATCAAGGCAAGATCTAGTTAGCTGCCGATGGCTTAGCCATGCCATTTTATAAGCTTCACGGTCATTCTGAAGCCATTCTAAGTCAGGAGCTAGGATTTGTGTTGAGTTATTATGGGCATCAGGTTCTTTGTCACCTAAAATGCACAAGTCCGATACACTCTTGGATCTGCCAGATCTCCTCGTGGTTGATTTCCTTAAGAGGAAGTCAATATCAAGTTCATCCCCCGAGGAAGCTAAAGAGTTTCTGTTTCCGGAATCTCTGAATAACATGTATGGATCCTCTTTCAATATAGACACATGCTTGTTGTTTGAACTTGTCTTCGCTTGAGCCACATCCTGAAGGAAAGGGTTGGATTCTGATAAACCATTCCAAAAGGGATTTGTAGATTTTAAAGGCTTTTTCGGCTGGTCATTCACACTGGACCAGTCAGTTAATAGGTCCCATTGATTGTTATCTGTAGGAAGAAAAAACTAAAATGAAAACTGTTTATAATATATATACACACGAGGACCGAAATGTTGATTCATAATAAAATTATATACATTTTGTTAAGTCTTCGTGTGCATCTGGATTTTTCCTATTATATATATTATTGACATATTTTTTAGTAAAACATTTATAGTTTGAAAATCGATGTCCTTAAAACCTAAATATCTAAAAAGACTTCACCCTGAAATAGATTATCGGTCCACTAGGCTAAGTCTGCCCGGAGGGCAATCTATTGTGGTAGAGTGTGGTTTGTAGGAGTGTTTGCAGGAGATAAAAATCCACCCAGGGCAGGCTATCTAGACCCCCTTGTGCGTTCTGTACCATGTTATTTTTCTTTATCGAGGCCTTCTTTTTCTGCCTACTTTGAATATATTTCTTTGTACACAGCATTTTTTGTAAAGCATGCATCACTTTCTATGTCCATCTATTGCGTGCAGGTTTCCACTCGTCGGTGGGAGGAGTTTTTCTAACTGCTGAGAGGGAGGGCTGAGTGAGCAGCTGTGATGTGTACGCAGCCAACGATGGTGACGGACGTGTTACAAATGCATTTATATATAGAGATATGCAAATATACAGGTAGTGAACAGATCTATGAACAGACATAAATTATAAGGACAAGATATATATATATATTATACAAACATGTACTGTATGTCCGCATAGATCTTGGCCATAATTGTCTTCTTTGGAATTTTTTGAACACACAATGGGCACTATTACAATCCCCGTGCTAAACGCGGGCGGTAGGGAGGAAAAACTACGCCCGCAGTTTTCCCCCTACCACCCCGTTTTAACGGGGGATTACAATGCAGGCCCAAACAATGCTGCCTGCATTGTTTGCGCCCGCTAAGCGCAGCCGCACGCATAGGACTCCATTGAACCAGACGCTGGCGGTCACATGACCAGCCGGATCTCGCCTCACGAGATCGGCCAGTCGGCGTAGGGATACACAGGAAGTGACTGGGGGACTTTTTCCCTCGCCGCGGGACAGAGGGTAAGTATGTGCTGCTTTTTATTATTTTTAAAGCTGGTGTTAACGGACTCTGCAGAAGTGGAATCCGTTAACACCAGGTTCTGGCTCTGGTTAACATTTCGCTGACCAGAGCCTGGCGTTAATCAGCGCTGATTTACACTTTGCGCTCCCCATGTTAAGTATAGGGAGCGCAAAGTACAGTAACCTCGCGCTGCAAGGCGCAAGGTACCAAATGCAAATGGGTTTTTTAACCCGTTTGGATTGTAATATGCGGTAAATACTGCAGCAAACGTTAATGCTCACGCATGTGAGCATTAACGTTTGCGTTAGGACTGTAATAGAGCCCAATGGTAACATCCCTACCCTCCGACCATGGAGAAGCAAGTCAAAATACCATTCAGCAGCATATCCCTCCAATACAACTGTGGTGAAGCAAGTCTCAACTTTATGAGAAGCGGGTTAAACCTTACCACCAGGTCACTGATCTACAGTCATGGAAAGACCACTTGATCCCACTCAGAAGATGCAACCAGCGAGTGTACTTGGGCAAGACACCTAACGATATAGATGTGCCTACCTCACAAAATACTTGTACATATCATAGATTGTAAATTCCCTTGGGAATAGGGTCCCCCTGAATCAGAGCATCATCAATGTGTGGTATTCTAATGTATCAACTCCTTGTCCACTGATCCTGTAAAACGTTGCAGAATTTGTGGCGCTATATAAATAAAGGATAATAATACCTATGTCCAGCCAAAATTATGTCTTCTAATATTTCTGCGTTGAGGGGCATTAACTGGCATTAAACTGAAAGGTTGTGTGGCCAGATTGACAGGTATCTGGCTGGAGAGATGTCCAGACACCTGAGTGTCACTAATCATAGACTTTGGTCTATGATAATGGTCCTTGTATACAGTATACTATCTACCCCTCTGATTCTTAGGTGGTCGGTACAGCTACCTATCTTCAGGGAACCAAGTGACACATACCCAGCAAGGGTTAACAGATACCAGAATATTATAACAGACTTGGTTGATGGAACAGGGATCTAAGTACCAGTCAGACATGTGGCAATATTGATACACAGGACAGGATCACTAGTACTTGTCAAGTCGTTACATCGAACAGGGTTGTCAGTCAATGCCAGTTCGGTACACAAAACAGCCAAATACACAGCGCAGAGGGAAGTGATAACCACGTCAGGGCACAGGAGTAAGTGAGATGCTGGGTTTTTAACCTAGTGGGCACCGCGTCATCAAGTCGCACCCCGCCCCTTGGTATCTCACATGACCACAAAGCTTCAGTTTTTCACTCGGCGCCTGGCCAGCAAGCAGGACGCTGCTGAGCGTTGAGTACTGCCGGCGTGGGACATGACACTGAGGTGGCATGGTGGCTAGAGCGCTTTTATAATTTATTCATGACTGGCCCTATTCCAAGGTCGGTGTTAACTTAACCAGAGCTGTTGTTATTTTACCAGGGCTATTATATGCTATGGAGTGGTTCTAAAAACCTTGGAATAGGGCCCGAAGTCTTTTTTCTAAAGACTGCATTGAAGGTAATTGAGTGGGTCATATTCAATAAATGAAGTTAAATTTCACTTCAAATGGTATGTTATTTTTCAGTTAGCGATATGTAGAGCAAAGTAGTATTATAAGTAGGGAAAAGTAGTAATTAACCAAATAAATGATTACAAAGAAAGCTTTCATATTTTGTTTTTCTGTCAAGTTTTCAGGGCCAAATTAGAAACTCTGGTTCTCACAAATTATTTCAGCTCTCCTTTACACAGCATTCCTCTTTTTATAGGACTTAATCACAGCTGTGGTTTCCGCTCCATACATCCAAACAATAATGTTGCTACAAATAAATATTTTCAGTTGTGGTTTTTATTCTGATTTAATTAAAAATGCATTAAATGCTCTGACCCGAGCTATATTTAAGAATGGGAGGATTAAAAGGAATTCCTAATGTCGTTTTGTCATAGGCTCAACAGACATTTTATGTTCTTAAGTATAAAGATTGTCCGTATTTGCGGGTGAAAGTTTTCTTTAACTCCTTCACTACTATACAACAAAGAAATGTGGAGAACGAACACTTAGAGCAAAAATGAGAAATATAAAATATATCCCCGTCGCCCAAGGCACCACAAGTGCGGTCCCAATCCGCACCAAATGAACAAAAAAAGGGGAAAAGTCGGTGTTCGGCGTGTCCGCGTACGCGGTATGGGGGAAATATCTAATGGTAAAAGGAAGTAGGCATACAATAATTGTGAGAAGAAATAACATACAGTATAAATTGCTGTGTAGGATGACTCAAAGTTCGTCAAAATGTTCCTAAAAAAGAAAAAAGAGTATAATAGTGAAGTCCAGTCATTAAAAAGGAAATGAAAAGGGGGGAGATGGATCCACTCACACTTTCCAGAGCCTCGTTAGGCTCGATCACCTCGCCTGTGGGTGTTTACGTGGCTCACCCAGTAGCTCTCAGGGGTAGACCCGTCTCACAGCCTTGGTGTCCTTTCAGGATCCTGAGTCGTCCACAGGTTCTCCAATACTTGGGTGCCAATGGTTCTCAACAGCTGACTTATCTCAGGCCTTGGCATTCCTTTGGGGTCCTGGGTGTTCACAGGTCGTGACTTATCATAACTTGTAGAAATCTACAAAACTTGTGGCTGTTGCTTGGAATGGTCTCAGTCATTCACCAGAGAGAATTTGATGTCCTGGCAGACATCAAATTCTCTCTGGTGAATGACTGAGACCATACAATTAGTCATGCTTTTTGGCCAGCAGTGGGAGCCCAGTGCCTGTCAAATAAGCTAAAATGCTTTTAAAATGTATATTAAGAAGGGTACACATTCTTACAATGTCTGCAATGGAAAGTTGTTTTCCATATATCAACCTTGAACCTAGCAGTGGTTTGACAGACAAGAACTTGGTAGTGAAGAGCCATTTCAGCCCTCCCAGAGCAGAGCTCCTCCTTTTGAAGCTCAAATTAGCGAGCGCCGACCTGAGCTTCAGGCTCTGGGACCAGGAAGAGGGCACAGACTTGGTTCCTACCTCTGTCCCACCCATTGGATTGGCTGGAAAATCCCTGGAGCGTCCAGCTCCCCTACATTTGCTGCTTCCTGCAAGCCAGAAGCATGATACTTCTGGAGGATCCGAAAGCAGTTCTGTGCTGGATTCAAAGTGAGTATTAAAACTAATGATTAATAATAATGAATATTTACCCCCTTCATTTTGTTCCCTCCCATTTTATCCTAGAGTATACCTTTAATATGATACAATATACAGCGTTAGCTCCCTACTAGTGGGAAGCTGATAACAAACTTATCCTTCCTTTTTAATATGTAATATAAATATGACCAGCAGAGCAATGGATAACTATAAAAAAATGCAACAGCCAAGAGGTTAATATTTATTTTACTTCTCAATAACTTAATGGTAAGTGAGGAATGTGGAGGACACTGCACATATTTACAGCTGCTAGCCAATATCAAGCGATTACTTGAAGTCTCATGAGATGTTTGCTCTTAGATCCCGTGCATTTGATATATTGCCGAGAAAGGCCCCTATTACACTCTTCGCACGCAAATGCGCATTTGCACGAGGAAAAAAACATTAGCGCATAACGTCCTATTACGACGTTCGCGCAAACGATGCACGTTAACGTCCAACGCGAGTGACCCTGCGCGAGCGCAAGTTCCTGCGCTCATCCTATACTTAACATTGTGAGCGCCAATGCGTTAGTACGCGTATGCGTGCATGGTATTACAATCTTAGCGCACGACGTTTGCGCGCATCATTTTAACGTCTTTGAAAACCTGGTGTTAATTTACAATCTGAACATTCTGGCCAAAACGAAATGAACCTGCACAAAAAAAAAATACAGCACAGTATAGTTACACATTCTACACATACCCAAACAGTAAAATTAGTAAATTGTTTGATTTTTTATTTTTGTTGCAGCACATATACGCAGATTGACTTTGACAGGCGCAACAACCGAAACCTAGCAAATGGTGGTTCTTAATTCTGATTGGCTGAATCCCGTGAAAAAACAGTCTGCACACTGATTTCTGCACGCAACGGTCATTTACGCCCGGCTTTGCGTGTCGGATTTGCGCTTGAAAAAAGTTGAAGGCTGAAAAACTGTGCTCGAATCGTAATACCGCATTAATTTGGTGCGCTAACGTTTTTTTCCCGTGCGCAAAATAAATTGCGCTGTGCGAGCGCTTTTGTGCAAAACGTGTAATAGAGGCCAAAGTGTTTTGCACAAACTGTCCCAAGTCTACTATAACATTTTTTTATTACCTGTTTTATATGCTGGAGAATCATGGTCATCAAAGTCAATCAATGTCCCCTCTGATTTACTTCTTGATATTCCACCAGAACGAATAGAATGTATTTGAGTCGACATTTTCCTTCAAATAATAATAAAAAAGAGAAATGAAATAGATAGAATTTGCTAATTATCAAAGTAGATAACAGAAACTAAACATTGCTTATCTTTTTGTTTATCATTAAAATATATCACTGTAAATGTTGTTTCAACAAACCTTTTAAAAGTTAAAAGAACTTTAAGTATCTGCTCTCCAATTAAGTTGACACATTGACTTAAGATCTCCTTCACAACTAAGATTGAGTAAACTCTTCTGGTGCCATGATACGGAGTATGCTCGATGTGGGGTAATTCTGGAGCAAAGCAAATGAATTTCATTTACTGCAAATGGTCTGCAGACTGTACCCCAAAATTCTATCACCTCGGGCATGATATCTTAAAACAGTATGAAGAGCTTGGAATCCTTTTTTTTAAATAAAATATATATATTGAAAGGAAAACATAGAAACATAGAAAAAATGTCAGCAGATAAGAACCTTTCGGCCCATCTAGTCTGCCCAATTACATGGATACTTTACCTGGATTCATCTTTTGTTTAGGATAGCCTTATGCCTATCCCACGCCTGCTTAAATTCAATCACTGTTTTGGCCTCTACCACTTCTACTGGAAGACTGTTCCATGTATCCACCACCCTCTCAGTAAAATAATGCTTCCTGATGTTACTTTTAAACCTTTGCCCCTCTAATCTAAGACTATGTCCTCTTGTTTTGCTGTTTTGTTTCCGTTTAAATATACTCCCTTCCTCTACCTTGTGGATTCCCTTTACGTATTTAAATGTTTCTATCATAGATACCGGAGTCCAAGCTGTAGAATAGAGAGGAAGAAGCACTTTTTGACCAACAGATGGCTCTATAAATCTGTCAAGTGAGGTGTACAGTTTGAAAATGTGCTCATTTTCTCTGTATGACTACTGGAAATTAGTTTTCCCTAAATCCACTTGGTCTTGGCAGTGGTTTTATGGAAAACTTGGTATTAAAGGGATTATATTTAAATATACTGATAATTTGGGCTTTATGGAATCATTATGACAACTGTAATAATTATATTTCTCGTGACTTAGTAAGGAAACATATTATTGAAACCTAACAAAAGCTTCTCTGTGTTGGCCAAAAGGGAACTCCATTCCTCCTGAAAAAATGTAGGCGGAACTGCGTTCCTGCTCAACTTGACTCCTTGTTCAAACGTCAAATAATTAATTTATTTTAGGGAATGTTTAGTTCATTTTGAATGTTTCCTTTGCACCTGTATAAAGGTGACCATTGATAGAATATGCAGAGGATGTAAATGAATATTTATGGTGTCCTCGTTTTACGCGTCAGGCCCTGCTATTACACATTGTTTTGTCAATATTCGCTTAAGGTCTTCGAATGGATTGATGATGTTGCGCTTGGTTAATTTGCTAGACAGGAAAAACAATAATTTAGTGCTGAATTTGATGGATATGATGACTGCAAGAAACAATAGCCGTTTATGTTCCCATGATTCCCCTCAGTTCTTGGTGACTGCTCCCTAGTGAATATTCCAGAAAACCTCAATGTCAAGCCAGCTTCTTAAAAATGTAGCATAATGTTGCTATTAGTCTGCTATACAATTTTTTTTTATATATATACATATATATATATGAATCTTTGTGATAGAATGAACGCGGCGGCACGCCAGGTCTTCTCTTAAAACAAAAAAAGCTTTATGCCATTACAACATGGGTCGAAGCGTCGGCTCCCATCTGGAGCTTTCCTCAGGACACCTCCCAGATGGGAGCTGAAACGAGTGAGTGCATGACGCTTTGGAGAAAAAAAAAATATATACAGTATTTTCTTGTGTATAAGACTACTTTTTATACTTAAAAACATCCCCCAAAAAATGGGGGTCGTTTTATATGCGGGATATACAATACAATATGACGAGTATAGCCCAAAACCTATTTTTTAACTGGAAAATTAGGGGGTCGTCTTATACACCCGGTCGTCTTATACTCCAGAAAATACGGTATATATATTTATTCACACATACTCCTTTAAGTTGCGGTGGAGGGCAAAACATTTGATTAAAAGCCGCCACATTGCAAATAGTAAAGTTTATTATTGCAGAAGTCATTTACACATCACAGCAATTCAAGGAACTGCATCACAGAGCTCATGTGCTGCATTCCCCATATGCAGCACAGAACTCTGGGTAAGACATGCAAATGCCGTCTGCAATTTATATTTTTTTTGCATCCTGGCTCTGTTTGTACACAGAACCCTCTAATCAATGTCATGCCATACTAGATAGCTTTTTTTTTTTTAAGCAGATATCAGGTTTAAGGCTGGGGTCAGACGAGCGTAGTGTTCACGTCCGTGATTGCGCCTAAGGCTAGGGTCAGACGAAAGCAGTTTTAACGTGCGTTTAGCCGCACGAAATCACGGCCGTGCTAGCAGCAAATGACGTCCAATGCTGGGGAACACACGAAGTACGGCCGCACGAAAGTTCGTCTGCGCAACGCAAGTGGCAAACGAACGCATTTTGTCGAGAACGTGAAACCACTAGTACGGTCGTACAGAGTGCGCTGCGTCCGCTAGAGGCGTGTGTGCGTGATTTGGAGATGTCAGACACTGCTAATGTCCGGCCAACATAACGTCCAGATGCAAAAGTGTTTTATTGATGATCCGTACAAAAACACGAACGCAAATGCGCATCGTATGACCGCTAATGCGTACTCCGTGAAAAAATGCGTCCATTCGTTCGAACGCACTTTTTCACAGACAATGCGAAAATGCGTTCATCTGACCCTAGCCTAAAAGTACGTCGTGATAGCATGACAGAAAGCCCATTGGAGCCTGACACATGAAGTACGTCCGCACTGAACTGCGGACGCACAACGGCCGCGGCCCACGGACGCAAGGCAGGCAAGAACGTACAACCCCTAGAACGGCTGCACAAAGTGCGCTGCGTCCGCAAAGTCTGCATAGCTTTGTGTGTGAGTGATGGAACGTGGTCAGACGGACTGCATTTATACGTCCAGCATTTTTCACGGACAAAATGGTTTTGCTTTTTAATTTATTTTCCCTCCTACATCCGTCAAAATATACGTCAGTGAAAAAAACGGACTGTGTGGCCACTACTGTGTCTTCCGTACTAACGTACGTCCGTGTGCACGGACGTACAGTCCGTAGAAATCACGCTCGTCTGACCCTAGCCTTAGCAACTGGTCACAGCCACTCCTGTACAGCTGTTTTGGGCTTGTTGTGCCCTCATCAGCAGGAGTTAGGCATGATATATATATATATATATATATATATATATATACACACACTCTATATAAGATGCACTCTGGAACTCCGTACAAATAAAACAAAGTTTATTATAACATTTTAAAATCACATATATGCCCCTGTTATAATAAATGTTTTTGTTTTATTTGTACTGAGTCCCAAAGTGCGTCTTTTATAGTAAGCTTATACAATTTGAGATTTTTTTGCGTCGGGCTACTTTACTAGAAAAGGAGAGTGCTGGATTATGGCAAGTTGTGGGTATATATATATATATATAGATATTCTCTATCCAAGGAGGAAGGCGCACTCAGGAGACTCATTAAAGAACTATAATGAAATTTTTATTCCATATCGAGTCGGTCGACGTCTCCGTATGCTCAGGGACTTTCTCAAGACACAAATAAAAGAGGAAACACAAACATATAAATAAATGCTACAATCAAGTCATAAATACAAGCCGGCTAGTGCAGGATACGGCTATCAGCGAAAGCAGGCCGAGACCCGGCGCCTGCACCATGGAAACATATAAACAAGAAACTTAGCATGAGGGGGTGTGGATATATAGCTATATATCCTGGAGCGTGGGCACCTATAGAATTATATATCGTTATTTGCAACAAATACTTAAAACAAAAATAGTACTTATAACCAATAAATGGTGTGATGCTGCCTTAGGAGTAAAAACAGATAAAAAACAACCAAAATCCGTGCCAAACAGGGATGAAAGAATGTATAGCGAACGTCCCTTACAGCGCATCAATAAACGTCAATATAATATATGCATCACTCCATTGCACCATTTGTGCACTTTCATCGTATTATTTATGCAAACGCATGCAAGTATTTTTCAGTGTTTTATATTGAAGTTTATTGATGCGCTGTATGGGACGTTCCCTATACATTCTTTCAAGAAACTTAGCATGGTTTACAAAAGTATCAGCAAAAAAGAAAACAAAATTGACAACTAAAGCAGCTTGCGGGAAAGAAATCTGCAGGTGCATTGCATATTAGATGGAAATGTTACAAAACAACCAGGTCTTATGCCCTAGGTTCTAAAAAGACAGATTTGGAAAAATACATTAAAAAAGATACATTAAATTGTTTTTTATCAAAAAGACACAATAATTCCATCTCTAATGCACCAAAGCCGATGCACACAAAACCAGGGTATACGGACATCACTATATCCCTATCCTATATCATATATTAGAGATCACATAGTCAGGGTAGCTACATAAACTGTCCTTCAAGAGGTTGGTCTACCTATGGAGATTAGAGATTACCGGGTACCCAAAAATGCTGACTAGGAGTTCTTTTCATTTAACCCAAATGGTGCCAGAGTACCCAAATTGAATGCCAAAAACACAAGAGTAAAGCCGTACCTATTGATAACTTTTTTTTATCGGACTAATGTTACATTTGAAATGTAACGTTAGTCCAATTAAAAAGGTATCACTACGTACTGCTGTACTCTGATGTTTTATATACACTGTTAGGTCATATATATTTGGACAAAGACACAATTTTAGTTTTTTTTTGGTATTTACCAAAACATATTCAAGCTATAGTTATATAGTTCCCACGGGAATAGGACCTTAGTTTCCTCCTGTTCTGGTTTGTCAAAATGTTTTTCAACGTATTGTAACCCTGTCTATATTGTGTCCATTGTACAGCACTGCGGAATATGCTGGTGTATTATAAATAAAGATTAATAATAATGGATATGAGCTGAAAGTGCACACTCTCAGGTTGTATTTGAGGGTATGTACATCCAAATTGGAGGAAGGGTTTATGAATTACAGCTCTTAAGAGAAGCCAAGCCCCCTTTTTCAAGGGACCAAACGTAATTGGACAACTGAATCAAAAGCTGTTTCATGGCCAGGTGTGGGCTACTCCTTGGTTATTTCTTCATCAACTGAGCAGGTAAAAGGTTTGGAGTTGATTCTAAGTGTGGTATTTGCATTTGGAATCTATTGCTGTGAACCTACATCATGCGTTCAAAGGAGCTGTCCATGCAAGTGAAACTGACCATTGTAATGCTTCAAAAACAAAACAAATCTATCAGAGAGAAAGCTGCAACATTAGGAGTGGCCAAATCAACCGTTTGGTACATTCTGAGGAAAGAAGAACGCACTGGTGAGCTCAGCAACATAAAAAGGCCTGGACAACCACGGAAGCCAACAGTAGTGGATGATTGCAGGATCCTCTATAGTAAGGAAAAAACATTTACAACATCCAGACAAGTGCAGGACACTCTTCAAGAGGTGGGCGTATCATTGGCAAAGTCTACAATCAAGAGAAGACTTAATGAGAGCAAATAAAGAGGGTACACCACAAGGTGCAAACCATTCATAAGCCTGAAGAATAGAAAAGCCAGATTAGACTTTGTCAAAAAACAACTAAAGAAGCCAGACCAGTTCTGGAAAAGCATTCTTTGGACAGATGAAACTAAGATCTGTACCAGAATGACGGGAAGAAAAAAGTGTGGAGAAGGCTTTGAACAGCTTATGATCCAAAGAACACAACGTCATCTGTAAAACATGGTGGAGGCAGTGTGATGGCATGTGCATGCGTGGCTTCCAGTGGCACTGGGTCATTGGTGTTTATTGATAATGTGAAAGAAGACAGGAGCAGCTGGATAAATTCAGAAGTGTTCTGTAGTTTCTTTGCAAACAGAGTTTCACTTTTCAAACATTCAAGTGAATGGTTTTCCTTTTTTTTCACTCCATTTGTCTGCCGTGATGGCTTTTTCCGGCGTCTGCACTGCGGGTAATCGGCTCCTGCTCGGGTTTTTCGGCAGGGTTAATCCAGATGTTTTTGCGGGCTTTCGGTGTGCATTCGCCAGGTTTTGCGGTTAATTATTGGCGGGTTTGCGGTGACTTTTCCCTGCAATTCGGGGACCCTATTGTGCTTGCTGAATACATCGCAGGGTTGCCGAAATGGGATCGCCAAATCTAACCGAATTGAGGAAAACAAAAAGTCACCGAACGTGCAGTGACTTTTTCGATTCTCTTTGAATTACCCTTTAAGACGTGTTTTACTTGTCTTTAGCACATATTAACTAAAAGGGTAATTCAAAGAGAATCGAAAACTCACTGCAAAACCCAGCAAATCCACAACGAAAACCCGCAAAAACATCTGAATTAACCCCGCCGAAAACGCCAGAAAAACCCGAGCAGGAGCTGATTACAAGCAGTGCAGCCGCCGGAAAAAGCCGACATCGCAGACGAATGGAGTGAAAAAAGAAAAGAAAACCGTTCGCTTGAATGTTTGAAAAGTGAAATGCTGTTTGCAAAGAAACTACAGAACGAAAATGTCTGAAATTTACATATAAGATCCAATGAATGATAATAAAAAGGGCTGTTACAGAAAAATAATAAACGTTTAAAACAAAATAAAATAAATAAATAAATAAAAAATTCTTAAAATATCCCAAAAAAATCTATAAATAAAGAGACTTTTTACTGCAGAATATTATAAATCAACGGTTTATTAGATATTGAATTAAAACGGGAATATTTTTAACATTGAAGCCTATGGGATTCGCCTGAATAAACCTGCCGAATTAAACCACCGAACAGCAGGGCAATTCGGCAACTTTTCACTGCTGTGTTTTGCTCTCTGAATAGCCGAAGCATTGCTTCTCTATGGGGATTCACTGCCCTCGAACAGGCAACGAACAGGCACCATATGTGCAGGCAATTCACCAGGATTTGGTGAATTGCCTGCTCTCTGGATAGCCGAATGGCCAAGAAAGGTAACCGTACCCTGAATTTCAGCATTCGGTTACCTTTCGGCAGCCATTCGGATCTCTTTGAATAACCCTGTAATTGTGTTCAGGTTTATATGTATGTAGAGGAACACACCCTACATCTCTCCAGCATGGAGCCAGAGGGGGAAAAATTCATGTTTTTCCAGTTTATATACTATCTGCTACCTGACAAAAACATCACACCCATTCCTTAACATGTCTGAACTCAAGGAGGACAATAACTTGAAGGTCGCTTCCTTTTTACTAGAATGTAAACAATTTTTTAAATGAGCATAAAAAATTAAACAAGATGATTATTCTATTACGGGGCTAAGCAGAAAGCGCCACAAGAGTAAACCAGGACATTGTATTAATAGGCTAATAATAATGATAAAACTTGCAGGTGAGTGGCTTTAAATTCTTTCTTCAGCGTAACATGTTATGTCAAAAACGAGGAGCACCACCCCAGGCATGAATACATTGGAATGGATCAAATAACAAAAAGCAGACACGGAGAGACTATATACTGCAACATAAACTTTTATTTATCCAATATCACTTTTTAAAACATTGATGATTTTACCTCTGCGCTTCAATGCTGAGCCATGTCACCACTGTGTGCTGAGCTCATTTTGACTGTTTTGTGCTCATCATGTTTAACCGTGATTTGAATTCATATTTTATTATATGACCCTAGACAAATTATATATCCTTATTTTCAGCAGACTCAAAATATATCGGGCCATTACATAGTTGGTGCTAACTTAACCAGAGATGTTGTAAACTTCCCAGAGCCATTATAGTCTATGAAGGGCCCTATTAAACAAAATCTGGTCATGTTTGGTATCATTGCAAGGTCCATTGTCTGGCCTTTCCAATGACACCATTCATGACCCTTTATCTGCTATCGTTGTAGAGATACAGGGCCCTATTACACTCTCTGTGCAATTACGCTCGCGCAGCGCAATTTTTTTGCGCACAAAAATTAACGTTGGATTTCGATCAGAGTGCATTTTTTCATCCGTCACAAATTTTCGGGCGCAAAAACGACGCGCAAAATTGTGCGCACGTTAATGTTGCGCCCCGAAATCGGTGGGCAGACTGTTTTTTTTTACGGGATTCAGCCAATCAGAATTGAGAACCACCATTTTCTAACGTTAGGTTGTTGCGCCTGTCAAAGTCAATCTGCGTATATATGCTGCAGCAAAAAAATAAATAACACAATTTATTAATTTTATTGTTTGAGTATGTGTAGAATGTGTAACTGTACTGTGCTGTATTTTTTATTTTGTGCTGGTGTATTTCGTTTCAGCCAGGATGACCAAATTTACAGTTACCACCTGCTTTTCAAAGACGTTACGAAAATGCGCGCAAACTTTCGTTGCGCAAAGATTGTAATACAATCCGCGTACCAGCGCATGAGAGCATTTGCGCTGTTAAGTATAGGATGCGTGCACAGACTTGCGCTCGCACTGGGTTCGCACAGGGTCAATTGCAGTAGACGATTACGCGCATCGTTTGCGCGAATGTCGAAATACGACGTCCTGCGCAAATGGTTTTGGAGTGCAATAGAGCCCACAGTGGTTTAGGGAATTCCCTACAATTCTTCCATTGGGAATTCCTTGCCTGGCTGGGGGGGGAGGCTGGGGGGAGGGGAGAGTCCATTTCTGATGTCATCTCGCCAGGGGAAGTCCCAAGACGTGGTCTGACTTCCAGGAAGTCAGACCACCACGGGATTCTCCCAGACCCAAAGAGGTCTCACCCGAGGCTGTGAGGAAGCCGTGATGTGTGAGGGACGCATGTGGTGGTGAAAGGTTAGGACGTTCCCTACACGTCGTCTGCAGCCGAGGGGTTAAATGAACACTACCACTTACATAAGCTGTAACTAGATTATAAAACACACGCTGCTGTAATTACCGTATTTTTCGCTCCATAAGACGCACTTTTCTCCCCCCAAAAAGTGGGGGGAAAAGTGGGTGCGTCTTATGGAGCGAATGCCCCATGATATGCCTCAGCTCACCTGTCGCCGCCGCGTTAGGCTCCCTCTGAGCGTGCGTCCGGCGGCAGGAAGCTTGGGCACTCGCCTGGGGGAGCCACGTGACCGCGATCTCCCCCAGGCGAGTGCCGAAGCTTCCTGCCGCCGGACGCACGCTCAGAGGGAGCCTAACGCGGCGGCGACAGGTGAGCGGAGGCATATCCATGAGCTGCTGGGGCACATCCATGAGCGAGCTGGGGCACATCCATGAGCGAGCTGGGGCAAATCCATGTGCTGGGGCAATATCCATGAGCTGGGGCATTATCCATGAGCTGGGGGACAGTATCCATGAGCTGGGGGACAGTATCCATGAGCTGGGGCATATCCATGTGCTGGGGCATATCCATAAACTGGGGGGCATATCCATGAGCTGGGGGACAGTATCCATGTGCTGGGGCATATCCATGTGCTGGGGCATATCCATAAGCTGGGGGGCATATCCATAAACTGGGGGGCATATCCATGAGCTGGGGGACAGTATCCATGAGCTGGGGCAGTATATCCATTATTACACTATTTGATTTCAGAATATTTATTTTCCTGTTTTCCTCCTCTAAAAACTAGGTGCGTCTTATGGTCAGGTGCGTCTTATGGAGCGAAAAATACGGTAGATGTAAAAAGGAAAAATAAAGTTAGGTTTTTATCTTATTTACCAAAAAATTTGAAAATTTTATTTTACTAACAGCTATGGTATAGCTTCTACAGTTTTGAAGAAGCAATAGGGTAGAGGAGTGAATTCTTAGACAAGTCTGCAGGGTATCTATTGTATTGTGAAGGCTACCTGAGATAAGAGCTGGATTCTGAATGAGATAGGGAGCTCAAAAGATTTTAATCTACCACATGGTGATGTCCTTTGCATACACCTCACACAATGCTAGTTTAATGATAATGATACATTTTTCTGGACTTGTCACCCATAGAGCCCATTCTATGGCAAAAGCCACAGAATGAGGACCAAGTGATGTAAAGATACTGGGCCGAATTACAAAGCTGATGCTAACTTAACCAGAGCAGTTGTAAACTTAAAGGCCCCTATTACACGCTTCGTGCAGTACATTTGCGTGCACGCAAATGCGCTTTTGCGGGAGGACAAAACCATTTGCGCGGAACGTCGTAGTACGACGTTCGCGCAAACGATGTGCGTTATCGTCTACCGCGATTGACCTTGCGCGAACCCAGCGCGAGTGCAAGTTCGTGCGCGCATCCTATACTTTAACATTGTGAGCGCAAATGCGTTAGTGCGGATGGTATTACAATCTTCGTGCAAAGTCCTATGAGCGACGTTTGTGCGAATTTTCGTAACGTCTTTGAAAACTTGGTGTTAACTGCAAATATGATAGTTGTGGCCGAAACGAAATAACTCAGCAATAAAAAAAATACAGCACAGTACAGTTACACATTCTACACATACCCAGACATCAAAAATTAATAATTTGTCAAAAAATTTTTTTGCTGCAGCACATATACGCAGATTGACTTTGACAGCCGCAACAACCTAACTTTAGAAAATGGTGGTTCTTAATTCTGATTGGCTGAATCCTGTGAAAAAACAGTCTGCCCACCGATTCCTATCAGTAATTGAATTTAAGCAGGCATGGGATAGGCATAAGGCTATCCTAAACAAAAGATAAATCCAGGTAAAGTATCCATGTAATTGGGCAGACTAGATGGGCCGAAAGGTTCTTATCTGCCGACATTTTCTATGTTTCTATGTTCATTTGCGCACGAATTTGCGCGTCGGATTTGCGCACGAAAAAACATGAAGGCTGAAAAAATGCGCTCGGATCGGAACGCGCGTTAATTTTCGCACGATAACGTTTTTGTACGCTCGCAGAAAAAAATGTGCTGCGCGAGCGCATTTGCGTGAAGCGTCTAATAGGGGCCAAAATCTCCACAGACGTTAAGTTTACAACAGCTCTGGTTAAGTTAGCACCAACTTTGTAATACTGCCCACTATGGGGTGCAGTTTACAGCACAAAAGATCACAGAAAGGATGCACCCAATGACACATACACAGTAAGATATTTTCTTAACTAGACATACAAGAAAAAAACAAAGTAAGATATCAGCAACATAAAATAAACAAAGTAAATCAGGTAATATGTTGGTGTTAGTGTCCCTTTAATTCTGCACAGGATTGTTAAATTCTGAAAAACCTGGAGTGGAGGTAAGTGGGACAATTGACTATTTTGAGGCCGAAATCAATTTCCTTTTTAAAGAGGCATTTCATGAGTGGCTTTATTTAAGGGATGTTTTACACAAAATATTTTCAGGCACTGTTGAAACATACAACTATGTGTAGGGAGAGCAAAAGTGCTGCTAGTTGGAGAATAGCAAGCTTAAAAACACATTTAACCCCTAAATGACTGTTTCTCCCATTTGTTGTATGTTACTCACCAAACCCAATTTTGCTTTCTAATAGGCCCAACTTATCCCCTTCACTACCAAGTGAATTTCCATAAAACCACTGGCAGGTCCTAGTGGTTTATGCAAAATAAAATCTATTTCCATTATGCAAAAAGTAAAAATACAGTCTGTACATGTTTACTGTAGATAAGCCCTATTTAAGAGACAGAGGGCATCCTCTGCTGGCCAGAAATTGCTACTACATGTACATTACAGCTTTAGCTCCTGTATAGAATGTGTACTAGTGTAGAAATATTCACCAAAAACATTGGGTTGTTTTATGACCATAGAATTACAGCTATAACAGTAAGACGTAGGAAACAATTTTACAATTCAGAAATATACATCTATGCTTCCAGAAAATGTATTAAAGTTTGCTCGGCAAGCGATTTCTGAAGATTTTTGTAATTTTTTTTGCCACACTTTCTAAACGGTCATGATGCAGTAGGATACGTCAGGAGCATCAATGTGTATGATGGTAAAGTAAAACATACATTAAGGCTAGGGTCAGACTAACGCATTTTTCACGTTGTCCGTGAAAATGTGCGTTCGAAGAATGGACGTATTTTTTCACGGAATACGCGATAGCGGTCATACTATGCGCAGTTTCATCCGTGATTTTGTACGGATCATCAATAAAACACTTTTTGCATCTGGACGTTATGTTGGCCGGACATTAGCAGCGTCTGACATCTCCAATTCACGCACACACGCCGCTAGCGGACGCAGCGCACTCTGTACGTCAGTAGTAGCGGTATCACGTTCTCGAAAAAATGCGTTCGTTTGCCACTTGCGTTGCGCGGCCGAACTTTTGTGCTACCGTACTTCGTATATTGGCCGTCATTGCCCGGCATCTGCTGCTAGCACGGCCGTGATTATGTGCGGCTGCACGCGCGTTCGCACTGCCTCAGTCTGACCCTAGCCTAAACTAGCAGTTAAATGTAGCAAGAAGTATAGTTTAATATTATAGAAGCCGTGTTAATTATAAGTCGTATAATATTAAATTGTTTCGTTTGTTGACATTTCAACAATTAACATAAGTGATTAAACACGATGAAGTGTGGAGTGAATACATTATTAAAGCCATAGCTTTGTTGCGTTTAAATGGATTTTTGATTCAGACCATGCTTTGTCAGTTTGTTTTTGTCAGACATGAAAGTCTGTAAGCCCAAAGGCAGCAGATGTTTACCGGGCTTTTAGAAAACGAAGACGACTTATTCCATAAGATTTTTCATTATAACCAACCGTTAGGAGTATAGTTAAACCTCTGAGAAATAACGTAATTTGATTACCTCATTATCACTTTCTAAGTATAGTGTGAGTGCTAATACACAGCTATTAAAATTAAGGCGGAGGACAGAAAGTGAGATTAAAATCCTCCACATCGCATATTACAGGAAATAATATAAATAATCGGGAAAAACATCTACACGTCCAAGCAAATCAGAGAATAGCTTTACCCACAGAGCTTATATGTTACACTCCACGTATGCAGCAATGATCTCTGGGTAGGATATGCAAAAGAAGTTCTCACTTTTAATAGGAATACCAGCATTATGAAGGTAGAAATACGGATAAAGAGATACAGACATGGGAATAAAATAAATAACCCTCTGAGATGGAGGCGACTGGAGTTGTTGTGCGGTTTGGAACCTGCTGGAGATGTGTGCCTTGCTCCTCGACGGTGGGCCTGAGTAGGCTGCGCTTTCTGGCCTACCTTGCGGCACCAGGCCTGATTTACGAGAAGTACCATTCCGGGATGCTGGCTGATGGGACCCCTCCTCTCTTTTTTCTTTTGTTTTCGGGACTTCCTTGATGTCTCATTATCGTTCCCCGGCTGGGGCCATTTTTGATTGCTAGAGACACCCCCTTTATTTCAGGCCTTTTGGGGTACCCTGTGCTGATTTTTTGTTTCTATTTGTTTCTGGATACCTGTTTGCTGTCTCTCTTTATGTCGATTTGCTTGCTGTTTTTCCGACATGTACTCAGATTACTTTTTTTATTTCCTTATTACTTTTTCATAGCTAATTTGAATAATTTCGAAGACCCTTTCTGTATATGTGTTGTTATGAGAGGTCTTATAATGGCCCTGCGAGGCCATTCTTGCTGGTCATCATGTGACCCTTTTCACAAAATAAAAATTATAAATTAAAAAAAAAAAATCAATAAAATAAAAACTTCCCATAGACAATCTATTTATTCGTCTGGACCACATGACCTGGGTTTCAGCTTAAATGTCGCAATTATCTAGTTTAAATATAATTAAATACTCGAAATGGTTTAAATATTTGCCATACTAAAACAGGACCTTTGGAATTAGCTCGAGAAACAAACGCTCTTAATGAACAACAGAACTGGTTAAATACTCAACTGAAGTAACGCAACTGAAACTCCAACAATCACTCCATCCTCGGGGTTATATGTTCTGAGCTTTTGAAAAAACACAAAGCTCTTGTGCAAATAAACATTTGAAATGATAAAAAAAATTCTACTTCAAAAACTTTTTGTTAACATGTATTTCAGTCATTGTTCTTTTTAAATTCATTGAATTTAAGAACATGGACATTGAATTCTTAAGTCTATTTGCCCATCATCTGTAAAAATGCTCAAAGGCTGTATTCATCATTTATTCATTTGTCACTCCCCCACCTCCATTTTTTTCTTGGCGAGTAATAGTCACCGCACTCACTATACGGGTTCTTCAATAAGAGCTGAACTTGCCACCGAATTGCACCGAACAATGAATTTCGTGGCAGTTTGGCTGTTCACAAAGCTGTCAATTCGCCAAATATTGGCGAATTTCCAGGGAAATACAGTGCAGTTCACCTCAGATCACTGCACTTTGGCGACCTTTGCCGACAGTGAAATTGTCCCAGAGAAGTAATTGAAGTTCCTTACCGCTGTCGCCACAAAACAACTCATACACGCCCTGGTAATCTCCCGACTCGACTATTGCAATAATCTCTTATCTGGCCTCCCTCTGTCCCGCCTCTCCCCCCTACAATCCATCCTGAACGCCTCCGCCAGACTAATTCACCTCACCCGCCGCTCTGTCTCTGCCGCTCCCCTCTGCGAGTCCCTTCACTGGCTCCCCATCCACTGCAGAATTAAGTTCAAAATCCTTATCCTTACCTACAAAACCCTCACTAACTCAGCTCCCCACTACCTGTCCTCACTAATCACCAAATACACCCCAGCCCGCTCCCTAAGGTCAAACAGTGACCTGCGCCTAGCTTCTCACCGCATCACCTCTTCCCATGATAGACTGCAGGATTTCTCACGCGCAGCCCCCACTCTCTGGAACGCTCTCCCTCGTACTGTCAGACTTTCCCCTAACTTCTCTTCCTTCAAACGCTCCCTTAAAACGTTCCTATTTAGGGAAGCCTACCACCCAACTCACTGACGCAATCATCAATCACTCTAACCTTACAGTCCTCTCCTCCTGTTTCCAACCCCAACCCTCCCAGATTGTGAGTTCCTACGGGAATAGGGCCCTCATCTCCTCCTGTACTGTTTGTCAAATGTTGTTCAATGTATTGTAACCCTGTCTATACTGTGCTTATTGTACAGCGCTGCGGAATATGCTGGCGCTTTATAAATAAAGAATAATAATAAAATAATAAAAACCAAAAAAGCAGGGTGTAGCGCTCCTCAGTGACCCACATCAGTGTCAATATATAGTGCCATGCAAATTTATAATGTGCATATACCTTAATCACAGAACGCCTAGGATGAGCATGGTGTATTGACCAAAATGGTTAATATTCGAATACAAGTCACTCTTAATACCTCAAATACAAAGAGGGAAAAATGACACCACTGCATAATCCTCTATACCGGGCTCAAAATTTCCACTCGCCTACTCCTATTTGGATGCACACACAGGCAACACAATAAATTATTTTGTGCTGGGTATTCTGGCACTGCCACCATGCAACCCCCCCCTTCCCCAGGCTGCATGGCGGCAGGAAACAGCTGCCAAACTTGACCCAGCTCATCTGTCACTGGCAGGGGGGTGGAGAGGTGCTTTCCTGCCTCCTCGCTCTGCTCACACTGGGGTCTGATGTCTGGGTATTAATGTATTTTGTAACTTTGTAACTTTATTCTAAATAAAACCTTTAACAGTGTAATTTCATAAGATAATTTAAGGGTGTATGTTTCGGGGCAGAGTTAAGGACTGGGTAGTGATTAAATGGAGCAACTGGTGGCAAGTAACTTTTATGGCCTGGTTAGTAGCTTGGGACTTGAAATTTTGAGCCCTGCTGTATACAATAACATATAAAACACGAACGAGATACAGCTTACTCACACTTTATAGAGCCGTAATGAGGCTTGCATTAGAATCACCCGGCCACCAATCTGCCTTCATTCTCTTTATGAGGTTATACTTCAATATGCCTCAAAGAAGAGAGATATACAGACCAATCGTGTGAATCCGTATAAACAGTAGGTATATAGAGGACACACACACGTGGCTCAGAGCCCACCTGGCTCTGTATTTGCACCAAAGGGTTGTTTCAGGAGGCACAACTCTTACAAAAGCCTCCAAAGGATTCCTCCGACTCCAGGTAATGAAGTAAAAAGCAAAAGCATTGAGAGGCATCACGTAGTTGGCTCCTTCATGCACTGTGCAGACTGAATTTTGCCTCCACATCAGTTCAGAATATAGGGTTACTTTTAAGGTTAGGGCTAGAGTTAGAGATACAGTTAGTGTTAAGGTTAGAATTACTTTAACCCTTTCGCTGCTGAGGCTTTTCCCGCCCCTGTGCTGAGGTCATTTTTTACCTGTTTTGCGCATCATGTTTAAACGTGTTTTTAAGGCTTATTTTAGTATATGACCCAGACATATTATATATCGTTCTTTCCGTCAGACTCGGTAGATTCATAATATGTCATTATTATATGTATACGTTATGTCATGTCTGTATATTATAACAAAAAATGCAATAAAATATGAATTTTTAATAATTTACAATGTGTAAAGTGTTTTTTTCCACATTTTAACATGCGAGCAATTGCGGTTATATTTTGTATGGGGTGCGCTTGTTAAAAAAATTAGAGATGGGGTCTCGTTACATTTTTTTTTGGGGAAAATTACACTATTTTTAACAAACGCACCGCATACAAAAATCGTTAGTGCAGCATCATTGTTCACATTATAATTGAAATGGGAACAATATTGCTACACTAACAAACCAAAAAAAATAAAAAAAATGTGTTTATTTTTTTTTTTAATTTTTTTTTTAATTTTTTTTTATTTTTATTTTTAATTTTTTTTTTTTTTTACAAATTTTTTAACTTTCATGTTTGGTATCGTTGGAACGGCCATGCTCTGGCCGATCCAACGATATCAAAATTTAACCCCTAGCTGCCACGGATCGGGAGATAGGGAGTTCATTGGAACTCCCTATCTCCACACTTGGTGGCAGTTAGGGGTTAACGCTAGGACTGGCGTCATCGTGCTGCGCACGATGACGCCAGTCCTCTGGGGGAGTTCCCGGAAGCTTGGCCGACATCCAAGATGTCGGCCAGCTCCCGGGAAGGATCGCGAATCGGCGCTTTTCAGCGCCGATTTGCGATCCAGCTCCCCAGGGGTTAATGCCAGGCATCATTTGGAAGGGCAGGCTGTGCCCTTACAAATGATGCCTGGGTTAAGCCCCTGTGTGCCACCGATCGGGAGGGAGAGAGGTCCGAAGGACCTCCCCCCCCTCCCTTTCAGGCGCCTCCTCCGCACATGCGGGGGGGCGCCTGAATTAGGTGTCATCGCGCCCCCGCGATGACACCTAATAATGGCGGCTGGTGGTCCGGATGCCGGGCTGACATCCAGGATGTCAGCCCGCACCGGAGGGGCCAGCGATCGGCCGGAACCCGGCCGAACGCTGACCCCAAACTGAGGACGCGCTCAGCGCGTCCTCAGCACACCAGCGGTAATGCTGAGGACGCGCTGAGCGCGTCCTTAGCATTGAAGTGGTTAAAGGTTAAAGATACTTTTAATCCCTTCACTCCCAAAGTCGAGTTATTTAAATTTTGAATTTGTAATGTTTTGAAAAGCACTCATTAGCATTTAGCAATTTTCACACCTTTTCCTAGCAAGATTGATGTGCCCCCGTGGAGAAACAAAATTCACTGTCTTGTCTCCCTCCAATCACCCTGCAGAGATAGAAAATTTACTGAAAATAGCAGCCCCAATACTCACTGTAACAAAAAGTTCAGACACATTACTGTTGTAGTACAACACCGAAGGAGATTTCAGAATACAGGGTAGCTCTGGGGTCACTCATTACTGTACAGGGCTAAGATTCATGGGTTTATAATGACTGAAAATCCCTTCACTGTAGAGAAACAAGGTGTTACTGTAATTTACATATACAGGCATTATGCCACATACAGATAATAATTATATATTTTGCCGTCATTTTTCAGAGCAGATGATCGTTACAAACCCTATAAGCAGGAGATCTGATTATTTTTATTATTCACTTTTATCATGGTTACAGTATGTGACACAAAGGCCATTTCTGCCTGTATGCTGATAATGCAGACCCCATGTGACATTGTGTAAGATAAGGGACACCATCTGGAGTTCAAAATCTTTCGTTCTAACAATATCTCTATAATGGATAAACAAATATATGAAATATGAGCAACTTTAGATTATCTTCATTTTTTCTAAACTATCTCAGAGTTTACCCTATATGTAATTACTAACTTTGCATCCCATTCAAATAAATATTAGGATAAATTCAACAACAAAAAATTGCTTGGTAGTGAAGGGGTTGAGGCTGGGATTAGGTTTATGGTTACTATTTCTGTTTGTTTTGTGATTAGGGTTACTTTTAGGGTTATGGTTACTGTTTGTGATTGTTTTACAAGTAGGGCTAGAGAATTTGCATTGTACCAAAGCGATCCAATTACATTCAGCACATTTCGAATCAATCCTGGAAACAATTTGTTTCGACGGCTCAGAGATTCAGGATTCGGTCGCTTAAAAAATAAATAAATAGAAATTAAGAATAAAATTAAAAAAAATATCGCTGAAATTGCAAAAATTTGGCTGAATTTGTATTCGGTCTGAACCAAATTGCACTAATCTAGAGAAAAAAAAGTATAAGATTCTTTAAGTTAACGTAGATCTGCTTCAGTGTTATTCTGCTATAAGCCTGCTGTGTTCTTTTTATTTGACACCCACTGATTTCTACGTACACAAGCACCGCTGCTTCAGAACTAGCATTGAATATTTTGAAGATAAAGAACATGAACATTGCCATCTCTTGTTACCTAGCTTCTTTATGTTACAACTCCTGTAGTTTTTCTCCTGCATCATTCAACAGATTGTTTAGACAATTTTAAGGTTTTTTGTTCTATAGAAAAAGATCAGTGCAATTTATTTGGCCATGTGGTTTTTGTTACGTACATACTTAGATCTTTGTGCTGGATATGTAGCGAGAGAGAAAAAAAGCAAGTCAAACTTGACACTCCCAAAGTATAACAATTGCACCATATGGAATGCACTTGTTACGGTGCTTCATAGAAAAAGGAAAAAAAAGTACAATTTTATGGAGTGTCAGTTGCCTTTTGTTGTGTTTGCGGTGTCTTTTTTTTTTAACATATGCTCTTGTAAAACAGCAGGTGCAAGATGTGGTCTACAATAAATCACAAGAGCTTATTTTAGATAGAAAGGGAGGATACAAACATTTCAATGTAAAAAGGCTTATGCAGCATTGTAAGGTGAAGGGATCTTGACAGTTCATAAAACGTCAGATATTCAATGGATAGTTTTCACTCACTGTATCTCATTTTTGTGTAAGAAATTAGAATTTAGAAACATAGAAACATATAAAATGTCGGCAGATAAGAACCTTTCGGCCCATCTAGTCTGCCCAATTACAGGGATACTTTACCTGGATTTATCTTTTGTTTAGGATAACCTTATGCCTATCCCATGCTTGCTTAAATTCAATTACTGTTTTGGCCTCTACCACTTCTACTGGAAGACTGTTCCATGTATCCACCACCCTCTCAGTAAAATAATGCTTCCTGATGTTACTTTTAAACCTTTGCCCCTCTAATCTAAGACTATGTCCTCTTGTTTTGCTACTTTGTTTCCTTTGTTTCCTTTTAAATATACTCCCTTCCTCTACCTTGGTAGTAAGTTTTGTGTTGGCTAATTACATTAAGAAGTTACATTTCCAAGTATAAACTGTCATGCCAACTTTTATCTTCATTGTGTTCACTAAACGCAGACAAAACACGAAGACCTGGATAATTTTTAACCCATCACCTGCAACATCTAAGGCATGTAGGTTAGATCCCTCCTTACACCAAATCAAGGTATGCGGACAGCAGGTTTGTAAAAGAGGGTGATCTACAGTAAGACATACTGGGCCCTATTACAATCTTCGTGCAAAAGCGCATTAACGCGAGGGGCAAAACCCTTTGCACTGATCATCGTATTACAATGTCAGCGCAACAAATGCGCGTATACGTTTACCGTGGGTGAACCTGCGCGAACGCTGTGCAAGCTTACTGTACGTCGCGCATCCTATACTGTTATAACACTGTGAGCGCAAATGCGTTTGTGCGCTGGTACACGGATGGTATTACAATCTATGCGCCGGAATTAACGGATAGACGTTGCGCGCATAATTTTAGCAACTCCTAAAAGCTGGTGTTAATGGCAAATCTGAACAACCTGGCTGAACCCAAATAAAAAAAAAAAAAATGCTGCAAAGTATAGTTACACATTCTAAACATACCAAACCAATAAATCGGTAACGATTAGTAACGATGCTCTTTGCAACAGCACCTAAACTACATAAATTGCAAAATCCTCATCTACGTGTGGGTACAAATGGCACGCTGACCACAGTCACTTCTCTGAAATATCTAGGTTCCTCCCAGACACCATCAAATCTTCCCCCAGTCTAAAGTCACTCAAGAGCTCCCTATTAACATACCTCGATACAGAATGCGCCTGTAAACATGTAACATAGTGACTATATTACTTACATATTTATTTTCTGTTAATCTGTATATTTGTGTGTTTTTTTTTTAATATCTTGCATTTATTACTTTGTATTTCTTTTACAACTGTAACATTTTAATGTTCTTGAACCCAGGACGTACTTGAAAACGAGAGAAATCTCAATGTATCCTTCCTGGTAAAATCCTCTATACATAAATAAATAAATAAAGTTGTGTGTGCGTTTATTATTGATGCAGCATATATGCGCAGATTGACTTTGACAGGCGCAAACACTGAACGTGAGACAATTGTGGTTCTTAATTCTGATTGGCTGAATCACGTGAAAAAACAGTCCGCACACTCATTTCTGCGCGCAATGTTGCTGCGCACGCGTTTGTGCGTGTCTGTTTTAAGTGCGTTATTGCTCGACGGATGAAAAACTGCGCAAGGATTGCAATTCCAGCGTTGATTTACGCGCTTTATCGTTTAACGTTGGGAGCACAAATTCACGCGTTGCGCGCGCGTTTTTGCGTGAAGAATGTAATAGGGCCCTCTGTGTATAAGTACATATTCAGAAGCTCTTTTTTCACCTAGTGATGTTATGCAGAAGTTTGAACCAAATATCAGATTTAGAAACTATAAATCAAATCATTATTAAATATTCACTCACAATTTCTGATTCTCTGAGCAATTTTATATTACTGAATCTTTTCTTAAAGTGATTTAGAGGGCAGAATACTCCCTTTATGTGTTTCACAAAAATAATCATTATAATGGCAGCCATTGAGATTGGTGAAAAAGTGTATGATTGGATTAGATCTCCGTGACTAATGAAAAGAGACGACTGTGTGCTATATTTTAGGTCAAGTGTCAACTTTACCAATACCATGGACTTTAATAACATTGGTTTGTTTACACCTAATGGATTATATTCCCAGGTTACACTTCCCTCAGCTACAACATTAAAACCAACGGCCTAATATATTGTGCAGGTCCCCTCATACTGCTAAAACAGCTCTGATGCGTCGAGGCATGGACTCCACAAGAGCAGGGTCCTCCCTTCTTTTGTTTTGTGTGTGTGTAACGTGTATGTATATTTGTTATTCTGTCTCTCCCATTGTACAGCGCTATGGAATTTGTTGGCACTTTATAAATACTTGTAACTGTAACCTCAGAACGTGTCCTGTGGTATTTGGCACCAATACGTTAAAGCAGGCCTCAAAATTTCCACTCGCCTGCTCGCATTTGGCGAGTGGAAATTACATGAGGGCGAGTGGGAATGCAGAGGCAGGGAAGGATAAGGGGTTAGGTGGGCAACTAGTGGCGAGTAACTCTTAAAGCCTGGCTAGTAGCTTGGGACTTGAAATTTTGAGCCCTGCGTTAAAGGATCTGCTGCTAAAGTATTGGTATCTGGCACCAATACGTTAGCAACAGATCCTTTAAGGCCAGGGCCAGACGAGCGCAAAACGTGCCTCCCGGCGTCCATCGCAGCGTTGATGCTTCGAGGCCAGCCACATGCTGTAGCATGCGCATGAATTGCGCGTTCTACAGCTTGCGTGCTGCGGACTTTCTGAAAGCCTCCCCATTGACGCGCATTTGACGGGGCTGCAAAGCGTGATCTTCCATCAAAGATCGAGCCTTGCATTGCTGAGCGCACTAACTGTGCTCAGCGAGGTGGCAAGATAGGCGTCAGAGTAGAAGGAACGTCCTCTCTCATGGACGTTCCTTCCGCTCTGCAAAATGCTTGTCTGACCCTGGCCTTAGTCCTGTACGTTACGAGGTGGGACCTAAATGGATCGGATTTGTAGTTTCACCATATCCCTCAGATGGTCAATCGGATTGAGATCTGAGAAAATTAGGAGGCCAAGGCAGCACCTTGAAATCTTTGTCAGTTTCTTTAAACTATTCCTGAACACCATTTGCAGTGTTATCCTGCTAATAGGGGCCACTGCCAACAGGGAACATCATGGCCATGAAGGGGGTACCTGGTCTGCATCAATATCTAGGTAGGTGGTATGTGCCAAGTGTGATCTTGCACCTTTCTATCAGGGCCAGCATTATGCTTTCCAGCAATTTGAGCTACAGTAGCTGTACACTGTAGTAGTAGTAGTACTAGTGTAGTAGTGTGATCGGACCTGACAAGCTTTCCTTCTCTCCCAATGTGCATCATTGAACCTTGGACACCAATTACCCAGACGCCGGTTCACCAGTTAGCCTTCCTTGCACCATAATTGGTAGGTACTAACTACTGCATACCGAGATCACCCCACAACCCACAAGAATTTCTGTTTTAGAGATGCCCTGACCCTTGTCAAAGTCACTCAGATCTATTCGCTTTTCCGTTTTCCTGATTACAACACATGAAATTCAAGAACGGCCTGTTCACTTTCTGTCTGATATATCCCACCCCGTGACAGTGCTGCAAGTGTGTGGAAACAAAAATGATATATGTCATAGGAACTGAGAGGCTGGGGAAGACAGACCCCCTCCAGTTATTCTCTGACATATGTGTACAGTGTGTGCCTGGGATTCAGGATTTCGTGTTGGATACTATATGCAAATTATTTTTAAAGTTCTAGAGTAAAAGGTTCCCTCTATTTGATGCCAATGATAAGCACCGAGCAGAGCTCAGTCACTGGTAGGACTGGAAATGCCATATACCAGTACTGCTACAGATGGGAAAATAACCTTTATATGCATTGCTTTTGGTGAAGTCAATATGCATATAGTATTGGTCTATTTTTGGAAATGAGTACAGTTTGACAAATTAAATAATCATATTTACGGACATATTGTGGCAACGATGTGTGTGTGTGTGTGTGTGTGTGTTTGTGTGTATAAAGATAGAAAAACATTTAAGAAACAGATACACACAAGGGTTCAGCCTTAAAAGGTCAACATTAGAGTTGCATTAACGCCTCTCTCCATCTGGTTCTTTTAAACAAACACAATTGTATTCAATGCAAATATTTAGCAATTCTGATTTCCTTGCTGGGGGCCTTAAGGTTTCTTTGTGCGTCATGTTTTAACACATACAGGTGTGGTCCATGCACAGGTTCTTGATAAACACACTGACATCACTGGAGAAAATCAAGATTCGTAAACATGCTTCTTCTTTCTCTAACTATATATGGGAACATGCAGCAAACTTCACTTCCACAATGACCCAAAGTAATTTCTGCTAATTAAACGTATTGGGATTCCCTGATCTTCTTGATAAGGACTTTTGGATTTTACATGTATTCAGTCTTATTAATAACAACACTATTGTTATATATTGTGCAATATACAGGTAAATATAGGATGTGATTCATTGTTGCTATATCAATGATGTTTTTCCTATTCTTTGTCCTCGCCTTTAACCTTTCCTACATGATCACTTTAACCAAAGCATATAGCACGGAAGCAGAAGAAACTGGCGGTGTATCCGTACAATAAGATGGTAGACTTTACATCTTATTGGTCCTCTCTAGCCTCACAAGAAACAATGTCACAAACAAAAATCATAATATTTCGGCCCATAAGCATCTCTATCCAACCAATGCTTGACATCTGATGCTTTGCAACTTTTCCAGAATAGTGAAAGCTTGTAAGAACTTTATTTGTAGATTTATTTAAAATGTCATATATTGGCCCTTCCCAGCCTTACCTACAGTAGATACACCCCAGCCCGTCCCCTAAGATCCAGCAATGACCTGCTCTTGGCATCCTCCATCATTACCTCTTCACGTGCCAGACTGCAGGACTTTTCTCGTGCGGCGCCGACCCTATGGAACGCGCTCCCTCTCAATATCAGACTGTCCTCAAATCTGGCTTCATTTAAACGCTCCCTAAAGACCCTTCTGTTTAGGGAAGCCTACCACCCGACTCCGTAACAAGACATCCGACAGACCCAAAAATGGTCCTCACCTCTCCCTGCATTATCTCATCACTGCAGTCCCCCCTTCTTGTTTCTAATCCCCTCACCCATCGAGATTGTAAATTCCCACAGGAATAGGGCCCTCATGTCCTCTTGTATCTGCTGGCAGCAATACTGACCCGGCTCCTGTATGTTTTTTTGTTCAACACTTCAGAATGTGTTGGCGCTTAATAAATATATATTAATAATAATAATAATTGGGGAAATTCATATAATCCAAACAAATATTTGGCATCAAGAGCCATTTAAAAAGCTGCCAGTTTCCATTCAATTCTCCTTGTGCACCTCTTTCAGTTGTTACACCTTATTTTGCTTGGCACACAGTCTGAAAAACATGATTTACCTGGATTCCTAAAAAATGTTGAGGGACGATTAACACATTCTGATTTCCAGAAGTATTTCTAGGAGTGACCCTTCTAAATGATCGAGGAATAGCTCACAGCAGGTGAGCCCGTGCATAGGATGTCGCTTGACATTTACAATGTAGCTGGTCTAAAGTACTGTTCAGTCCGTTCAATCCACCAAAGCTCTTATCTCACATGGACGGTAATATTAAAGAAAGAGCTATGTGTGTCCTACAAACCCTGGTATTAGGCTTGTGCAACGATTTTTTTTTCGGTTCGATTTTTCGGATTTTTAAACTTTTAGATTCGGCTCGTTTCGACCGATTTCTGTTTCGATTCGGTTCGGCTCGACTCGTTTTTCGTGTACATTTTTTTTTCGGAATATCGACCATTTTTCGTATTTTCGTGTCACTTTGCT
Source organism: Leptobrachium leishanense (assembly GCA_009667805.1). Lineage (NCBI taxonomy): Eukaryota > Metazoa > Chordata > Amphibia > Anura > Megophryidae > Leptobrachium > Leptobrachium leishanense. Next base: position 274,175,258 of record CM019067.1, read on the forward strand.
CGTTTTTTGTATCGACTTTTCGTAATTTCGGAAATTTTCGTTTCTTCGGAACGTCTGTTCTCCTCGTTTCAAAGCAATAAATTTTGATTTGACACATTTCAAGCCCATTCGAAAATTCCAAAAATATTTCATTTCGGCTCGGAAAACTTTTCGGATCTGCCATTTTCGGATCTAAAAATTTTCGGAAATTCGGCCGCATCCGAAAACACGAATCGGGAAATTTCGTGAAAATTCTGAAATTCTGAAACCCGAAACGCACATCCCTACCTGGTATAATTGAAGAATCACTAAACTGTGTTGCTGTGCAAAACGTGGTATTTTAAGCTGGCCTTCGAGGTGTTTTGGGATGTTCTATTAAACGCTTGTTTAAAAACAAATTGTTTACACAACCTTACACATCACAGCTCTAGTATGTGCAGATTTTACAAGGTCACATAAGGGCTTTAGTTCTTCTCACATGGAAAACACAGACTATAGTAGACTTTAGTTAAACAGTAGTTACTGTCATTGTTACGCAGCCCTAGACAACATCCACCACACCACATGGGAGCGCTCTCTGTTTTTCCTCATTTTAAGAAAACACACTGATTCTCAACAGGCTCTCTATTTCCCCTTCAAAGGCACATATTACTTCCTTTCTATCCACTACAAAGGGAAAAAACACATACCAGACCTCAAAATTTCTACTCGCCTGCTCGCATTTGGCGAGTGGAAATTAAATGAGGGCGAGTGTGGCGGACTAACCTTCCAGTCTTTCAGGTTCATATTGGTTCTTGTTTGACAGCTCCGGTATCGGACTATCGGAGTCCGAATCCGGAGGTGTCTGTTTGGCGCTGCAGCGTGCCTCTCACACTCGTAACACCTGCTTAAAAACAATGAACAAAAATACAAGAGGGTGTGTGTTTAGGGGCGGAGTTAAGGGCAGAGTAGGGGTTAGGTGGGGCAACTGGTGGCGAGTAACTCTTAAGGCCTGGCTAGTAGCTTGGGACTTGACATTTTGAGCCCTGCACATACGTTCTGCATATTAAATACAGCAAAGAGTACTTTCCTAGTGTTTTGTGAAAAAACACAATCCACGTTCGAATAATAATCGTTAGGAAACCATATTTGTCTTCTCTGTATTAAGGAACTAAATTTCATCATTTGAAGATCTACTTATTGTAAACACACACAGGGTTATTCAAAGAGATCCGAATTGTGGCCGAAAGGTAACCGAACACTGGAATTCTGCGTACGGTTACCTTTCCTGGCCATTCGGCTATCCAGAGAGCAAGCAGTTTGCCAAATGTTGGCGAATTGCCTGAACATACGGTGCCTGTTCGAGGGCAGTGAAATTCCCATAGAGAAGCAATGCTTTGGCTATTTAGAGAACACAAACCAGCTGAGAAAGGTTCCCGAAATGCCCTGCCATTCGGTGGTTTCATTCGACAGGTTTATTCAGGAGAATCCCATAGGCTTCAATGTTAAAAACATTTCCGTTTTAATGAAATATCTAATAAACCGTTTATTATTTTATTCTGCAGTAAAAAGTCTCTTTAATTTTATATTTTTTTAGGATCTTTTTGCGAATTTTTTTTCCTTTTTTCTTTTTAAATCATATTTTCTTTTTTCTGTAACAGTCCTTTTTATTATCATTCATTGGATCTTATATGTAAATTCCAGACATTTTTGTTGAGTAGTTTCTTTGCAAACAGCGTTTCACTTTTCAAACATTTAAGTGTATTGGTTTTTTTTTGTTTGTTTGTTTTTCACTCCATTCGTCTGCGGTGTCGGCTTTTTCTGGCGGCTGCTCTGAGCTGTGATCGGCGGCTGCTCGGGTTTCTCCGGCATGTTCGGTGGGGTTAATCCAGATGTTTTTGCGGGTTTCGGTGTGCATTCACCGGGTTTTATGGTGAGTGTTCGGTGGGTTTGCGGCGACTTTTCCCTGCACTACGGTGGCCCTGTGATGCTTGCTGAATACGCCTCAGGGTCGCCGAAATGGGATCGCCAAATCGCCCCAAATTGAAAAGAACGAAAAGTCACCGAACGTGCGGTGACTTTTCGAGTCTCTTTGAATAACCCTGTATGTAAACATGGACATGTGCATAACCTGACCTTTATGTACACACTATTCATTGTTCACTGAAGGACACTCTTCCTTCTATCCTCCATATGATACATTTTACTAGAGGGAGTGCATCCTCGTTGAATCGCTCTTGCTTGTCCACATTTTAGGTCCTCATCTACATTTTTGAGTTGGGTGCTTCTTAATCGGTTCAAATTAAAGTGGCCACTTTGTGCTTATTTAAACCTTTTAACTAAGAAATCTCTTTTTATGCACACCTAAGCTTATCATCCATCGTTTTCCCTTCTTGCTGGGTCCATTGGTAAGGCATTTGGTGTTACAATGTTGTCATTTGTTATTCACTCAGCAATGCTACATCACTTTATTAGGCACCTAGCATACTTAAGTGGGATCATAACATATCCAAGAAATCATATATCTATTATCTCTTACGCATTCATTAAAGTGGTCCTTCTCAAACATAACGTTAATAAACACCAATGGTCCTGGTTTTATCAAATTACTTATCAGAAAAGTCATTGCAAAATATGCCAACAACTGTGTCAAGTTTGTCCAGAGGCAAAGCGACCAGTGGAACAGAAAGGCGAATGTGCTTGGACAAAGTGACTTGAAAGGACGCATTGCAGGCTGCTTCTGCGGTTTGTAGATTTCACTATTAACATGCACAGAAGTGTTTGTCTCATTCCTTGATATTATGGTTTCATTAAATGTCAATTCTAGTCTACAACATAGCACGACCGCCTCTATTCCATTCATCTAGTAATAAGTTTTGTTACCACTCGACTTTTACTGGTAATCTCTGCACATCACTTTACTTAAAACAAAACCATTACCTCTAATCTCCAGGTGAGATAATGATGTGCTACATTATCAAAGTACTATTGGCAGGACACCAGGGTCAAATAGTCCCTCAGTGTCCCTCTACCGGAATTTTGAAATTTTACAAGATTAGCCATGCCTTACAAATCACCAAGTACTCAATACAGAGTAGAGGACCTCCACATGGGTCGTGGACTTGTGGGATACATAATTACATAGGCTGAAAAAAAGACTGATGTCCATCGAGCTCAGCCTTTTCCACATCACCTACTGCTGTTGATCCAAAGAAGGCAAAAAAAGGTTTACACAGCTGCCTCCTCATGATCTATATAGAGTTACATTGCAGGGTTTCTTGAGCTCATGAATATATCTCAAGCATAATGTTGTTATGATGATTCTAAACATTTTATGTATAAATTAATGTTAAGTAAAAATAACTTTGTAAGATTACAGAGAAGCAGCACTGGTGACCTGTCCTATGTTAAGTTCCCGCTCAGGTCTCATATGGTTTTAGCTCAATGGTGCCATTACAGAGAAGGCTATACGATATGCAAATCAGACTGATACCACCCAAAGAGGGTGTCCAGAACAGAATTGCCAATGCTATCCCCACTGCAGGAGATGAACCGCAATCAACAATGACCGTGCCAGCCTTGTTAGACCACCCCAGGATGGATCCATGCCTGGGTTACCCTATAGACTTCTAGTCAGTTAAAACAAGGCGATTACTGAGAGCGGCAGCAGCACTAATGGCCTGCCCTATGTTGAGATGCTGCTCAGGCCTCACAAGGCAGAAAATTAGTGTCGGGAGTTGAGGTTCCTCACGTGTAAAGACTTCCTTGGTTTTTTAATTATATCCATCTTATTTGGGTGCTATCAGTCTGTTTTGCATATGGTATAGACTTTTCTGGAAAAGCATCGTCAAACTAAAACATTGAAATTGAGCTGGGCTCACCGTAGGGCAGGTCATTATTAATCTCATAAACTTTGCTTTTCACAGAAATTAACATTGACCATAAAGTGATTCAGTACAGAATGTGACAGTTTAATAGAATTCAGGCGTTCAGGAGGAGCGAGATTACTTTCAGAGTACCAAAAAAGAGCAGCATCCTCGATGTCCTGCTGCTCATTACATCTAAAATGGAAATCTACACCACTGGCAATTATTTTGAGGAGCTAGAAAAGTTAAATCACTTCAGGAACCACTGAGGAACAACACTGCTTTGTAATACTGTCCTTGATCAATGAATGTGTCTTCTACCCATCAGCCAAAAGCTTCACAACAAGAAGAGAAAGTGAGGCCTTTACTTGAAACCAGAGCCTATGTTTGGCATCACAAAAGCTATGCAAGAGGTCACCTCCAAGGTATCAAATGCAGACTACTATATGAATCACAAGCCCTCAGGTGATGTCATGACTCCTAGCTATCAAAACCTTCACACAGATTCTGATTCAGAGTCTGAAGCCTATAAACAAAAATGCATTTTTTGTCTTAATATAGTCCGTAAAAAGCAGGTGTATGGTGATGAGCCTCATGACAAATATTTATATGTAGTCATATTAATGTTAAACGTCCTCGATCAGCAAGTATTACTACCTGGATCTGTGTTCCTTTCTGTGTAGTTTGGTATTTACTAATGATACCGATCAGTAAAAAATAGACATAATTCTATCATATTCAGATGTTTCAAAGTTTTTTTATTTTTAAAAAATGGTGATTTAACCCTTTATTTCCCATACATTTTTCTATAATCGTCCCCCCATGATTTGGTCCACGCGGATCATGCATCCACATTGAATGTCCTGTCAGAAGAGCATTGGTAGCTCTATACAGCTGGCTGTCATTAAATTAATGGGGTATCACATTTTCATTCTGAATCATTAAAAGTCAGTGCATGAAGATGAAATGAATCCATTAATGGACCTTAGGGAATTGAAGGAAAAAGTCTTTAACCCATGAGAGCTAAACAAAGGCAAGATAGAAAAAGCCAAAATTGTATGCTGTGGGTGAAAATATGAAAAAAAAGTAGATATAACTTTCACGGAATATTTGGGGATCATGACATCTGTATTCTAATATATATATATATACACATATGTATTACATTTTCAATATTACTGTATATACAATACAGCATGCTACTATATTAAAAATGTACAGTAACATACAGTAAAACTAATTTTTAGGACATAAATAATGCAAACTCTGAACTAAAATTTACTGTTTACAAATTGTCCATTCATGTATACATTCATTTGAAATCGCATATCCAAGTGTATTATCTACTTCGTAAAAGAAGTTTAATTAACAAAAAATTACTGGAAACTTACCTTTTTGAAAGATGTCTTCAGATCAGGAACAGAAACGTGCGCATTTCGTTTTCACGCTCAATTACAGCTGTGTGTTTTGCAAAACCTGCGACAGGACTGAACGAGGTAATGATTAGTATTACCTTGTTCTGCAAGACTGGCCACATTTGGACACACCTTGCCCTGCCCCTCGTGCCTTTCCCATTGACATACCAGTCTGAAACAAAGGTTTCTGGGAGTGGAAGTCTCTGAATAGAAAGGGCCGTATGCGTAAGTGAAGGAAAAGAAATACATTACCCAGAAGTCATTGTGGTCAACCTGAGAATACACCTGAAACCAAAGAAAGAGTTTCGGTGGAAGGCGGTTCCAGGTGTAGGTGAAATTCATATTTGAAATGTGTCCCATCTGCTGCACAGTACGCTAAGCAGAGATGTTACTGCAGCTTTTCTAATGTACTTTTGTTTATTTTTCTTTATTTTGTTCTAACCTGGTAGTTTTTGGAGCACAATATTAGTATAAAAAATGCATATTTTTCTCCGTGTTTTATCTCTGCTATTATAAACTCTTCTCTCGCATTTACGTGGGGAAAAAAGTACATAGTGATATTGTATGGACTGCTGTTCTTACATATAGCATTAACATGTACTGAGTGGGTGGTGGATACATGGAACAGTCTTCCAGTTGAAGTGGTAGAAGCCAAAACAGTGATTGAATTTAAGCAGGAATGGGATAGGCATAAGGCTATCCTAAACAAAAGATAAATCCAGGTAAAGTATCCATGTAATTGGGCAGACTAGATGGGCCGAAAGGTTCTTATCTGCCGACATTTTTCTATGTTTCTATGTATGATTTTATGCAGTTTGTGGAATCTATTCGTTTGTTAATCCTTTGCAGAGATATTGTTAAGCCAGAATTTGTTAGACTTTATCTTTCACAGAGGTTGTCCTAAAAAAAGATGTGTGGGAACTCTCCAAGATTTTGGCCCCCAATTAGCAATTATTATCTCGTAATTAACACAAACACATTCTCAAATCTGATATATTTATGTATATATATATATGTGTGTGGATTTTAAACATATGACCCTATATTTATTGCAATGTAACAGGGAAAGAGATGACTGAACACCTGAATACAAACTCTATACGGTGTGGGACCAATGGGGACTCAGTTCCCTCAGCAACAATAGTGGAGGAGCAGCATTGCCACGCGTTCCCCCTCGACTTGACCCCTGATATCGCAGTATTCAAACATGTGGCTCAAGTTAATTCAGCCCAGTGCCACAATCAGGACTTTTTTTTGCAGTTTTTTTTTTCAAGCTTGGCAGATTCAGTTTTGGGTTTACCATTATTTTAATTCCCGACAAAAATTCAGACCGAATATCCTCTCACCTTTCAATAGAAATATCAGCCACGTCGATTTAAATTTATCATTCTACCAAATTTTGAAAAAAATTCAAATACTTAATGGATTTTCAGGCACGAAAATAGAATTAGACTGAAATCTCTTTTTAAACATCCAGGGCTACATTACATTGCTGGTGCTAACGTTAGCGCTCACCTGAGTGAGCGTTAACGTTAGCCCTGGTAGCCAGCGCATATTACAATCCAAACGCTAATGGGTTAAGTAACCCATTTCCGTTTGGTACCTTGTGCTTTTCAGCACGAGGTTACTGTACTTTGCGCTCCCTATACTTAACATGAGGAGCGCAAAGTGTTAAATTGTGTTAGGATTACAAAGTCCTAACGCTGATTAACGTCCTGCGGCGGTTAGCAAAAAGTTAACCAGAGCCAGGACTTGGTGCTAACGGATTCCGCTGGTGCAGAATCCGTTAGCACCAGACAGAAAACCCCCAAAATATTCAGTTACTCACCTCCTATCCTGCGGCGAGGACTGCGGCTCCGTCCGCCCCCTCCGTCCGGCAAGAGCAAGGAGAGACTGGGAGAAAAAGTCCCCCAGTCTCTCCCTGCGGATCACTACGCCGATGGACTCCATCGAGTGGATACTCGTGGCGGTGCTTAGTGCTGCCGCGCGCATCCCAGGGCTTAGCGCCCGGTAACATTGCAGGCAGCTGTTTAAGGGCTTGCATTGTAATATAAGCTTTTTCGGCTGTTTTACCCACCAGCTTTTTTCCAGCATTATTCTAATATCGGGAGCCCACACCTGTCTCCATGGAGTCCTATGGACTCTTAGAGCTGATAATACCAGTGGTGCTTAGCCCTGCTGCTGTTATCAAGTTCGGCTCAAAAGTATTACGACTGGAGCTGCTGAGAAAGTGCCTCTGTTGTAATACAGACGTTAAAGGCGAGCCACAAATGGAAAATAGCAGACTCAAACTATTTCCATTTGTGTCTTATTATCAACGATCGAGTTATGATCTGGCCCAACATCTAGATGCAAACCCAGGACATTTAACACTTCCTAAAAGCTAGTGTTAAGATCATAACGACACCTAAACTCTGGCGGTAACTTCCCAGAGCATTTGAAGTCTATGAAGTACACCAGGGTTGAAACACAGACACAGGCATTTAATTAACGGCTGGCCCACGACTTTTCCATTAGTGTCCGAATTTTAACAACAACCTTGAAAATAGGGCTCGATCTACATATTTTCTTCATGTATGGAAAGAAAGGCAAGAAAAGCTCTTTATCTTCCTGGTTCACAACAGCGGGTGGGAATTTATGACAATTTAAGGAGGAAGGGAGAGGGGCTAAGATTTTCATACTTTACCCCAAACTAGGTGCCCTGTATTGAAACAAAACCTGCCTGAGCCCTGCAGTAAGAAAGCAGATTGTACAATAAATGCTTATGCCAGCTATTGAATACGGAGATTTAGTGTATGCAGCTGCCCCGCAAACACACCTTCATAAACTTACTACATTGTATAACTCATTCTGCCGCTTTGTGCTACAATGTTAAATGACCCACCATTGTGACATGTTAAAAGAACTAAACTGGCCGTCGCTGGAATCTAGACGCACCCTTCATCTTTCCAACCTGGTGTTTAAGAGCTTTTCTGAGAAGCAACCACCCTACCTGAATAGGCTGCTTCCCCTAGCAGTTCCCCCCTCCTATAACCTCCAATCCAGGACCTGCATCTTACTTGCAATACCACAATACAAAAAGAAAGTGTCTCGATCCTCATTTTCCTACAGAGCACCACAATTATGGAATAACCTCCCAGGTGCCATCAAATCTTCCCCCAATCTAATGTCACTTAAGAGCTTCCTGTTAACATACCTCAATACGGAATGCACCTGTAAACATGTAACATAATGACTTTATTTCCTACATATTTATTTTCTGTGTTAATCTGTATATTTGTGTTTCTGTTTTTAATATCTTGCATTTATTACTTTGTATTTCTGTACGACTGTAAATATATCAATGTTCTTGAACCCAGGACATACTTGAAAACGAGAGAAATCTCAATGTATCCTTCCTTGTAAAATACTGCAAATAAATAAATAAATCATACAGAGACAACAGGGTCAGGAAACAGGCTCTATTCAACTAAAAAGAGCTATTCAATTGACAAGCCTTTTCAAAGACAATAATGTTGCAGTTTAATAGTATTGTTTATGAAGTTGATAATTTTACACTTCACTGAAGCCCCGTCCAGGTACGTTCAGGGTTAATAGATAAGAGCTCAGAGTGCAGCAGACAGATGGCAAAGGCAGCCAGGCTGCAATGAATAATCAAGTGGTTTATTTACACAAGGGTAGCAGGGACACGGGATTCACAGGAGAAACCAGGCAAATTGTTGTCACAGGTACACAGGGGCACAGACTGAACACATGGAATAGGGCTTCAACCTTGGCCCTCTAGATGTTTTGGAACTACATCTCCCATGATGCTACACCACTCATTAGGTAGGCTGAGCCTCAGGGGAAATGTTTAACTCGTTCCCTTCAGCTACTGAACAAACTACTACGATCCTCTCATCCCACTACCTGCCACCTCGATCCCGTTCCCTATTATCTTGCCAAAACATTTTCTGTTTCTCTTGTACCGTCCTCGACCCATACCTTTAATCTGTCTTTAACCTCTGGGGTCTTTCCTGCTCCCCTCAAACATCCCACAGTAGTCCCAATCCAAAAGACCCCATCTCTGGATCCAACTGCTCCCTCCAACTACCGTCCCGTTTCCCTGCTCCTTTGCCTCCCAAACTCCTCGAAAAGCTTGTGTATGCCCGTCTGATTGACTACCTCAACACCCACTCTCTCCTTGACCCTCTGCAATCTGGCTTTCGCTCACTGCACTCAACAGAAACGTCTTTTGCGAAACTGACCAATGACCTTGCAACTGCTAAATCCAATGGGTGCTACTCATTGCTGATCCCTATTGACCTCTCTGCCACCTTTGATACAGTTGACCACTCAATCCTCCTTCAAACTCTTAGTGATATAGGCCTTCAAAGTACTGTTCTTTCACGGTTCGCTTCCTACCTGTCCCAACGATCATTTAGTGTCTCACTTGCAGGAGACACTAAATGCCTCTCTAGGAAAACTGATCAGCTCCTTTGGATTCCAGTACCACCTATACGCTGATGACACCCAAATTTACCTCTCCTTCCCTGATCTCTCTCCAGTTCTCCTGAATCGAGTCACTGTCTCTCCGCTGTCTCAAATTGAATGTGTTCCCGCTTCCTTAAACTCGATCTTGCCAAAACTGAAATTCTCGTTATTCCTCCCACCAGGGGGAACCCAATACCACCTATCTCTCTATGAGTAAATGGAACGCCCATTAGCCCAACACCCCAAGCTTGCTGCCTTGGTGTCACTTTTGACTCTGACCTAACATTCTCTTCCCACATCCAGACAGTGACCAAATCCTGTTACTTTCAACTCAAAAACATTGCTCGTGTCCGCCCCTTTCTGACACAAAATACCGCAAAAGTGCTGGTTCATGCTCTAGTTATTTCACGACTTGACTACTGCAACTTGCTCCTTATTGGCCTCCCCAACTCCCGTATCACCCCTTTGCAATCTGTAATGAATGCAGGGGCCAGGCTTATTTTTCTCACTAAACACACCTCTCGTACCTCCCCCCTCTGCCGGTCCCTCCCCCCTCTGCCGGCTTCCTGTACATTCCAGGTTACAGTTTAAAATACTGATGCACACGTTCAAATTGCTCAATAACTCAACTCCTCCCTACATGTCTTTGTTACTCCGCAAGCACGTCCCGCCTAGACAACTCCGGTCAGCAGGTGACCTCCACCTGCCACTGGTCTACACACGCACAGCCAACTCTCGCCTCCAAGACTTCTCAACGGCAGCACTGGTCCTAAGGAATGACTTGCCTCGCCCTATCAAACTCTCCCCTGCCCTTCAGGCCTTAAAGAAATCCTTCAAAACCCATCTCTTTAGAGTAGCGTAACGCATCACTGATGCAACTCATCCCTCAGCTCACCTACTCACACATGATTGAAGCTGCTTCTATGGCCCCACCATTCCCAAACCACTGGCACTAATGATCCTGCCATCTAGTAAAATTCCTCTTGTCTTTCTCAACCCCCAATCCCTCTAGACTGTAAGCTCCTATGAGCAGGGCCCTCTACACCTATTGTTTCCATCCTATGTCCGTTTATATGTATTTTGTCCCTTTGGTTATTGTAAAGCGCTGCAGAAACTGTTGGCACTATATTAATGATGACAATAATAATAATAATAATAATAATAACCTGATCCCAAAGGGATATTATGGTTAATTAATTCACAGAGAGTACGAATTCTAAAAATTCATAGAAGCACTCTAAACCACATGCAAGGGAATAACCCACCACTGTAAAACCTTAGATCAAGCCTACGTACATTTAAAACTCCACTTCATTAGCAACAATTAAAACATAACACCAACAAACTACCAATGTGTTTCAATGTGATAATCAAACACAAATAAAACCATAAACATTCCATTTCACTCTGCCAAAGTTATAGTTATAGTTACAAGTACATTATTTATAAAGTGCCAACAAATTCCGTAGCGCTGTACAATGGGAGAGACAGAATAACAAATATACATACACGTTACAAACACGAAACAAAAGGAGAGAGGACCCTGCTCGAGAGCTTACAATCTAAGAGAGAAGGAATTTAGATTTTCATTAGTTATATTCATGCAAGAGTGACTTGTTACACTTTGCTCCAACGAACCCAGAACACAGTCAGTGGTCCACATGAGCTTGCAGTCTGTTTCAATCAATGTGAATCCCTAGGGCTGCAGGAGCAGTAACAAGTAATCAGTGATTACTGCCATCAAAATACAAATTCACTTAATTAATCCCTTTTCTTTGTCATTTAATCATTCCCTAATCATTAGTAAAAAAACATCATTAATTTATATATAGATATATATATATATATACTCACAGCAGAGCTCAGGACAAGCTTTCAACTAGAGCGTGCTCATAATAGGGAGTAAAGGTTTTGCATAGATTTTGGTAAATGTGGCAACGTGGGAAAAATCCACAAAATGGAAACAGGAGATAAAAGGCCTAATTGTATTTTTACTTTTTAAATGCAGTTATATCAAAGAAACAAACAGCACCATGTCTTTGATAATGTGGTTTTATTTGTAATGCAAAAGTAATCTAGTTACAGCTTATGCAAGTGATAGTGTCCCTTTAAATAGGAAGCCCATGGATAATTGGCGAGCACCTGAGACGTCCCTCAGGTGAGGCAAGATGGAAAACAGGGAGTGGATCTTAATCCTTTCGTGCCGCAGGGCGTTACAATGACGTCTCTGCGGCGGGTGGGCCTTGGAGCCGCAGGGTGGCAAAGCACGGTCCGCTAACTTCAATGGGCCTCTGTGCTCCCACCCACCAGTAGGCACGCAGTGCACGCCATTGGCTGCCGTGGGATGGTCTGAACAGAACCACCTGACGTGCGTCAGATGCGACGGTGGACTTCAGGATGGGTCCGGCGCAGCCAGCCGGGCATTCTTGTACTACTATGCCCCACCGGCGTTAATGCTTTGCTGCTGGACACAACCTGCCCGGCGGCAAGGGGTTAAAGTCCGCTGCAGGAAAGGTGCTGACAGGCTTCAAGTTACATCCAATTTGGTACGGGTATGAGTCTTTTTGTGCTTTTTCTGCGCCCTTTGTTTTGGGCTGTTACAAGCTGCAGGAATAACTGGACCCTCTATGGAAAGGTGGGATGGAAAAAAGAGTGAAATGTGAATTTACCTCCCATGTGGGGTGGAGTCTGACTCTGTGGTGTCTCCCACAAGGTGATGCATCCTATCACCATATATCACCATTCACTGCCCACGAACTGACCCCTCGGGCCTTGATTTCCTGATTGTCCTCTCAAAGTAATACCAGAGTTGAAACACAACAGGGTGTTACAATTCATGCATCTCTTATATAAACACTGCAGTTTCCTGGTGGCATTGTTCGAGCTTTGTTGTGTTTCTTTCATCAGTGGCAGTAAGATCTAGGTCAGGGCTGTCAAATTCCACCCCCTCAGTGGTTGATGGCCTACAACTCCCGTAATGCTTGAAATGTCATATTTAGCCAGGGAATCATAGGAGTTGTTGTTCGGAAACTTCTGGGTGGCTGGAGTTTGCCAGCCCTGTTGTAGATGCTGAGTTATAGATTTCCCATAGTAAATCCATGAACCCTCTTGTGCGTTTGTGTGTTCTTATTCTACTGCAGGGACATTATCTTTCTCTGTTGTGAGATTACTATATGGCTGATGGATGTCTGGATGTCTTGCGCTATCGCTGTTTTGTGTCCCGGATTTACCAAATAAGTATTCCAGCTCAGTCAGCAATAGGGAGTTTCTATAAATGGAAAACCTTTAGCGGTTCCCTGCTACCATCTCTAATATGAGTCCGCTGCAGCAGCAGCACCACGCACCAGCAGCATCACAGATATACTCTCCTGGAGTCCATAGAAGTCCATGCAGACTTACATTGCCCTGCTCTAGCTATGCAGGGTCAGCAAGAGGACAGTGAGAACTATTTGTTAGCAGGTTTTCTCTACATGTGGTCACTAGAGGTTTTTTTCTAAGCTGGTATTCTTTTTTGAAAATTGGCTCAAGGCGAGAATACCGAGCCACCTTGCAAATTAATGTTTATAGCAGGGAGCCATTACATCCCAGCCACAAGTGAACTAGTATTTAGACCAGTGGTTCCCAGCTATGGTCCTCAAGTGCCCCTAACAGGCCAGAGGCGCGTCCAGTTCCTCAGCAGCTGCTGAATTGCTACATTGCAGCAGTTCAGTTTGCAGCAGCAGTCTTACTGAACGCTTTGGCTGTGAAGCAAATGGGCAGAGTATTGCTTAATGAAAGGTGCTGTTTCTGCAATATTCACTTTCGTCAATTTTATTACCGCTTTAGTATTAATGTTTACCATGTTCCAATAAATATTTTGGTGTTTTGTTCCACCAAAACTTCCATTTGAACATTTCCATATTGGATTGGTATCTGCTCCGTGGAGGCGGCCATCTTTCCCACGTCACATACAGCTACTCTGCAGCCAGGGGCGGACTGACCCATCGGGCACTCGGGCGCTGCCCATGGGCCCGCGGGTCAGTGGGGGCCCGTTCTGTAAGGGGCGTTGCGTTATGACCACGGCGGTGCACTAACAAACCGCTTCGTCGGCGGCGCTCCAGCGTGCCTTCCTGGGCCCCACGTGCACCCTGCATTGATGCCGCCCCCTCACACGATGCATCACGTGGGGGGCAGTGTCAATGCAGGGTGCATGTGGGGCCCAGGAAGGCACGCTTGAGCGCCGCCGACGAGGAGGTTTGTTAGTGCGCCGCCGTGGTCGGAATGCAATGCCCCTTACAAAACCGGGCCCCTGAGCTGCTGGGGTCAGTATATATCCATGTGTCAGCTACTGGGGCAGTATATATCCATGTGTGAGCTACTGGGGGCACATATATCAATGTGTGAGCTACTGGAGAAGTATATATCAATGTGTGAGCTACTGGGGCAGTATATATTAATGTGTGAGCTACTGGGGCAATATATATATCAATGTATGAGATGAGCTACTGGGGCAATATATATATCCATGTGTGAGCTTCTGGGGGCAATATATACCCATGTTTGAGCTGCTGGGGGCAATATATACCCATGTTTGAGCTGCTGGGGGCAGTATATACCCATGTGTGAGCTGCTGGGGACATGTGGGTTGTGCGTTGTATGGGATGGGTTTATGGGTGTGACCTGCTGTGTAGGCATGGCACAAGGGGCCCCACTAACTCCTATTGCCCGGGGGCCCCATTACTTGTCAGTCCACCACTGTCTGCAGCACCTCTCTACTTAGCTGCAAGTGCTAAGTTAGCAATGCTGAGCGCTGAACTGCAACACACAGCGTTCAGTGCCAAGTTTCTAACTTAGCACTTGCAGCGGCTGAGGAGCTGAGCACGCCTCAGGTTTGCCAGATATCTGAAGCACAGCACAGGTGATATGATTTGCTGCTTAGTGATTGCTATATTCAGTCTGCATTTCCCCAAGGTGATCCTTAAAATCTGGCCTGTTAGGGGTACTTGAGGACAGGGTTGGAAACCACTACATTCGGCCATTTGCACAATATATAAAGGCTATTATAAGTTCTTAAGCATTTTACCATTATTTCTCTTCCACCATTACTTTCTCTTAAGTTACCTTTACTTCCCTTCAACCCCCCAAACCATCCCCCCCACCCCCGCCCCCGCTCTGCCCATAAATAAAAACACGTGACAAAAGTATTGGCGGTTTGAAAAGGTCACGTCTTTTATTTATAATCAAAGGCCAAAAATCATTGCCTTTGTGGCAGAATTATCAGCGATCCTCGCTTTCTTGGACTAGGTAACACTAGATAACACTGGTACCATAGATCCAGACAGATAACACTGGCAACCGCAATGAACCACCAGCATTGCCCAGAAATAGCGTCCGGCCCCACGTGGCTAAGCTAGCGCGACCATACGCTGCTCTCTTTATAGCAGATAGCAGGACGGGAGGATCTTCAAACCAGGAGGCTATCTGTGTTTGGCCACACAAACCACCACACAGACCCCCAGATCCTCCCCCTCTATCGCCTCTCCACGTGCTAGGGCCGCATATTTCACCACCACCAAAAATGAGGACCCTCTTTTTCCACCACCAATAAAAGACCGTGACCTTTTCACTTACCTTACACAAGGGTCTTTATCAGCCCTTCGATGTTGCCCCCGAAAAGGTTGTTCCTCGCCTTGGACAAATGGACCCCGTCATTCCAAAACAATTCCTCCTGCATTGTCACTATGTTCTGATGCTCCAAAACCTTTCCTCTCATCTCCAGCATAATCTTTTTCGCTGCCTGGTTTAGCTTCTTTCTCCCGATGTATCCTGCACCCTGCAGTTCCTCCACACTAATACAGCAATTACGTTAGACCACACTATCTGAACATCCGGCCATTCCTTCCTGAACCACCTAAGTGTTTCCCGGACCCTATTCTGCAAATCTATCGTTGTCATAGGCCCTATGTCGTTACCCCCTAAATGCACTATCATTATATCTGGCTTCCCCCACCTTCTCCTAGATTCCTGTGCTACCCCTAAAAACTGCGCCCACCCCATACCCCTCCTTCCTATCCACCTAATGCCCGCTTTAGTGAGGCTGAACCCTAGGTTCACTCCCATCGTTTTGCCCACAGCGTGAACAGCCGCCCAGTGCACATAGGAGTGTCCCAGGATCCATACTCTCTTCGCCCGCTCTGAAAGAAAAAACCCACTATTAACGTTCAAACACATACCAACTTTTTATCGCGACTGTAAATTGAATCAGGGTTATATACCTACCCCCGCTTATTCACAACCCTCTCCTCTCTAACTTAGTAAATTATGAAATACCAGCTAGCCTGCTAAGACCGGTGCCCTTTAAACAAATTCCCTTTCCCCATCGCTGTTTAATCCTAACTGCTCGCGATCTGCCAGAGAAATGAAGGTTTATTAATTTTATTTTTTTCCCCAAAAACAGAATATCCCCTATGTCGTTACCCCCTAAATGCACTATCATTATATCTGGCTTCCCCCACCTTCTCCTAGATTGAATATAGAATATTTGATACAGTCCTAACCTCAACATCTGAGGGTTGGGATTTAGGGGTTATTATTGCAGCGGATCTAAGGGTAAGTAGTCAATGTAATAGAGCAGCAGGAAATGCTGGCAGAATGCTTGGTTGTGTAGGGAGAGGTATTAGCAGTAGGAAAAGGGAAGAGCTCATACCACTGTACAGAGCACTGGTGAGACCTCGCTTGGAGTACTGTGTGCATTACTGGAGACCATATCTCCATAAGGATATAGACACCTTAGAGAGAGTTCAGAGAAGGGCTACTAAAATGGTGTATGGCTTGAAGGAATAAAGTTACCAGGAAAGGCTTAATGATCTTAACACGTATAGCTTGGAAAAAAGACGAGATAGATGAGATATGATAGAAACATTTAAATACGTAAAGGGAATCCACAAGGTAGAGGAAGGGAGTATATTTAAAATGAAACAAAGTAGCAAAACAAGAGGACATAGTCTTAGATTAAAGGGGCAAAGGTTTAAAAGTAACATCAGGAAACATTATTTTACTGAGAGGGTGGTGGATACATGGAACAGCCTTCCAGCAGAAGTGGTAGAGGCTAAAACAGTAATTGATTTTAAGCAAGCATGGGATAGGCATAAGGCTATCCTAAACAAAAGATAAATCCAGGTAAAGTATCCATGTAATTGGGCAGACTAGATGGGCCAAAAGGTTCTTATCTGCCGACATTTTCTATGTTTCTTTCCATCCCAGCAATGTTACAGCCTTTTCCACAGCCGCTTTGAATTGCAACCTGGACAAAATTGGTTCCATCCTCATGCCTCAAAAAAAAACACAAAAAAAAAAACATATGGCCATTTGCAGGAGCCGCCTCCAAATAACCTCTTACATAACACCGGGCATACCTCCATTTAACCTCTGTATTACGCTTCAGTCTTTGTGTAATATACCCTCCCCCCTCTAAGTAATGGATTCCTTTTGTTTTCACATGCTTCTGTCAGCCCCTCGCCCCCCCAGCAACCAAGGTCGCCCAGCTCATGGTTATCTGATGCATTGTTCCTAGCTGGATGTGATTACATTGTCTCTGCACCTTTCCTCTGTGTGTGTGTGTCCCTTGCACATTGTAAATCAATGCAGTCTCCATTTTGAGTTGGGCCATAAGCAGTACTTCTGCGGAATACTGACTTCAAGGGGAGCAGTCTGCCCGTGGACAGGAACCCCTACGTTACAGCCTCGTTCCTCGAATGCCCTCTGGGTTAAGCTAAATGGGGACTTCTCTAAAGGACCAGCCATTCTACCTAACAGCACCTCCTTCCCCCACTTTTCTCTCAATATTTCTGGCAGTTCATATGCTGATTTCAACTGCTTTACTTTCTTACCCCCCTTCGCTTCACCCCTAATCAGTATCTTGAAGCCTTCCATAAAAAACCCTTACTCCATTCTCCTTATCCTCCATCTTTAAGGCTCGCCAGCCCTGGAATCCTTTACCAAGTCTTTAACCCACGTCTTTAACCCACGTCTACCAATGAAACGGTTTCTGGCTTAGTATATTAATCTATAGGCCCGAAGTTAAGTCAACCTACCCAACAGCATTTGCTAACATACAAAATCACTGTTTAGTTGATAAGCCTCTTCAGAAATTATAACAGACACATTTAGATGTGTATTTGGTTAGTAATTGTTATATTCATAAGTCTGGCAGAAACCATCTGGATTAATTTAGTTGCGCAAATGTAAGTTTAAACAGATTATACAGTTACTGCTGCCGCACTTCCTCATTGACAGCAGACCATGTGACTTTTTGAGGTTTAAGATGGCTGCCAGCCATGCGGTCACTGATTACCTATGTTTATAAGATCATACAGACTATACAAATAATAAGGTTTGATCAAGTATTACAAAGTGAAGCAAATATCAACGAGCATATTCTAGCTAAAATGCAAATCACTATAACGGGTAAATTAGTGCGTATTTAACCAAATAGATTACACACGCATATAGCATATTATCAACATAGCGACAAATTCACAGAATTAATACACTTAATACTTATCCACTCCCAGGCTTTCTTATGATGATGGTACGAGTGGGAAAGATGAGGGAGTTGTTGCTCATGTTTCCTCCATTTCGGAGATAAGTCTCTCCTCTCCCTCAATAAAGACAAAGTTAGCGTTATGAAATAATTATTTACTCACACTGTAGCAAGTGCGCAAAAAAGATTGTACATTACTGCTGTGTCACTTCAAAAATTGCCTCAATTAGTATAGTGAACTTAAATACAGTATACAAATGAGTTTATTCATCAACTTATTGCTTAGCTCTTGGAGTTACTTTATTTCTTTCACATACGCCCAGGTGAGACAACCCCCCTCCCTTCCAGAATACATTACAGATAACAACAGGCTCCAGCCACTGTACAATAGAAAAGCTCCAGTCACTGGACGATAGAAATAACAGTCATCACAAGGGAATGTTTATCCTTGCTTCTCTAAACAGTGTGCTTAGGGAAACCCAGGATGTTAGAGTGCAAGCTCTTGAGCAAGGGGCCTCTCCTACTGTTTAATGAGTGCAAAATATAACAACTTATAACTGTAACATACAGATACACACTTTGACAACAGCATAGCACATCACACAACACTCTCCTCTATATACAGAGACAATAAACTGTAAAGCAAAATACTTGCAAATAAACATTGGGCCGGCCGTTTTATCACAGGTTGCTTTGTATGCTTCCGGCCTGTTCAGTACAAAAATGACTGCAGCTCATTAAAATGTATTGATTTTGGAGTGCTATTTGGTGCTAAAACACCCACTATTCATGTGTGTGATTCTTAAAATTGACCGTCAGTCATTTACTAGAGTGAGCACTTTAACTATAAAGGCACAGCAATCTTCAGGCAGACACAGGCAAAATTACTGATCCCAAATGCACCTAATAACATACAAAACAACAAATCACTGAATTCTGGCCGAGTTATACCAGAACCATTAACCTATTCATAATTACTATCACGCAGATACTACACAAAATTAACAAGGGAATACAGTATTGCAAAGTGTAATGAATATCAAAAGCATCTACTAAATAAAACCTGCAAATCAATACAATGCAAAACCTGCACCTATTTATCCAAGTAATAATAGAACTAGGAATATATATATTTAGCAGCCTATAATAATAGGGAATATATAACAGATTGATACGGCCAGTAATACTTATCCAGTCGTTGGTTTTCATATGCTGATGGTGATGGTGATGGTAAAATGGAGTTGGCTGTCCAAAAAGACAAAGGTTAGACTGATTTCATCTGTCCTTTGCTTACCCTTTTCTATTACCCCTGGCCCTCCCCTTTCTGTTATCTGCCCCCGAGACCCAATCCCAGCGATAATCCTGAAACAAAAGGGGAACCATTGTAACTCCTCCCAACTTTCTACTCTTTTCTTTAAACAGGGAACATGCTTAAGCCTCTTCGTTCCCAGTCAGTCGCTCATCAGTACATAAATCAAAATAAATACCCTGTACTGTATTCACAAAAAGCATAGCAGCTTAAAAAAAATGCCTTTGAAGAATGAAATTTCAAAAGATTTTTAGTTGCTGGTGAAATATAAATTATGAGTTTGGTCTCAAGCACAATGCAAAGTACATTAAACATACTTACATACACTTGTATGCAGACGGCCTTTACACACAGAAAAATATTTTTTTTTATAACAATATCTGATTTGGGGTTAATACATTTAATCTCTAGCACTAGATTTATTGTATGCACTAAAATATGTTAAATAATGCCAAGTATTGATAACGTATTACTGGTGGAGAGAGCATAAGATAAATTAAGAGGCGACCGTTTTAGGATGAAGCTGAGTGCAGCATTGAAAACTGGACAACACACACATTCCCAATACATTAATTAGCAGTGATGCATCAAAATGCTCTTGCAGTGTTAGCAATTTGCCATGAATATCAATAAAATAAATTGCAGAAGTGACCAGGAATATGAATCATACAGAAAAAATGAGATTTGGTTTTTATTCAATTTTTACTGTGATTACTTTTATCATAATTAACTATAACATTCTCCACAATTCAGTTTATTTTGTTCTAATAGTAATACAGTATCTCAGAGAAGTGAGTACACCCCTCTCATTTTTGTAAATATGTTATTATATATTTTCATGTGATAACACGGAAGAAATAACACTTTGCTACAATGTAAAGTAGTCTCAGGTCCCTCGCCGCAGACGCCGCAAAAGGCCCTGATATGGGTCTGAGCCATCAATTTCCCTGTTCTGTCCCATTCCAGGTTTCCCATCTAGCCCTCGCCTTCATCCAGTTCCCCATCCTCCAGCCCAGTATTTCCCATATGTGTATCCCTGAGGTTAATTACACCTCACCTGCCCAGGTCTCCATATAGGGAGACTATGCCCAATGCTCTCCACTTCTGCATTAACGTCTGACCATTGTGTCACACGCCGTTTGAGCCTGCCTGTACCTGGATTCCAGACCTCCTTGCCTTCCCTACCGGACTCCTGTTTCTCAAGACACTTGCTTTGCTGATCTGGACTTTTTGTTGCTATTTGGATTATCCCCCTCATTTTGCCTAAAGGACTTTTGTTTCTCCCAAAGACTTCCACCATTCATATGGACTCCTGCTGACCCCTGTACCAAGACCCCTTTGTTGCCTCCTCCACCATAGACCCTCTGCTATTTGTGCAATCTGCCTCTATTTGTATCCTGCTTCTGTGTAAATACCCCTTTGTATCCTGTGTCTAGTTCATGTCGTGCCCCTCTGTATCCAGCTTGTGTCTAGTTCATGTCGTGCCCCTCTGTATCCAGCCTGTGTCTAGTTCATGTCGTGCCCCTCTGTATCCAGCTTGTGTCTAGTTCATGTCGTGCCCCTCTGTATCCAGCTTGTGTCTAGTTCATGTCATGCCCCTCTGTATCCAGCTTGTGTCTAGTTCCTGTCGTGCCCCTCTGTATCCAGCTTGTGTCTAGTTTGACGGACAGAATGTTCTTTCATTGTAATTTATTTTCCCTGCTACATCAGTCAAAAAATACGTCAGTGAAAAAAACGGACTGTGTGGCCACTACCTTGTTGTCAGTCAGTAAGTACGTCCGTACAGCACGGACGCACAGTCCGTACGAAATGCGCTCATCTGACCCTAGCCTAACCCCTCTGTGGTATTGTGGAAGAGTGCAGGGGTGGACCATGTGGTCCTATATTGAAAAGTGTTTTTTTTATCTGTTAATGGGCGTCAGTGCACCCAGATATTGTGCCTTTAATGCCAGGCCAGCAAGTATCATCATACAGTAACCCCTCTGTGGTATTGTTGAAGAGTGCAGGGGTGGACCATGTGGTCCTATATTGAAAAGTTTTTTATCTGTTACTGGGCGTCAGTGCACCCAGATATTGTGCTTTTAATGCCAGGCCAGCAAGTATCATCATACAGTAACCCCTCTGTGGTATTGTGGAAGAGTGCAGGGTTGGACCCTGCGGTTCAAAAAATTAAAATGATATAAATCTGGCACAGGCGTCAGTGCAGCCAAATATTGTGCCTTTCATGGCAGCAAGTGCCTTCACACCGTAACCCTTTTGTGGTATTGTGGAAGAGTTCAGTGCTGGAGGTTTTGTGAATGCAGAAGAGGACATCCCCGATCTATTCCATTACTTCAGCATCAGGGGATTGATAGCTGCTGATCCAGGACTGATTCATTTTTATAAATGTCAGCCGGTCTACAGAGTCTGTGACAAAACCTCCAGCGGCACTGAACGTCCTTTCGGAAAGCACGCTAGATGAAGGGCAACCTAGTAGCTGCATAGCATATTGGCTAAGTTCTGGCCAGTGATCCAATCTCAACACCCAGTAAACCAGTGGATCATCTTCTGGAAAGGTATCCAGGTCTGCCCTTGCCCCTAGGTAGTCCTGCACCATATGGTGAAGACGCTGGCAATGGGTGCCTACATTTGACGTCTCTGGGCGTCGAGGACTAAAAAAATTTAAAAAAGCATCAGTCCAGTGGCCCTGGCCTTCACCACTATTCCTCTGATCACCCATAGCCTCAGAAGCACGTGTGTCAGCACTTGGTAATCTACCAGTGCCTGGAAAGGTGTTACACAAGTGTTGCTTTAGAGCGTCCTCAAGTTTTTTCATCCTGTGCTCCCTCTGTGCGGGCAGGATGAGCTCTGCAACTTTCCCCTTGTATCGTGGATCAAGAAGGGTTGCCAACCAGTAATGATCCCTCTCCTTGATAGCACGAATCCTGGGGTCCTTTAGCAGGCTTTGCATCATTAGGGAGCCCATGCAGCGTAGGTTGGAGGTGGCATTAGCTTCCGAGTCTTCCTGGTCAATGAGGATGACCGTATCGTGCACTTCCTCCTCCCAGCCACGCACTAGCCCTTCTGTTTCTGGGCACACAAAACCCTCCCTTGAGGAATCCCCACCTTCAATGCCCCCACTACTTAAATATTCCTCCTCCTCCTCATCCTCCTCCTGTCTGATCTGAGTAGGACCCACTGGAATATTGTCTGCGGAATGACTGGGGCCTTGAGAGCTAGGGAAGGCCTCCTCTTCCTCCCGCTGCTCTGCCTCTAGAGCCACATCTATAATTCCCCGCAGAGTGTGCTCCAGCAGGAACACTAAAGGAATTGTGTCACTGATGCATGCACTGTCCCTGCTCACCATCCTCGTTGCCTCCTCAAATGGTGACAGTACAGTGCATGCATCCTTGATCATCAGCCACTGCGGGGGGGAAAAAAACAAGTTGACCTGAACCTGTCCTTGTGCCATACTCACACAGGTACTCGTTGATGGCCCTCTGCTGCTTGTGCAGACGCTGCAGCATTGCTAATGTCGAGTTCCACCTGGTGGGCTTGTCACAGATCAGACGGTTTGTGGGAAGGTGGAATTCTCTTGAATTTCTGCCAGGCGAACGCTTGCTGGGAATGACCGTCTGAAGTGGCTGCAGACTTTTCTGGCCTGGATGAGAAGCTCTGGCAGCCCTGGGTACTTGGTTAAGAAACGCTGTACCACCAGATTTAGGACGTGTGCTAGGCATGGTACATGCGTCAATTTACCCTTGCGTAGGGTGGACAGAAGGTTGCTGCCATTATCGCAGACGATCATTCCCAGCTCAAGCTGGCGGGGTTCAACCATCTCTGCACCTGCCCCTGCAGAGCTGACAGAATTTCTGGCCCGGTGTGGCTCCTGTCCCCTAAACAAACCAGCTCAAGCACAGTATGGCATCTTTTTGCTTGAGCCATTGCGTAGACCCTGTCAGGCGTCGGTTTAACTGCTACTTTGCCAGAGACAGAGAAGGAGGAGGAGGAGGAGGAGGGAGAGGTGGTGGAGCAGACAGACCTCATACAAGCAGCTTTCTGGAGGCGTGGTGGATGAACAAGCTCCAGCACAGAGCCCCGTCTTGGATCCCTCCCAGCTGCAATCAGAGTTACCCAGTGTGCCGTGAAGGAAATGTAATGACCCTGTCCATGCTTGCTGGACCACGTGTCTAAAGTCACATGCACCTTGCTGCTGACTGCCTTTCCCAATGACTGGATAACATTGTCTTCCACGTGCTGGTATAATGCTGGAATGGCCTTGTGTGAAAAGTAATGGCGTTTTAGAACCTGCCACTGTGGTACAGCACATTCAGGAAATTCACGGAAGGGAGCAGAGTCCACCAGCTGGAAAGGCAGCAGCTGCAATGCGAGTAATTTTGCTAAGCTGGCATTTCGACGCTGTGCTTGGGGATGGTTGGGACTATTTTTTTTTTTTCGCTGCAGCAGCTGCGGCAACGTAATCTGACTGCGTAAATCTTCAGCTGCTGGGATGATGTCACATTGTGAGGAAGGACCTGGTACATCCATTACTGTAGCATCATCCCTGTCGGTGGAGGTTGTAGGCAATGACATGGCAGGACATACAGTGGGGGTAGAGACAGATGAGGAGGAGGAGGACCGACGCAAAGTTTTGCACCAACGGGATGTGTGGCAGTTGTTCTTATGTCGCCTCAAGCACATGGTACCCAAGTGTCCGGTATCTTGCCCACGCTTAAGCCTCATCTGACATAGATTACAAATAGCAACGCTGCGCTCTACTGCACATTTCTTAAAGAACTCCCAGACAACAGAGTTCCTGCATGTGTTCTTTGAGACAACAGCGCTCTGCACCGGAGCAGCTCTGACATGTGATGCCTTGAACTGGCTAGTGCTACGGTTGGTCACAGAGGATGTTGTGCCTCGTGTTTGCTGTGCCTCCTCCTCCCCCTCTTCCTCACTTAATTCCTCTGTTCGATCAGGCACCCAGGTGGAGTCATTGACCTCATCATCATTGTCATCATCACCCCTATCTCCTCGTCACTGGAGCCAACTTGGCAGTATGCTGCAGCTGCTGGGGCAACATGAGTGCCAGTTATTTGTGTGTCATCACTGGCACCCCCTTCCTCTAGGTTGATTATACTCCCTTGCTCAACCTCAGAGATTGAATCAGAGCACTGTACTTGCTGCGCATCCTCAAGCAGAATGTCACTCTCATTGTAGTCAAACAATTCAGCTGACTCCTCCGTGTGTGACAGCGAGGCTACGGCAGGAGTAGCTGTGGACATGGAGGCTGCATTAGATGCTTTGGCAGCTGAGGTGGACTGTAAAGCACTAGAAGCCTGGCTGGCAGAGGACTCAGAGGATGAGGATGGCCTGGTTAGCCAATCCACAAAGTCCTCTGTATGTTGCTGCTGCTTAAGACGGCCAGCACCAGTTAGAAAGGACAAGCGTGCCCCTGCAGAGGATGCACCACATCCACCACGACCAGAGGCACAGCCTCCCGACACAGGGGCTGCTTGCCCTCTTATCTGTGTCTGGGAGCGTCTGCCTGACCTTTTTGTTCTTTCAGACATGGTGAGTGATATATAGATTAATATATACAGAACTCTGATTCAACTCTGGTATAAAGATTTAAAGAACTCTGGTATAACTCAGTGAGACACCCTGATAGCTGGCAGCCAGTGACAAGACACAGATTACAAGTCTCAGACACCTCCTATAAATCAGTGAGACCCCTTGATGGGTGGCAGTGAAACCTCCTATAAATCAGTGAGACCCCTTGATGGGTGGCAGACAGTGAGAAGACACGGATTATAACAATTCCCAAATGTTTTAAAGAAATTAGTGAGCCCCAAAATACTACGTGGTACTGGCTGTGTGACAAGACACAGATCACCTCAATTCACAAATGTTTTAAAGAAATTAGTGAGCCCCAAAATACTGCGTGGTACTGGGTGTGTGACGAGACACAGATCACCTCAATTCACAAATGTTTTAAAGAAATTAGTGAGCCCCAAAATACTGTGTGGTACTGGCTGTGTGACAAGACACAGATGATCACTTTAATTCACAAATGTTTTTTCAAAGAAATTAGTGAGCCCCAAAAAACCTTGCTGCCTGTGTGACAAGACACAGAAGATCACCTCAATTCACAAATGTTTTCAACAAAGTTGTAAACCCCAAAAGAAATTGCTGGCACAGTGACAAGACACACATCACCTAAATTCCCTGATATTTGGTAGAAATGAGACACCCCCAAACCCCCCCAGTAGCGTGGCAGACCGGCAGTAACAAGACACAACTATCTCCTCTGAAATCTCCTCTGAAATGCGTGCAGAAGCACTGCGTGGAAACGTTATATAGTGTGCTGCGGGACTTAGCTCTGTGAGCCCATGATTGGGCAAAATTTGCCCAATCAGGACTCTGAGCGGTGATTGGCATAGTGTTGAACCAGTCTTGCACCAGACCTGTGGTCAGGTGCAAGGCTGTAGCCAATTACGAGCTTCAGGCCAGTGGGAAAATGCATTGTGGTCCATTGTGGTCGAACATGCGGCGAACACCCGGAAATGTTTGGTGTTTCTTGATCTACTCGAACAGGCTAAGTTCGGGTCGAACCCCGAACTGTCCGAACCCGAACAGCTCATCCCTAGTGTCTGGTTCATGTCGTGCCCCTCTGTATCCAGCTTGTGTCTAGTTCATGTCGTGCCCCTCTGTATCCAGCTTGTGTCTAGTTCATATCGTGCCCCTCTGTATCCAGCCTGTGTCTAGTTCATGTCGTGCCCCTCTGTATCCAGCTTGTGTCTAGTTCATGTCGTGCCCCTCTGTATCCAGCCTGTGTCTAGTTCATGTCGTGCCCCTCTGTATCCAGCTTGTGTCTAGTTCATGTCGTGCCCCTCTGTATCCAGCCTGTGTCTAGTTCATGTCGTGCCCCTCTGTATCCAGCTTGTGTCTAGTTTATGTCGTGCCCCTCTGTATCCAGACTGTGTCTAGTTCATGTCGTGCCCCTCTGTATCCAGACTGTGTCTAGTTCATGTCGTGCCCCTCTGTATCCAGACTGTGTCTAGTTCATGTCGTGCCCCTCTGTATCCAGCCTGTGTCTAGTTCATGTCGTGCCCCTCTGTATCCAGCCTGTGTCTAGTTCATGTCGTGCCCCTCTGTATCCAGACTGTGTCTAGTTCATGTCGTGCCCCTCTGTATCCAGCTTGTGTCTAGTTCATGTCGTGCCCCTCTGTATCCAGACTGTGTCTAGTTCATGTCGTGCCCCTCTGTATCCAGACTGTGTCTAGTTCATGTCGTGCCCCTCTGTATCCAGACTGTGTCTAGTTCATGTCGTGCCCCTCTGTATCCAGACTGTGTCTAGTTCATGTCGTGCCCCTCTGTATCCAGACTGTGTCTAGTTCATGTCGTGCCCCTCTGTATCCAGACTGTGTCTAGTTCATGTCGTGCCCCTCTGTATCCAGCTTGTGTCTAGTTCATGTCGTGCCCCTCTGTATCCAGCCTGTGTCTAGTTTATTCAGTTTCCTTAGTCCTCTATGTCCGCTCCTTTCTTGTATTGCTCCTGTGTCTAGGCATATCTTTATCAGTTCTGTTCCTGTATATTCCTTTGCCCTGTCTGCATATAAAATAAACCAAACTGTGCCCTGCAACTTGTACGGTCTCCTGCATTTGCTGCAAACCGGACTCCCCTGCTCACCACACACAGCGCACCTGACAAGTAGTGAGTGTACAGCTTGTATAACAGTGTAAATTTGCTGTCCCCTCAACATAACTCCACACACAGCCAATAATGTCTAAACCGCTGGCAACAAAAGTGACTGCACCCCTAAGTAAATCAATCATTGTTGCTGGGTTCTATCGTCCACCGAGCTCTCCAGTGCACTCCCTCTCTGACATATCTCAAATCCTTAATAACCTACATGCCCAAAACCAAAAAAGTGAACTGCTGGTAATCGGCGATTTTAATACAGATTGGCTAAATCCTAAAAACAATAAACACTGCTCGCTGTTTAAAACTTTGCAGCTAACTCAATTAATCTCCTCCCCCACTCGCATTAATATGAAAAGCCCTAACCATACCTTGTTGGACTGGATTCTCTCCTCATCTCCTGATAGAATACAGGAGGCAGGTGTTCTTGCTAATAGCTTTAGTGACCATTGTCTAGTGTACTGCGTGCGCAAAATTAAGGCCTTGAAATCTCCCCCAAAGGTAATAACCACCAGGTCTTTCAAGAAATTTATTCTTGAATCCTTCCTAAGTGATCTCAAACAGCTCCCCTGGTACAGGCTAAACCTAATCCCAGACCTAGACTGTGCAGTTGAATACTTTCAGTCTGAGCTCCTGCAAGTCTGGAATTCCCATGCCCCGCTGCGTAAAGTGCGAGTAAAAGGGACTCATCTCCCCTGGGTTACAGCTGATCTTACACTAATGTACCAGCTTAGAGATTCACGGTGGTCAAATTTCAAGAGTACTGGTTCCATGAACGATCACTACAAATACCGAAAATGCCGGAATGAATGCACAAAACAAACAAAAATGGCCAAAGCCCATTACTTCAATGAAAATCTAAACAATAACATATCAAACCCTAGAAACTTTTGGAGAACCATAAGTAACATACAAGCACCCCCAGTCCACTCCCAGCCAGCTGCTGTCAAAGTAAACAACCAAACCCTGCAACACCCCTAGATGTAGCAAATGCCTTTAATGATTATTTTGTTGGATGTGCCACCACTTTGATTGCCAAGCTAGGAAATGACATGCAATCAGAGAGGCCTCATGCAGGTCAGGCCCCCCCAACTGTGCAAAGTCCCTGTATCAGACAGGAATTCAGTTTTAGACCAGTGCCTGTCAGTGTCATTACTAAACTTCTCCGTAAGCAAAAAATGAAATACCAGTCTGGACCTGATCAAATACCAGCAATGCTGCTGAAAATCAGTGCACCTGCAATTGCAAATCCTGTTGCAACCCTAATAAATGAGTCACTGGCTACTGGATACATACCCAAGCTCTGGAAGACTGCGAGAGTGGTACCTATCCATAAAAGTGGTGACATTACTTTGGTATCCAACTACCGTCCGATATCGTTGCTCCCTGTAATGTCAAAAGTCTTGGAAAAATGTGTCTACACACAATTACGTGATTATTATCAATATTGGAACTACTTAACCCCGGATCAATCAGGCTTTCGTCCAAATCACTCGACTACAACCGCCCTTCTAAAAGTCTGCAATGATATCCAGGCTGGGATGGAACAAGGAAACCTAACTGGAGCCATCTTCCTTGATTTTGCCAAGGCCTTTGACACGGTAGACCATGGCATCTTGTTAGAAAAACTTAAAAACTCTGGCATTGGTGATCGCACGCTAACCTGGTTTCAATCATATGTATCCGACCGATCACAATATGTGTCAATTTCTGGCAGCTCCTCCCTCCCGCTCCCAGTCACTTGCGGTGTACCCCAAGACTCAATACTAGGCCCCCTGCTATTCACAATATTCATAAATGATCTGCCCAACGTCTGCAAAGCCTCAACTGTACATATGTACGCAGACGACACTGTGATCTATACCAGCAAACCAAATCTCCCGCAGCTGGAGGCCGTGCTGCAAGAACAATTCACAGAGGTAGAAAAGTGGATCAAAAACAACAAACTTTTTTTAAATACTGACAAAACTGTAACGATGCTCATTGGAACAGCACCTAAACTACACAAATTGCAAAATCCCCATCTATGTGTTGGGACAAAATCAAATGGCACGCTGACCACAGTCACATCTCTCAAATATCTAGGTATGTGGTTGGACCCTAATCTATCCTTTGGCCCCCACATCGAAAAACTCTCATCTAAACTTTACCCCAAACTAGGTGCCCTGTACAGAAACAAATCCTGCCTGAGTCCCGCGGTAAGAAAGCAGATTGTACAGCAAATGCTTATGCTGGCTATTGATTACGGAGATGTAGTGTATGCAGCCGCCCCGCAAACACACCTTCATAAACTTACTACATTGTATAACTCATTCTGCCGCTTTGCGCTACAATGTAACTACATGACCCACCATTGTGACATGTTAAAAGAGCTAAACTGGCCATCGCTGGAATCCAGACGCACCCTTCACCTTTCCAGCCTGGTGTTTAAGAGCATCTCTGGGAAGCTGCCACCCTACCTGAATAGACTGCTTCCCCCAGCAGCTCCCTCATCCTATAACCTCCGATCCAGGACCAGCACCTTACTTGCTATACCACAATACAAAAAGACAGTGGCTCGGTCCTCATTTTCCTACAGAGCACCACAATTATGGAATAACCTCCCAGACACCATCAAATCTTCCCCCAGTCTTAAGTCACTCAAAAGCTCCTTACTAACATACCTCAATACAGAATGCACCTGTAAACATGTAACCTAGTGACTATGTTTCCTACATATTTTTTCTGTTAATCTGTATATTTGTGGGGTTTTTTTAATATCTTGCATTGTATTACTTTGTATTTCTGTAACTGTAACACTTCAATGTTCTTGAACCCAGGACATGCTTGAAAACGAGAGAAATCTCAATGTATCCTTCCTGGTAAAATCCTTTATAAAGAAATAAATAAATAAAGTAAAAATGCCCAAAGTGTCAATATTTTGGGTGGCCACCATTATTTTCCAGCACTGCCTTAAAGCAAGGTCTCTAACATCCACCAGCTCTGATGTCGTCATGGAGAAGTGGAAGAGGACTCCAGTGGCAACCTGTGAAGCTCTGGTGAACTCCATGCCCAAGAGGGTTAAGGTAGTGCTGGAAAATAATGGTGGCTACACAAAATATTGACAATTTGGGCCCAATTTGGGCAACAAAAGTGACTACACCCTTAAATACAATGCCAACAGTTTAGACATTAATGGCTCTGTGTTTGAGTTCTGTTGAGGGGACAGCAAATTTACACTGTTATACAAGCTGTTCACTCCCTACATTACATTTTAGCACAGTGTCATTTCTTCAGTGTTGTTGCATGAAAATATATTATAAAATATTTACAAAAATGTGAGGGTGTACTCACTTCTGTGAGATACATTAAATATACACGTGGCCATTATAAACCTATTCATTAATAGGACTATAAATAGGCCACAAGGTCACCCATTTTGCCTGGAAGAAAGGAAAGTCAGCCTGAAGCCTAGAAAGGTTTTTTTATTACAGTGACAACAATAAAGTTGTGGAATTCTCTGCCTGTTGTGGTGGTTGGGTCAGAGAATTACAGATTTTTAAACAATGACTTTATGACTTTCATCCAGTCTAAAGCATGGAAAAGTGGGTTTTTTTTCTACAATGAGAACAAATAAGCTGTGGAATTCTCTGCCTGTTGAGGTTGTTGGGTCAGATTCTGTACAGACTTTTAAATTACTGGGTGACTTCTTACAAAAAAAGAATAGTAAGGGTTATAGGATATAATATGTGGGTAAAAGCTGCTTGAACCAAGGAGAAATCTGTCCTCCATTCTGGGGTCAAGAAGGAATTTCTTCCAGTATGTGGTATATTCGAAGAGCGCTTCAGACTGGAATTTTGTTTGCCTTCATTGGGATCAACAGCAGTAGCTTATTGTGTAAAAGGCTGAACTCGATGGATGCGTATCTTTTTCAGCCTGTGTAACTATGTTCATTTGACTGTTTAGTTTATTTTTTCTGACATGTTATTTATAGAAGTTTCACATTTTATGATGAGTCTAGTAGGAAAAAATGATATCCTGGAGCAGTCATCATCATGATCCCTGACACTTGAACGAGATGATCATGATTTGTAAGCATTTCCCATTGTCGACAAAGCCTTCAGTCACAGGTAAGTTCTGTATTCCCTGTGGTCATAATTACAGGCTCACAATTTGACAATCACACTAAGAAATATTATACAGCAACATTATGGAAATATTACCGGTCAATTGTTTTTAGATGCTATAAACCAGACAAAGTCAACATTTGAGATTCATTTTAGGTTTTTATTCATAATTTGATTGAAATTTCCTTTGGAAAAAAATCAGTAATCTATGTTTAATCAGAATGTGATATGTCTCTCATTATATTTTCTGAAATGTCACCGCTGTTGAAATAACCCTGCAATTTACAAGGTAGTGAACTTTTTATGAAGGTGCTAAACCTTATCTAATTAAAAGTTCACCTGTCAGGTAAGCATAAAAAAATAATATGAAAAGTGCAAAAGAGGAAACCTTGACTGGCTTAAAAGAAATCGGCTGTTTGAGGGAATGTGCAGCAGACAGCTCTGAACCTACCTTCATTGGAAAAATCAGTCCCGCCATCAATATACAGTGGGATTCATGTTACATCAAACTGTTGTGAAACCTTTTGATCAATACATACAGGCTCCTCAAACACATGAGTCCATGTCGTGTTTGACTTGGGGTTAATAGACCACAACCAGAAGTCACAGGGGTCTGAGACAAATTCTCAAATAAACCACCCATTATTCTCACTATCCATAGTCGATAAGCTGGCGGAAATGTAAGGACAACTTGTTACATCAAAAAGAAACTGTTTGGAGGAAACATCTATAAACACATGGCTAGAAAAGCCAGGACATTGTGCTAATAAAATAGATGAAAAAACCCTGCACTCGGTCTCATACAAACCAGTCACAATGTAACCGAGATGAACCTCTCAGATTTGGGTGCAGCTGGAGCCTCAGGGGGCAAGTACAACACTGCAAAAGAAAGAAAAATCCACGCATGTCAGTTGAGGTTGAGAGCTTTAATGGAGCATCTCAACAGTAACACCTCCGTTGTATACCAGCCTTTGTCAAGTCGAAAAGTTGCTGTCTGAGATGCTCCATTAAAGCTCTCTGAACCTCAAGTGGCATGCCTGGATCCTTCTTTCTGCTACTATACCACTAAACGTCAGTCGTAAATGTCATTTTCTGGCCATATTCCACATGATATTATACATCTCCGTGGGTAATTTTATGAACCTTTAATGGAACTGTCAACAATTCTAAGTATCTCACGGAGGTAAAATATTCTACCTGGATAATCATGACACAGTTGATTGTACATATGCCTAACTCTTTAAGCTTCCATATTGACATACTGTATAAGGCATCATCAGCTCTCAACTGGGGCAGGATGTCTTTTGTGATAATTATAAGGCATAAAACTGTTGATCTTGTAACTGTATCATGATTTTGCCTTTTGCCAGTTCTGTGCAAAATCCTAGACCTATTTATAAATATGCTTTCCCATGATTCAAAATGTAACTTTCTACACAAGGGTTATGTGATTAATTTATCCTTCACATAGCCTTAGATTCTATTTTTACTCTGGGGTGTTTTATTATTGTTTATTGGCACATCACTGATATAGGAAAAACTGTTATAGTGCTAGTATTAGCCCTTGGAAGGAACAGAGTATGCAGAGGTAACCCTAACTTTAAAATTGATTATTTCCTGAGCTAAATTGTTCTTTTCTGTAATCGTAGATTGAAGAGTTTGGGAGAGTGTTAGAACAAGAGATTTACAACATGAAGAGTGGCAATAATTAGTTTCTTCTGCTTTGCCAAGAGATGTAAATTATTAGTGATGGTATTTAAAATGGTTTATGCGTCTTGTTGAAGTCATCGTCACATAATTCCATCAGATTAGTGAGCCACACTACATTAAATAGAATTTTTTTTGGAATTTTCCAATCATTTTCATTTCTATTTTCTTGGCATGTCTGAGAACCTATATTTTGGTTCCAAAATTCATATAGCCCCACAGCACTTGCTTCTGGACCCAGAACCTAAGCCCGGCCACAAGCTCACATCTCCCTCTGCCACAGCGCTTGCTTCTGGACCCAGGCCAGAACCTAAGCCCGGCCACAAGCTCACATCTCCCTCTGCCACACGCTTGCTTCTGGACAGAGAACCTAAGCCCAGCCACAAGCTCACATCTCCCTCTGCCACAGCGCTTGCTTCTGGACCCAGAACCTAAGCCCGGCCACAAGCTCACATCTCTCTCTGCTACAGTGCTTGCTTCTGGACCCAGAACCTAAGCCCGGCCACAAGCTCACATCTCCCTATGCCTAAGGTACTGGCGATCAACATGTCTTCTGCAATTCTACTCCACAATCTCGACTTTAATCCGACTGTTCATATTTTATGCTTGCATCTATCTATTAATATTTTGGCTGTTTATTTTTTCTGGATAAATGTATGCTCTGCTATCTTAAACCCATGCTCTCATATGGCCGTCCCTCCCCCTCACCATGTTGTAAAAATACTGGCTTATACAGCCCACAAGCTCTAATTCTGCAACCTCTTTATTCAACAGCCCGGCCGCAACTCACATCTCCCTCTGCCACAGCGCCTGCTTCTGGACTCTGCTGGCCCACCTTCCCTCCCCATCCATCCATCCACCCACCCAGTGCTGGTCTGAAATTTGTAGCTTACTTTCCAGCTGCTTCCACTTTGCAAATCACCTAATTAACCCAAGGTTCTAGCCCTTCCCATGATTTGTTAATCTGTATATTTGAGTTTTGTTTTTAATAGCTTGCATTTTATTACTTTGTATTTCTGTAACAATTCAATGTTCTTGAACCCAGGAAATACTTGAAAACGAGAGAAATCTCAATGTATCCTTCCTGGTAAAAATCCTTTGCAAATAAATAAAATAAATAAATAAATACTGAAGCAGAATGTTCTGGTTATGATAAGTAGTATGGTTCAATTAAAAGTTTGTATTGTATATGACAGGAAACTAAATGTGATCAGCTCCACCCTTTGTTCACATAGTTTTGATTTAATAGGGGAATCAATTTTATCTATAGTTGTGCTAACCAAACCGGTACCAAATGGAACTAAGTAAATGATTCCCTGACAATTTTGCTGCGAGTGCGTTTCACATTTATTCACTAAGATAGTAATAGTGACCTCGGGAGACTGATTTGCCACTAAGTATTGATCAGTTAGTGCAGGACAGAATCCCTGCAGGAATCAATGTGTCAATGTCACCATAAGAGGATCAATGGTGCTCAAATTTGTTGTCCAAGTGACCTTTGGAACACGATGTAGATGAGCTACTATAATGATAGTGCCTCGTTCAAGAAGTCCAGATTTGTAATATCGCATCAAGCAATGATAGTGAAGCAATGATTAACCTATGCAGAGAACACTGAACAGCAGTGAAATGCCCTGATATTCGGTGTTTTTGTTCAGCAGGTTTAGGCTAGGGTCAGACGAACGCATTTTTCACGTCCGTGAAAAAGTGCGTTCGAACGAATGGACGTATTTTTTCATGGAATACGCGATAGCGGTCATACGATGTGCATTTCCGCACGTGATTTTGTACGGATCATCAATAAAACCCTTTCTGCGTCTGGACGTTATGTTGGCCGGACGTGTGCAGCGTCTTACGTCTCCCAATCACGCAAACATGCCGCTATGCGGCCGCAGCGCACTCTGTACGTCAGTAGTAGCGGTTTGACGTTCTCGAAAAAATGCGTTCGTTTGCCACTTGCGTTGCGCGGACGAACTTTCGTGCGGCCGTTCGTCGTATGTTCCCCGGCATTGGATGTCATTTGCTGCTAGCACGGCCGTGATTTCGTGCGGCTAAGGCTAGGGACAGATGAGCGCATTTTCTGTGGCCACCGTCAAAATGTACGTCGATGCGTGCGCACGCATTTTTTCACGGAATACGCTTAAGTGGTCAGACGACCACAGTCGCACAGTCGCAGGTACTCACCAACGCAATTCTAGGGAAATCCGGCTGTTTGAACGTTATGTAGGCCGCACACTAGCATCGTCTGACGTCTCCTAATCACGCACACACGCTGCCATGCGGCCGCCGCGCACTCTGTACGTCTGTAGCAGCGGTTTCACGTTCTGATAAAAATGCGTTCATTTGCCGGTTGCGTGGTGTCGGCGCACTTTTGTACGCACGTACTGCGTATATTGGCCGTCATTGGCCGTTATGTGCTGCTACTGCCGCCGTGATTTAGTGCGCCTGCACGCGCGTTCCGACTGCCCCACTCTGACCCTAGCCTAAACGCACGTTAAAACTGCTTTCGTCTGACCTTCGCCTTAGGCGAATCCCATTGGTTTCAATGTTAAAAATATTCCCATTTTTAATCAATACCAATATTGTTTATTCTTTTAACTTCCTTTTTTTTAGGCATTTTTGGGCATTTTTTTTCTCATGTTTTTACTTATTTTTTTAAATAGCATTTTTTTTCTGTAACAGACCTTTTTATTATTCATAGGACCTTATATGTTAATTCCAGACATTTTCGTCTAGTAGTTGTTCTGCAAACAGCGTTTGACATTTTTTGAGTTTCAATCATTTTGTTGTTTCTTTTTTTTTTTTTTTTACACCATTCGTCGGCTTGTCGGCTTATTCCGGCTGCTGGTCAGTGCTGTATTTGGCGGATCGTCGTCTTTTTTCGGACATGTGTGCGGACAGGTGTGCGTGGATCATCGGTTATGTTAAGCGAGTTTTCTGCGGTGGTTCGAACTGATCTGATATTTTCAGATCGTATTGGTGTGTTATCTGCGATTTTTTTTTTAACATTTTTTTGGATCCGTTTTGGCTTTTCCATGCACTTAGGAGAGTGAGTGCTGAATTCACCGCAGGGTTGAGGAATTTGATTCTCGAAGTGTGGGGAGCGAGGGAGCACCGAAATATGGGTAACATTTCAGTGCGCTCTGAATAACCCCTATAGGGCCCTATTACATCCTCTGTGCAATTGCGCTCGCGCAGCGCAATTCTTTTTGGGCACGAAAAAAAACATTATTGCGCGAAAATTAACGTGGTATTATGATCAGAGCGCATTTTTACTTCCTTCAAATCCGACCCGTAAAGCCGTTCGCAAATGAACGATGCGTGAAGGAATCGGCGGGCAGACTGTTTTGTCACGGGATTTGTCACGGGATTCAGCCAACATCAAACTAAAAAAATGGAAAAAAAGGAAAAAATTTACAATGACACAATTTATCAATTTTAATGTTTGGGTATGTGTAGAATGTGTAACCGTACTGTGCTGTATTTTTTTTTCGTGCTGGTGTATTTAGTTTCGCCCAGAACGATCACATTTACAGTTACCACCTGCTTTCCCAAGACTTTACGAAAATGCACGCAAACTTGCTTTGCGCGAAGATTGTAATACCATCCGCATACCAGCGCACGAACGCATTTGCGCTGACAATGTTAAGTATAGGATGCGCACAGGAAAATTCGTTCGCGCAGGGTCAATAGCGGTAGACGATTACGCTCATCGTTTGCACGAATGTCGTAATACGACGTTCTGCGCAAATGGTTTTGCATTCGCGCAAATGCGCATTTGCGTGCGCGCAAAACAAATGTGCGAAGAATGTAATAGGGGCCATAGTCTCTTACATACCTTATGGGAGATAGTTTTAATAAATCTCTTATAATTGACTGGAATAATTTGTCACTTTTGTCCTCTTACAATGGCCAACAAATTTCTCAAATTTAGTTTCCTCTTCAGTTTTTGGTGAAACCAATAGATTTTTAAATAATTATTTACAGTGGGATCTGAATCTTGATGGAATGGTGATTTTATTTTTCGCTTTACAAACTTTGGGCTCAGTTTAATTCTATCAGCCGTATAGCTGCTTGTAGCCGATTATCATTATTTTTCAAATATCGGCTGATTTTATTTGAAAGAAATTTGTCTGGAGCAGATCTTTGAAAAATCCCGCTGGTCTGAAGAAAAAAAAAAACTGCGAGGTAAAATGGCCAAAAAAGCTTTTTTTCAGCCAGCTTCATACAGATTTGTGCCTTTAAACATGACTGTTGGAAATATCCAATATTTGAAAAATTATTCCAGCCTTATTCCCTTAATTCCCAGCCTGAAAATTCATTTATCAACTCCTTTAAGCATTAGATTTTTTAAATATTTTTTTTTAGAAATTGAATCTATTTAGCTGATCTTTCATTGAAGTGTAGCCATGACAGCAGACATTCAATTAGAATTTTTATTGGGAATTGAAATGCTAGCAAATACGCATTTGAATCTTCCAAACATAAAAATGGATGAAAATCGGCCGAAAAAAGTCCCGCTTTCATTCATTGGTCCACAATAAATTGAGCACTTTGTTGGTAATATATTACTCACAGCTGTTTGCAAATTATATGTGAAAGTTAAGCGGTTCAATTTTCCATGCAATATCTAATGTTAGACTGTCTCGCGTGCATATGCTACACAAATATCCACAGGAGCTACACAGTCGAACAACCTTCAAGTAGAGAGTGATGGAAAAGAACAGATGATATCTGATCGACGGGATAAGAAGCAGTGTAATTGCTAAATTCAAAGTGCCAGGTAGAGCAGGCAATGACAAGGAGCGCGCAAATGCAGGAAAACAAGAAACCTCCAGCTGCGCAATCGACAGCTGAATATTTGATGAAAATTAAACAGAATATTTGTTTGATTTCCCCCCCCCCCATGTGTTGAGTCTTAGCCACGCTTTCTTGTTACTTTTATTCTTCTTTCCACCAGCTAGAACCTGGTGGGACTGTCTCGTAATATATGAAAATAATATGCTCCCAGTGTCAAACGAATTAACCTCGAATGGAATTACAAAGGTATTACTTCAATAACATCATCTTGGTGATACTAGAAAGCACTTTCAAGTTGTTTGTTCAAGCCACACCACCCGACCGAAAAAATAGTCACACACTCTAATATTTCATTGGGTCTCCTTTTGCTTTGATTGCGGCACACATTCTCCATGGTATCGCTTCAATAATCTCATGCAATGCCACAACATTTATTTCCACCCGAGATGCTTTCATTTCTTGCCAAGATCTTGTATTGATGATGGGAGAGTAGGAACGCTGCATAAAGTCTTCTCTCTAGCACATCCCAAAGATTGTTAATGGAGTTATTGTCTGGACTGTGTGGTGGCCAATACCTGTATGAAAATAATGTCTCATGCTCCCTGAACCACTCTTGCACAATTTGAGTTCTAGTATTGTCATCTTGGAATATTGTGACGTCCTCGGTCCCTGGGTCCCCCCGGCGCCCTGCAGTGACATCCTCGCCGCTCGCTGGCCAGGCGCCGAGTGTTATGCCGGCCCGGAGCGATCACGTGTCTGGCCGGGAGGTGGGGCGCGGCATGATGATGCGTAGCCGCCAGGTTTAAAACCCAGTTTGTCTCATTCACTCATTGCCCTGTCGTGGAGTTTCATCTTCAGTGCTTACTGTGCTTTGTATTTCCTTACTGGCTCAGTTTATGATTTCTACTTGTGTTGGCAACTTGGATTGTATGAGCACCACCCCTGTTACTGACCCGGCCTGTATGAGAACCTTCCTGTTGTTGACTTAACCTGCATGAAGACCAGTCCTGTTATGGACCTGATCTGTATGCAAACTCTTCTTGTTACTGACTCGGTGAGTGTGAGGACAACTCTGTATGCTCTTTTGCTCCTTTTCTGTTGTGTTAATATTGAGTCCCTGAAGTTAGCTACTCTTAGGGCATGAAGTGCTGACCATTTCAGAGGATCTAATGTAATAGAGCAGCAGGAAATGCTGGCAGAATGCTTGGTTGTGTAGGGAGAGGTATTAGCAGTAGGAAAAGGGAAGTGCTCATGCCACTGTACAGAACACTGGTGAGACCTCACTTGGAGTACTGTGTGCAGTACTGGAGACCGTATCTCCAGAAGGATATAGACATCTTAGAGAGAGTTCAGAGAAGGGCTACTAAAATGGTGTACGGCTTGAAGGAGAAAAGTTACCAGGAAAGGCTTAATGATCTTAACATGTTCAGCTTGGAAAAAAGACGAGACAGAGGATGTATGATAGAAACATTTAAATACGTAAAGGGAATCCACAAGGTAGAGGAAGGGAGTATATTTAAAAGGAAACAAAATAGCAAAACAAGAGGACAAACAGGGTTATCCAAAGAGATTCGAAAAGTCACCGCACGTTCGGTGACTTTTCGTTCTCTTCAATTCGGTTCCTTTTGCCGATTGCATTTCGGTGACCCTGCGGTGTATTCAGCAAGCACCACAGGGTCCCCGAATTGCAGGGAAAAGCTGCCGACAACCTGACGAAAACTAACCGAATGCACTATGAAAACAAGCAAAAACATCTGGATTAACCTTCGAAGAGGAGCCGAACAGGAGCCGAAAAGGAGCCGAATCACACAGAGCCGAAGCAGCTGTGACGTAGAGGAGGCAGTGAATAAATTAGAAAAACCATTTGTATGAATCTGGGAAAATGAAACGCTGTTTGCAAAGAAACTACTGAGCGAAAAAGTCTGAAATTTTCACAGGAGGTCCAGGGAATGATAATAAAGAGGGCTGTTACAAAAAAAATAAGCAAACTGAAAAAAAAAAAAAAAAAAAATCGGACTTTTAATTTTTTTTTTAAAAATTCAGAAAAATGCTTAAAGTATCCTAAAAAATCTATAAGTAAAGAGACTTTTTGCTGCAGAATTTTATAATGAACGGTTTATTAGATATTGAATTAAAACGGGAATATTTTTAACATTGAAGCCTATGGGATTCTCCTGAATAAATTTGCCGAATTAAACCACCGAATGGCAGGACATTAGGGGAACCTTTCACTGCTGGTTTGTGTTCTCTGAATAGCCGAAGCAGTGCTTTTTGATGGGGATTTACTACCCTCGAACAGGCACCGAACAGGCACCGTATGTTCAGGCAATTCGACAGGATTTGGCGAATTGCCTGCTCTCTGGATAGCCGAATGGCCAGGAAAGGTAACCGAACGCTGATTTTCAGCGTTCGGTTACCTTTCTCAAGCAATTCGAATCTCTTTGGATAACCCTGATAGTCTTAGATTAGAGGGGCAAAGGTTTAAAAGTAACATCAGGAAGCATTATTCTACTGAGAGGGTGGTGGATACATGGAACAGCCTTCCAGTTGAAGTGGTAGAGGCCAAAACAGTAATTGAATTTAAGCAGGCATGGGATAGGCATAAGGCTATCCTAAACAAAAGATAAATCCAGGTAAAGTATCCATGTAATTGGGCAGACTAGATGGGCCAAAAGGTTCTTATCTGCCAACATTTTTCTATGTTTCTAGACAGGGCTCTGTATACAGGGACCGATATCGTGCTACAAATATGCCCGAATCATCAAGGAAGAAAAACTCCATTGATATATGGATACTGGTCATTCAGTATATTCAGGTAGTCAGCTGACCTCATTTTTTGGGCACAAAGCGTTGCTAAATCCAGACCTGACCAACTGAAGCAACCCCAGATTATAACACTGCCCCCACAGGCTTGTTCCATAAATTGTGACTTTTTTTGGCCAGACAACGTATAGTCAAGTACAGCCAGCAAGATTTAGAATTACATCCTACCAAAAAAAATGACAAAGTTAAAAGGTCATGTGCCCTCTACTACACAACATGTCTCTCAATAAAATGTATTACTCCAAATGAGTTTCTATCTTCATGCATATTTTGCCAGCTGAATTTAACTGATTTATAACTGAGGTCCTCCATGCAGGACACTTATTCATTCTGCAGTGTTTTTTCAGGCGTTAATTGGTTAATTTCATCAAGCTGAGAGAAAAGTAATGACATTAAATGAATGGAGTACCTTGATACTGGTTTCATATTTTTCCAAAGAGAAGCAAAATATAAGCTTAAATTTTGCTGATGCGAAGTTACTGCGAAGGAATATTGTAATACATATAGACAAAAGGAAATTCAGCCTAAAGCATAGTAAGGGTTATTTTACGGTGAGAACAATAAAGCTGTGGGATTCTCTGCCTGTTGAGGTGGTTGGGTCAGAGTCTGTACAGACTTTTCAACAACAACTGGATGAGTTCCTGCAGACACGAAATATTAAGGGTCATAATATGTAATATGTGGGTATAAGCTTCTTGATCCAAGGAGTAATCTGACGCCATTCTGGGGTCAAGAAGGAATTTTTTCCCAGTTTGTTGCATATTGGCGAGCGCTTCAGACTGTGTTTTTTGCCTTCTTTTGGATCAACAGCAGTAAGTGATGTGTGAAAGGCTGAATTCGATGGACGCATGTCTTTTTTCAGCCTATGTAACTATGTAACTGCATGATGATTCATTATGATGTTCCTTTGGAATATTTATGTTTGAAAAATTCTGAATATTTTATTAATTGTTACAGACAAAACCCTTTTTAAGCTACATAACTCTGCAATCCAAATGGGATATAAAGAAGCACGTTCAAATAATTATATTACTTCTAAAAACCATGTTTAGAAAAGTAAATGTAGAATATGGCAGCTGTCACTTTATTTATTTGACGGTAAATACTTTCAGGAAGCTTGCGTTCATTAGTGCTAATGAATTAAAGGATTTAAGCTGATGACAACTTGGTTGATTGAAATCTTTAAACCAATCAATCAAAGCATCACTCATTGTACAAATTGAGCTTTATGGATAGTCTGAGTAACTGCATTGATAAGCACTCCAGGAAACAAATTGAAATGCCTATAGGCTTTGTATGAGCTGACAGTCATTTATACTTATCCTTCTTATATTTAGAATTTTCTAATGAACAAATACTGTAGATACTCGAGTATACCGCTAGATATTGGTGACAAAAATTTACCTTAAAATTGGAGGGGTCGCGTTATATTCTAGACATCTGCATCGCGTGTAAGAAAAGAAAAAAAAAACTTGCCTCGCTCTAGATCCCCTAAGTCTCCCGGAAGTTACGGTAGTCTCACTGAAGTGAATGTGGGCTCCCTGATGCTTGCAAATACTTCAGGAACTCCCAGAATCGGGAGAGGTGGGATCCATCACGGCCAGAGGGCACGCTCAGTTGAAGTCACTCATTCACCTCGCTCACCTCCTTCGGCCATCTAATACTACCAAAGAAGACGGGTGGCCGGTGGCTTCATACTTAGTAACAACTGCAATCATTCTAGAGCAGAGCATCCTGCCTGAGGGGTAGCCTGTGTTAAGAGAACCTGGAAAGATTTTAATTGTATACCGATACAGTAAAATTTTGTTCCTCGCGTTATAATCGAGTCTTGAGTATTCTCTCATTTCCATAATAAATCTATATCCATCGTGTTATGTTCGGGTCGCGTTATACTCGAGTATCTACGGTATTCTGAAAATTCCGACATTTTCTTTATCTCACTTGGCATTTATTGCAAAAAGAAAACAATCCAAATGTATTACCGTATTTTTCGCTCCATAAGACGCACTTTTCTCCCCCCAAAGCGAATGCCCCATGATATGCCTCAGCTCACCTGCCGCCGCCGCCGCGTTAGGCTCCCTCTGAGCGTGCGTCCGGCTGCAAGGAGCTTGGGCACTCGCCTGGGGGAGCCACGTGACCGCGATCTCGCAAGATCGCGGTCACGTGGCTCCCCCAGGCGAGTGCCCAAGCTTCCTGCCGCCGGACGCACGCTCAGAGGGAGCCTAACGTGGCGGCGGTGGCGGCAGGTGAGCTGAGGCATATCCATGAGCTGCTGGGGCATATCCATGAGTGAGCTGGGGCATATCCATGAGCTGCTGGGGCATATCCATGAGTGAGCTGGGGCATATCCATGAGCTGCTGGGGCATATCCATGAGTGAGCTGAGGCATATCCATGAGCTGCTGGGGCATATCCATGAGTGAGCTGGGACATATCCATGAGCTGGGGCAGTATATCCATGAGCTGGGGCATATCCATGAGTGAGCTGGGGCATATCCATGAGTGAGCTGGGGCATATCCATGTGTGAGCTGGGGCATATCCATGAGTGAGCTGGGGCATTATATCCATGTGCTGGGGCATTATATCCATGTGCTGGGGCAATATCCATGTGCTGGGGCAATATCCATGAGCTGGGGGGCATATCCATGTGCTGGGGCATATCCATAAATGGGGGGCATATCCATAAACTGGGGGGCATATCCATGAGCTGGGGGACAGTATCCATGAGCTGGGGCAATATATCCATGAGAGGAGCTGGGGCAATATCCATTATCACACTATTTGGTTTCAGAATATTTATTTTCCTGTTTTCCTCCTCTAAAAACTAGGTGCGTCTTATGGTCAGGTGCGTCTTATGGAGCGAAAAATACGGTAATTTCTGTTAAAATTGATACACTTGTCCATCACTTCAAATAAAATAAATATTAATGTAAAGCGACATGGACAAAGCAAAAATATTTAAACAATGTTACTACCGTAGATACTCGAGTATAGCGCGACCCGAATATGATGTGATGGATAGAGATTTATTATGGATATGAGAGTTTACTCAAGACTCGAATATAACGCAAGGAACAAAATTTTACCTTACCAATAAATAATTAAAATCCTTGCAGGTTCTCTTAACACAGTCAGGTTACCCCTCAGGCCAGGGAGTTCTGCTCTAGAATGATTGCAGTTGTTACGAAGTATGAAGCTGCCGGCCATCGGTGGTCTTTACTCGCGATTAGATGGCCGGTGGAGGCGAGCGAGGTGAATGATTGGCTTAAACCGGGCTGAGATGGATCCCACCTCTCCTGAATCT
Organism: Leptobrachium leishanense; assembly: GCA_009667805.1. Lineage (NCBI taxonomy): Eukaryota > Metazoa > Chordata > Amphibia > Anura > Megophryidae > Leptobrachium > Leptobrachium leishanense. The sequence continues at coordinate 274,219,224 of CM019067.1, forward strand.
GGGAGTTCCTGGAGTGTTTGCAATCTTCATGGAGCCCGCATTCACTTCAGCGAGACTACTGGAATTTCCGGGAGACTTGGGATCCAGAGCAAGGCAAGTTTTTTATTTTTTTACACGTGATGCAGATGTCTCGATTATAAGGCGATCCCCTCCAATTTTAAGGTCTATTTTTGTCACCAAAATCTAGCGGTATACTCGAGTATCTACAGTACTTACAGCATTGGATGATTTAACAAGTACGCTGATTTAAGGCAAAAACACTTTTCTTCAGGTGGACAGTCTTTCACAAAGACATATAAAGTAAATTAATGTGTAGTTGCAAACCTATTTTCTTCTTTATTCATGCTTTGCAGAAATGAGGGCAGGCCAGGAAGCTTTTTTAAAGCATCTTTTGTCTCCAGTACTTTTCTCAGGGTTTTGAATAACTAATGTAATTAAGCAGGTATCATTTTTATAAGTAGGCTATTACTTTTTAAAAATCAGCTGTTTAATCATCATATGTCACTTTTTAAATAATCTCTTATTGTAGCATAATGTTAAAATACAGTAATGCAGTAAAAACAGGATCTACATATATGTCAAAGTATTCCCCTGAACACGTCCTTCCTCTGGTACTTAGCTGTTACAGCTTCTCTTCGCATGTAATAAACAATACACAAAATAAAAACCTACTCCACTCTCAGAGACTAACAGGGTTATTTAGAGAGCACTGAAATGTCGCTGACATTTCGGTGCTTTCCTGTTCGCCGCACTTTGGCAAGTTCGATTTGCCGACCCTGCGTTGAATTCAGCATTCACAGCAGGGTCTCTGAAGTGCGGCGACTCGACCCTGCCAATGAATCAAAAAACCGCCACAAAAACATCGAATCAATCTGAAAAACCGCCGCAAAGCCGCCAAACGATTGGAAATAAACGCTAAATGCATCCGACAATACACCGCAAAACTGCCGAATCAATTCGATAAAAGCCAACTACCAGTCGCTGGAAAAAGCCGACAAGCTGCTGAATGGGGTAGAAAAACCGAACACCCCCCCCCACGACTTTTAAAAGGCGTTTTTTAGAAACAAAACTACTGCAATACAATGCCTGGAAATAATATAGAAGGTCCTATGAATAATAATAAAAAAGTCTGTTACAAAAAAAATGACTAAAAAATAAATTTTTGCTACAAATGCAAAGAATAAACGGTTGAATAAATATTTAAGAAAAATGGGGATTTTTTCTTACATTGAAACCTATGGGATTCGCCTGATTAAACCTGTTGAATGAAACCACTGAAAATCAGGGCATTTCACTGACCTTTCTCTGCAGGTCGGTGTCTCTGAATAAGCTAACCATCACTTCTCTATGGGGATGTCACTGCTGTCAAACAGGCACTGTATTTGCTGGCAATCCACCAAAATTTGGTAAACTGCTTACTTTCTGATTAGTCGAATGGCCACGAAATGGCACCATACAGGAAAATTCACTATTCAGGGCCAGATCGGCTCTCCGTGAATAACCATGTTTGGTCTTTCCAGTGATACCTCATATGTTCCTCTAGCTTGTAGGGTTCCAGAGGTACAGGATCTTAGGCTAGGGTCAGACGAAGGAATTTTTCACGTCTCCCGTCAAAAGGTGCGTTGATGCGTCTGAACGCATTTTTTCACGGAAGACCCGATAGCGGTCATACGATGCGCAATGTCGGCCATATTTTTTGATGTAGCTATAAAAAACAAATGGATGTGATGTTGGCCAGACATGTGCAGCGTCTGACGTCTCCTAATCACGCACACACGCCGCTATGCGGACGCAGCGCACTCTGTGTGTCAGTACTAGCGGTTCCACGTTCTTGAACAAATGCGTTCGTTTGCCGCTTGCGTTGCACGGCCGAACTTTCGTGCGGCCGTACTTCGTATATTGGAATGTCACTTACTGCTACTACGGCCGTAATAAAGTGCGGCTCAACGCACGTTCGCGCTGCGTTCGTCTGACCCCAGCCTAAATGATTTTAAACTATAATATTTTTTTTTTCCTTTTTTTTTATATCAGAGCAAGGTGCCCCCTTGTGGCAAACGCCTGAACGACCATGCCTACTCTACCTAATTATAAATCCAGTCCTGAAGCCAGGAAAACGAACTAAGCAGGCAGCTGGGGATAGTTAACCCTATATGGAGGGGAAAGAGCTGTTTCCATCCACTTGTTGATAAACTGGTGCTCTATCACCATGTCCCTAGTTACTTTGTCACTATATATATATTTATTATACTCTATTTTTTTGCATTTGCATAAAGAGTCGAAACATTGATCACCATGGATATATATTATTACCCACATACATACGCACTCACATAGTGGACACTTTATTAGGTTTGCATGCTAACACTTGACAGTATTCCTTTGTCTAAGAAATATCCGTGACATGAGATTCCTGATCAGTAACAATAGTGAGGTAGGCTGCTGTGTCAATTAACGTTTCCAAATTGTGTGCCAAGAAAATGTACATCACCGGGGAGGCACGGGATGATACAGCTGGTGCATTAAGGGTACATTAATATACTTTGTTACTGAATCTTAATACATTGCTAAAAATACTGCTATGCTGGAATATAAATCAAATCCTCTTGCCTCAAGGTTGGTAAAACCAAAAGGAAGAAAGTGTATTAATAGAAAGTGTTATCAGCAGAAATAACGATGAATCAGTTCCGCGAGCACCTTGAGAAAATCTCTCAGCCAACAAAAATTAGGAACTACATTATCAGGTTGCAGTAATGAGCAAATTGTGAGATGATACTTTATAGATGTGTCCTTTGTCTATACTCTGAAGGGTCAAAAACAGAGAGATTTATTCATGTAGCTCTAGGAGGAATCACATTTAAAGTCTTGGTGCTGCGACAATGGACTAACCAGGAAGATAACTCATTGACTAGCTGGTTTTCAAACATTTACTTCTCTTAATCATTTACCATCTCCAGATTTTTGCACTCTTAAGTCCATATTCCAGGTGAACCACAAACATTAATGTGTTAGCCTGTAAAGGGACACTCTACACACCATGACCACCTTATGGTTTTAGATGCTCAGGCTGTGTGAAGTGCCCACCTTCCTCCGGTGCCATTTTGCTGAGAACGATGTGTGAAATTGAGATGTTTCCTCCACCCACACGTGTGTCATCAGGATCTTGAATTTACCTGCCGGTAAACTAATCAGTCACCGATAATATCATATCATATCATAGTTTGAGTTACATTGATCTGCTCTTACTATGGAGCAAGGCAAGCAAATTTCTATTACAGAAAAACCAAATTTGTTCGCATAAGGGCTCCAGGATTTGCCCCTAAAGTTCTATCACATTGGACATTACAGCTGATGTTCGAGTGCTTCACACTGTTCTAGCACAGGTTTGTGATTCCTATCAGAGACACGGCAGTCTGTAGAGGCAGCCGCACTTTTCAGCCAGCAGATGGAGCCATCTGCCTGTCAAGCAGTGCAAACAGTATGGCAACGATTCTACAGCATCTACATCTACACTGCATGTAAAATGATTTTCCATAAAACAACTGGTTCCTGACGGTGGTTGTGTGGAAAATCAACTGATAGTGAAGGGGTAAACATTGAATGGGGCTATTATACTTAATTGCTCGCTCATTATTGCTAACAGTTCAAGTAGGATATAGCCCCATTTGTCTCTGATTCTGAACGAGTTAGGAGACGGGTTACAGCATCACTAAAAATATACAATGAACTCTATTACACTGGAGCAGCTGATAGGAAGCAGCTAATGGCAGAATTCGGCATGAGCTATTAATTATTTTTGGCTTCATATTACTGGCCCTGATATGAGTGGACTGCTATGGTAGTGGCTTCCCTTGTAGTATTAGTGTGCTGCTAACAGGTAATGGAGCTTCCTCTGGTATCATCTCCTGGAATCCATAGTGGGATTGCTCACATGTGGAAGGACTCTGGAAACTATTTGTTCTCAGTATCTTTCTGCTACTGACAAGAGGAGGCAGCAGATCATGCCATCCTCTGCCCCAAGAAACCAGAGGTGAGCATATTGTATTATATCATCTAATTTTATTTTTTACTTAACTTTTGACAGCTTAAAGTTTTTTTAATAGCAGCTACAAGTTAAAATAACAAGAAACATTGGAATCGCTTATGAATATCCTGGTCCAAATCCATTTGTTATTCCGATACAAGGCATAAGATGAGCAACTATATGGTAACCTGCCATTACAGGCGAGCTACAGCGTGAGTTTGTGGCTTGACAGAAGTAGCGGAGAGGGGGGGCTGACAGTATTAACGAGATTTTAATCGGGCTGTCAGAAATAATAAGTGGGCTGGTCCATTGTTTTTCCTCAAATAGCTTTTATGTCCAATGTGACAGAACATTAGAGGCAAACTTGAAAAGAAAAGACTCTCAATGTATCCTTCCTGGTAAAATACTTTGCAAATAAATAAATAAATAGGGTTCAATTTAATTCAGTCCGATAGCTGAAATCCACACCATTTCGGTCACATTTCAGGCATTTTTCAGTTCAGGTGATTCAAATTCGGGCTTAAAAGCATATCCACTCTCATGGTCAAATATCCACTCTCATGGTCATACTTTTACAATCGATTCAATCTTAATTTATCAGTATACAGATTTTTTTTTTTATAAAATTACAAATGGTGAAACATGTTAATAAATGGATTTTCGTGCAGGGAAATAGAATTAGACTGAAATATTTCCTAAACATCAGATATTTTTTAATAGTCATGTTTAAAAGCAAAAATCTGAATGATGCTGGCTGAAAATCAGCTGATTCAGGCATTTTTTCTTTCCTTGCGGGGATGTACTGACCATTAAGGCAATAGGGCACTGCCAGAGGGCCCTGGTCTCAGAGCGGGACCCAGGCAAGAGGGTTTGGTCAGGCCTGCTTTTCAGCAGGGTCTGGTGCTACTGTAGGCAAATATCATGGGAAATAGTGTCAGAAGCCTGATCTAATGATGGCCACTGTTAAACAGTGAAGAGAGATGCAGAGGGACGGTGCTCCACCCGCAGGATTGTGATGCACCTGATTGCATGGGGAATCACAGGTCCGAGGCATCCCTGGGCCACACTGCCCTTTACAATCCATTGATAAGTCTGTAAGTGCTGGCTGCCGTTAGCTGAGACCCCAGTCTTTTATTATGAAAATCGTATTGAGAAATGCATTCTGTAAAATAACAATGTACATATGGGTGGCGCTTGTGTATGGCTGTGGCTGCATGTTGGCAGGAACAATGGGGGGGGCATGATCTCCTATTGCCAAGGGTTCCCAAGAGTTGTCATTCCACCCCTGCGGCCCAGCATCGCTTTTCAAATTTTGGCACTGGCTGAATTAATTCAATCCGACAGCAGCCAATACTTTTTTCGGCTGATAGAAGTAAGTCGAGACCATGGTCTCCATCATACCACAAAAGGCATATCTTTATTCAGGCTGAAAGAAAAAATGCTCCCAGATGCTTTATCAGGCAATTCGATTAATGTCTTGGCTCTCCATAATAAAGATTGTCATTTCTGTTGATCTTTTCTTAAGTTAGTTACAACGAGTTTTTACATCATTCATTTCTGCTTACCAGAGGTTGTTAGCAACATACCTATACGTATATATGTAAATAGTCAACAATCTGGGGTATATCTCTATGGACAAAAAACAGATGTCTATTATTCTCTATAAACGTCTTAAAGATTCTACAGGATTTGGAGCTTTTCAGAATATAAAAATATATATATATATATTTAATTATGGATAAAATGTAAGCCAATTCTAAAAACAAAAAATCACCAAGGGGTTATTCAAAAAGATTCAGTGGAAGCACAGCTCTCCATAGCCAGACAAACCAAATTTACATCCCACATTCAGCATTTGTGCAGGAACAATAAACATGACAGGTTTGGGTTTAAATTGTATCAGATGTGATTCCTTCTTGGACATCATTCTGAAGATCGTGTCACTATCACCCATAAGAACGATGCGTGAAGCCCAATTTAAACCAAATTTGCTTACACCTCACAACAGATGTCATTTTATGTGTACAGTCATTACAATGACTAAAACATTGAGCTTATCCACATACAAAGAAATATAGAAGCATTGCTTCAGGCAAAAGATACTCTACACAAAAAAAGGCAGATAGGCGCTGATGGTAAACCTTTGGGGGGAACTATAAGTCCCAATGCTGCTGTCCACTTGGTGGGGTTGTTTTTGTCCAATACAACCAAAGAAGGTAGAATCAAAGTAGGATAAGTGTAGCGCAAAGGGTAATTCCAATCTCGATTGATTGCTCTCTTGTTTAACCAGACCTCGGAAAGAGTAAATGGGAAAAATTCATGGTGCAGACTGTGACAATCTTGAAAATATATATCACGTGATGTGGTCTCACTCACATTTATCTGAGCCAGCTGGCTCTAGGATCTTGCGCTTTAGGGTACTTATGGCCATTCAATCGCCCTTTCGTGATCACAGTCGGTCCCAGGATCTTAAAAAAGATATACAACATAGTGCAGACTGACAGTATGAATTAAACCATATGATAAAAATTGGAATCACTCACATGGTTCAGGACCTCAATCCAGGTCCGAAGAATATACGCCTGGATTGTTGTTTTAGGGTGGTACAACTTCCATAAAACCAATTTCGACGGAAAGATGCAGAGTTTCAGCAGTGGGGAAAATAAAAAATGTTTATTATATAAAAACAATAAATAACTTGCCAAAACGGGTTTCACCTAGAATATATCATTCCTGTGGCTTCATCAGTTGGCTTACAACCCCTACTGCTGATAATGGCTTTAAATACAAGTTTTCCTGTCACATGGACCAATGGATGCTATCAGATTTGGCGGGAGAAAAGGGGGAGGTACTATCCCTATTTTTACTTTCGGTTTTATATTGATACCCTCGAGTAACAAACAATATGGATGAAAGGAAAAAGTTATCTCATTTCTATCTGGGCTCGGAGGTCCTAATTAATGGTCATTCTGCGCCCTCTCCGATCCGTCCCTATATTGAAACGAAATCGGTAGGATTTAATCAAGCAGGTCGATAGTTATTCTCATCCAGGTGGACTACAATGGACATAATTTCCGGTCAGGCGTGCGGATGTAATAGACGCAATTGACGTTCCCATCCGAACTCGAAACAATGAGTGTCAACATCCGGTCATCTGCATGGAAATGATGTTCTGCTAGGGGGACTCGTTCGTAATGAAAGTGAAACCACAAGTCTGCGCTCTAACGATTGCCTGATAAAGATATTAGGCGGAACTTATCAATACCACAATAATATTAGTCAAAATGGCTCTATGGGGGCACAATTTTCCAGTTAGTGAACATACTCGATCTGGGAATTTGATCGTTTTACATCTACTCCACATACATGCCTCTAATATTACGATCTATTCCTACATGAGCATATGGTTCAAACAGAAGATTAAAGCAGACTATGTACTCTAAGGGGAACCAAATTGATCATGGCACATGTAGGTGTGGTCATTTTAAGGTATATATATTAAGTGACCTCAATCATATCGGGCCCCTGCTCCCAGTACTCCATCCAGAGGTTATTCCATTTTTTAAAATCTAAAAGAGCATGGATCCACATACTACCATATGGCCCTAACATTTGCAGTGGCTTATTATCAATTAAATTTCCCCTGGGGTTACAGGGTTTTAAAAAAAGTAATAACCTCTGGATGGAGTACTGGGAGCAGGGGCCCGATATGATTGAGGTCACTTAATATATATACCTTAAAATGACCACACCTACATGTGCCATGATCAATTGAGTTCGTTTTAGAGTACATAGTCTGCTTTAATCTTCTGTTAGAACCATATGCTCATGTAGGAATAGATCGTAATATTAGAGGCATGTATGTGGAGTAGATGTAAAACGATCAAATTCCCAGATCGAGTATGTTCACTAACTGGCAAATTGTGACCCCATAGAGCCATTTTGACTAATATTATTGTGGTATTGATAAGTTCCGCCTAATATCTTTATCAGGCAATCGTTAGAGCACAGACTCGCGGTTTCACTTTCATTACGAACGAGTCACCCTAGCGGAACGTAATTTCTGTGCAGATGACCGGATGTTGACACTCATTGTTTCGAGTTCGGATGGGAACATCAATTGCGTCTATTACATCCGCACGCCTGACTGGAAATTATGTCCATTGTAGTCCACCTGGATGAGACTAACTATCAACCTGCTTGATTAAATCCTACCGATTTCATTTCAATATAGGCACGGATCGGAGAGGGCGCAGAATGACCATTAATTAGGACCTCCGAGCCCAGATAGAAATGAGATAACTTTTTCCTTTCATCCATATTGTTTGTTACTTGAGGGTATCAATATAAAACCGAAAGTAAAAATAGGGATAGTACCTCCCCCTTTTCTCCCGCCAAATCTGATAGCACCCATTGGTCCATGTGACAGAAAAACTTGTATTTAAAGCCATTAACAGCAGTAGGGGTTGTAAGCCAACTGATGAAGCCACAGGAATGATATATTCTAGGTGAAACTTGTTTTGGCAAGTTATTTTTTTTTTATATATAATAAACACTTTTAATTTTACCCGCTGCTGAAACTCTGCATCTTTCCATCGAAATTGGTTTTATGGAAGTTGTACCACCCTAAAAGAACAATCCAGGCGTATATTCTTCGGACCTGGATTGAAGTCCTGAACCATGTGAGTGATTCCAATTTTTATCATATGGTTTAATTCATACTGCCAGTCTGCACTACGTTGTATATCTTTTTGAAGATCCTGGCACCGACTGTGATCATGAAAGGGCGATTGGTTGGCCATAAGTACCCTATAGTGCAAGATCCTAGAGCCAGCTGGCTCAGATAAATGTGAGTGACACCACATCACGTGATATATATTTTCAAGATTGTCACAGTCTGCACCATGAATTTTTCCCATTTACTCTTTCCGAGGTCTGGTTAAACAAGAGAGCAATCAATTGAGATTTGAATTACCCTTTGCGCTACACTTATCCTACTTTAAAAGATACTCTATATTGATTTCTGTGAAGCACTCCGTGTCATACCTGAATCGCATTGGATACAAGTACATAGCAATGTATAAAAATAAAATTAAAAAATTGTTTGTACTAGACTTGAACATTCGTTTTTGGATGAATTGTAACATCCACATTTTCCTTGCGCCAATGAATGCCACATGCATGTATCGAACAAAGAGGGAACCAAATAATGGACGAATTCATCTATCAATTCAGCTTTATTAGTTCGTTCTTGTGGCGTTAAGTGAACACTGGCCACCACTCCTCTGATTTTCAATTTAATCAAATTGTTAAGCAATAAGCACTAAGTGCCTTTTTTTTTTCTGTATATGCACTGCTGCATCTAAATGTGTGCTATTTTTGTAGTACGCATAGGGGGTTCTCCACTTAGCGCCAGCATTTGCTGGTGTCGGTAATACCGATAGCAATGCCGACAAATGACAGTGTTTCTGCATCCTAAAATCCAAACAGCAAGAAAAGAAACTGCACTGTAAAGTAGGGATGTGCACCGATTTTTTTTTTTCGGTTCGATTCGATTAGATTTTTCGAATTTTTAAACTTTTCGATTCGGCTCGTTTCGAACGCTTTCTGTTTCGATTCGGTTCGGTTTGATTCGTTTTTCGGGTACATTTATTTTTCGGAATATCGACCATTTTTCGTATTTTCGTGTCACTATACTCGTTTTTTGTATCGACTTTTCGTGAGTTCGGGAAATTTTCGTTTTTCGGAATTGTACATGGTTTTCGGCATATTGCCCATTTTTCGTATTTCGTGTCACATTGCTCGTTTTTTTGTATCGACTTTTCGTGAGTTCGGGAAATTTTCGTTTTTCGGAATTGTACATGGTTTTCGGCATATCGCCCATTTTTCGTATTTCGTGTCACATTGCTCGTTTTTTTGTATCGACTTTTCGTGATTTCGGTAATTTTCGTTTTTTCGGAACGTCTGTTCTCGTTTCAAAGCTGTCTAATTCTATTCGTTTTGATGTAAACTACTATGGTTTACTTTTTTAATACTACTTTATATAATTTTTTATAATAAATTTTTGGTTTGTTTTTCGGATCCGATAATTCATTCTGTCGATACGATAATTCTGGCGATTCTATCGTGTTTTTTTAATTAACCCTTTCGCTGCTGAGGCTTTTCCCGCCTCTGTGCTGACTGCTGAGCATATTTTTACCGGTTTTGCTCATCATGTTTAAACGTATTTTGAAGGCTTATTTTAGTATATGACCCAGACATATTATATATCGTTCTTTCCGTCAGACTCGGCAGATTCATAATATGTCATTATTATATGTATACGTCATGACCTGTCTGTATATTATAACAAAAAATGCAATAAAATATGAATTTTCAATAATTTACAACGTGTAAAGTGTTTTTTTTTCACATTTTAACATGCGAGCAATTAAGGTTGTATTTTGTATGGGGTGCGCTTGTTAAACAAATTAGAGATGGGGTCTCGTTACTTTTTGATTTGGGGAAAATTACAAAATTTTTAACAAACGCACCGCATACAAAAATCGTTAGTGCAGCATCATTGTTCACATTATAATTGAAATGGGAACAATATTGCTGCATTAATAAACCAAAAAAAAGAAAAAAAAATTGTTTATTTTTTTTTATAAATTTTTTTAAATATTTTTTTATTTTTAATTTTTTTACAAACGTTTTTCACATTCGTGTTTGGTATCGTTGGAACGGCCATGCTCTGGCCGATCCAACAATACCAAACTTTAACCCCTAGCTGCCACGGATCGGGAGATAGGGGGTTCATTGGAATCAGAAAATTCCATTGGTGTGTCAGACCTTTTTAGATATAAAATTTCTATAACGCAGGAATGTTTAAATTTGGGGCCAGGAATTGCGTCACACGAACAACTTGTCTGCGTCGTTAATATATAACAAGAACAAGAGATAAGCTAAACTCGTTAGTGTTACGCATACAAGAAAGGACATTTAACATTGATCAAAGACAGTCTAATGGACTCTGTTTATTTTATTTATTTGTTACAACCAAACAGGGGTTAGATCAAATGGTTTAAAAGTAAGGGAACACAATGACAACTAAGATAGAAATCTCAGTATGGTGTTTATTTCGTCAGATCGAAACTCTGAAAGCCACGTAAACATGGAACAATAGGTTGCCCAATAAAGAAAAAAACCCAAAGAAGGTTAAATGGCTTGGGTAAACCAGCTTGTAATGCTATGCTATTCGGCAATATGTACTATATGGTATGAGAATATTTATTAGTTAGAACTGATAATTTTAGCATCATATAAAAACAGAGGCCCTACCACATTCAGTTGATCATCACGAATGTCTGGTGTACTAACCCGCATGAAGCCGATTAAGTCGGGTAACGTGTGACTGTTAAAAACGATACCACGAATGAATGATTGTATGTCCCCTCACATACACATCCCTGTGGATATAAGTAAAGGGGGATGAGATGCACACACGCCGTGGCGAAGTCACAATAGAAATAAATTTTAATTTGTTAATAAAATCTATGGAGTCCCGGGATATAGGAATAAAACGACCCCAAACCAGTAAAAGATTGGCCAAGCCCATAAATTAATTCCTGCAGAAGGTTGATGGTTGATCTGAGAGCGCCATCTGCTGGCCAGGTAACATAACACCTGGACAGACCCCTGGAGTTGATGAATATATATCCTCCAATCAAATGAGGCCACATAGTGATGGGCTAGATCTAAAAACTGGGCGGAAGACCACTATATAGAGAGGACACTCCAGAGCAGAGGGGGACACTGAGAAAAGCTTGGGGAGAGACCTGAGGGACGCTTGGAGGGAAGAAAGGCAATCACCATCGGCCGCCCTTTAAGACCGACCACACCCTAATCTTCCACCACTCTATCTTCACTAACCAGATGGTAAAGTATACCTGAATAATATGATATCTATTTTCTAATTGCATAGTCCTGACTTTAGATGTCCATCACAAACTAAAGGAATATAAATGAATTATTTTGCTGTTTGAGCCTAATAATCAGTAGAATAGAAATTCTGCCTTTACAGTCCACTGCAGAGGACTGCTAAGGAAGAAAGCTGTTCCCGGCTGCATACTTAAGCCATAATTTAGTGAAATTATTTATATTCCAAGAATACTGTTTGTGGACATCTAAAAATATCAATTTTATACCTATAGTGAGATACGCTGGGACCGTGAAATAGCTTTTATATGTCAAGTGCCGTCCGCCCCATTCGTAACCTAGCATAACTCCTTCCATATCCATCTTGCAGCCCTTCCGAATGAATGCATGCACTGTAAGTCATTAAGAAGCGTTAGGTTAACGTATATCGAATGAAGTGCTGTGATTGATCTGTGGAAGAGATAGTCTCCCTATCGAGTGTGTTATGTATCTCCCTGAAGGAAGTTGCATTTAGTGAATAGGCCCCCACAATAATAAATTGTGCTGCAGGTGATGCCCCGTAACTGAGTGTTTATCTTAGCCAGGTGGAGGATTGGTTTATAATGGGAAAGGTTTAAGTGAATAGAATAGAGCTTGGTGTTTAAGAATTGAGGCGTGTATATCTGTGGTGCGGTCTATAAACCTAAAATATCTGTCCATTAGATTATTGCGTGTCGCAGTATCGCTACTAATCACGATCTATAATCACTTGTAAATTGTATCTTGCTAATCCGTTGATAACATACGATTGTATGAAACTTGACGTGTGAATAAATTTTGGTTTGAATTGTTTTACCGTTATGCAGTCTCATATCTTTATTGATTTTATTGTGTTTAAAAATATCTAGAGAGCATCAAAAGAACTCGGGATAACGCGCCATATATTTGTTAAGACGTATATTCATTGATTGGTTATTAATCCCTGTTTTAGGGGTTAAATACCAATTTATACCACTGGTATTGGAGGCACTGTCAATAATATATATATATCTATATATATCTACAATAAGAAAAGTATACGTCATAATTAATATATCCCTGACCTATTAAAGAAGTCAATAATCTCTAACAGGTAGCAGCTAGGGGTTAACTCCAGGACTGGCGTCATCGTGCTATGCACGATGACGCCAGTCCTCAGGGGGAGTTCCCGGAAGCTTGGCCGACATCCGACATCCTCATGGATATGCCCCAGCTCCTCATGGATATTGCCCCAGCACCTCATGGATATGCCCCAGCTCCTCAGGATATGCCCCAGCTCCTCGTGGACATGCCCCAGCTCCTCGTGGACATGCCCCAGCTCCTTGTGGACATGCCCCAGCTCCTCATGGATATTGCCCCAGCACCTCATGGATATGCCCCAGCTCCTCGTGGACATGCCCCAGCTCCTCGTGGACATGCCCCAGCTCCTCGTGGACATGCCCAGCTCCTCGTGGATATGCCCCAGCTCACACATGGATTTGCCCAGCTCCTCGTGGATATGCCCCAGCACATGGAATGCCCCAGCTCCTCATGGATATGCCCCAGCTCCTCATGGATATGCCCCAGCTCCTCATGGATTTGCCCCAGCACATGGAATGACCCAGCACCTCATGATAATGGCCCCAGCTCACCTCTGCCGCCTTTTTTCGCTCCCTCAGAGCGTCCGGCGGCACGCAGCTTGGGCGCTCGCCAGGGGGGCACGTGACCAGCCGCGATTGGCTGGTGACGTGTTTCCTCCAGGCGAGCGCCGAAGCTGCATGCTTCGGACGCTCGCAGGGGCGAAAACGCAGCAGAGGGTGAGACACCCGCCCTTAGGGTGACGGTGTCACCCTAAAGGCGGGTGTCACCTGGTGCGGGCCGCACCCCCCGCCCCCACATAGCGACGCCACTGGTATATACATTTAACGGCCGCACGCCCACGGACTTACTCTATCCAAACAAAGTTCAGAATGATGTGAAACATTGAGACTTTTTGGATAGATTTCGATTTTCGACTATCCAGAAGTTAAAAAAATAAAAATGGTCGAAATCTAATGCAAAAGTGCCGATGTTTCACATCGGGATGTCAGATATTAATAGGCTTGTGCACCGATTTTTTTTCGGTTCGATTCGGTTCGATTTGTTCTGATGTTTAAAATTTTCGATTTGGCTCGTTTCGACCGATTTCTGTTTCGATTCGGTTTGGTTCGGCTCGTTTTTCGTGTACATTTTTTGGAATATCGACCATTTTTCGTATTTTCGGGTCACTTTGCTCGTTTTTTGTATCGACTTTTCGTGATTTCGGAAATTTTTTTTTTTTTCGGAACGTCTGTTCTCCTCGTTTCAGAGCTGTCTAACTCTATTCGTTTTGACTTAAACTACTATGGTTTACTTTTTTATACTTTATATATTTTTTTATAATAAATTTTTGGTTTGTTTTCGATCGATAATTCATTCTGTCGATACGATAATTCTGGCGATTCTATCGTGTTTTTTTTTTTTATTAAATAAAGATCCTTTTTTTCTTATGAATATACATTTCACAACTTTATTTATTTAATCACATTAAAAAAATGGTATGAAAGCCAAGGAACAAAAAAAAAAGAACAAAACGATTTAAAAAACGGTAAACTGACCCGAATGGTCTGACTTTAAAAATAAAACCAGAACAAAAAGGTTTTAAAACGAAAAATAGTTGATCAAAATGATCTGAAATGAAAAAAATAATAAAATAAAAATGATTTAAAACAGACAAAAATATAAATTAACCCTTTCGCTGCTGAGGCATTTCACGGCTTCCCTTCACGCCTGTGTGCGGCACTGCGGTCTGCTGCTGAGCTAATTTTTAACAGTTCGCTCCTCTTGTTTAAACGCGTTTTGAAGCCTTCTTTTTATAATATGACCCAGACATGTTTATATCGTTCTTTCCGGCAGACTCGGCAGATGATTCATAAATATATATTATCACATGTATGCGTCATGTCCTGTCTGTATATTTATAACAAAAAATGCAATAAAATTAGAATTTTCAATGTTTGTTTTACAAGGTGTAAGTGTTTTTTTTCACATTTTAACATGCGAGTGTTTGCGGTTATATTTTATGAGTGGCGTTTTGTTAAAAAAATTTAAAAGGGGACTTGTTATATTTTTTTGGGTGACAATAACACTATTTTTAAAACGCACCCCATACAAAATCCTTAGTGCAGCATCATTGTTCACATTATAATTGAAATGGCAACAATATTGCTGCATTAACAAAACAAACACAACAACCTGTTATTATTTTTTAATATTTTAATTTTTTTAAATTTTTAACATTGTCATGTTTGGTATTGTTGGAAGGCCATGCTCTGGTCGATCCAAAGATACCAAACATTAACCACCGATAGCTGCCGCGGATCGGGAGATAGGGGTTCCCATGAACCCCTATCTCCACCATTGGTCCAGTTAGGGGTTAACTCCAGAACTGACGTCATTGTGACGAGGTCTTGGACTGTCGGCAGCTGCTGTTCCCCCCACGCTGTTGTCTTCCTGCAAAGACGTGACCATGTTGGCGGGCAGCGTATTAGCGGGCAGTGGTGGGAGAGAGAGAGCTCATAGCTGGGAGGAGGTGTTGTGTGAAGCTGCTGCAACAGGGACAAATAAACTAGACCTGAGCCGCACTAAGGATCTTTGGGTTGTGTCGGAGAAGACTTCACGCAGTGCTGCCATCAATATTTTTTGATAAATTCTTGTTTATACAATGAATGTGACTGTGGACAAAAATCCGTGTTGTTGTGACATCGCCTAAGCTAACAAAACAGGCCACGTCGGTAATCAAATCTCAAGGCAGTACAACAAGGTTTGTTAGTGTGTGTGACATTTTTTGGCCAGGCAGGAAGTGTAGAATATGCAGTCACATTCATGGCCACAAATATGTTGACAAAATATGACAAAGGTCCATAGAAATGTCAATACATTTATGTACATATAATTTTAACAGTGTGGAAACCAAGCAATACATATTAACTTATTAAGTAAGGAAAAGCAACGCACACAAACAGGAAAATAGTGAAAAAATAGAAAATTTATTTACAACATATGATTAGAGAGAGGGAACAGCTGCAAGGATGGCAAACTGCCCAACAGTTACTGGCATTTGAGGAGATGTTGGAGCTGGTCCGCATCTTGGATTACAAAGATTATGATTGCTGTAAGGGCCCTTACGGCAGGAAGAATAACACAAGATCGTATCCTTGAAAAGCTACGCACCACCATCCTGGAGTTGTTCAGGAAGGACGACGAAGGACCTCTCCGAAAACACTGGTCCGACCTCAAGGCACGCGAGCAGGAGCAGCTGAGGCACATTCTGGTGACATTCGGAGGAGGCTGCCACTGGTCTCACTGCTGCTCCAGGATGTCTGCGGCATTGTTTATGTGCTCCCGCAGTTCCTGGAGCAGTTCCTGTATGGCGTCGATGGAGGTAACTGCAAGGCAAGCTCACCGATCCCTCCCGTCTGGCTTCTCCTTCTATATATCAATAAATGAAAGAAGGAAAATACAGTAAGTAAAAGCAGTTTTCATTTTTGACTGAAAGTCTTGAAAAAATTAAACAGTAGTATATACCAGTGCTGGCGGCCTCCTGAGCGCCGACTCCTCCGACTCCTCTCCGACTCCTCCTCGACTCCTCCCCCACCACCACCGTCTGTATCAGTGCTATATCTAAGAATTAAAGAAATAAAAAATACAGTAAACAACAAACTGATTTATTTTTGAACAAAAGTCGATGCAAAATACGACAGTAAAAAAAAAAAACCTGGACTGGCGGCCTCCTGCTGCTCCGGCTCCCTCTCTCCAACTTCGCCCTCCTCCTGGTCCTCCTCTTCTCCTCCTGCTCCTCTTGTGCTATACATAAAAAAATTAAATTAAAATACAGTAAACAAAAAATGTTTCTGTTTTGACCAAAAAGTCGTTGCAAAATAAAACAGTATATACCAGCACTTGGTGGGACGCCCGTGGCTCCTCCTCCCACTGGCACTGGTGCCCGCCGGGCAGATGCTGCTGCCTTCTTCTTCCTGTCTTCTGCCAAATCCAAAAATAACAGTAAATAATGCAGACTGGAAAAAATGGTATATCTATACACTATTATTCCGAAAGTATTGCGACACCCCTCCACTACCCCACTACCAGCTTGACCCACCACTACTCCCATCTCATTGTTCTAAAGTCACAAAATATTTATTTATTTCCTCTGCACATAGACATATATTACCGTTAAATTATATATTTTTTTCAGAAGTAATCATTACGTTATTCAATAAAAACTATTATTTGTGTTGTGTGCATACAAAGCGCATTGTGCGACTGCTTTTAGTTATTTTTATAGAAGGCCTCAGCCTCAGTTTCACTTTCAGTATCTGTGAATAAAACTGTGGATATTGCAGAAACAACAACAGAAATCCACCATTTTGTTTGAAATTTGCATCTAAAGCATTCAATGACACTGCTGCAGCAAACTGAATTGCTTGCGCTGCAACAATTCAGCAGCTGCTGAGGATGTATTGAAGGCGCTCTGGTTTGGATGCACTTACAGAAGAACTACATGTCCCATCCTACCACTTTAGCAGAGACGCAGAGATTTTTATTGATGCGCAGATGGGACCATAATTGGGCAAGCTGCGGGTCATCTCGTATGCATCACTCAATCACAACAACCCCCCCCCAGCACACTTACAGACTACACACAGTGCCAAAAGAAATCCAGCATTGTAACTTCATCTACATACATCAAATGTCACAATTTTCACGAATACGTAAATCACAAAACAGAAAGCTATGGCAAAAATGCATGTATGACGAATTGTGAAAACGCAAAGCTATACACAATCACATTGCATGAAAAAAGGACTAGATAAATCAGCGTATTTCTGTACACATTAGCACATGCAAGCACATTATTATTTATATACAGGATTTATATAGCACCAACAGTTTGTGCAGCGCTTTACAATATAACATGACACTTACGTTTTCGCTATGACGCGACGGATGTGTCTCAGCTGCTCCTCCTCGCGTACCTTCAGATCGACCAGCGTTTCCGGGCTGGTCCTTCGTCCTGTCCTTTCCCGAACAACTCCAAAATGGTGGTTCGGAGCTTGTCAAGGATGCGATCTTTTCTAGCGTTCTTCTTCCTGCCGTAAGGTCCCTTACAGCAATCGTAATCTCGTCTATCAAAGATCCGGACAGCTCGAGCATCTCCTCAAACGCCATATTGCTGGCCCGCTTCTTTCTGGGTGGTAGTGGTTCATGGAGAGACGATGCGGAGGTGTCAGAATGGCACTCGTCGTCTCTTGCAGCCATGGTGAATAATAATAACAATATTTGTCCAAAAAAAAGTTGTCAAAAAACGGCTCAATAAAGTTACGACCATCCGCACGGCGCGGGCATGCCGCGCCCGCGACGAATCGGATCCGACCCAATTATGAAAATTCTTTTCGGATCATTGGAAACGAAAAAAAAAATTAATACGCATTTTACAAATACAAAATTTACAGAATCAGCGATATAACCGATAATAGTATGTCCAGAATTACCGAAATGGAACCGAAATCCCGAATGGAACCGAACTCATGGATAGAGGGAACATAAATTTTGATTTGACACATTTCAAGTCCATTCGAAATTCCGAAAAATTTCGATTCGGCTCGGAAAACTTTTCGGATTCGACTTTTTCGGATCTAAAAAATTTCGGAATTTCGCCGCATCCGAAGACCGAATGGGAAATTTTGTGAAATTTCCGAAATTCCGAAACCCGAAACGCACATCCCTACTGTAAAGCTTCTCCTGTTGTTTTTGGGATTCTAGCCTTGAGAAACACCTGTGTTTGTCAGCATTGCAATACTGGTGATTTTCGACAGTATTTGCAACGGCAGCAAACAGTAATGTTTAAAAGATATCCCATTATAGCTAGTTGACTGAAGTTATTCAGAGTTCTGATCTAAAACAGACTAAGGCCCCGTTCACACTGTGCGATTTGAAAATCACTCGTTTTTCCGCGCGATTTTCATATTTGCGACGTTGCGCGATAATGTCACGCAATGTCGTTTTGAACGATTTTGCAAAACACCACCAATGCAAATCGCAAAATCGCTAAAACGCAAATCACAAGAAAAGGGTCATGTACCAACAACATGCTACCGTGACGCGCGACATGCGACGTCGCGCGGCAAGATGTGAACAGCTCCATTGAAATGCATTGGAGGAGCCACATAGCGCGACATTGCATTGGATTTTGCCGCGATTTCGCGGCAAAATCTTCGCGATAGATCGCACAGTGTGAACGGGGCCTAATTGGGTGCATAATCCTGCCTGATAATGACATGCACCAGCTGTTGATTTACACATGTTTATTGATACATGTTAATACTCATTTCAGTTGTGGTGGAGAGTAAAAAATGAAATTAAAAGCCTCCACACAGTAAATAATAAAGTTTATAGTGCAGAAGTCAATTACACATCCCAGCAATTCAGAGAACTGCTTCACAGAGCTCATGTGCTACAACCCAATATGCAGCATGGAACTCTGGGTAGGACATGCAAATGCCGTTTGCAATTTCTCATGGTTTTTGCATCCTGGCTCTGTTTTAACACAGAACCCTCTTACCAGTGCCATGCCATACTAGGTGGCTTTTTTTTGCTTTATTTCGTAGCAAGCAAAGGTGAGGTTTATGCTACATGTTAAAAATAGTATACATGCAATAAAGTGTCTTGACCTTGAACTTGACTGTGAGATGAGGAGTTACTTCCAAACTTATCATAGCAAATATAATACTAAATGACTGACAGAAATATTAGTGTTGAAATTAAATGTATGCCTGAAATACTTATTTTAAAATAAAAATGCTTTTCACAAAGAAAGTTGGTTATGAGATTGTGTGCGATTTCAAGGCTGTAAAGACCACAACATGCCTATAAATATTTGCAGGACTCTACAATCACAGAATCCTCTGGATAATGTAAGATGTAAGGTAAAATATTGGATCTCTATGGATAAGATTTCTGTAATGATATGCATTTTAAAATAAACCACTAGAGGGCAGCTGTAGAACACTCAATAAAACAATATCTTAAGCACAGAAGATGCTCCTGTCTATCAATTCATAAACAATGGTGGAGATTCACTAGCTATATGGTTCTGTTATCGAGCAAAAATATCGCAGCTCTAAAAATATGAAAGTCTCTAAGATCAGCAGCTTCAGGATGAAGCTGTGAACTTTTTGCCACTCTAAGACCGGCCCTTGCTCTGGCGTCCAAGAGTGAGGTAAAACGCGTGGTGGGGGAACGGATGTCAGGGCTTTATTCACCTGGCATGAACGATTTCACAGATAGGATGAGGTGGGTGTAATTTTCATTCAGAAAAAATAGCCTTTTCATTAAAACATATTTGGAGCAATATTACAGCTCATAAGCCCCTCGCATGGTCTAGCACAGTGTTTCCCAAACCTTTCCTCGGGACCCCTAACAGGTCAGGTTTTAAGGATTACCCTGGGGAAATGCAGACTGAATCCTGCAATCACTGAGCAGCAAATCATATCACCTGTGCTACGCTTCAGATATCTGGAAAACCTGGCCTGTCAGTGGGTCCAGAGGACAGGTTTGGGAATCACTGGTCTAGTAGTTACTGAGGTCTGTTGATTTCCACTAAAACACACGCACACCCCAGCACACACCTTTCCACCCACAGTGAGTCCCATTCAGACTCTCAGTGATCCCTAAAATGATTATTGTCACCAACTAATGATTTAACTAAATATACCACAAACCCCAATAAGATTGAGCAAGAACAATAGAATTAAAGACATGATCTGCTTTCACCACACGTGTTCTCTCCACATCTAACACCAATAGGGTAAACCATACTCATAGAGTGCAGTGATCTCAGGGTCTCGGACAGTAGGTATGTCAGTCAATTAGTATTCACAACTCTTCATGAGATACAACACCTCAAAAGAGAAACATAAAATACATTATAGTACAGTATGTAAAATAATATGGATGAGAGGCAGGAGGAAATAGAGTCACTCACACTTTACAGAGCCCTAAAAGCGGCTCTGGCTGTTCAGGTGTCTGCGTGATTCACAGCCTGCCAATTAATGAATACGAAACATTTATCATATATGATTTTTCAGCATGTACACCTTCTATGAAAGGTTCCCGCTGGCAAACTTTGCTGAATGAAGACTAGAAGAAGACTGTTGGCAGGCTGTGAATCACCCAGACACCTGAATAGCCAGGGCCGATTTTTAGGGCTCTGTAAAGTGTGAGTGACCCTATTTCATCCTGCCTCTCATCCATATTATTTTACATGTACTATGATGTATTTTATGTTTCTCTTTTGAGGCATTGTATCACATGCGTACTAATTGACTGACATCCCTACTGTCAGTGTGGAGCGATCTCAGTGTCTCCCTGACAGTAGGGATGTCAATTCTTAGATTGTAAACTCTCAAGCAGGGTCCTCTCTCCTACTGTTCTGTGTGTAATGTATATGAGTAGTTGTAATTCTGTCTCTCCCATTGCAGCGCTATGGAACTTGTTGCCGCTTTATAACTGCTTGTAACTGTAATGTCCTCGCTACCTGACCTTGATACAACAATTCCAATAAAGAGAGTACCCGCCAGTATTAAAATTATGAATTCTGGATTTATTCCTCTGGTGCAAAATCAATGTTTTGACTTAACACAGCCTTTGTCTTGATAAAAATGACGTAAATCAAAGGTACCTCCTCCAACCATAGGTGGGAGACGGTGGCCTACTCACCCTGTGAGGTCACCGCCAGGAGAAAGGGCGCCGCAGCCCCAAACAACTGAAATAAAGCAAAAATAGCATGTGCCTCAAGCAGAGAATGGTGCTGGTAAAGTTTATTGGAGGGGAAAGCAACCCCACATGTAGGGCCTTAATCATTTGTCTTGATAAAGACCATGATAGGCTGAAACGTCAATTTTGCACCAGAGGGATAAATCCAGAATTGATCATTTTAATACTGACCGGTACTCGCTTTATTGGAGCTGCTGAGGGGTCCCATGGGCTCTCAAAGATTAAATACATAGGGGAGGTGTCTTGCAGCTTGCTATCCGCTCAGCTATACATAGGTTTCAATGGTAACAGTTTTAATATTGGAAAAGGTTTTAATATTTTCCATAAACCTGCCTGGAATTTTGCTGCAGCTTGGAGCCAGAAAACGTGCAGTGCTAAAAGCAAACAATCCAGCAAAAACCATATTCCGTACATTATTGCAATTGAGAACCATGAATCTAGAATGAAAAAAGAAATCTAAAACCTTTCTATTTATTTAATTATGCTCTTTTAAATTGAGAATCTTTTTATTACCTGCGATGTCCCTTTAAAACACAGAGCGCAATTCACAGTTTACACAGAGCAAGAATAGGAAAAACTGTAGTAAGATTTATTGCATGACCTAACTCATTTTTGTGTTGCAAGCAAAATAAGAGAGAAAAAACGTCTTGTTCCGGAGCCAAGTTTCATTTAAATAGATTTGGAATATCACAAGAGTCATAAAAACGGCATGGGGGAAAAAAAGAAAAAAAATCGTCTATTTTGAGTTCAGTAGCAAATCACTCAACATCACTTAAACATATAAGCTATTCTCGCATGGATTTCCCGAGCTGGATTTTCTTTTTTGTTATAAAAACAAATTCAATATCTATCCAGAATCCTGTTAACATGTGTCCCTGAGAAGAATTTTCAAATATATGTCTTTATTTATTGCTTCCTTAAAGCCAGATATGGTCATCCTTGATTGGGCCATGTCCGCAGACTACAGTGCTGGTGACAGTCATCCAGCTTGTTGAATCATCACTGACATTAACCTTTTAATAGCACCTAATCAGTTAACTGAATAAATCCCACCAGGGGTTGTTTGAATTACCCTGATAGTGTAAATAAATAACAAAAAGAATCTCAAAGTCAACGCAGGTTCGGTGACTTTGGTTCTCTTCAATTCGGTTTGTTTTGCCGATCCCATTCCGGCGACCCTGCGGTGTATTCAGCAAGCACCACAGGTTCCCCGAATTGCAGGGAAAGGCCGCCGCAAACCCGACGAAAACTAACCGCAAAACCCGGCGAATGCACGCCGAAAACCTGCAAAAACATCTGGATTAACCCGCCGAAAACGCCGGAAAAAACCCGAGCAGGAGCCGATCACACACAGCGCAGCCGCCGGAAAAAAACAACACCGAATGCAGTGAATAAATTAGAAAAACAGTTTGCTTGAATGTGTGAAAAGAAACTACTGAGCGGAGATGTCTGAAATTTACTTATGAGGTCCAATGAATGATAATAAAGAGGGCTGTTACAGAAAAAATAAGTAAAGTTTAAAAACAAATTTTAAAAAAAATGAAAAATGCTTAAAATATCCTAAAAAATCGATAAATAAAGAGACTCTTTACTGCAGAATATTATAATTATTAGATTTTGAATTAAAACAGGAAGATTTTTAACATTGAAGCCTATGGGATTCGCCTGAATAAACCTGCCGAATGAAACCACCAATGGCAGGGCATTTTGGGAACCTTTCACTGCTGGTTTGTGTTCTCTGAATAGCTGAAGCATTGATTCTCTATGGGGATTTCACTGCCCTCAAACAGGCAACGAACAGGCACCGTATGTGCAGGCAATTCGCCAGGATTTGGCGAGTTTCCTGCTCTCTGGATAGCCGAATGGCTAAGAAAGGTAACCGAACGCTGAATTTCAGCATTCGGCTCCCTTTCCGGAGCCATTCGGATCTCTTTGAATAACCCTGTAAGTGTATGAGATAACTTGTGTTTCATATGTATAACAGGAGGTTATATTTTCCATGTTCTGTTTTTTGCATTTTTTTTTTCCCCCTTTTGTTTCCATTCAATCATTCTATATTCCCAGAGCGGAACATTGTTAAACAATGAGATAAAGAGTGAGCTACAGATATCCACACAACAAAAAGAATAGAGAAAAAAAAAACTAACAATGATCTGAGCAACTGAAAATACGGCATTATCAATGTGTGCTGGAGAAATGCCAGTGAGATAAAAAGAAAGTTAGACTATTTTTTTATATTCTTTTTCTTTACATTGGCCACTTTCCCACAGCCTCATTCCAGAGTACATTAGGCAGAACAAGCCAGAATACATTCTTCAACTAAATGGACACACGAGGGAATTTGAATGCCCTTTAAACATTTTATTTTTTTACTTTCTAGACATGTAAAAATGCTCGATAACACCATTTTGGACTTAAATAGTAAAATCTTACATTAATTGGTGCACGTGGCACATAGATGATCTGGATACATAACTGTATCGTGCCGGGTTATGTAGTAGTTGGAAAAAAATGACCGAAATATTAAATGGAATTTACATTTTTTCCCCCTAAGTCAACTAGTTTTAAATAATTTTTACAGGTTAACCCTTAACCCATTCAGGCCCAGTGGTTTCAAACGGAAACCACATTTTCAGATTTGTAACCGCTGTCGTTTTCCAAATTATGTCAATGTGTTTCATGTCTTTATAGATTTTTATATAAAAATAAATCCATTTTCCAATTTCCATTTCAAGGACCTGCAAGGGTTAATTCAGGTCGAGCTACGCAACAGACAACAAACTGACCTTGCTTAGCAGTATGTCAGAGAGTCAACAACCTTGGCCCTCCTGGTGTTTTTGAACATTTCCCATGAGTCTCTGTTAACCTAGTGAGTGGCTGAGCATCATGGGAGATAAAGTTCCAAAAGATCCAGAGGGCCAAGGTTGCTGAACCCCGTTGTAGAGGTTTCTTCTATTTTCTTGCGATTTTATTTTCCCAGTTGTGGTTGAGATTAACACATCCTAAATAAAATCCATTTTATTTCTGTACATATGACATTTTTTTGAGACCAGATTGCAAAGACCCAGCATTTTGATTATAAAGCCGTATATTTACATGCCAAACAAAATACACGAGCGATATTATTTTTTTCTTTCTCACAACGTAGCGAGAAATCCCTACAGAACTGATACTATGGATTTAATGCAGTATCATATAGCCAAGAATGTTCTCATGATATACAGGTCATCATTTCCTATCTTATTGAAGCTATATATTCATAAACATTATAAGTTAAATAAAAGTAAACATTTAATAAGAAGCTTCTATTTTTGCTGCAGATGCTGCGTAGCGAAATTCCCACGTTTCATGAGAAAGGAATTTAGCTTGCATTTCAAGAAATCCAATGTGAAGGGATATTTGGCATAGTATTAATTACTTTTTGTTAGCAGTAATTGCAAGAATAATGGGTCGCATTTTAAAAGTTTAGATGCAGCTCTAGGACTAATCATCCTTTACAAATGTATACGTGCAACAACAAAGGGGTTTGTTTAGCAACAGTTTTTTCATGGCTCATTAAATGTTGGCAACGCAATCAATAAACCACACACTTTTCTGGTGTCAGTTAAAACAGAACTGGCGGTTGTTCGTTTGCTTTTGCGGATCCTCAATGAAATCACATGTTCCTAACAAACCGTCTTAAAGGCTAATTATTATGAGCTTTTTGTATAATTTTCCGTTTCATTTAGTTGTCAGACAGCATAATATGCTATGTTAGTCATGGCTGCGCTGTTGGAACCCAGGTTTATTCTTAGTGGAGATTCAAGTCGTCATCTAGAAGATGATTTCCATAAACACACATATGCCGGATATTGAATACGGAGATGTAGTGTATGCAGCTGCCCCGCAAACACACCGTCAAAAACTTACTACATTGTATAACTCATTCTTCCGCTTTGTGCTACAATGTAACTACATGACCCATCATTGTCACATGTTAAAAGAGCTGAACTGGCCGTCGCTGGAATCCAGACGCACCCTTCACATTTCCAACCTGGTGTTTAAGAGCTTTTCTGAGAAGCTACCACCCTGCCTGAATAGACTGCTTCCCCCAGCAGTTCCCTCATCCTATAACCTCCGATCCAGGACCAGCACCTTACTTGCAATACCACAATACAAAAAGAAAGTGGCTCGATGCTCATTTTCCTACAGAGAGCACCGCAATTATGGAATAACCTCCCAGACGCCATCAAATCTTCCCCCAGTCTAAAGTCCCTTAAGAGATCTCTATTATCATACCTCAATACAGAATGCACCTGTAAACAATTAACATAATGACTATATTTTCCTACATATTTATTTTCTGTGTTAATCTGTATATTTGTGTTGTTGTTTTAATATCTTGCATTTATTACTTTGTATTTCTGTAGCGACTGTAGCAATTCAATGTTCTTGAACACAGGACATACTTGAAAATGAGAGAAATCTCAATGTATCCTTCCTGGTAAAATACTTTATAAAATAAAATAAATAAAGCTTTAATTTGACTTCTACTAAACAAGACAGATATTGTGAATTGTGAATTTTAAGTTATTTTATTTATTTTACCCTTTCAATGCTGAGCCATTTCACCTCTGTGAGCTGAGCTCATTTTGACCGTTTTGTGTTCATCATGTTTAAACGTGTTTTGAAGTCATGATTTATTATTATACCCAGACAGATATGATCTTGTTTTCAGACTCGGCAGATTCAAAACCAATCATTATTATATGTATACGTCATGTCCCGTCAGAATGCTGTAACAAAAAATGTAAAAGAAAAAAATGTGAATTTCCATTCTGATTTCAATAATTTACGTCTTGTAAAATTTTTTTCACATTTTGGCACACAAACCTTTGTGGTTAATATGTTCTATGGAGTACTCTTGTTTAAAAATAAAAATAGAAATGGGAACCTGTTACTAGGGATGAGCAGAACACCCCCCAAGTTCGGTTCGAGCCCGAACGCGAATTTTTCCAAATGTTCAGGTCTGAACCCGAACCCGAACCCGAACCCCATGCAAGTCAATGGGGCTGAAAATTCGTTTTTTAGAGTGCCCTCCAAGAGGGCATATATGCTACATATTTGCCATAAAAGGTGTATGGGGGTCCGGGTAGTGCCCTGGGGGACAGGAAACAAGGACAAAAAGTTAAAAAAAATACGTTTTTAAAGGGACAGTGAGTTTTCCATGAAATAAGGGTTAAAAATAAAAATGAAAAATTCCTTCAAATATCGTGCCTAGGAGGTCCCCATAACCTGCCCATGAAGTGGCGGATTTCTAGGATGTATAGAAACACTAAAAACCAAAAAAATATGTTTCAAAAGACGGTAAATGCTTTTCCTTTAATCTATCCATAAACAACTGCTTGGGGCGGCAGTCTGTATGAAAAGAGGATACATTTTCGTACACGCAGAAAAAGTTTACTGATTTTTTTGGCTAAATTATTGTGAAACTAATGCAGGCTTTGGATGAAAGTAACAATAGGTGCTTCAAAATTGGTCCTTTAGCATCCCCAACAGTGCCGTCACACCGTAACCCCGATATTCTGCCTTTGGTGCAAGACTGCCAGGCCAGTAAGTATCATCATACAGTAACCCCTCTGTAGTATTGTGGAAGAATGCAGGGGTGGACCATGTTGTCCTATATTGAAAAGTTTTTGTTTTATCTGTTAATGGGCGTCAGTGCACCCATATATTGTGCCTTTGGTGCCAGGCCAGCAAGTATCATCATACAGTAACCCCTCTGTAGTATTGTGGAAGAATGCAGGGGTGGACCATGTGGTCCTATATTGAAAAGTTTTTTTTTTATCTGTTAATGGGCGTCAGGGCACCCAGATATTGTGCCAGGCCAGCAAGTATCATCATACAGTAACCCCTCTGTAGTATTGTGGAAGAATGCAGGGGTGGTCCATGAGGTCCTATATTAAAAAGATATGATTCTGGTCAAGGCATCAGTGCACCCAGATATTGTGCCTTTGGTGCCAGGCCAGCAAGTATCATCATACAGTAACCCCTCTGTAGTATTGTGGAAGAATGCAGGGGTGGACCATGAGGTCCTATATTAAAAAGATATGATTCTGGTCAAGGCGTCAGTGCACCCAGATATTGTGCCTTTGGTGCAAGACTGCCAGGCCAGCAAGTATCATCATACAGTAACCCCTCTGTAGTATTGTGGAAGAATGCAGGGGTGGACCATGTGGTCCTATATTGAAAAGCTTTTTTTTTATCTGTTAATGGGCGTCAGTGCACCCAGATATTCTGCCTTTGGTGCAAGACTGCCAGGCCAGCAAGTATCATCATACAGTAACCCCTCTGTGGTATTGTGGAAGAATGCAGGGGTGAACCTTGTGGTCCTATATTGAAAAGTTTTTTATGTGGTAATGGACGTCAGTGCACCCAGATATTGTGCCTTTGGTGCAAGACTGCCAGGCCAGCAAGTATCATCATACAGTAACCCCTCTGTAGTATTGTGGAAGAATGCAGGGGTGGACCATGTGGTCCTATATTGAAAAGATATGATTCTGGTCAAGGCGTCAGTGCACCCAGATATTGTGCCTTTCATGGCAGCTAGTGCCTTCACACCGTAACCCTTTTATGGTATTGTGGAAGAGTGCAGGGTTGGACCCTGCGGTTCAAAAAATTAAGATGATATAAATCTGGCACAGGCGTCAGTGCAGCCAAATATTGCGCCTTTGGCAGCATATGGCAGCAAGTGCATTCACACCGTAACCCTTTTGTGGTATTGTGGAAGAGTTCAGAACTGGAGGTTTTGTGAATGCAGAAGACATCCCTGATCTATTCCGCTACGTCAGCATCAGGGGGTTGATAGCTGCTGATCCAGGACTGATTCATTTTTATAAATGTCAGCCGGTCTACAGAGTCGGTGGACAGACGCACTCTTTTGTCTGTGACAAAACCTCCAGCGGCACTGAACGTCCTTTCAGAAAGCACGCTGGTTGAAGGACAACCTAGTAGCTGCATGGCATATTGGCTAAGTTCTGACAAGTGATCCAATCTCAACACCCAGTAAGCCAGTGGATCATCTGCTGGAAAGGTATCCAGGTCTGCCCTTGCCTCTAGGTAGTCCTGCACCATATGGTGAAGACGCTGGCAATGGGTGCCTACATTTGACGTCCCTGGGCGTCATGGACTAAAAAAATAAAAAAATGCATCAGTCAAGCGGCCCTGGCCTTCACCACTATTCCTCTGATCACCCGCAGCCTCAGAAGCACTTGTGTCAGCACTTGGTAATCTACCAGTGCCTGGAAAGGTGTTACACAAGTGTCGCTTTAGAGCGTCCTCAAGTTTTTTCATCCTGTGCTCCCTCTGTGCGGGCAGGATGAGCTCTGCAACTTTACCCTTGTATCGTGAATCAAGAAGGGTTGCCAACCAGTAATGATCCCTCTCCTTGATAGCACGAATCCTGGGGTCCTTTAGCAGGCTTTGCATTATTAGGGAGCCCATGCAGCGTAGGTTGGAGGTGGCATTAGCTTCCGAGTCTTCCTGGTCAATGAGGATGACCGTATCGTGCACTTCCTCCTCCCAGCCATGCACTAGCCCTTCTGTTTCTGGGCACACGAAACCCTCTCTTGAGGAATCCCCACCTTCAATGCCCCCACTACTTAAATATTCCTCCTCTTCCTCCTCCTGTCTGATCTGAGTAGGACCCGCTGGAATGCTGTCTGCGGAAAGACTGGGGCCTTGAGAGCTAGGGAAGGCCTCCTCTTCCTCCCACTGCTCTGCCTCTAGAGCCACATCTATAATTCCCTGCAGAGTGTGCTCCAGCAGGAACACTAAAGGAATTGTGTCACTGATGCATGCATTGTCCCTGCTCACCATCCTTGTTGCCTCCTCAAATGGTGACAGTACAGTGCATGCATCCTTGATCATCAGCCACTGCGGGGGGGGAAAAAAACCAAGTTGACCTGAACCTGTCCTAGTGCCATACTCACACAGGTACTCGTTGATGGCCCTCTGCTGCTTGTGCAGACGCTGCAGCATTGCTAATGTCGAGTTCCACCTGGTGGGCATGTCACAGATCAGATGGTTTATGGGAAGGTGGAATTCTCTTTGAATTTCTGCCAGGCGAACGCTTGCTGGGAATGACCGTCTGAAGTGGATGCAGACTTTTCTGGCCTGGCTGAGAAGCTCTGGCAGCCCTGGGTACTTGGTTAGGAAACGCTGTATCACTAGATTTAGGACGTGTGCTAGGCATGGTACATGCGTCAATTTACCCTTGTGTAGGGCGGCGAGAAGGTTGCTGCCATTATCACAGATGATCATT
This sequence comes from Leptobrachium leishanense, assembly GCA_009667805.1. Lineage (NCBI taxonomy): Eukaryota > Metazoa > Chordata > Amphibia > Anura > Megophryidae > Leptobrachium > Leptobrachium leishanense. The sequence continues at coordinate 274,249,316 of CM019067.1, forward strand.
CCCAGCTCAAGCTGGCGTGGTGTTAACCATCTCTGCACCTGGCCCTGCAGAGCTGACAGAATTTCTTGCCTGGTGTGGCTCCTGTCCCCTAAACAAACCAGCTCAAGCACAGTATGGCTTCTTTTTGCTTGAGCCATTGCGTAGACTCTGTCAGGCATCGGTTTAACTGCCACTTCCCCAGAGACAGAGAAGGACGAGGAGGAGGAAGAGGGAGAGGTGGTGGTGGTGGCGGAGACAGACCTCATATAAGCAACTTTTTGGAGGCGTGGTGGATAAACAAGCTCCAGCACAGAGCCCCGTCTTGGATCCATCCCAGCTGCAATCAGAGTTACGCAGTGTGCCGTGAACGAAATGTAATGACCCTGTCCATGCTTGCTGGACCACGTGTCTAAAGTCACATGCACCTTGTTGCTGACTGCCTTTCCCAATGACTGGATAACATTGTCTTCCACGTGCTGGTATAGTGCTGGAATGGCTTTGCGTGAAAAGTAACGGCGTTTTGGAACCTGCCACTGTGGTACAGCACATTCAGCAAATTCACGGAAGGGAGCAGAGTCCGCCAGCTGGAAAGGCAGCAGCTGCAATGCGAGTAATTTTGCTAAGCTGGCATTTAGACGCTGTGCTTGGGGATGGTTGGGACTATATTTTTTCTTACGCTGCAGCAGCTGCGGCAACGTAATCTGACTGCGTAAATCTTCAGCTGCTGGGAGGATGTCACATTGTGAGGAAGGACCTGGTACATCCATTACTGTAGCATCATCCCTGTCAGTGGAGGTTGTAGGCAATGACATGGCAGGACATACAGTGGGGGGTAGAGACAGATGAGGAGGAGGAGGACCTACGCAAAGTTTTGCGCCAACAGGATGCATGGTGGGTGGTCATATGTCGCCTCAAGCACGTGGTACCCAAGTGTCCGGTGTTTATCCCACGCTTCAGCCTCCTCTGACATAGATTACAAATAGCAACTGTGGGGTCTGCTGCACATTTCTTAAAGAACTCCCAGACAGCAGAGTTCCTGCATGTGTTCTTTGAGACAACAGCGCTCTGCACCGGAGCAGCTCTGACATCTGATGCCTTGGACTGGCTAGTGCTACGGTTGGTCACAGAGGATGTTGTGCCTCGTGTTTGCTGTTCCTCCTCCTCCTCACTTGATTCCTCAGTTCAATCTGGAACCCAGGTGGAGTCAGTGACCTCATCATCATTGTCATCTTCAACCCCTATCTCCTCGTCACTGGAGCCAACTTGGTAGTATGCTGCAGCTGCTGGGGCAACATGAGTGCCAGTTATTTGTGTGTCATCACTGGCACCCCCTTCCTCTAGGCTGATTATACTCCCTTGCTCAACCTCAGAGATTGAATCAGAGCACTGTACTTGCTGCGCATCCTCAAGCAGCATGTCACTGTCATTGTAGTCAAACAATTCAGCTGACTCCTCCGTGTGTGATAGCGAGGCTACGGCAGGAGTAGCTGTGGACATGGAGGCTGCATTAGATGCTTTGGCAGCTGAGGTGGACTGTAAAGCACTAGAAGCCTGACTGGCAGAGGACTCAGAGGATGAGGAGGGCCTGGCTAGCCAATCCACCAAATCCTCTGTATGTTGCTGCAGGTTAAGAAGACGGCCAGCACCAGTTATAAAGGACAAGCGTGCCCCTGCAGAGGATGTACCACGTCCACCACGACCAGAGGCACAGCCTCCCGACACAGGGGCTGCTTGCCCTCTTATCTGTGTCTGGGAGCGTCTGCCTGTCCTTTTTGTTCTTTCAGACATGGTGAGTGATATATAGATTAAATATATACAGAACTCTGATTCAACTCTGGTATAAAGATTAAAGATTTACAGAACTCTGGCATAACTCAGTGAGACACCCTGATAGCTGGCAGCCAGTGACAAGACACAGATTACAATTCCCAGAAACCTCCTATAAATCAGTGAGACCCCCTGATGGGTGCCAGTGACAAGACACAAACTACAATTCACAGAAATCTGCTGCAAGTCAGTGAGACCCCTGATAGGACCCCCTGATAGCTGGCAACAGTGACAAGACACAGATTCCAATTCGCAGAAACCTCCTAAAATGCAGTGAGACCCCTTGATGGGTGGCAGTGAAACATCCTATAAATCAGTGAGACCCTTTGATGGGTGGCAGTGAGAAGCCAAAGATTACAATTTGCAGAAACCTCCTAAAATGCAGTGAGACCCCTTGATGGGTGGCAGTGAAACCTCCTATAAATCAGTGAGACCCTTTGATGGTGGCAGTGAAACCTCTTATAAATCAGTGAGACCCTTTGATGGGTGGCAGGGAAACCTCTTATAAATCAGTGAGACCCTTTGATGGGTGGCAGTGAGAAGCCACAGATTACAATTCGCAGAAACCTCCTAAAATGCACTGTGACCCCCTGATGGGTGGCAGTGAGAAGACACAAATTACAAATCTCAGAAACCTCTTATAAATCAGTAAGACCCCTTGATGGGTGGCAGTGAAACCTCCTATAAATCAGTGAGACCCTTTGATGGGTGGCAGTGAAACCTCTTATAAATCAGTGAGACCCTTTGATGGGTGGCAGTGAAACCTCCTATAAATCAGTGAGACCCTTTGATGGGTGGCAGTGAAACCTCTTTTAAATCAGTGAGACCCTTTGATGGGTGGCAGTGAAACCTCTTATAAATCAGTGAGACCCCCTGATGGGTGGCAGCCAGTGAGAACACACGGATTATAACAATTCCCAAATATTTTGTAGAAATTAGTGACCCCAAAAATACTGCGTGGTACTGGCTGTGTGACAAGACACAGATCACCTCAATTCACAAATGTTTTAAAGAAATTAGTGAGCCCCAAAATACTGCGTGGTACTGGCTGTGTGACAAGACACACATCACCTCAATTCACAAATGTTTTAAAGAAAGTAGTGAGCCCCAAAAAAACTTGCTGGCTGTGTGACAAGACACAGAAGATCACCTCAATTCACAAATGTTTTAAAGAAATTAGTGAGCCCCAAAATACTGCGTGGTACTGGCTGTGTCACAAGACACACATCACCTCAATTCACAAATGTTTTAAAGAAATTAGTGAGCCCCAAAATACTGCGTGGTACTGGCTGTGTGACAAGACACACATCACCTCAATTCACAAATGTTTTAAAGAAATTAGTGAGCCCCAAAAAACTTGCTGGCTGTGTGACAAGACACAGAAGATCACCTCAATTCACAAATGTTTTAAAGAAATTAGTGACCCAAAAAAACTTGCTGGCACAGTGACAAGACACAGAAGATCACCTCAATTCACAAATGTTTTAAAGAAATTAGTGAGCCCCAAAATACTGTGTGGTACTGGCTGTGTGACAAGACACAGAAGATCACCTCAATTCACAAATGTTTTAAAGAAATTAGTGACCCCAAAAAAACTTGCTGGCACAGTGACAAGACACACATATCAATTCCCTGATATTTTGTAGAAATTAGACCCCCCCAGACCCCCCCAGTAGCGTGGCAGACCGGCAGTAACAACACACAACAATCTCCTCTGAAATTTCCTCTGAAATGCATGCAGAATCGGCACGTGGAATCGTTATATAGTGTGCTGCAGGACTTAGCTCTGTGAGCCCATGATTGGGCAAAATTTGCCCAATCAGGACTCTGAGCGGTGATTGGCATACTGTTGAACCTGTCTTGCATCAGACCTGTGGTCAGGTGCAAGGCTGTAGCCAATTAAGAGCTTCAGGCCAGTGGGAAAATGCATTGTGGGCCATTGTGATGCATTGTGGACTCGAACATGCTTCGAACACCCGGAAATGTTCAGAGTTCGCGATCTACCTGAACAGGCTAAGTTCGGGCCGAACTCCGAACTGTCCGAACCTGAACCGCTCATCCCTACCTGTTACTGCATTTTTTTGAGAAAATACGCAATTTTAACTAAAACTGAAAATAACTATTTTGGCGAATTGTGTTTTGTGACTAATATAACTCTGTATAAAACAATGAACTTGCTCATGGCGTGGGAAATGAGAAGGTGAGTAATGGCAGTGGTATTGCTCATTTTATATGTGACAAATGGACAATACCATTGGTTTGGAACAAAATTAATAAATAAAGAGAAAACCTCTTTTATGTAGGTTTGTGTGGTTATTTTTAGTTGACATGTAACAGGGTCATGTAAAAAACTAGTGCACAATACCTGTATATGGAGAGCTCGATAAGGTGGTGTGGGTACCTTATGAATGCTGCTTTGTAAAGAGTGTGTTGGCAGAGTCACACCCCAAAACACTCTGTCTAAAGATACAGTATAGAAATAAAGAGAAACACATTCCAATGTGCAAACCGGCACCTATCTGACACTTCTAATACTAAAAAGAGATTTTTCTCTCTTTTTAGCATTAGAAGTGTCAGATAAGTACCAGTTTGCACATTGGAATGTGTTTCTCTTTATTTCTATAAGGTAACATGGTCCTGTTTGGTACCATTAGAAAGGCCAGACTCTGACCTGTCCAGTGACATCTAATATGACTTTGTGGGGTGTAAGGAATGAAAATGCAGGAGTCCAAAGCAGCCCCACTGTCCTCGCAGCTTGGAAGCGGCTTGTGTTTTAGATGGATCAATGTGTAATAACTTTTTGCACCATCACCTCCACATTTGTACCCTGCGTGGGTTTTAAATGTGTCTGTGTTTGTGGCTGAGTATAAAGCCGGGTATGGTATGGTCAAAATTTGGGATTTGGGGGTTCCTCAATAAAAGGTGCATGGAGATAACCAGGGGAAGGGGGGTTCATTGACTACCTAGGTAAAAGGTTTTGGATTTCAACCCAATAAAAGATCATGCAGCAGTTGCCATAGGAAGGGGTCAGATTTGGAAATCTTTGTTACAGTTCTGGTACATCGGTGCAGAACAAAGCAAAGCTTCAGCACATGTTTCAGCACACGTAGGATATGAACCCAATTAACTGTGTGGAACGCTTTCACAGCATCTAAGCTAATGTGTGGGGTGACTAGCTAAGACATATTTGGCCAAATTTTAGACATTATGATAATATTGATAAAATGCAGTTGCTTTTTCATTTTATTTTATTTTTTATTGTGTAAAATTACACTAAATGCCCTATGAGCATTGTGTGACACTGGAATGTTCAGTTGCTTGCTGGACACAACGACTTAGCATTGTTCTTTTCGTATTCGTAAAACACCAGCACATTCTGTAGTACTGTAGCTTGAGGAAATAAACACTATAATCAAAAAGTTGAGATGCCCAGGTATAAAAGAGGATGAGTGCCATAGTAACTTAATGGCATTACATAAGGGCAGTTGCAAACTATACAAAATAGATTTTGGAGCAATAAAACTGATCTGGAAGAGAAGAATAATTGTCAATTGTGTTTAACTATGAAAATAAGCCAGATAGAAATTTTTAGCAAAAAAATGCTTCCTTTTTAGTTCTCACCAGATTTTTTAAAATCATGCACTTACAAAAATATGTTGCCACCAAAGAGGGCAGTCCAGAACCAACATGTCAGACGGGTCTCTTCTGTACTAGAAATACAACCACACTCAGGGAGGCGTATCAGATGATTACCAAGACAGAATACGCAAGGAGTTAAAAACTGAATTACTCTTCAGAAACCCTGAGGATATGCAAATAAGGTCGAATAAACCATTCATTAGAATTATATGAACCGTGTTCAAGAATTAAATGGTATGCATAAAGTGAAATGACAACACAGGTTTGCATCGACAGCAGGAAGGAAAGTTATGCTGATGCTAAGAAGAGTTTGTCAGTTGTTATTCTTCCCTAAAGATTCCTCGCTAAAGAATTAGAAACCTGGTGAAAGTCTAATGGGGTGTGGTGGAAGGCAATTCATGATAAGTCTTGTAAACCAGAGCTGGAAGTGATGATGTGACCAAAAGACCTTTCAGTGTAGCTGTCAGAGAAGATGGACTGATATGGATAAGGTTTCCCATTTAGAAGAGATTGACCATTTGACTTCAGCTATGAAGAGCTGTGTATGTATGACTACACATACAAAGCTTTCCATAACTGCGCCCCTGCCTACATCCCATCCCTTATTAACAGGTACATCCCATCCCGACCACTTCACTCTGCCAATGATCTGATGCTATCAGTTCCTCGTACCCGCACCCCTAACTCCCGCCTTCACAATTTCTCCCGAGCTGCCTCTTTTCTATGGAACTCCCTCCCAGGCAACGGTAGACTCACCCCGTCTCTCCAGTCCTTCAAGAAGTCTCTGAAAACCCATAACTTTAGAGAAGCCTATCGGCTCACTCCATGATCTCCCCACTGTAATTTCCTGCTCCTCTTCCCAATCAGCCCCCCTGCATCCCACCACTTCACTTACCCTATTCATCCTTACCTAATGGGTCACCCCTCTCCTCTTAGATTGTGAGCTCTCGAGCAGGGTCTTCCCTCCTTCTGTTCTGTGTGTGTAACGTGTATGTATATTTGTTATTCTGTCTCTTCCATTGTACAGCGCTAAGGAATTTTGTTGGTGCTTTATAAATACTTGTAACTGTAACTATAATTGGGGTTGTGCAATTCGTTTAGTTCCGAATTGAATTTCGTACCAAATTGAGCATTTTCGTTCTTTTGGAAGCATTTCCGAAATGAAATATCGGCTGCCCGAAATTACAAAATCCGAATCAAAGTTTCAGCACAATTGAAATATGGGACCTAAACGAAATAAAGCGGAATGCAAATGATATGAAATGCTGAAAAAATGGAACAAAACTATCAAAAACAAAATAAATTTCGTAATGAAATGAACTGAAATGAAAAAGACGGAACCAAATGGTCTGACATGAAAAAAAAAAGAACAAAATGATCTAAAATCTAAAACTGAACCGAAAGGTCTAAAATGAAAAAAAAACAAAAAACGGAAAAGGTCACTTTTTTAATTCATGCAGATGCTAGGCTTTTTTGCACCATAGTTTTCAATGTTAAAAAAATCCCCATTTTTATTAAATATTTCTTAAACCATTGATAATTTCAATTGCAGCAAACAGCCATTTTTGTTATTTATTTTTTAGGATTTTTCTGGCATTTCTTCGAATTGATATCAACTATCGAATTGATCTTAACTTACAATACAAGTAATAGTCAGAAAACGACTTTATGAAACAAATTAATTTTATTTCACTGTTTAATTTGACTCAAATACTAAATCTGTGACACAGCTTAATAGTTAACCCTAGCTTGTCTTTTAACAGCAAAATTTGATTAATTGGGGCTTTAGTTAGTGATCTGAAATTCGAATTGATATCAGCTATCGATTTGATATATTAACCCTTTCGCTGTGGAGGACGCGCTCAGCGCGTCCACCCGCAGGTCGGGTTGCATGCGGAGGACGCGCTGAGCGCGTCCTCCCTTTGCGGCCAGCGATCGACCGGGTTCCAGCCGATCGCTGTGCCCCCCGGTGCGGGCTGACATCCTCGATGTCAGCCCAGCACCCGGGACCACCGCCGGCACCATTAGATGTCATTGAGGCGGCGTGATGACATCTAATTCAGGCGCCCCCCCCCCTTCGTGTGCGGAGGAGGCGCCTGAAAGGGAGGGGGGAGGTCCTTCGGACCTCTCTCCCTCCCGATCGCCGGCTGTCAGAGGGTTAAGGCAGGCACGGTTTGGAAGGGTGCAGCCTGCCCTTCCAAACCGTGCATGCCATTAACCCCTTGGGTGCCGGATCACGATTTGGCGCCAAAAAGCGCCAAATCGTGATCCTCTCCCGGAGCTGGCCGACATCTTGGATGTCGGACAAGCTTCCGGGAATTCCCCCTGAGGACTGGCGTCATCGTGCATAGCACGATGATGCCAGTCCTGGAGTTAACCCTTAACTGCCACCAATGCTGGAGATAGGGGGTTCCAATGAATCCGTGGCAGCTAGGGGTTAATGTCTGGTACTGTTAGATCGGCCAGAGCATGGCCTTTCCAACGATACCAAACATGACCATAAAAGAAGTTTTTAAAAAAAAATAAAAATAAAAAATATAAAAATATTTTAAAAAATTATAAAAAATAAACAAGTTTTTTTTCTTTTTTTTGGTTTGTTAGTGCAGCAATATTGTTCCCATTTCAATTATAATGTGAACAATGATTCTGCACTAATGATTTTTGTATGCGGTGCGTTTGATAAAAATTCCCAAAAATTTTTTTTACGAGACCCCATTTCTAATTTTTTTAACAAGTGCACCCCATACAAAATATAACCGCAATTGCTCGCATGTTAAAATGTGAAAAAAAACACTTTAAATTTGAAAATTCATATTTTTCATATTTTATTGCATTGTTTGTTATAATATACAGACAGGACATGATGTATACATATAATAATGACATATTATGAATCTGCCGAGTCTGCCGGAAAGAATGATATATAATATGTCTGGGTCATATACTAAAATAAGGCTTCAAAACACGTTTAAACAAGATGAGCGAAACAGGTAAAAATGAGCTCAGCACAGAGGCGTGAAACGCCTCAGCAGCGAAAGGGTTAACTATCAAATTGATAAATTGATATATCAATTCAAATCGATATGAAATTTCGAGTCGATATGAAATGAAACAAAATTAGCAACGAAATTCCAAAAAGGAAATTATTTTAAAATGAAAAGAAATGAAACCAAACAAAACAAATTTTTCAGCTGTGCACATCTCTAGCGAGTACGTGGAGCTGATAGCATCAGATCATTGGCAGAGCGAAGTGGCTGGGAAGGGATGTACCTGCTAATAAGGGAGGAGATGTAGGCAGGGGCAAAGTTGTGGAGAGCTTTGTATGTGAGCACCAATATTTTGAATTGGATTCTAAAGGAAACAGGGAGCCAGTGTAGAGATTGACAAAGGGGTGAAGTGTGGGAGGTGAGGTGGATGAGTCCGGCACATTCATTTCTCACAGACTGCAGAGGGAGAATATGGGATCTTTTAAGGCCAGAGAGAAGGAGGTTACAGTAGTCAAGATGGGAGATAATAAGAGCTTGGATGAGCATTTTAGCAGAGTTCTGATTAAGAAAGGAACAGACTTCAATAATGAATTTTGAATACGTATTCCACCATCAAATAGACGTCTACTGAAACATTGGCTTCTATTTCTAATTATGTAAAATATTCAGACACAAGCAAGAAACCTCATAATGAGTGGTACTTGAGTTTTACTGCATTAGTCGATGAGACTATAGTTGACTTACTGCTACAGTAGGATGCCTTATACATGCCTTCAAATATAACTTGTGCAATGCAGATCCTACTGGCTTACTGGAAAATAAACAAATGGATATTGCTCATGAACTCTCACATTGCTGGAATTTCTAGAGGTCATCATAGAATTCACACTACTTTGTCAAATCCGGGAAGTAAAGCCATTGGCATTTAACATGACTGAGTGAAACCTACCCTTGCTGGATAAATGCGTCAGTTGTTGGACATATAGGGCCACAGAACTAAATACTCTTTTCCATACAATATCAAAATGCAAGGAATGAAGCTATGACAGAATGTGATTAACAGGGTTATTCGAGAAGGTGAAACGCTGGAGAACCTTTGGAGAAGTGAAAATTCTAGGTCAAAATAGCCAACCAGAAAAAATCTCCAATTTATCTCACTTTCCAAATCGACTATTTTGACCTAGAATTTTCACTTCTCTTAAAGTTCTCCAGAGTCTCATCTTTCTCTGAATAACCCTGATAGGGTTCCATCTGGATTTTTAAAAACAAATCAAATGTATGTTTATTAAATAGTGTGCTAAGTATGCATAAGTACTCAATGAACTCAATTGCATATAAGTAATATGTTTGCTAGACATAAAAAAAAGTGTAATGCATGTTCTAAATATTTTAATAGGTGCTCATCCACTGAATACAGGAAACTGTGCAGCGTGAGCAGTGATGGTTCGCTACACAGCAGCCTGTGGCTTCATTTTTGGATAGGACTCACCCTCACTAGAGGTGCCTTGACGTTGGCGGGTGAGCTTACACTCTCAATGGCCATTAATAGAAGCCAAAACCTCTAATTGTGTTTTGTTTCACACAGTATAATGGGAATAAGCGCAGATGACATATTTTTTCTTATGTTTTATACATGTTGCTGGGCTGGATACATCTGGTGGTTGCAGCCGCCCCATCGGGGAATAGGCGCGAGCCCACCCCTCCTGTACTATGAGGGCCCTATTACAATCTTCATGCAAACGTTTGCGCCGGCTCAAAAACGCATTAAAGCGAGGGGTAAAACCCTTTGCGCAGAACGTCGTATTACAAAGTCAGCGCAACAAAAGCGCACGCTCGTCTAACGCGGGTGGACCTGCGCAAACCCTTTGAGAGCGTACTGTACTGCGCGCGTTCTATACTTAACATTGTGAGCGCAAACGCGAATGTGCGCTGGTATGCGGATGATAATACAGTCTATGCGCAGTTTTTAACGCATAGCCTTTGCGCGCCTAATTTTAGCAACTCCTAAAAGCTGGTGTTAATGGCAAATCTGAACAATCTGGCCGAACCCAAATACACCATCCCAAAAAACAATACGCAGCAACGTATAGTTACACATTCTACTCATACCAAACCAATAAAATGGAGAAGTTGTGCGTGCATGTATTATTGCTGCAGCATATATACTCAGATTGACTTTGAAAGGCGCTAAACTTAACTTGAGATAATTGTGGTTCTTAATTCTGATTGGCTGAATCGCGTGAAAAAAATAGTCTGCACACTGATTTCTGTGCACAACGTTGCTGCGCGAGCATTATGTGCGTGTCCGTTTTACGCGCGTTATTGCTCGACGGATGAAAAAATGCGCGAGGATTGTAATTCCAGTGTTGATTTGCACACGTTAGCGTTTAACGCTTGGCGCACAAATTCACGCGTTGCGCGAGCATTGTAACACAAAGATTGTAATAGGGCCCTGTATGTTTTATTGTACCTCCAGCCAGGTCATCATTGCAGCATGCTCCGCTCCGTGTCTTTGTTTTTTGATCCGAATGTGGATTTGTTTCTGGGAGGGCATAAATAGGAGCCCACCAGTCTACCTCATGACTGAATAGCAGCATGAGCAGTGGTGGTTTGCTACACAGCAGCCTGTGGCTTCATTTTTGGATAGGACTCACCCTCACTAGAGGTGCCTTGACGTTGGCGGATGAGCTTACACTCTTACTGGCTATTAATAGAAACCAAAGCCTCTAATTGTGTTATGTTTTACACGGTAAAATGGGAATAAGCGCAGATGACATATTTTTTCTTATGTTTTATACATGTTGCTGGGCTGGATACATCTGGTGGTGGCAGCCGCCCCATCGGGGAATAGGCGCGACCCCACCCCTCCTGTATTAGGAAACTATCCAAATCTAGAAATGTTGAAATTGCGTGTTTCACAAATCTGTGATGCAGTTTTCTGGTAAATAAGAAGTCACTGAGTACATTTAAGAAAAGGAATGTTTTTTCTTAGACGTTCTCTAAATTACGGAGTTATTTTTTTTGTTTAAAAAAAACACATGAAATTAAGTGTTTATTACTAGCATTCTTTTTCTTTTTTCATTTTGTTCTACTACATAGTGTCAGATTGTATCCATTAACAGTAATTAATAAATCAAGATAAGGAAATGCTGTGCAGATAATGTAATAGATAACAATAGTAAACATTACTAGAAACAGAATGGATGCACACATAATTGTATCAGTGCCAGTGACTGAGTATGGAGTTTTTAAGGACACGTAAACAATATCCACAATTTTTTCCATTTGAATTATTATTATTATTATTATTTTTTACATTAAGGGGTTCCCCTTATAACCAGTGATAAAATCACTTCAACTATAATGCTTCATTAACAATAGCTTGGAGCATTATTGCAAACAGCAGACAAAGGCTCTGCTAGGCACGAAGAAAGTAATTCTTGGTGTATCATAATAAAGTGTGCTACAAAGGCTCACAGTGGAACAAGCGTCATTTTGAGAATGCAAACTTAGACTTAGTCAATCACAAGTGTAAATATGTAACTATGTTTTGTTCAAAAGAAGTAGACCACCAGGCCAAGGAGCAGAGGATTTGGATGGAGTGGGCGAGGGGAGATTAATTGGAAATTTGCATTTCAGAAACAACTAATTGTGATAATAGCACAACTATTCACATTTTACTCATACACACCCATACACATTTTACCCGTACACACACCGACGCACATTCTACTTTCAAGTTTGCATTCTCAAAATGATGCTTCTTCAACTGTAAGCCTCTGTAACAGACTTTATTATAATACACCAAGAACTCCGTCACTAATATTTCCAGGCTTTGGGACAGATCCAATCCTGACTAACAATTGGCTGCCAGATCTCTCCAGCTACTGGAAGTAACAGTGGCTGCCATGTCAAAGTAACGCCAAGGGAGTTGGTGCTGGAATAAAGGATGACATTTATAAACAATTCAGGTATGCCATGGAAGGAGGGGTTCTTCTATACCCCACCTATCTAGGTCCCAGAGTTTCCCTTTAATGCAACTCATGTAAACGTTTATCTATATTTGGTTTGATGGAAGTTGTGGCACTTTTTTGACCAAACCGAGGAAAAAAGTCTTTGAGTACAGACCATATGCTATGAACAGCATTGGAAATATCGGCTGGGTAGAGTAGTGGTCTTGTCACTGCTCTACAACTGTGGAGATGCAAGTTGAAATACAAGTCAGGGGACCTCCACGGTTAGTGTCCTTCAGCTAGACACCTAACAATACATTATCATCTACCTCAAACTATCCGCTGGATAGGAGCTCTACAACCATGAAGAAGCTGGATTGAATCCCAGTCAGACCAGCAAGTCACTCCTCTACAACCACAGAAGCAGGTCACTGCCTTAGAAATGTGGAGGAGACTCAATGTTAATAGCACATCTCTGCTCTACAACCATGGAAAGCAGGATTCTGACCAAGGTCAGACCACTTCACCAGCAAATGTCATTGGACAAAACACCTAAACGATATGTACTTACCTACCACACTATGGTCCATATTACAAACTTCACGCTAAAACAGGGACACTAAGGAGAGTAACCTGCACCTGCAGGTTTCTCCTTAGTGCCCCCATTTTAGCTTGATATTATGATGCAGGCGCTAATCCAGCAGCCTGCACCGTAACCCTGCACTAAGCCTCGGGATGCTTGCGGCAGCGCTAAGCGTACCCGCGAGCATCCCCTCCATGGAGTCCATAGGACTCCATAGAGGATAACGCTGCTGGTCACATGACCTGCAGGATCTCGCCTCGCGGTCAGCATAGTGATCTACAGAGGGAGACCGGAGGACTTTTTTCCCCCAGTCTCTCACTGCCCCCCCAAGGCAAGAAGTGGCGGATGGAGCCGCCATTCTCGCCGCGGGATGGAAGGTAAGTATGTGATTTTTTGGGGGGATTTTCTGCTGGTGCTGACGGATTCTGCAGATACGGAATCAGTTAGCACCTGGTCCAAGCTGTAGTTAACTTTCGAGTTAACTGCAGCCGGACGGTAATTAGCGTTAGGACTTTGTAATCCTAACTCTAATTAACTCTTTGCGCTCCCCATGTTAAGCATATCGAGCGCAAAGTACAGTAACCTCGCGCTAAAAGCACAGGATCCGAATCGCTAATGGGTATTTTAACCCATTAGCATTTGGATTGTAATATGGTTCGCCTGTGCTAGGCCACCATTGCTAACGTTAACGCTCACACAGGTGAGCGCTAACGTTAGCGTTATGATTGTAATAGGGCCCTATATGTATATATTCCAGGACATACTTGAAAATCAGAGAAATCTCTATGCATCCCTTTCTGGTACACATTTCTAAATTCATAAATATTCTAGTTTAATCAGCTAAAAGGCATAATGAACAGGTTAATCTGCACATAAAGGGCTCTATTACACTCTTCGCGTTAAGGCTGGGGTCAGACCAGCGTACTTTTAACGTGCGTTCTGGCGCACATAATTACGGCCGCACTAGCAGCAGATGACGGGCAATGACGGCCAATATACGATGTACGGCCGCACAAAAGTCCGGCCGTGCAACGCAAGTGGAATTTGAACGCATTTTTTCGAGAACGCCGAACCGCTAGTACTGACGTACTGAGTGCGCAGCTGCGGCATAGCGGCGTGTTTGCGAGATTAGGAGACGTCAGACGCTGCTAATGTCCAGCCTACATAACGTCCAGACGCAAAAAGTGTTTTATTGACGATCCGTACAAAATCACGCACGAAAAATGCGCATGTATGACCGTTTTCGCGCACTCCGTGAAAAAATACGTCAATTCGTTCGGACGCACTTTTTTACGTTCGCGTGTAAAAATGCTTTCGTTTGACCCTAGCCTAAAACGCGGGCGCAAGGGAGGAAAAACTGTCAGCCTGCATTGTTTCCAAGTTTAAAATTCCGGGATGCTCGGTTCGCAGCAGCGCTGAGCGCAGCCGTGAGCATCCACTCGCTGGAGTCCATAGGACTCCACTAAGTTCCTCCCTACCGGTCACGTGACCAGCCGGATCTCGCCTCGAAAAATCCGGCCAGTCGGCGTAGTGATACGCAGGGAGAGACTGGGGGGACTTTTTCCCTCAGTCTTTCCCTGCTCCCGCCGGCTGGAGGAGGCGGACAGAGCCGCGGTCCTTGCCGCAGGACAGGAGGTGAGTATAAGATTTGCTTTTATTTTTTTAAGCCTGGCGTTAACGGATTCTGCAGAAGCGGAATCCGTTAACACCAGGTCTTGGCTCTGGTTAACTTTTCGCTGACCAGAACCAGGCGTTAATCAACGCTGGGATTTTGTAATCCAGCGCTGATTAACACTTTGCGCTCCCCATGTTAAGCATAGAGGGCGCAAAGTACAGTAACCTCGCGCTGAAAAGTGCAAAGTACCAAACGCAAAAGTTTTTTTTTAACCCGTTTGCGTTTGGATTGTAATATGCGGTAAATATCGCGGCAAACGTTAATGCTCACGCATGTGAGCGTTAACATTTGCGTTAAGAGTGTAATAGAGCCCAAAGATGTTTAAAAAAAGTAACGGGAAACATTTAGGAAATTGTACAATTAACGTGTAGACAAATTCTGATCATAGGGCTATTGTCATTCTATCAAAAGCAAATATCCTAGTTTGCAATTCCAGAAGGGGATTCACCTAGCATTGACTTGAATGTAATATTTTTTATCATCAAATGAGTTCTTACGAGATACTTTGCCAAAACAAAAAACATAAATTCCAGTAAAATTAGTAAAAACACAACTTTATTTATCAGGATAAGCACTTGGGTATAGTGAGTTCAAAAGAGAGTACAATCCCAATCTTATGATATGTTATACTTTATGTATTTCTGGATGGCATGCAAACTTATGGGAACTTTTGTAAAATTCAACGGACTCAAGTTAATTAATACTGAGTATACATATATACTGGGGTATCATTCATAGAGTCCTGCCGAAATGGCTAGTACTTTGGTCTTTGTTTTTCACACCTGGTGACTCCTTTTGTCTTTTGTGATTCAGATTGAAATGACCAAAGGAACATTTAGTTTAAACATCTTCCATAAACATTTGTCTTATAGTCATAAAACCCTACCACAAGGTTCAGTCATTACTGATAATGGTCTGCAAACATCATCAAAATGTGCAAACAAATAGTTAAGGAAATTCCAAAGAAGGCTCTTCTGTTGTCATAGAAATCCCACTATCAAAAGCGTATTTGTGGTTTGAAATAATCCAGTAAACAAATAATATTGGAGAAAAGAAAAATTCCACATAGATGCGCTGTAAAAAAAAAAATCACTAATAAGCTGTAATACTGTTCGACGCCAACAACAAGAAGAAATGCCAATGAAAGCCAAACGGGGCTGCACCAAATGCATGACTATGTTTGGAAAACATACCATGAATTGCTATTGTGTGATGTTAACTATGTCAAATGAACATATCTCTTTATCTGAATATATATATATATAGAAGATTTAGACACACATGAAGAATGATGAAAAAATTATATATAAAGATATAATTTATTGCATTAATCAACGTTTCAGTCCCTCTAGGGACTTTCTTCAGGATAGTACATAGAGGAAAGTCCCTAGAGGGACTGAAATGTAAATTCTTGTAAGAAATTTAAATTATATCTTTATATGTATAATTTTCATCAGTCCTTGTGTTCGTCTGAATCATATATATGTTTAGTTTCTGCAGTCAGATCGAGCACCGGAGCAAGTAACTCTTTGCTATATCAGAGTGCAGGGTTCCTTGGATGTTATGGGCCATATTACATACTTCACGTTAATGTTGGCTCAGCTGTGTTAGCATTAATGTTAGCTCTGTGGCCCTAGCACAGGCCAAACATATTACAATACGAAAGGCTAATGGGTTAAAAAACTCGTTAGCGATTCGGATCTTGCGCTTTTCAGCGCGACCTTACTTTACTTCTTGCTCTCTATGCTTAACATGGGGAGCGCAAAGTCCTAACGCTAATTACTGTCCTGCTGTGGTTACTAAAAAAAATTAATCATAGCTAGGAGCTGGTGCTAACTGATACCGCTTCTGCAGAATCAGTCAGCACCAGCTAAAAAAACTACCAAAATTCACATACTCACCTCTCATCCTGCTGTGAGAATGGCGACTCAAGCTGCTTCTTCTTGCTGCTGGGAGCAGAGTGAGACTGGGGAAAAAAGTCCCCCAGTCTCCTCCGTGATCACTCCGCGACCTGCAGGATCTTTCGAGAGGCGATATACTGCAGGTCATGTGATCAGCAGTGGAATCCTCAATGGAGTCCTACACTCCATGGAGGGGATGCTCGTGGCAACGCTTAGCGCTGCCTCGAGCATCCCGAGGCTTAGCGCTGCGGTACAAGGCAGGCTGTTGATTTAGCACCTGCGCCGTAATATCACACTAAACGGGGATGCCAAGGAGAAACCTGCAGGCTCAGATTTTCCTCCTCAGCGTCCCCGTTTTAGCATGAAGTATGTAATATGGCCCTTTGTCTTTATCTGTATATATATGTACAGATACTCAAATACTACACATACTAGATATACAGTGTATTTACTATACACTGACCGGCCATTTTAACAGGTACACCTTGCTAGTAGAGGGTTGGTTCCCTTTTGCCTTCAGGACTGCCTTAATTCTTCGTGGCATAGATTCAACAAGTTGTTGGAAAAATTCCTCAGAGATTTTGGTCCATATTGACATGATAGCATCAGGCAATTGCTGCAGATTTGTCGGCTGCACATCCATAATATAAATCTCCCGTTCCACCACATCCAAAAGGTGCTCTATGGAATTGAGATCTGGTGACGGTGGAAGCCAATCGAGTACAGTGAACTCATTGTCATGTTCAAGAAACCAGTTTGAGATGATTTGAGCTTCGTGACATGGTGCACTATCCTGCTGGACGTAGCCATCAGAAGATGGGTATTACTGTGGTCATAAATGGATGGGCATGGCCAGCGACAATACTACGGTAGACCATGGCGTTTAAACGATGCTCAATTGGTACTAAGGGGTCCAAAGTGTCCCAAGAAAGAAAACTGTTGCCTTTCTATCAATTCAAACCAGTCTGCCCATTCTCCTCTGACATCAACAAGGCATTTTCGTCTACACAACTGCCGTTCACTGGATATTTTTTCTTTTTAGGACCATTCTCTGTAAACCCTAGAAATGGTTGTGCGTGAAAATCCCAGTAGATTAGCAGTTTTTAAATTACTCAGACCAGCCCGTCTGGCATCAACAACCATGCCATGTTCAAAGTCAATCAAATTCCCTTTCTTTCCCATTCTGTTGCTCGGTTTGAACTTCAGCAAGTTGACTTCATCACTTCTAGTTGCCTAAATGCATTGAGGTGCTGCCATGTGATTGGCTGGTTAGCAATTTGTGTTAACAGACAATTGAACAGATGTACCTAATAAAGTGGCCGATGAGTGTATTTACTATATATACTATATATACAGGATAAGCATATACACAGTGTATGTTCATGTGTTTTGTACCTTGAAAAAGGTTCGGCATGGAGCTAAAACGCTGGTATTTTAATATGATAAAGTTGGGCTGTATTATACGTACATTTAGCCAGTGAGTGCATCCCTGAATTTTTCCTTTATATATTTCAAGTTCTAAACATATTTTTGGCCACATTCCATTTCATTACCATACAAAGCACATTTGTACACAAATGTTAATATGAATGGTTAAAAGAAAATTAGACCTAAATTGTCCCCAAGAGAAGGCTGAGGATGGAATGATGTCCTATAACAAGTCTAATTGTTGTCTGAAAGATGTCTATAACACTTACAAATTGTTTCACATGGCTCAGTAAAGGTCATTTGAATACAGTTCTGTCCACAAAATTGTTATTAAAAAGTTGGAAGCATTTAAGGATGGGGAACAATCGAGTACATCGTGCTCATAGACTTAACATAAAGGGATCATAGCTTAAAAAACACAGGCAAAGATAAGAGGCAAATCTATGACCCATAACCCTGTCAAGGACCATAGCTATGTCTCCTCGATGGAATTCATTACGTACCCAGAGAAACATGTTTTCTAAATTTAGAATGAGCACAGAACGTGGTTAATTTAGTACAGTTTCACGTGCGCCCAAAATGACTTAATAAGGACAATGTTTAAGGATACACATTTTGGACGTTTGTGATCTTGCCGGATACAAATTAAGTTTTGTGAGAAAAGTTACATATCTTGATTGTATTTCAAATAGTTCTATTTACAATTTGTTGATTAACCATATTTCTGACTGTATCCAGACCTTCACTTACACAAATATGCTAATAAAAGGAGGAGGTTGTGTTTAAAAAGGAATAAACTTTGCACAGATCAGGTTTTAGGATGTGCGCATATGTTACATTTATTATTTAAAAACTGTAAATCATCACAATCTGTTAATTTTAATGTTCTTTATCATGAAGCAAATAAGAAAAACTCAATGTTTATAAAAAGGACTTAAATAGTCAAACGTGAGAGCAATTCACTGTAGACGTACACCCTTCTGACCAAATGTGGCTTGCGTGGGAATTGCTTCCATTGGTAACAATGACAAGGTAGCACATTCCCATATGCAAACATTGCTCATGTGTACAACATGGAATGCAAGCATCAACTGACTGGAGAATCAGCAAAACAGATTGCTTTTGAGGTGGAATAGTGGAATCATTTCTGGGGAGAGTATAAATGAAAACCCACCAGTCTCTCTCATGACTGAGAAGCAGCATTAGCATACGTGGTTGCTTAGAAAGCAGCTTTTGGTGGTTTCATTAGGCAGGACTCACCTTACCAGAGGTGCCTTGACGCGGCAGGTGAGCTTACACTTCAATGACCATTCATGTAAACCAAAACCTCTAATTGTGTTTTGTTTCACACGGTGTTAAAGGGATAAGCGCAGATTACACTTTTTTTGTTATGTTCTATACATGTTACTAGATTGAATATGTCTGGTAGTTGCAGACACCCTGGTAGGGATCAGGCGTGATACCGTTTTTTCTGTATGTATGCTTTTGAGGTGGGTTCACAGCCACAGTGTTTCCAGTGACCCTGCGCACTGACCTACTTTGATGGCCCAATCCATCTTGTTGTCAGGGTTTGCGGTGGGGGATCTGGAGCCCAGGTGCAGAGGTGGGAGAACAATCTCAGCATCGCAGTAAAAAAGGATTTTCCAATAATCGTTGTCGAGGTCAGAAAGGTGGTTAGAGGCAGGCGGCGATACAGGGAAAGTCGAAGGATAAGCCAAGAACTGGTACACAGATTGATCATGAATAAGCTTCTCAATAAGTAACACCACTAGGAGTGATACAACGCTGAAGCGAGGACTGAGTGTGTCAGGAGGATTTATATACGTGGTAAGGTTTGTCTAGCCCCTCCCAGAGATGTCCTGCTGTCCAATCAGCCCACCCTGATGGGTGAACCAATCAGAGTCTGAGTGTGTCCTGGGGCTGTTCCCCACCAGGTCCACCCAGGTTTGGGACCCTCCCCGTGGGCCGATCTACCAATCCGGGCCTTCCGCATCCGCCCCTGTGACGTCAGACGCCGGGAGATGCCATGCCGCACGTGGACACAGCGGAACCGTGGCGCCAACTCCACCAGTGCGGGCACGGAGAGAGCCACGATGGATTGGGCGGGACCCCGGGGTGTCCCCAGCCCCTGAGCTACACGCCGGGAATGCCGGCGAGACGGACCGCCAGAGTCAGCACCCACAAGAGGTGAGCCCACTGGTCGGTGCCGCATCGCCGGGCGGCGTGACACTTATATACCTATATTCTATATATTACACCTATATTCACCTATAGACTTTAAAATAAATAAACTTTAGAAACTCAAGAAAAGATCACAACTAGGTTGCTAATGCTCAGCTCAAAAAAAAGCCGCACCAGATTTTTCCCATTTGTAGCTTTCCAATATTTGCCTATTCCAGCCGTGCAGTGATAACTGCAGCCTATGGCCCCTATTCCTGCTCAGCCAGTAATCGTGATCTGATACAGTGGAAAGCTGGCATGAGCTTGTTACCTGTTCTATTATGTTAGTGGTGATTTGCAAGAACCCTGACTGAACTGAACCCACAGCTGACAAGGTCATTGAAGGACACTGGGTACTATTTGTTCCCACTTTCCTTCTACATACAGCGAGAGGAGAAATAGTAAGAGAGCCATTAATGTTAACAAGTGAGCCGCTAAGTGTAACTGCCTACTTTTTAACACTTAAGGCTCCCTTGGACTAGGCCGCTATTTGTAATCTGTAAGCATATAATGTACATGTTGATTCATAAAATAATTTTTAAAATGAGGGATAAAGTGTTTTTTTAGGACCATCTAAGACTGTTGTATAAGTTTTAGTGCAAGCTGACACTTTATAAAAGATGCTAAAATTCATTCTAAAAAAAGATAACAAGCAGTAAGCTTATCTGTTGACTGGGAACACAAATTTGGCAGAGACTTGATACATTTTTTCAAGCATATGGAAACAGCTTAGATATTTTGTGAGATTCTTGCCCAAGTTTGCTGCTCAGCCATATGGAAACGATAACTCTGTGAGTAATACAGGGATATGTTTGTATATGGTTTTGTAACACACGACATCTGTGAATACCCTCTCCGATATCTGTTTTCTGGCTAGTTGGTGTTAAAGCAGGAAAAGACATCGAGTGATGGTGAAGTGAGAGAGGCATGTTTTTGTGATGCCCATAAGATTGATGGACCTAGAGAAAAAAAATTGGCAGATTACTTTCCACTAACTGCAAAATTGGTTCCATGTGGGATTTATAACTGCCTGTTAAACACCCAGCATTGCAGTGGCTTAAACTTATACATTAGCACAATCATCATTATTATTTGTACTTGAAAACGAGAGAAATCTCCATGTATTCTTCCTGATAAAATATTTTCTAAAAAAAATAATAATTTTAAATTGTAGAATTAGACCTTTTTTGGTAAGTGTTTTCCCTTTTTTTATTTTTAGAATTTGATATAGTTTCAGGGGGGTTTTATGACATAATGCATCCCACAGCTAAAGAAGAACATATTTCATACATTTTAAGTGTGCTTTTAAAATTATTATTATCCATATAGCGCCAGATATTCCGCAGCGCTTTGCAAGATCAGTGTACAAGAAGTTGATACATTAGAACACCACACATGGATGATACGGCCTGATTCAGGGGATCCTGTTCTCAACCGAACTTACAATCTATGAGATGTACAAGTATTTTGTGAGGTAGGCACATCCATATCGTTGGGTGTCTTGCCCAAGGACACTCGCTGGTGGTGTCTTCCGAGTGGGATCGAGTTGGCTTTCCATTATTGTAGATCAGTGACCTGGTGGTTAGGTTGAACCCGCTTCTCATAAAGTTGAGACTTGCTTCTCCACAGTTTATTGGAGGGATGTGCTGAACGGGATTTTGACTTGCTTCTACACAGTTGAAGGGCAGAGACTTTACTACTGGACTCCACAGCTGATATTGTCTGGCAGGCAAGTATGTACCATAATCTTGCCCAAGGACACTTACTGGAGAGGTGCTCTGGCCGGGATTCGAACCTGGGTCTCAACGTTTATAGAGCAGTGATGTTACCTGTACTCCATCCAGCCAGATATATTTGCAAAACAATCGGGCTGGCTACAACGCAATAAATTATTCTCATACGTTATTCTATTTAGGGTTACTTGGTGGGGTTTTAGAAGAAAATCTACCTCCATCTAAGATATGCCATGAAATGTTTTCTTGACGCTGAAAGATGTCAAAGGAAACATTTGTGTAGGAATTACCTGAGAGAGGTTTGCCTTATAGTTGACTTCAGTGGAAAACCTTTTTGTGTTATACCGCTCAGCTGATATTTATCACTTTGTTTTGCATATGACATTTCCGTAATGACATGATATCGACATACAGATGACTCGATGTATGAAATTTCAAGGATAAAAAGATCTAACTGCAGAGCATAATATGGGTATATTTTCATATCTTCTGCTCATGTCAAGTAACGTCAACCACTTCATAAATGTACTCGAATACTGGTAGGTCCTCCTACTCTGCATCAGTTACAGCTGAATGGGGCTCTCTCTACGTATGCTTTGCAAAGACTTAATGGGATACTATAGGGTTAAAACAGGAGTTGGCAGGAAACAGAGGGGTTGAACATTAACCCTCACTGTACCCCCTCCCGTTTTAACCCTATAGTTTTCTTTAAAACTCACCTGAATCCAGCGCTGGTCTCCCTCTGATCTCTGCAGGATATGACGTGCTTCCAGCTCAGCATGTCAAGTGACCGCAGGGGGAGTTTGGTGCTCTAGCCAATCCAGTAGCTCTCAATGCAGGAAGGCTTTGATACCATTGGATAAGGCTAGTTCCCAAAGGTTTCCAAGCCCTGAAGTCTAAGCTCGGGGCTCCCTGAGCTGAGGTTCAGGGCGAGACTAAGCCTTTGCATTCGGATGGTTGAATTAGCCCTCCAAGTTCCCCTCAGAAAGAAAGAGGGAGCTCACAGCAGTGTGAAGATTCAGATAAGATTTTGAGGTCACTTTGTATAGAGTGTGTCTTTAATGTATATATGGTATGGATCCTTAATCCATCCTGAGGCCTACATAGTATGACAAGCACTTCAGCTACTCTAATTCCCTGAGTGCATATGACATCTGATGGACAATTAAACTAATAATACAGTGAAAAGATAAACTTGCCACATTAGCACTCTTCCCAAAGACTGAAAGATTGGAAATTAAAAGTAAAGGGACTGAATGAGTCTCTGTTAAATAAAATCACGCTGTCTTCTGTACCATGGGACCCGCAGGTGTATTGGATTATTTGCACCATTTATTTTTTAATATGGGTACAGTATTTGATCTGGTATTCATTCCTGAATACTGTCTCGAGTCGAGAATCCTGAGCTAAAATGGAATAGCTTGTTATTCCATGGCTGGTCCGTTTTTAATGGCCCCAATACAAAGTTTAGGAAGGAAACATTAACCTAACCCCTTCACTACCAAGCTATTTTTGTGGAAAAAAATGTTATAACATTTATTTGAATCATGGGCTGTGAAGTTAACAATTAAACATAGGGTTAAATAGATGTTTCATACATATATTGTTATTCTGAGATAGTTAAAAAATGTAAATAAGGTTAATTTGCTAACAATTTTTTTTATTTTTCATGTATTCGTTTATCCTTTACATAAATATTTTTGAAGTGTAAGATTCGGAGTTCTAAATGGTGTCCTTTATCTAACACAATTTCAAGCGGGGTTTGTGTTATCAGCATACAGGCAGAAATGGCCTTTTTGTTGGATCCAGTCAATGTGATGCAGACAAATAAAAAAATGGTGAGATCTCCTGCTTATCGGGGGGTTGTAGTGATCATAATAAGGTTATTAGCAATGTAGCTTCCAAAAGTACCAACAGAATATGAAAACAATATCTGTATGTGACATAATGCCTGTGTATGTAAATTACAGTAACACATTGTATCTGTTCTGCACAGGGATTTTCATCAATTCTAACCCTCTGAATCTTCTCCCTGTACAGCAGTGAGTGACCCCAGAGCTCTCCCTGTGTTCTGCTAAATCCCTGGCAGCTGTAATGCAGCAGTAATCCATTTGACTTTTTTGTTACAGTGACGTTTAGGGTCCATGTTGCCCGGAGAGACATAAAACAAATGATTTTGTTTCTCAACCGGGTAGACACTAATCTTGCTTTAAAAAGGTGTGAATATGGTCTTTTGATATGCTAATGAGTGCTATTCAAAGCATTGCAATGCAAAATCGAGATAACTCACTTTTGGGTATCAAGGGGTTAACAGTAGGTAGCGGCTAATGCCAATCTGCAAAGGAAGTTTGTAACTTGGTTGGAATAGCGGCTCGAGCTGCTCACTAGTGGAGGCACAAGTCATTAGCTTAACAGCTTGGCTGCAATAGTCTGTAATCCTTTCCAGTTTTTCTCATCCAACATGCATTTCATATTTTTGTCTAAACTATGTGGATATTTCCAGCCACCTCTTACTACTTGTGCTTAAACTTTTCGGTTAGATCCAGCAATGCTTCTACTCAGCTTGTGAATGCAAGAGGTCAAATGTTACCCTGTTTGCGGAATGCCACAAGGCGTATAAGGCACACACAAAATATCTTGGGATACATGCTCATAGCCAATTCTCTATACTATATATGGAAATAGGATAAAACACACAGTGATGATCAAGTTGTTAATTCAGAGAAAGAAATGTGGTTTCCACATATCGGGCAGTTCTTTGGCTGCTCGAGTTTACTACTTGGCAAAATGCAAAGATTACAAAAATAATGCACAGCTTCCATTTACAGCACAGGAGCTAAAACAAATCAAAATTATATAGGTGATGTCATCTAGAAAATCATATACCTTGGTAAATCTGCAGGGTAATATTCAGTTTCCCAATAGGCAATAAAGACTTCTTTTTTATACCCCAGAATTTCAGGACACACCGAGAACACATGAAACACATTCAGGGTTATTCAAAGAGATCCAAATGGCTGCCGAAAGTTAACCGAACGCTGAAATTCAGCGTTCAGTTACCTTTCTTGGCCATTCGGCTATCCAGAGAGCAGGCAGTTCGCCAAATGTTGGAGAATTGCCTGCACATACGGTGCTTGTACGTTGCCTGTTCGAGGGCAGTGAAATCCCCATAGAGAA
Source organism: Leptobrachium leishanense (assembly GCA_009667805.1). Classification (NCBI taxonomy): domain Eukaryota; kingdom Metazoa; phylum Chordata; class Amphibia; order Anura; family Megophryidae; genus Leptobrachium; species Leptobrachium leishanense. Next base: position 274,274,418 of record CM019067.1, read on the forward strand.
GCAATGCTTCATCTATTCAGAGAACAAAAAACGGCAGTGAAAAGTTGCCAAAATGCCCTGCCATTCGGTGGCTTCATGCAGCAGATTTATTCAGGCGAATCCCATAGGCTTCAATGTTAAAAATATTACCGTTTTAATTCAATATCTAATAAACCGTTTATTATAATATTCTGCAGTAAAAAGTCTCTTCATTTATAGATTTTTTAGGATCTGTTCAGCATTTTTCGGGATTTTTCGGGAAACTCATGAGAATGACTGGAGAATAGGGATGAGCCGAACACTCCCCGAGTTCCGTTCCAGCCCGAACCCGAACTTCCCATTTGTTCGGGACCGAACCCGAACCCGAACCCCCATGCAAGTCAATGGGGCTGAAAATTCGTTTTTTTAGAGTGCCCTCCAAGAGGGCATATATGCTACATATTTGCCATAAAAAAGTGTATGGGGGTCTGGGTAGTGCCCTGGGGGACAGGAAACAAGGACAAAAAGTAAAAAAAAAACGTTTTTAAAGGGACAGTGAGTTTTCCATGAAATAAGGGTTAAAAATAAAAACCAAAAATTCCTTCAAATATCGTGCCTAGGAGGTCCCCATAACCTGCCCGTGAAGTGGCGGAATTCTAGGATGTATAGAAATATGTAAAAACCAAAAAATGACATTTCAAATGACGGTAAATGCTTTAATCTATCCATAAACAACTGCTTGGGGCGGCAGTCTGTATGAAAAGAGGAGACATTTTCGGACACGCAGAAAAAGTTTACTGATTTTTTGGCGGTGAAAAGCAGGAGAATGACTGGAGAATGGAAAATTCTAGACCAAATAGCCGATTTGGAAAGTGAGATAAATGGGAGAATTTTTCTGGTTTGGCTATTTTGACCTAGAATTTTCCATTCTCCAGTCATTCTCCTGAGTTTCACCTTTCTCTGAATACCCCTGTCAGGGTTATTCAGAGAGCGGTGAAGAGCAGGAGAATGACTGGAGAATGGAAAATTCTAGGTCAAAATAGCCAAACCAGAAAAATTCTCCCATTTAGGCTAGGGTCAGACTAGCGAATTTTTAACGTGCGTTTAGGCGCACTTAATCACGGCCGCACTAGCAGCAAATGACGGGCAATGACGGCCAATATACGAAGTACGGTCGCACGAAAGTCCGGCTGCGCAACGCAAGTGGAAAATGAACGCATTTTTTCGAGAACGCAGAACCGCTAGTACGGATGTACAGAGTGCGCTGCGTCCACTAGCGGCGTGTATGCGTGATTTGGAGACGTCAGACCCTGCTCATGTCCGGCCAACATAACGTCCAGACACCCAAAGTTTCCTGGTTTGGATCCGTAAAAAATAACGCACAAAAATGCGCATCGTATGACCGTTTTCGCGCAATCCGTGAAAAAATACGGCAATGCGTTCGGACGCACTTTTTGACGGTCGCTGCGAAAAATGCGTTAGTCTGACCCTAGCCTTATCTCACTTTCCAAATCGGCTATTTGGTCCAGATTGTTCTCTTTTCCTGCCATTCTCCTGGTTTTCACCTTTCTCTGAACAACCCCGAGAGAGAGGTGAAAGCCAGGAGAACTGGCAAGAGAAGAGAACAATCTAGACCAAATAGCCGATTTGGAAAGTGAGATAAATGGGAGAATTTTTCTGGTTTGGCTATTTTGACCTAGAATTTTCCATTCTCCAGTCATTCTCCTGAGTTTCACCTTTTTCTGAATAACCCTGTCAGGGTTATTCAGAGAGCGGTGAAGAGCAGGAGAATGACTGGAGAATGGAAAATTCTAGGTCAAAATAGCCAAACCAGAAAAATTCTCCCATTTAGGCTAGGGTTAGACTAGCGAATTTTTAACGTGCGTTTAGGCGCACTTAATCACGGCCGCACTAGCAGCAAATGACGGGCAATGATGGCCAATACACGAAGTACGGTCGCACGAAAGTCCGGCTGCGCAACGCAAGTGGAAAATGAACGCATTTTTTAGAGAACGCAGAACCGCTAGAACTGGCAGGAGAAGAGAACAATCTAGACCAAATAGCCAATTTGGAAAGTGAGTTAAATGGGAGAATTTTTCTGGTTTGGCTATTTTGTCCTAGAATTTTCACTTCTCCAGTTATTCTCCTGCTTTCCACCGCTCTCTGAATAACCCTGTGAAGGTTTAATCCTGAGGTGAAAAATAACATTGTTTTAGATTTTTTTCAAACACCAGTTAACCACTTGGCTGCTATGGACGCGCTCAGCACGTCCAGCCAAGTGGTTCTCCTGTGCTATGGACGCGCTGAGCGCGTCCATGCACAGGAGGCAGCAATCCGCCGGATTACAGCAGATTGCCGCGCCCCCCGGTGCGGGCTGACATCTTGGATGTCAGCCCAGCACTCCGGGACCCCGGCGGAGCAATTAGATGTCATTGCGGCGGCGCGATGACATCTAATTCAGGCACCCCCCCGCATGGACCTCTCTCCCTCCCGATCGCCGGGGGGCAGAGGGTTAATCCAGGCACCGTTTGGAAGGGCACAGCCTGCCCTTCCAAACGGTGGCTGTGATTAACCCCTGGGGAGCCGGATCACGAATCGGCGCTGAAAAGCGCCGGATCGTGATCGTCTCCTGGAGCTGGCCGACATCTTGGATGTCGGCCAAGCCTCCAGGAACTCCCCCTGAGGACTGGCATCATCATGCATAGCACGATGACTCCAGTCCTGGAGTTAACCCCTAGCTGCCACCAATGGTGGAGATAGGGGGTTCCAATGAACCCCCTATCTCCTGATCCGTGGCAGCTAGGGGTTAATGTTTGATATCGTTGGATCGGCCAGAGCATGGCCTTTCCAAGGATACTAAACATGAGCATGAAAAATGTTTTTTTTTAAAAATAAAAATAAAAAAATAAAAATATTAAAAAAATAAATTGAAAAAAAATAAACAAGTTTTTTTGTTTGTTTTTGTTTTGTTAATGCAGCAATATTGTTCCCATTTCAATTATAATGTGAACAATAATGCTGCACTAACGATTTTTGTATGCGGTGCGAAATTTTCCCCAAAAAAAAAATGTAATGAGACCCCATTTCTAATTTTTTTAACAAGCGCACCACATACAAAATATAACCGCAAACGATCGCATGTTAAAAAAGTGAAAAAAACCACTTTACACATAATAAATTATTGAAAATTCAAATTTTATTGCATTTTTTGTTATAATATACAGACATGACATAACGTATACATATAATAATGACATATTATGAATCCTCTCGCGAGATCCTGCTGATTGGCAGAGTGATGGAGGAGGGAGACAGGGGACTTTCTTCCCCCAGTCTCCTTCTGCTCCCGGTGGCCCGAGGCAGCGGATCCAGCCACCGTTCTTGCCGCGGGAAAAGATGTGAGTATCTGATTTTGGGGGGTTTTGAGCTGCAGGTAATGGATTCTGCAGCAGCGCAATCTGTTCCCTACACCTCTGAGCTGGTTTTAAGTTTTTCGTTAGCGCCAGCTCTTAGTAACTAGCGTAAGGACCAAGTGATTCTAACGCTAGTTAATCTGTGCTTTCACTTTGCGCTCCCCATGTTAGGTATCAGGAGCGCAAAGTACAGTAAGCTCGCGCTACGAATCACTAATTATTGAGAGCTAATGTTTTTTTAACCCTCTAGCAATTCGAAAGCGATCAGGGCGCAGCGCTATGACCTCCTTTAAGGCTGGGGTCAGACCAGCGCACTTTTATCGTGCGTTCTGGCGCACATAATTACGGCCGCACTAGCAGCAGATGACGGGCAATGACGGCCAATATACGATGTACGGCCGCACAAAAGTCCGGCCGTGCAACGCAAGAGGAATTTGAACGCATTTTTCTGAGAACGCTGAACCGCTAGTACTGACGTACTGAGTGCGCAGCTGCGCCTTAGCGGCGTGTTTGCGTGATTAGGAGATGTCAGACGCTGCTAATGTCCAGCCTACATAACGTCCAGACGCAAAAAGAGTTTTATTGACAATCCGTACAAAATCACGCCCGAAAATGCGCGCCGTCTGACCGTTTTTGCGCATTCCGTGAAAAAATACGTCAATGCGTTCGGACGCACTTTTTCACGTTCGCGGGGAAAAATGCTTTTGTCTGACCCTAGCCTTAGCTAGCGCTAATGCTGACGCTAGTGTTAGCTTGAAGGAGGCGATAGAGCCCCATAGATTTTCTTTTATCTGTTCTCTAGGTTGCAGAATCAATGTATGCTAAAAGAACAACAGGTCTATTCAAAGAAAGGTGAAACTCTGGAGAAGTGGTAGGAGAAGAGAACAATCTAGACCAAATAGTCGATTTAGAAAGTGAGATATATGGGAGAATTTTTCTGGTTTGGCTATTTTGACCTAGAATTTCCACTTCTCCTGCCAGTTCTTCTGAGTTTCACCTTTCTTTGAATAGACCTGCATGTGTCGCGTTCAACTGAAACAACCTAAGAAAAATGGCCGTATTCCATCTGAGCCATTAATAGTGGTTTGCTAATGGATACATTGTGCGCAAACCGTCATCTACTAATGGCTCCCTGTTAACGGCTTTATTCTGACCGAGGTGCTCGATTAGCAGCTTTACCGGCTGGGTGGAGTAGAGGTAACATCACTGCTCTATAACCGTGGGGAGAGACTGTGGAGACACAGGTTCGATCCCGGCTAGAGTACCTCTCCAGTAAGTGTCCTTGGGCAAGACACGTAACGGTACATACTCGCCACCCAGGATATAGTTGAAAACAAGAGAAATCTCAATGTATCCTTCCTGGTAAGATCCTTTCTCAAATTTTTTTTTTTATAATAGTTTTCAGACGCTGATCGATACCAGCAGCGATATCATTCCTGAAGTTGATAGGGCTCCATGGGGAGGTGTGCGACCCTGCACAAGCTTGCGTATACAGGGACAAGTTGGGACTGTAGAAGGATACTGTTGTTCCCTTTGTTCTGCTGCATATGGCGAGTATAAGCAGCGAATCACACTGCCCACTGCATCATGGGACCTGAGGTAAGTATGCTGTATGTGCAGGGCCGGCGCTGCCGCTAGGCGAGCTAGGCGGCCGCCTAGAGCACATGCCCGCCTAGGGCGCAGCGCCAGGCCCAAAAAAATAAAATTGAGTGTGTGTGTCTGCCGGCGCCGCGGCCCGGCCCGCGGGAGTGGCCGGGGGCCCAGGGCGCCGCAATCAACACACCCAGCAAGCTCTGCCTCCGCACGCACGCAACACGTCAGCGGCGCCTGCACGTGTTGGGGCTGGCGGCAGCACGCGCGCCCCCCACGTCAGGCGCCGCTGGAAGCCTGGAAGGAGGAGGCGGAGACTAGGCGACGGTCCGGAGTCGACAGAAAGGAAGCTGCTCTCCTCGGCTGGAGACAGAGTCCTGTGTGCTGAGCCTGCGCCTGCCTGTCGCTGGGTCGACTGTCTGAGTCAGTGACACTGACAGTGACACATCTTCAACAAGTCGACAGACACAGCAGGTATGGGGGGGTGCAATTTCGAAATTGGCAATATATATGTCAGCGCCGGCCCTGTATATATGCTGCTGAGTCACGTGATGTCTGAGTGATGCATCCTATCTGTGAGCTGGCACTCATGCCCGCCCAGCCCTGGCCTGGCCCTGGGCAATATATATATATATATAAAATATACGCATGATGGGATGGCGCCGCGCCGCGCATCTGACTGTGAGCATGATGTGGGCTGGACGCCATTTCTTCTGTATTTATGTATATCATGCTTGTAACACCAGTCCGTCGTTTTGCAACTCTTCCTCTTTCCATGTTTTTGTTTTTAATCCCAAATGGGAAGTGTTTGGTGCGTGTATAAATAAAACCCACCATATCTCTGCCTCTCCTTAGCTGAAAAGCAGCAGGAGGGGCTTGGAGCTGCTCAGTAGAGCTGCCTTTTGGTTACATTTGTTAGGTACTCACTCTGTAAAGAGGTGCCATGAAGTGGCGAGTGAGCTTACGTTGCAATGGCCATTGAAACAAACAAAAACCTCATATTGTTTTGTTGTACATGGAATACATAGAAACGAGCGCATATGACACTTTTTTTCCTTGTTATGTTTTATACATCAACTGGGCTGTTACTCCTGGCAGTTGCTGCCGCTCCGGTGAGTATGGGCGCGACGCCATTTTTTCTGTATAAACTGTAAGTAGATTACATGTGCATTACACAAAACACATTATAAAACACATGCTGCTGTCTTTTTTTGTTTGTTTGAAGTAATTGAACATAAAAAGGAAAATTAAAGTTGTGTTTATCCTGTTTCCATTTTGTGGATTTTTCCCATGATGCGACATTTAACAACATCTTGTTGTTTTATTTTAGAGCTGTGGTATAGAATAACAATAGTGAGGAGGCTATGGGTTGGAGGAGTGAATGTTTAGACAAAGCTGCGTGGGCTCTATTGTTGTGTCTATCCTACAAGAGATAAACGTTTGCGGCTGAATTAGATTTGATAGTGGACTAACAACACTCAATTGTACACCCTGGTGATGCCATTTACATATATTCCACACAACGCAAGTCATATAGGTCTGTTTTCTGAACTTCTGACCCCTACACTTCATTCTATGCCCGATGCCACATAGTGAGGAGCAAGTGCTGTAAAGATACCGGAGGGGGGGGGGAGTGAGGCTGATTACAACTCATCACAAAATGAATGACAGATATAGTGTAAAATATTTTCTTAACTAAACATACAGGAGAAAAACAAAGCACATGTAAGATATCAGCTATATAAGATAAACACAATAAGCACATTTAATTTTTTAGTGTTAGTGGCCCTTTAACACCAGGATCTCCAAGCCAGTATTCTTTGAAGAACCAGCTAGAATAGAATAGTTGGTTCTTCATCAGATTATCACAAATCACAGAAGCGGTCAAAGAATAGGAGGCATCAATCTACAGCAAACAGCAGCAACATCTGAACTGCAAGCAAAGATTGTGTCCCAGTTGGAATAACATCTCATGTCGGTAATACAGTGGCTGCAGACGCAAGCTTTAACGACTTGAACCTTTAGTCTAGAGGCTCAGTTGGAATAGAGCCCAAGAAGCCTGTATAAATATGTAGTTATTGACATAACACATTTCAGAGATTTAGTAGATGTTATAATACTCTAAACAAAAGCAACTGTTCTACTCATCCTTGTTATAATTGGCTGCGAGTATATAAACATGTTTCTCTGTGACAGTCATGTCCGCTAAGCATGTCACTTCCCTGCTTTTACTCTGTGTGCGACCAGACTGCTAAGAGACCTGCATGGGGACAAATCTATTCTAACATTGAGTGAATGCCAGTGATTTCAGCTTTATTAAACACTGATCTTCAGGAATTTTTGAACAATCAAACTGGATGATGTAACTCTTTAAGCACAGAAATACTTTCACTAATATACACCTGTATGACCTCGAGGATTATTCAAAAAGTATCGAACTTGCTACCGAATTGCACCGAGCAGTGAATTGTACCATGCGGTGCTATTTTGTGGCAGTTTGGCCTATAAAGAAAACTGTCAATTCGCCAAATACTGGCGAATTGATGGCGAAATACAGTGCAGTTCATCGCAGATTGCCGCAATTGGGGGATCTTTGGCGGCAGTGAAATTTGCAGCGAATGAATTTCATTTGCTTTTGGCCTGCAGATTAGCATATCGAAATATCTCGATATTGGGGAACCAGATGTTGCCTTTGAAGCCTGAGATATCACGATATCAGTAGTGAAGGTGTTAAACAGGCGAATCCCATAGGATTCAATGTAAAAAAATAGTATAGTTTTTATAAAAAAAAAAACAAATTCTGCAGTTCGGCGGCCTTCGACAGTGTTCAGCGTGCTGATCGGCTGTCTTCGGCGGGCTGATCAAAGGTCGGTGGTTCAGATACCTATACCGTATTTTTCGCTCCATAAGACGCACCTGACCATAAGACGCACCTAGTTTTTAGAGGAGGAAAACAGGAAAATAAATATTCTGAATCAAATAGTGTAATAATGGATACTGCCCCAGCTCCTCTCATGGATATACTGCCCCAGTTCATGGATACTGCCCCCAGCTCATGGATACTGTCCCCAGCTCATGGATACTGCCCCAGGTCCTCTCATGGATATACTGCCCCAGCTCCTCTCATGGATATACTGCCCCAGCTCATGGATACTGCCCCCAGCTCATGGATACTGTCCCCCAGCTCATGGATAATGTCCCCCAGCCCATGGATAATGCCCCAAATCACACATGGATATGCCCCAGCTCATGGATATGCCCCAGCTCACACATGGATTTGCCACAGCTCATGGATATACTGCCCCAGCTCATGGATTTGCCCCAGCTCATGGATAATGCCCCAGCACATGGATAATGCCCCAGCTCACATATGGATTTGCCCCAGCTCATGGATATACTGCCCCAGCTCATGGATATGCCCCAGCTCACACATGGATATGCCCCAGCTCATGGATATGCCCCAGCTCATGGATATGCCCCAGCTCACACATGGATATGCCCCAGCTCACACATGGATATGCCCCAGCTCATGGATATGCCCCAGCTCACACATGGATATGCCCCAGATCACACATGGATTTGCCCCAGCTCACACATGGATTTGCTCCAGCTCACACATGGATATGCCCCAGCTCACACATGGATAATGCCCCAGCTGATGGATATGCCCCCAGCTCATGGATTTGCCCCAGCTCATGGATTTGCCCCAGCTCACACATGGATATGCCCCAGCTCATGGATTTGCCCCAGCTCATGGATTTGCCCCAGCTCATGGATATGCCCCAGCTCATGGATACTGCCCCAGCTCACACATGGATATGCCTCAGCTCATGGATTTGCCCCAGCTCATGGATTTGCCCCAGCTCACACATGGATACTGCCCCAGCTCATGGATTTGTCCCAGCTCAGGGATTTGCCCCAGCTCATGGATATGCCCCAGCTCATGGATATGCCCCAGCTCACACGTGGATATGCCTCAGCTCACCTGCCGCCGCCGCGTTCGTCTCCCTCTGAGCGTGAGTCTGGCGGCAGGAAGCTTGGGCACTCGCCTGGGGGAGCCACGTGACCGCGATCTCGCGAGATCGTGGTCACGTGGCTCCCCCAGGCGAGTGCCCAAGCTCCTTGCCGCCGAACGCACGCTCAAAGGGAGCCAAACGCGGCGGCGGCGGCAGGTGAGCTGAGGCATATCATCATTTTTGGGCATCATTTTTTGGACATTCACTCCATAAGACGCACCCACTTTTCCCCCCACTTTTTGGGGGGAGAAAAGTGCGTCTTATGGAGCGAAAAATACGGTAGTTGCCTTTCCCTATTTTACTTTATTTCACTGTTTGCATTTTTAAAACAAAAGAGAGGAAAGTATATATATATATATATTTAGAGATGAGGGACCAATGTCTTGAAATTTCAGCCATTTATCCTCCAGGGTAAGCAGAGCTGGGTCATATTAAACATTATGCAATATGACTGCGTTGTGTTATAGAGCAAGCATTAGCCGGTTACAGAGCTGAAAAAAAATGACTTTAACTGATCCAAAATAAGCACATAGCATGAGCAATTACGCTTAAAACACATGAGTAAAAAGATGTGAATCCCAACAGAGGTTCAGATGAAGTGTTAAGTGGGACCTTAAGTCCTCCTGAGAACCTTCCTGTGGTTTAATTGGAGCCTGTTCATATGCATGGAAATGGAGCTCAGGTTTATCATGGGATTTATGGGGAATTTATGTATTTGTTTGCTTTATTATGCATTTATTACCAGTTGCATGGTTGTACGATGGGTTAGAGAATTGTCTTGCTTTTGCAGTGCTGAGATAATGACATGATTATTGAGTGGTGGTGGTGCATGAATATATAGTTATTGGTGAATGATTCCACACTATGATAAAGTTAGAAGCTGTTATTATGGGATGTGGCCGGCTGCCGTGGGGAGAAGTCGCATCCTGCTTGAGCTCCGTGGTGATCTCGTCTCCCTGGGGCTTCCTACTGATTTTTATTCTGCTGAGACCCCTTACTTGAGGCTCCTGCGCGGCTGGCCACCGGGAGTGTGCTGACCGGAGCCCGATTTCCCCCCCTCCGGTCGAGAGAGACCCATCCGCTGGCCATTTTCTCCGGCTGGAGCATGTTACCGGCGGCCATTTTGCGGCCTACATGCTGCCATCTGTCGTCTCCCGGCGTGCCTGCGGCGAGCGCCCTGAACCCGCTGAGTGCCATGCAGAGGACCAGGGAGACGGAGGGCCCCATCTCCCGGTCGTTTTCGATATCGTGCTGCAGCTGCTGGAGGATGATGGGCAACTGATGACACGCGGCGATATGCGCCGGGTCATGGCCGTGCTACATTCTGGCCGGGACGTCGAGACCTCATACAGCAGTGTTCCTGTGGACGAAAAGCCTAAAGCTGATGTGCGCGGATGTGAGGAGCCAGTGAAGGTAGAGGCCGGAGATCTGAGGGACAAGTATGGGGAGCTGGAGGATGTAATGTCACCGGCCGTTTTGCCACGAGCGGAGATGCCCCCCCCACTGTGAACCAAGAAAGCCCACATGCTGGGAGTCGCCCGTACGTGAGGGGGAGCTGGCGGTCCCTGCTGGTCCCGAATGGTGTCCGTCTGTGGCTAGATGCTTCCTCACACCTGAGAAGAAGACGCCGCTCAGACCCCTTTTGTTGTCCATTGCTGCGCAGCCTCCTGCGGCCTTACACAGCGATGCTTGTACCTGGAGTTGCGATGCAGATGGGAGTCTGTCTGCCCAATCTGCCCTGTTTCTCGCCGACTGGCCTGGCCTGCTCGGTGTCACCTTGCCTGCTTGGAGTCTGCTGCCATATCGGGACACTGGCTGAGGGCGTCTTCGTATCTGTTCCTGTGCAGACACCAAACTTATTTTTTATTTTTTTTATTATTTTATTTTTCTTTATGACAAATCTTTTCCTTTATAGAGGACTTATTTTACATTAAAGCAGATGACAAACTGCAAAACCTCATAGTTATTGCTTGGTTTTTTTTTCTTGCTTTAATACCCCTTTACAGCTGGCGTTTCTTTTTTTTTTATGTGTTTCTCCCCCTCCCCTTATTATTTATATTGGCTTTTTCGGGATATCTCGGGTGGCGCAGACATGGCCTTGTGCCTGGCTCTGCCCCCAACTGCCCGGGCCTAAGTGACATTTTCCCCCCATGGCACCACCCAATGCGGTCTTTGTAGCTGCATGGGTATCCGCCCGGGCAGGCAAAATTTTCCCCATTGCCATCTTTCCACCCCCCTTTTTTTTCCTCTCTCCCCCCTTCTTATGCTAGATGCCTATAGCTGACTTCCTCTCATTTTAAGTGCCACGTTTTCATACAGTGCTTATGACGTTTTGCTTGTTATTTTTGAGACTATATGTCCTAACGTGTATATTATATTCTCATTACTGACATATGTTGGTCCTGCGCGACCATTTCTCCTTTGACACTGAATACAGGTATTGGCCCTGCGAGGCCTCTTGCCCTGTGTACATTTTGTTGACTGTTTGTTGTGATAATAAAAAATCTTAATTAAAAAAAAAAGAGAAGCTGTTCTGATATCCCTTTTTCTTCTACATATTTGCTTCTCAATCATGTTCCTTATGCATCTGCTAAGTTTATGTTGTGTATTACTGTTACAAAATATTTTGCTTGCACATTTGCAAAAATGTAACTACATCTCTTATCACTGCTGTGTGGAGATACAGGACAATCCCATTTGCAAGGTACTTCGAGTGTGGAAAGAGTCTGGATGATGGAGGAGACGCACTAAACAATTGCCAGTGATATTCTATGATGAAGGGTCCTAATCCAACTGAACCATTAAGTGAACGGCTGGAGCTGTTATACATATCGGCTCCAGACAGTCACTTAACAGCTCAGACCGCTATTCCAACCAAAGCTTTGTGTTTCTCTGCATATCCCTCCAACATCCCTGCACAAGCTCCTGTAGAGCTCAAGCAAGGCCTCTGTTGGATCCATGGAGTCCTATGGACTCTTGGAACCGATACCAGCGGTGGAGAACTGCTCCATCGCAGGTATTAATTGTCATCTCCCTATTGTTATGACTTGTGCCTCTGATACAGTGGCTTGGCCGTAATAGAGTCAGTAACAGGGACCCACAAAGGGTTATTAGCTTGCGCTGATTTTTGCCCGTAGTTACTCTCATATTACTAACTCGGTCAAAATCGACCCATGGAGACTTTGGTTGGAGTTCATGGCCATGATGCATGTTGCTATGAACACAGATGATGGTCTTCATTCATGATGGCTTTCCCAAGCCAACTGGATGTGACACATTCCTAGAAACTTTCCTTTACTGGCACAATAATACTCCCAGTGCCTTTTGATTTCTTTACTTTGTTGTATCTAGGCAATACTTCGGGTGATGTTAGGTGGCGCAACGGGCAGGTGGACCTAGGTCCTGTCTTTAAAATAAATATCTTACTATCACACACAGTGTCTAACAGTACAAGTTATTAGCAGCAAATCATGCTCTGGAGAGTTGTATTAAAGTAGGACACTTTATTGACAGTAACATGGACCCTGACATTAAACATCTCAGACAGAAAGACTCCCAAAGACTGGCGCTTTCCACTTGCTACATTGTGTAACTTTTTAAATTTTTTCCATTTATCATCGAATTTCGCCTATTTCTTTTCACAGAATAATATACACAGGTGTGTTGTCATTCACTCAACTCTGAAACTATGCCCACTTCATGCAATGTACAAGTCATTCACTGTATCAATAATCGCCTACCAGACTTTCCATCAATTTTTTTATTATCCATAACCAAGATTATGTAACCTTCGCATTCAGTAAGGCATATTGACTTGTGCAGGATATATAATATGTTCGTTAACATTCAGCTCAAAGAATGTATGCAGGATATCATAAAAGATGCTCATTGTGCAGTTTACACACTAGGTGGCAGTTTGTGCCATAGAACAATGACCTCAGCACAAAAAATACATTATAAGCAGAGACTCGTTTGTATTAACAATCTATTGTTTGTAGCCGGCCTGGCCTTTACCAGCTAATTGGGAGTAGAGGTTCTCCAAGCTAAACTTTACGGTCTATTCACAAAGTCCCAAAATTGTCTTCAATTTCCTTGATTTGTGTTTCGCCGCAATTCGCCGCATTATGACAATTCCAGTTTGCCGAAAATATAGTGATTTCACTATTTAGCAGATGGTCATTGTGTTTTGCCAAAATTGGAGTCGCCGAAGCAGTTATTGGATGTCGGCAAAAACAGCCAAATCATGCTGATATCCGCCGAATTACCATCGGCAAATTCCACCGAACTGCAAAAAAAATAATAAAGTCTCTTATTATCCTAATAGGAGGTTAAATCAATAAAATGAGTCTAAATAATAAAAAGGCCCTTTAAAAATGAGTAAAAAGGTCTGTTACAAAATAAAAAAAGTCTTTTAAAAAAGCAAAACTAAAAAAAAATTAAGAAAATACAAAAAGGTGCTCTAGAAAAATAAAACTTTTTTTCAAAAAAACTAAAAGAATACCCAATTTAAAAAAAATTAAAAAAGATATTGAATTGAAACCCATGGGATTCCTCTGAATTTTGGTGAAATTTCGGTGGGAAATGTAGTTCCAAAACATCTGGAGGGCCAAGGTTCCTGACCCCTGGGTTATGCAGTAACCGCTCTCAGCATTGCTGTCATGTCCTAGGTAGGGATGTGCACCGATTTTTTTTTCGGTTCGATTCGGTTCGATTTTTTCGAATTTTTAAACTTTTCGATTCGGCTCGTTTCGACCACTTTCTGTTTCGATTCGGTTCGGCTCAATTCGTTTTTCGGGTACATTTATTTTTCGGAATATCGATAATTTTTCATATTTTCGTGTCACTTTGCTCGTTTTTTGTATCGGCTTTTCGTTATTTCGGAAATTTTCGTTTTTTTCGGAACATCTGTTCTCCTCGTTTCAAAGCTGTCTAACTCTATTGCCCCAGCAGTCCAGCACATGAATTTGCCCCAGCACATGGATTTGCCCCAGCTCATGGATTTGCCCCAGAACATTGATTTGCCCCAGCTCATAGGATATTGCCCCAGCTCACACATGGATTTGTCCCAGCTCATAGGATATTGCCCCAGCTCACACATGGATTTGCCCCAGCTCATGGATTTGCCCCAGCACATTGATTTGCCCCAGCTCATGGATTTGCCCCAGCACATTGATTTGCCCCAGCTCATAGGATATTGCCCCAGCTCATAGGATATTGCCCCAGCTCACACATGGATTTGCCCCAGCTCATGGATTTGCCCCAGCACATTGATTTGCCCCAGCACATGGATTTGCCCCAGCACATGGATATGCCCCAGCTCATGGATTTGCCCCAGCACATGGATTTGCCCCAGCACATGGATTTGCCCCAGCTCATAGGATATTGCCCCAGCTCACACATGGATTTGCCCCAGCTCATAGGATATTGCCCCAGCTCACACATGGATTTGCCCCAGCTCATGGATTTGCCCCAGCACATTGATTTGCCCCAGCTCATGGATTTGCCCCAGCACATTGATTTGCCCCAGCTCATGGATTTGCCCCAGCACATTGATTTGCCCCAGCTCATAGGATATTGCCCCAGCTCACACATGGATTTGCCCCAGCTCATGGATTTGCCCCAGCACATTGATTTGCCCCAGCACATGGATTTGCCCCAGCACATGGATATGCCCCAGCTCATGGATTTGCCCCAGCACATGGATTTGCCCCAGCACATGGATTTGCCCCAGCTCATAGGATATTGCCCCAGCTCACACATGGATTTGCCCCAGCTCATAGGATATTGCCCCAGCTCACACATGGATTTGCCCCAGCTCATGGATTTGCCCCAGCACATTGATTTGCCCCAGCTCATGGATTTGCCCCAGCACATTGATTTGCCCCAGCTCAAAGGATATTGCCCCAGCTCATAGGATATTGCCCCAGCTCACACATGGATTTGCCCCAGCACATTGATTTGCCCCAGCACATGGATTTGCCCCAGCACATGGATATGCCCCAGCTCATGGATTTGCCCCAGCACATGGATTTGCCCCAGCTCATTGATTTGCCCCAGCACATGGATATGCCCCAGCACATGGATTTGCCCCAGCACATGGATTTGCCCCAGCACATGGATATGCCCCAGCTCATGGATTTGCCCCAGCACATGGATTTGCCCCAGCTCATAGGATATTGCCCCAACTCACACATGGATTTGCCCCAGCTAATGGATTTGCCCCAGCACATTGATTTGCCCCAGCACATGGATTTGCCCCAGCACATTGATTTGCCCCAGCACATGGATTTGCCCCAGCTCATAGGATATTGCCCCAGCTCATAGGATATTGCCCCAGCTCACACATGGATTTGCCCCAGCTCATGGATTTGCCCCAGCACATTGATTTGCCCCAGCACATGGATTTGCCCCAGCACATGGATATGCCCCAGCACATGGATTTACCCCAGCACATGGATTTGCCCCAGCTCATGGATTTGCCCCAGCACATTGATTTGCCCCAGCTCATGGATTTGCCCCAGCTCATGGATTTGCCCCAGCACATGGATATGCCCCAGCTCATGGATTTGCCCCAGCACATTGATTTGCCCCAGCTCATGGATTTGCCCCAGCACATTGATTTGCCCCAGCTCATAGGATATTGCCCCAGCTCACACATGGATTTGCCCCAGCACATGGATTTGCCCCAGCACATTGATTTGCCCCAGCACATTTACAAATACAAAATTTACAGAATCAGCGATATAACCGATAATAGTTAAATATACGATGTTCAGAATTACCGAAATGGAACCGAAATCCCGAATGGAACCGAAATCATGAATAGAGGGAAAATAAATTTCGATTTGACACATTTCAAGTCCATTGGAAAATTCCGAAATTTTTTCGATTCGGCTCGGAAAACATTTCGGATCTGCCGTTTTCGGATCAAAAAAATTTAGGAAATTCAGCCGAATCCGAAGACACGAATCGGGAAATTTCGTGAAAATTCCGAAATTCCGAAACCCGAAACGCACATCCCTAGTCCTAGGCCAGTGGTTTCCAACGCTGTTCTCAAGTCCCCCTAATAGAAACATAGAAAAATGTCGGCAGATAAGAACCTTTTGGCCCATCTAGTCTGCCCAATTACATGGATACTTAACCTGGATTTATCTTTTGTTTAGGATAGCCTTATGCCTATCCCATGCTTGCTTAAATTCAATTACTGTTTTGGCCTCTACCACTAATAAGCCAGGTTTTCCAGATATCTGAAGCACAGCACAGGTGACATGATTTGCTGCTCAGTGATTGCAGGATTCAGTCTGCATTTCCTCAAGGTAATCCTTAAAATCTAGCTTGTTAGGGGGACTTGAGGACCAAGGTTAGGAACCACTGCCCTCAGTCCAGTACTTGTGGGCCATTGAACGAATACAACCCTAACCAAACCTTACTCATTCACATATGGTCTATGACAGCAGGACTCCATCTAGTGAACCAAGAGGGGATTCGTTTCATTTGTGAGCACAGTTCTTAATTGTTTAATGTTATTTATTTGCACAATGATTTATGTTTCTAAGAATTATGTGACTTCAACCAAACATCTGAAATGTTTAATATCACATCACAAGAGAGCATGTGGTGACAATTTATGCCCAATTAAGATAAGCTGTATGTTAGTCTGAAAATGAATTGCTGATAACACAGAATAACGGTAATATTCACATGACTAATCATCAGGGAGACATGATTAAACAACTTTACAATGTGGACTTGGACTACTGCACAGGTGGTTTTATTTAGAGGATTCTAGAAAAGGAAAAATACTTACTAAAAAAAGCATTCCGCTAATATTACCAGCAGGACTTTATCAAGAATACCAATGTGACTTACGGCTCATAGCTTTGCTTGCATCCACTGGACATGACTGTAGAAAGAACAACTTTCCACTAGATCAGAGGCGGTGAACCTTGGCGAACCCAGATGTTTCAGAACTACATGCTGTTTAGTGACATTTTTGGCTGGCTGAGTATCAAGGGTCATGCAGTTCAGAATCATCTGGTGGTGCCAAAGTTCGCCTTCACTACTCTATATATTTTTTAGCACATTTTAATAAGAAGGGGTTCTGATGACACCTGGCTAAAAAGGTTTGGGGCATAGAGTTTAATGCTCCTCCCCTAATCCTTGTTCTGAGTGACCCTAATCATATGACACCCAGGAAGTGTAACCCTTGCCCTAAGTCTAACCCTAGGCTTGACCCTAATAATATGACACATAGAAACTGTAACCCTAGCCCTAACCCTACCCCTAGCCCTAACCCTAATAATGTGAAACACAGAAACACTAAACATAACCTTAGCCCTAACCAAAACCATAGCCCTAACCAAAACTAACCCTGACCCTAGCCATAACCTAACCCTAGACCTAACCTTAGCCATATGGCACAAACAAAAACTATATTCCTAATCCTAATTTTAGTACTAACCACAGTCCTAACCTAACCACAGACTAACCCTGACCCTAATCATATGACACACAGAAACGCTAATCTTAACCCTAGTCCTGACCTAATCATAGCCATAAACCTAACCCTAGCCTAACTCTAACCCTAACCTAACCCTAGACCTAACCGTAATCAAATGACATACAGAAATTATAACCCTAACCCTAACCCTCACCTAGCCTTGACCCTAGCAATAACCCTGAGCTAATCCTAACTTTATCCCTAACCTAACCCTAGGTTTGAGCCTAATAATATGACACACAGAAACTGACGCCCTAAGCCTAGCCTTAACTTAACCTTAAACCTAACCCTAGCCTTAACTTAACCTTAGCTCTAACCCTTGCACTAACCCTAACCCTAGCCATAAATCTAAGATAACCCTAGCCTTAACCCTTGTTCTAGCTCTGACACTAGCCCCCTAACCATTTTTTAACGTATTATACATTAAGGTTATGAATATCAGAAACGGCTGAAAATATTGGACGTTTCCAATATCCCGAATTGGTCTGATACTGAAATATTGTAAGCTTCCGATATTCCGTATCAGCTGTTTCAAATTATTTCTGTATCCGATATATTTGGATTTTTAAACAATCTGAACCAAGCTGCATTTTTCAGCACATTTTTCAGCATTTTTCTGCACATGTCTAGTCGTGACCTTGTCATAAATAAGTCAACCTTTAAATCAGGTGTCAGCAGCCTTGGGACTCCAGAAGTTTTGGAACTACATTTTCTATGACACTCTGTTAACCTACTAAGTTACTGAGGATCATGGGAGATGTAGTGCCAAACATCTGGCCATTTATGTTTCAGGATGCTACCTACAGTTGTGTTCAAAATTATTCAACCCCCAATGCTGTAAAGGGTTTTAGGGAATTTAGTGTACATTTGTAATTGTATTCAGAATGAAATCCTACAAGGACTTTTTAAAGAAACATATGCAACTAAAATGACATCAATTGGTTTTGTAATAGAGTAGTAAATGTTTATTTTGTGAATTCTTCATTGACACAATAATTCAACCCCTTAAAGACTACCACTCTGAAGAACAGAGGTTCATTCAAGTGTTTTCAGTCAGGTATTGAAAACACCTGTGGATGTCACGGAGCAGCAATAAAGTATAATAAGCACCAATTAGGCAGCTTTAAAATGACTGTGATACTCAGCTCCTTCTAGACATTTACTGGTGTGGTTACAAACATGGTGAAGTCAAGAGAATGGTCCAGGAAGACAAGAGAAGAGTTGATTACTCTTCACAGGAAGGGCAATGGCTATAAGAAGATTGCAAAGATGTTAAACATACCAAGAGAGACCATAGGAAGCATCATTCGTAAATTCAAGGCAAAGGGCACTGTTGAAACGCTACCTGGTCGTGGCAGAAAGAAGATGCTGACTTCGACTGCTGTGCGCTACCTGAAGCGTAGAGTGGAGAAAAGTCCCCGTGTGACTGTTGAGGAACTGAGAAAAGATTTGTCAGATGTGGGTACTGAAGTTTCAGCTCAGACAATACGGCGCACACTGCGTAATGAAGGCCTCCATGCCAGAACTCCCAGGCGCACCCCCGTGCTGTCTCCAAAGAATAAGAAGAGTCGACTGCAGTATGCCAAAAGTCATGTGGACAAACCACAGAAGTTTTGGGATAGTGTTCTGTGGACTGATGAAACAAAATTAGAACTGTTTGGGCCCATGGATCAACGCTATGTTTGGAGGAGGAAGAACAAGGCCTATGAAGAAAAGAAAACCTTGCCTACTGTGAAGCATGGCGGGGGGTCAATCATGCTTTGGGGCTGTTTTGCTTCTGCAGGTACAGGGAAGCTTCAGCGTGTGCAAGGTACCAGAATTCTCTTCAGTACCAGGAGATATTGGATGACAATGTGATGCAGTCCGTCACAAACCTGAGGCTTGGGAGACGTTGGACCTTTCAACAGGACAATGATCCCAAGCATACCTCCAAGTCCACTAGAGCATGGCTGCAGATTAAAGGCTGGAACATTTTGGAGTGGCCATCGCAGTCACCTGACTTAAATCCGATTGAGAACCTCTGGTGGGACTTAAAGAAAGCAGTTGCAGTGCGCAAGCCTAAGAATGTGACTGAACTGGAGGCTTTTGCCCATGACGAATGGGCGAAGACACTTGTGTCAAGCTATGCTTCACGTTTAAAAGCTGTTATAACTGTAAAAGGATGTTGTACTAAGTACTAAGATTGAATGTCACTTGGGGGTTGAATAAAACTGATAATGATGTGAGCACAGAAAAGACATTTGTGGTTATTTCATTATAAATGTTATGTTATATTTGTCTGACCTACACGTGCCTCTTTGATTTAATTGTAAGCAAGATGACTGAATGATCAAAATCAATGTCAAACTGGCCAAAACACTCAATTTCAGTGGGGGTTGAATAATTTTGAACACAACTGTACTTTGCAAGGTTGCAGTGTTTTAAGATTTCACCTGATTTTATATTGTTATTTGCATGTTTGTTTCTTTGTAGCAATTCTTATTGAAGTTGTGACTGTGTTGTTTTTTTCCATGGAAAAATATCCTATGGTTCGGCGGCAAACTACAAGTATAAGCTTCATTAATTTACCTGTACACGTGAAGGGGAATACCTGGTGGATCTTATTCAGAGTGGAGTGAGATCTGTATTAATAACGAGATGCTCATTAGTTGGATTCAAGATCTAACAGGGAACTTAGTGAAACTGTGCCAGTGATTTGTTGGCACTCCAACAAAACTATTGGATACAGTAGCTGGAATTTGGTTATAAAACAATATTTATTTTTATAAAAGATATCTACAATCTTCCACGCTATGCATCCTCCTTCCCCTTACCAAGTACTCCAGGCCCTTTCACTTCGCAACGTACCCTATAATCTGAGCAGAATCAGCAGTCTGCGCTATCATCTTACCTACCTACTTGCTACCGCTTGTCCGCTTTCTAAACTTTAGATTCTCAGCTCACGGGTAAAGTGACAGAGCTCTTCTATAAAGACCTTTCATTTCCATATTGTTTTCCCAGGAGCAGACCTGGGTAGAATATGTTGGTGATATAAAAGTTATGTGATGCATGTTGATATCAACAACTGACAATATCGAAAAGTTTATAGTATTCATATTATATATTGGTAGTTATAGTCATATGACTGGACCATGTGGGGATGTAGCCATTTAATAAAAATCTAGACATATAGACGATGGTTATATGTGAAAACCACTATCCATTTGCGACTCACTGCTAACGGTTCTATTCCAACTGACCTGCTCTATCAGCAACTCGAGTCTCAATACTGTGAAGCATGTCACCACTGGTATCACCCCCGGGAGTCCAGGCATGTACTGGCCATAGGGACTACAGGGATATTCCCGGTGGGCCGATGGCTCAGTAGGCCAGTGTGAATGCTGGTTCACCGCCAGCTCGCACTGCCCTTAATGGGTGAGGTGAGAACTTCCTCACCGTCTGTAAAACAGACGCATTTTCATATTGGGGCCACCATGACGGTGAGACCTGCTGCGCATCTGCCTCACCTTAAGGCGTTGTACGCGTTCAACCTTAGTGCCGCAGCATTGCTTTACTCAGTCGCTCTACAGCAACTCTGGTATCTGTAGAGCGATTGGTTGAGTGATCCGGTTGGTTTATATATTATTTTTGTGTGTGTTTGCACAATTAAAGTGGGCTGGTCTGCATGAAGTCCAGGGCTGATTTTTAGTCCCAGTCCAGCCCTGCGGGAGTCCATACGACCTTGCGCCAGCTCTGCGCTAAGGACACTGGGACCTATTTGTTCACAGTATTCCATAGTTTGCAGCAAGAGGACTAGACAGATCAAGTGGCCTTTTACACTGTGAGACCTGAGGTAAGTTTTGGATCTTTTAATGGTTTTAATTCAGTATTAAGTGATTTCACACCTCAGTTGGAATAGCGGCTCAAGCCGTTGGCTTAACGAAGTGGATGTGTCACGCGGGCTTATACCAGATGCTCTTGAAGGCCCTTTATAATGTTCATATTTAAGCCCTTGAGGCAGGTTTGCGGTTTGTTGCATTATGCCAGATCCTGCACACATAGAGCTATACTCAGAAACAAGAGAGTGCAGTAGACAGACACAAGGGGGAGCCCTGTGCTGGGTATGATTTCTGAACTAAAGCAGGTTACAGGGCTGAGGGTAAACACAAGAACTAACATGAATATGCAAACACACAGAAGGTACAGAATAAATGGACAGCAACAAACCAGAATCCCTAATCCCTGAACTGAGGTCCTTTCTAGTTGGCCTCTACAACTACCATACTTTACTCCTGGGTAAGAACAAACTAAGCCAGAACATAAGACAAACACAGGTATACACAAATACAGATTCCAGGGAACAGACAGGAGAATATCTAGAGCGAAGCCAAAGTCACACACAGGTGGTTGCAGAAATACAGATACAGGGGACAGACAAAATAGTAACCTGAAACAGAACCAAATCATACACAAGGAATTACCGAAATACAGATTCAGGGGACAGACAAGAGAATAATCTAGGAAGCCAAGCCAGGTCATACACGATATATCCAAAAGCACGGTACAGGGTACAGACAAGAGAATAAACAGGAAACAAAGCCAGGTCATACACAATATCAGATACAGGAAACAGAATGACAATCCTAGGTGCAGGTTCGTAATAGGTAAAGACCTATCCTGACCCAAGGAGCACGTGCACTGCTGGCCCTATATATAGGACTGTGCAGGTCATGTGACTGCAGACTATCAGCCCATGTGAGATGGTCTGCAGACTTAGCCCAAAAATCAACCAAGCTGATGAGCTTTTCTCTCACCACCAGGGGGCACAGCAGAAATGTGACAGGATGGAATTGGGCCCTTCATTATTTAACCTCCACCACTGCATTTAATACAGAGAAAACAGAGCCCAATGAGTTGATTGGCAATAGACAAATATATTTACCTATCCAGAGGTTGAGGCTCTACTTTTAACTGCCACTGTTCGTCAAAATTCTTTTATGAATGGCACATCAATATACATGCAGATCAGTTCTAATCCGATGCATTGGATCTCTTAAAGTAGAGCTGTCAAACTTCAGCCTCCCAGATGTTTCTATACTACAAGTTCCATGATTCCCTGGCCATCTATTACATTCATAGGATTCTGGGAATAGTAGGCCGTCAAAATCTGGGAGGCTGGAGTTTGACATCCCTTTCTTAGAAAAACTCACTGAACTATATAGTTTTATATATCGATCATTTATCTTTCTACCTGTGATTTATCTTTTTTTAACCATTTGCCACCACAAACTAGCAACTGTCAGAGCACATATACCTAGCTAGAACATTTATCCACATTTCATATGGCTTTTGGTGTCCTTGCTTTCTGCTGATTGTTCACTGCAACATTATTTTTATTACTAATCAGCAGTTCAGAAACGTTTGGTGCTGGAGCATTTATGATAAACATAGATATTTTTTTCTAATGTCCTTGAAAAGCGAGTGGGATTCACTTTCTAAAACTGAAAGTATAAAGTCTTAATTAGTGTCAATATTCATGTTGCCAATTTCACTTTCAGTTCAGCTTTTTATAGCTTGATCCTTTCATAGAATTAGGTTTCGCCAACCTTATTCCTGTGAAATGTTTATCTCGTAAGTATGTTTCTTCTAATTGGCCATCCAATTAAAAGGGAATTTTCCCTGTGCCGCTTATCATTAGATGTACAAGGTCGCTTACTCATGAGCTGGTGCTTTCAGAAACACAGTACTTTCCAAGAGGTTTAAAAGATTAAGTAATGTCATGTGCACCTTTATGTAACTGAATATAAAATAACCTGTAATTAATTCTACTTATTATATTACATACTGCATTCACTTTTTTGGTACTGCTAAAGAATATATTCACTAAAATAAAAAATATGTAATACAGTATGGCAATTCGCCAGGTCACCACTTGGTGGATAATCATTTGGGCTTGTATGAACAAATAGGTAACGATAAGTGCATATCTGGTACATGGGAACCTTGTGGGCTAGAATACAGAATAGAGACAAAAATGAAATGAGATCTGTTATATCGTTAAATTATACAAAGCATGAGCAAAAAAGTCAGAAATCACACAGAAAACTGTAATAATCATAATAGATTAACTATATCATCCTTACTATAATTACTATGTCATCATTCACACCTGTAAAATGCTAAAGGCCAGATTCAAATTGCTTGAGTGAGCGTTAACGTTAGACCAGGTAGCCACCACATATTACAGTCCAAACGCTAACGGGTTAAGAAACCCATTACCATTTGGTACCTTGTGCTTTTCAGCGCGAGGTTACTGTAAGTCCCCCAGTCTCTCCCTGCGGATCACTACGCCGACCCGCCGGATCTCGCAAGGCGAGATCTGGCAAGTCATGTGACCAGGAGAGGGGAAACGCAATGGAGTCCTATGGACCCCATCAAGTGGATGCGCACGGCGGAGCTTAGTGCTGCCACGCGCATCTCGGGCATAGCGCCCGCTAACTATGCAGGCAGCTTTTTAAGCGCCTGCATTGTAATCCCGTGCTAAAACGGGGGCACTAGGGAGAAAACTGCGGACGCAGTTTTTTCTCTCTAACGTCCCCGTTTTAGCACGTGGATTGTAACGGAGCCCTATAATGGCTCTGGTAAGTTTACAACAGCTCTGGTTAAGTTAGCACAAGCTTTGTAATACTGTCCTATATGTTTTAATGATAAAAAATGTTCCACATTCCACTGAGAGGCTCTTCACAAAACACTGGTGTTTGCCGGTGTTGCAGGACTGACAAGCTGCAGCATGTCACAAAGGTAAAATCCAAGGAGAAAAGGATGTCACACCTATGTAGAGTAAAGGAGCAGGATAGTGAAACTGAAAGGCTAAGGGCGAGTCCAGGGCGTAATACAAAGGGGCAAATCAGTTAGCGTAGTCAAAGAGATATCCAAAGTCAGGGCAGGCGAGAAAGGTTCACAAGTGGTAAGGTAATAGCCAAAGGACTGGTACACAAAGGGTTAATTTTCTTCACACACAGACCTAATAAGGGTAGATCCTACACAATGCTGAAGCTGGAACTGAATGGAGATCTGGTACAATACACAGTGGGTAAAGGTTGTCAAGACCCCCATTGAGCAGCTCCAGGACTCCCAAAGGGTCAAACAACTCCCACAGGAACCCAACTGATCTACCTGCAATCCCTCTTCACGCCTACCACCTTGCTATAAATTCCTCCACCCCTAGCAATGCCATCTGGGATCTTCCTGGATAAGCAGACACCATGAGAGGCCGTGCGCCTCCGCATGCCCAATTTACAGAGGGACTGATAGTCTTTTATTCCACACTGCTGGACCTATGAAGCTTGTCTCTGCATCCCCACCTGATGAGCTCCTGATGTTCTAAATGCGGATAATTGTAGTGTTTAAATTATGACCTAGATTTTAGTTCTGACATTTTCTCACGCCTTTAATTTAAACCTGAGTTCCGATTTCCCGATGTGGCTGTTTTATTAGATTTGTCACTTCATCATATATTTTTTTTAAACTTTGTGATTTGTATGAAAGCCACATTCTGAGGGGATAAGGGTTTTACTATTCTGCCTGAGAATATATGGAATTAATTTTCCTTAATAATAATAAAAAGCCAATGGGCACTATGATACTCATAAGGAAGGAGCCCTTTAGGCTTCAAATGGGAAGAGGAGGGGACTGGAAGGGTTAATTATTACCTCTTCTTTGAGATATGTGGAATTAATTTGCTTTAATAATTATCATAATAATAATCAAATGGGAATAATGAAACTCATCAATTAGAGGTACTCTAAGGCCGGGGGCACACAGGACGTTTTCTTTAACGCACATTACGTGCATTAAAGAAAATCAGCGTCGCACTCGACCCCCGCCCACCCCCTCTCGCGTGATCTTCCATAGGAGGATAGCAGAGCCCCGTCGACGCACATCCTAGCGCATCGACAGTGATGATGCGCTAGGATTCGCGTCAACGGGGCTCCGCTATCCTCCTATGGAAGATCGCGCGAGTGGGTGGGCGGGCGTCGAGTGCGACGCTGGTTTTCTTTAACGCACGTAATGTGCGTTAAAGAAAACGCCCCGTGTGCACCCGGCCTAAAGGCTTCAAATGGGAAGGGGTAATTATTAACTCCTCCTGATCCTCACTCCAGTTTGTCCAACCCTGGTTTTTAGGCAAGAGTGAGTTAATGCATATCTTATATCCACCGGTGTCTCTTTGGTGGTTGACTAGATTGGAAGAATACATGCTAATTGTGCTGATCTAGGGCCCTATTACATTCTTCGTGCGGCAAAAACGCATTAACGCGAGGGGCAAAACCCTTTGCGCTGAACGTCGTATTACGACATTCGCGCACAAAATGCGCGTTAACTTCTAACGCGACCGACCCTGCACGAACCCTTTGCGAGCGCAATTTAATGCGTGCATCCTATAGTTAACATTGTGAGCGCAAATGCGTTTGTGCGCTGGTACGCGCATGGTATTACAATCTTAGCGCAACATTTAAGCGACAACGTTTGCACGCATAATTTTAACGTCTTTGAAAAGCTGGTGGTAACAGCAAACTGTAACAACCTGACCGTACCAAACTGCGGATTCACAACGGAGAACTTCGGCGTGCACGTTTTTTTTACTAGAACCGTCAAAAATGATGGCCACTACCTTGTCTTCCGTCAGAACGTACATCTGTTGTGCACAAAATGACGGACTCGCGTTAAAAAATACATTGCGCTCACTGATTTCTGCATGCATCGGTACTTTGCGCGCATTTTTACGCGTCGGTTTTACGAGCACAAATTCCCGACGGATGAAAAAATGCACGAGGAATGTAATTCCAGCGGTGATTTTAATGCGTTAACGTTTAACGCTTCGTGCAAAAAAACACACGTTTATCGTGCGTTTTTTGCGTTAAGAATGTAATAGGGCTCCTAATGCCTCTCAAGTGTATTGCAATGAGAGAAATTGGGTAACTAATTTATGTTTAATTAGTTGACTGACAGCTTTTAAAGGTGGACCATCCCTTTGAAGGGCTGCCGTAGCCCCCAGGAGACAGCCAGGGGAGGATACGCAGCATGTATTAGTAAATTAATGTGGTCATGGTGGCAAGAGTGTCCCTTTAAGTTCCAGTTTTATCCTGGATGCTAATAAAATGTTTGCACGTCACAGTCTGTGTTTTTACTAAATAAACTATTCCCTCTCCAATTTCTGTAATTAAAGTGGGAGATGCTTAGTTGCTGCAGCTGTCATCTCATCTCATCCCTGTTATGGCAATCGTCCACATAGCGAGGGAATTCAAGGGCATCGGAGCTCTAGGTCTGTAAAGCTTTTGTAATCAATGGAGAATCATTTCCTGTAATCTTCTTGGCACCCCCTGCCGGTTTGAGAATAGTATACTTATACCCACATCAGTTTCACAGAAACCTACAGACTAACAAGAAATTGAAACGGACTAGCCGACCTAATTCCGATCATTAAATCAGCCCTCCTTGACCTCCCCACGGCCCCATGAAGGCACTCCGAGTACTGTGATCACTCAGATAACATTAAGGGGGTTTATTCAGAGACCACCAAAATTTTGGTGCTGCCTCTCATTCGGTGATTTCAATTCGCCGACCCTGCGGTGAATTCAGTGAAGTGCGCTGAACGAGATCTGCTGAACGCCAACGGTCAGGCCATCGAACCCTGCCGAAGACAGTCGATGATCAGCTGCAGCCTCCGAATGCCGGAGAGAATAGCCGATCAGCAGCCGAACAGGTAAAAAAACAAACATACAAACAGAACTCTGCTATTTAAAAAGTTGGTTCAAACGATAAAAATGCATGGAAATAATAAAAAAAAGATCCTATAAAAAAAAAAAAAAAACGGTCAGTTACAGAACAAAAAAAAAACGTGATTAAAGAAAAAGGAAATCGAAAATTTCGAGGAAACAAAATCCAGAAAAATGGCTAAAAAAATAATTGAATAAAAAATACTTTTTGCTGCAAATAAAAAGAAAAAGCGGCTGAATAAAAAATTATAAAAAGGTAATATTTTTTTTGCATTGATGGGATTCGCCTGTTTAAAGTTGTCAAACTGAAGCATTGAAAATCTGAGCTTTTTTCCAACATTTCACTGCTGTGCCGTGTTTTCTGAATAGATTAACCATTACTTCTCTATTGGACAATTTCGCTACTGCAGAGGGTCGCCGAATTGCGACGATTTGAATCAAACTGCACCATATTTCACTGGCAATTCGGCAGTATTTGGCGAATTGCCAGCTTTCTGAATAGCAGAATTGCCTCGAAATTGCGGAAGACACCGTTCGGTGCAATTCGGTGGCAAGTTTGGCTCTTATTGAAGTGGTCACATTGCATAGAGTGTCTCTTTTCATTATTTTACATATTTAGGGGGTTGTTTGTGGAAATGCAAGATGAAATATTAATATAAATAATATTTTGGACTGAAATTAAACATTCCTTTGTATGTCTTTTTGCTGATGACACAAAGATTTGCAACAGGGTTGATGTTCCTGGAGGGATCAGCCAAATGACAAATGATTTAGATAAACTAAAAAAATGGTCGGAGCTGCGGCAATTGAGTTTTAATGTGGATAAGTGCAAGATAATGCACCTGGGACGTAAAAACCCAAGGGCTGAATATAGAATATTTTATACAGTCCTAACCTCAACATCTGAGGAAAGGGATTTAGGGGTCATTATTTCAGAGGATCTAAAGGTAAGTAGTCAATGTAATAGAGCAGCAGGAAATGCTGGCAGAATGCTTGGTTGTGTAGGGAGAGGTATTAGCAGTAGGAAAAGGGAAGTGCTCATGCCACTGTACAGAGCACTGGTGAGACCTCACTTGGAGTACTGTGTGCAGTACTGGAGACCGTATCTCCAGAAGGATATAGATAACTTAGAGAGAGTTCAGAGAAGGGCTACTAAAATGGTGTACGGCTTGAAGGAGAAAAGTTACCAGGAAAGGCTTAATGATCTTAACATGTACAGCTTGGAAAAAAAGACGAGACAGAGGTGATATGATAGAAACATTTAAATACGTAAAGGGAATCCACAAGGTAGAGGAAGGGAGTATATTTAAAAGGAAACAAAGTAGCAAAACAAGAGGACATAGTCTTAGATTAGAGGGGCAAAGTTTTAAAAGTAACATCAGAAAGCATTATTTTACTGAGAGGGTGGTGGATACATGGAACAGTCTTCCAGTTGAAGTGGTAGAGGCCAAAACAGTAATTGAATTTAAGCAGGCATGGGATAGGCATAAGGCTATCCATGTATTTGGGCAGACTAGATGGGCCGAAAGGTTCTTATCTGTCTACATTTTTCTATGTTTCTATGTTTCCTGTGTAAAATATTATGGGCTTGATTCTGATCCTGGTATAATTGTAACGAGCTCTGATAAACTTACCAAAACCATTGAAGTCTACAGAATTACTGTACCAGAGTATACCACAGCTCTGCTTGAGTTTACACCAGACTCGGGGCCCTGTTCCAATCTTTGCGTTAAAACGCTGGCGCAACGCCTGAATATGTGGCCCAGCATTAAACGTTATCGAGCATAAATCAACGCTGGAATTACAATCCTCGTGCATTTTTTCATCCGTCGAGCAATAACGCACGTAAAACGGACGCGCAAAAACACGCGCGCAGCAACGTTGCGAGCAGAAATCAGTGTGCGGGCTGTTTTTTTATGCGATTCAGCCAATCAGATTTAAGAACCACAATTGTCTCATGTTAAGTTTTTGCGCCTGCCAAAGTCAATCTGCGCATACATGCTGCATCAATAAAAAAAAACACACAACTTCTCAAATTTATTGGTTTGGTATGAGTAGAATGTGTAACTATACTTTGCTGCGTATTTTTTTTTGGGCTGGTGTATTTGGTTTTGGCCAAGTTGATAGAATTTTGCCATTAACACCAGTTTTTAGGAGTTGCGAAAATTATGTGCGCAAAGGCAGTGCGTTACAAACTACGCATAGATTGTAATACCATCCGCGTACCAGCGCACAAACGCATTTGCGCTCACAATGTTAAGTATAGGACGCGCTAGGAACAGTAAGCTCGCGCAGCGTTCACGCAGGTTCACCCGCGGTAGACGTATACTCGCGTTTGTTACGCTGACATTGTAATACGACGTTCAGCGCAAAGGGTTTTGCCCCAAGCGTTAATGCGTTTTTGCACTGGCGCAAACGTATGCACAAAGATTGTAATAGAGCCCTAACAGGGTTATTCAAAGTGAATCGAAAAAGTCACCGCACGTTCGGTAACTTTTCGTTCTCTTCAATTCGATGCGATTTGGCGATCCCATTTCAGTGACCCTGCGATGTATTCAGCAAGCACCACAGGGACGTCATAGTGCAGGGAAAAGCCGCCGCAAACCCACCGAACATTCACCACAAAACCCAGCGAACGCTCACCGAAACCCGCAAAAACATCTGGGTTAACCCCGCCGAACACGCTGGAGAAACCCAAGCAGCCGCCGATCACATCGCAGAGCAGCCGCCAGAAAAACCCGACGCGAAGACGAATGGAGTGAAAAAAAAAAAAAACAGTACGCTTGAATGTTTGAAAAGTGAAACGCTGTTTGCGAAGAAACTACAGAACAAAAATGTCTGAAATTGACATATAAGATCCAATGAATGATGATAAAAAGGGCTGTTACAGAAAAAAGAAAAACCATTTAAAAAAACAAACGGAAAAAGTTTTTTCACACAAAAATGCCTAATAGATCCTAAAAGATCTATAAATAAAGAGACTTTTTACTGCAAAATATTATAATCAACGGTTTATTAGATATTGAATTAAAATGGGAATATTTTTAACATTGAAGCCTATGGGATTCGCCTGAATACACCTGTGGAATGAAACCACCGAACAGGTAC
Organism: Leptobrachium leishanense; assembly: GCA_009667805.1. Taxonomy (NCBI): domain Eukaryota; kingdom Metazoa; phylum Chordata; class Amphibia; order Anura; family Megophryidae; genus Leptobrachium; species Leptobrachium leishanense. Next base: position 274,304,758 of record CM019067.1, read on the forward strand.
AGCAGGGCATTTCGGCAACTTTTCACTGCTGGTTTTTGTTCTCTGAATAGACGAAGCAGTGCATCTCTATGGGTATTTCACTGCCCTCGAACAGGCACCAACCGGGCACTGTATGTGCAGGCAATTCGCCAAAATTTGGCGAACTGCCTGCTCTCTGAATAGCCGAATGGCCAGGAAAGGTAACTGTACGCTGAATTTCACTGTTTCGGCCACAAATCAGAGCTCTTTGCATAACCCTGTAAGAGGCCCAGTAATCTGTTTCTGAAATTGTGCCAAGTTTTTCATTTTTACTTTTTATGTTCTAGATTCCTCATTTCCTTGCTTGTCTAAAGCAAAGCCCTGTGGGTACTGTGTAGTCAGTGATCGAAAACTGGTGGCTACAAATCAAGCAAAGTCATTCTCTTGTTGTTTAGATTTTGGGAAGGGGGTGAGGCTTATATTTTTTCAGCAATTTACTGTATATTTGAGCATAGAATGACAGTAAACTCTGGTTTATTTAATCATGTCCTCAAACACAGAAAACATGAAGACATTTAGAAAGAATTTGCTTAGATACCCAGTATCATTCAGCCACAGATAATGCGCTCTTTGCTGTGGTACTAGGATGTCATTCAGCGACATGGGCTGAGAGATTGAAACAAAGAGGGTAGGATTAGTACAATGTAGTACATTACGCTAGTACCTCTCTTTATGCACAATGCTTGGCATTATCCTCAAAGCTGGGAACTAGGAAGAAAGGACTATGTAAAATGAAAATTTTGTGGGGAAAATAGCCAAATTGGAAATGCTTTCCTGTTAGCCTGTGTTTTGTATCTAAACTAGTGAGATTTACCAGCTACGCACGTCCTGTCATTGCAGCCGCGATCGGCCGGTATTTCGGCCGATCGTTGCAGCCTCCTGGTGCGGACTGACATCTTGGATGTCAGCCCAGCCTCCAGGACACGGCCGGCTCAATAGCATCAACGCGCTGGGCGCGATGATGTCTATTTCAGGCACTCCCCCCGCCAGAGCAGGGAGAGTGCCTGAAGGGGAGGTCCTTTGGACCTCTCTCCATCCCCATCGGTAAGGGCCAGAGTCCAAAGGCAGGAACCGCTTGGAAGTGCACAGTCTGCCCTTCCAAGCGGTGCCTGCCTTTAACCCTTTGGGGGTTGGATCGCGATTCGGCTCGAATCGTGCTAGATCACGGTCCGGTCCTTTCCCGGATGTGGCTGACATCTTGGATGTAGACCAGACCTCCGGGATCTCCCCCCACCTACTGAGGTCATCACGCATGGATGCGATGATGTCAATTAACTTAACCACTAACTGCCACCTATGATGGAGATAGGGGGGGTGCAATGACCCTTGTATCTCCCGATCTGTGGAAGCTAGGGGTTAATGTATTGTATCATTGGAACGGTCAAAGCGTGGCCTTTCCAATAATACCAAACATGACCATGTTATATTTACATAAAAAAATAAAACAATAATAATAAAAAAATAATAAATAAAAATAAAATACCTGTTTATTTATTATGCAGCATTATTGTTCACAATTCAATTATAATGTGAACAATGATGCTGCACTAGCGATTTTCTTTTTGGTTTTTTTAGCTAAAATCATATAATTTCTCAGAAAAATAAAAGTAACGGGTTTCCAGATCTAATTTTTTTAACAAGCATTGCCCATAGAATAAATAACCGCAAGGGCTCGGATGATAAAATGTGAAAAAAATCATTTTACATGCTGTAGATGATTGGAAATTCATATTTTTTTACATTTTTTGTTATAGCATTCTGGCAGAACATGATATATACCTAAAATAATTATATATTATGCATCTGCCGCGTCTGCTGAAAAATTGGTATATTATTTGTCTGGGTCATATAATAAAACATGACTTCAAATCGCGTTGAAACATGATGAGCAAAAGCGATAAGAATGAGCTCAACACACGGGTGAAATGGCTCTGCAGTGAAAGGGTTCAAAATGAATTTTCATGTATCAGAAGAAAAAAATGCTGTCAAACCCGTTTGGCTCCATTGTGTTGTTCTAAAAATCGCATGATATCTGCTATTTCTTGGTTTAGTGACTGACTTTATATTTTCAACATGTACAGAAATGTTATTGGCATTTGGCAAACTAGCTGATACAGTTGACCAATAACTGGCAATTAGGGATGAGCTGTTCGGGTTCGGACGGCTCGGAGTTCGACCCGAACTTTGGCAGTTCGAAAGTTCGCGAATTTCAAACTTTTTGGGCGTGTTCGGTTCGGGTTCGATAAAAAAAAGAAATTTTGAAAAAAGTATAGAAAATGCTTAAAACAATACTAAAAAATCTAGAAATAAAGAGACTCTTTACTGCAGAATATTATAAGCAACGGTTTATTAGATATTGAATTAAAAACTAATGTGTATGTGGAAAGATTATCAACTCTAAATGACCTCTGTTCACAAACGGGCATAACACCAGGTGTTTTTAGTCTGGTAATCAATTTGATACATTGTACAATATAGTGAGGGGGTGGTGTCTGCTTCTGATTGAGATTTGAGAATTAATTTCCCATAAACATCCTAATATGCTGCATTTAACCCTTTCGCTGCTGAGGCTTTTCACACCTCTGTGCTGAAGTCATTTTTACCGCTTTCGCTCATCATGTTTAACCGCGGTTTGTAGCCATATTTTGATATTTGACCCAGACATATTATATATCGTTCTTTCCAGCAGACTTGGCAGATTCATAATATGTCATTATTATATGTATACGTTATGTCATGTCTGTATATTATAACAAAAAATGCAATAAAATTTGAATTTTCAATAATTTATTATGTGTAAAGTGTTTTTTTCTCATTTCAAAATGCGATCGTTTGCGGTTATATTTTGTATGGGCTGCGCTTGTTAAAAAAAATTGAAATGGGGTCTCGTTACATTTTTTTGGGGAAAATTTCGCTTTTTTTAACAAACGCACCGCATACAAAAATCGTTAGTGCAGCATTATTGTTCACATTATAAATGAAACGGGAACAATATTGCTGTATTAACAAAACAAGATAAACAAAAAAACGTGTTTATTTATTTTTTTTAAATATTTTTATTTTTTTATTTTTATTTTTTATTTTTTTTAAAAAAACATTTTTCATGCTCATGTTTAGTATCTTTGGAAAGGCCATGCTCTGGCCGATCCAACGATATCAAACACTAACCCCTAGCTGCCACGGATCGGGAGATAGGGGGTTCATTGGAACCCCCTATCTCCACCATTAGTGGCAGCTAGGGGTTAACTCCAGGACTGGCGTCATCGTGCTATGCATGATGACGCCAGTCCTCAGGGGGAGTTCCTGGAGGCTTGGCCGACATCCAAGATGTTGGCCAGCTCCAGGAGAGGATCATGATCCGGTGCTTTTCAGCGCCGATTCGTGATCCGGGTCCCCAGGGGTTAATCACAGCCACCGTTTGGAAGGGCAGACTGTGCCCTTCCAAACGGTGCCTGGATTAACCCTCTGCCCCCCGGCGATCGGGAGGGAGAGCGGTCTGAAGGACCTCCCCCCCTCCCTTTCAGGCGCTTCCTCCGCACATGCGGGGGGGGCCTGAATTAGATGTCATCGCGCCGCCGCAATGACATCTAATTGCTCCACCGGGGTCCCGGAGTGCTGGGCTGACATCCAAGATGTCAGCCCGCACCGGGGGGTGCAGCAATCTGCCGGAATCCGGCAGATTGCTGCCTCCTGTGCATGGACAGCACAGGAGAACCACTTGGCTGGACGCGCTGAGCGCATCCATAGCAGCCAAATGGTTAACTGGTGTTTGAAAAAAATCGAAAGCAATGTTATTTTTCACCTCGGGATTAAACATTCACAGGGTTATTCAGAGAGCGGTGAAAAGCAGGAGAATAACTGGAGAAGTGAAATTCTAGGTCAAAATAGCCAAACCAGAAAAATTCTCCCATTTATCTAACTTTCCAAATCGGCTATTTGGTCTAGATTGTTCTCTTCTCTTGCCAGTTCTCCTGGCTTTCACCTCTCTCTCAGGGTTGTTCAGAGAAAGGTTAAAACCAGGAGAATGGCAGGAAAAGAGAACAATCTGGACCAAATAGCTGATTAGGAAAGTGAGACAAGGCTAGGGTCAGAATAACGCATTTTTTGCAGCGACCGTCAAAAAGTGCGCCCGAACGCATTGCCGTATTTTTTCACGGATTGCGCGAAAATGGTCGTACGATGCGCATTTTTGTGCGTGATTTTTTACGGATCCAAACAAGGAAACTTTGGGTGTCTGGACGTTATGTTGGCCGGACATGAGCAGGGTCTGACGTCTCCAAATCACGCACACACACCGCTTTTGGACGCAGCGCACTCTGTACGTCCGTACTAGCGATTCTGCGTTCTCGAAAAAATTCGTTCATTTTCCACTTGCGTTGCGCAGCCGGACATTCGTGCGACCGTACTTCATATATTGGCCGTCATTGCCCGTCATTTGCTGCTAGTACGGCCGTGATTTAGTGCGCCTCAACGCACGTTAAAAATTCGCTAGTCTGACCCTAGCCTAAATGGCAGAATTTTTCTGGTTTGGCTATTTTGACCTAGAATTTTCCATTCTCCAGTCATTCTCCTGCTCTTCACCGCTCTCTGAATAACCCTGACAGGGTTATTCAGAGAAAGGTGAAACTCAGGAGAATGACTGGAGAATGGAAAATTCGAGGTCAAAATAGCTGAACCAGAAAAATTCTCCCATTTATCTCACTTTCCAAATCGGCTTTTTGGTCTAGAAGTTTCCATTCTCCTGCTTTTCACCGCCAAAAAATCTGTAAACTTTTTCTGCGTGTCCAAAAATGTCTCCTCTTTTCATACAGACTGCCGCCCCAAGCAGTTGTTTATGGATAGATTAAAGGAAAAGCATTTACCGTCATTTGAAATGTCATTTTTTGGTTTTTACATATTTCTATACACCCTAGAAATCCGCCACTTCACGGGCAGGTTATGGGGACCTCCTAGGTACGATATTTGAAGGAATTTTTCATTTTTATTTCTTAACCCTTATTTCATGGGAAACTCACTGTCCCTTTAAAAACGTTTTTTTTTTTACTTTTTGTCCTTGTTTCCTGTCCCCCAGGGCACTACCCGGACCCCCATACACCTTTTATGGCAAATATGTAGCATATATGCCCTCTTGGAGGGCACTCTAAAAAAACGAATTTTCAGCCCCATTGACTTGCATGGGGGTTCGGGTTTTGTCCCGAACAAATGGGAAGTTCGGGTTCGGGCTCGAACCGAACTCGGGTGGTGTTCGGCTCATCCCTACTGGCAATGTTGGAGAATTTGGTGTAGATTAACACTCACCTGTGATAACTCTGTGAACCACAGGGGAAGGGGACTTTAAAGTTCTACAATCAGAACTGGTGGGGCCACCACTATTATTTGCAATTAGACCACAGCACGGAAAGATATTCGTATTTGTGCAGATAATATGAGCACAGAAATGTCAAGGTATATTTCTACAGCATTAAAGGAACACTCCACTCAAAAATTCCCACCGGTTTTTTATCTTAATCTATCCCTATCCCCTTAATAAATCATTAGGGATTTTTTTTTTTTAGTAACTGTTAGGCTAGGGTCAGACTGAGGCAGTGCGAACGCGCGTTCTGGCGCACTTAATCACGGCCGTGCTAGCAGCAGATGCCGGGCAATGACGGCCAATATACGAAGTACGGTCGCACAAAAGTCCGGCTGCGCAACGCAAGTGGAAAATGAACGCATTTTTTCGAGAACGTTAAACCACTAGTACTGACGTACAGAGTGCGCTGCGTCCGCTAGCGGCGTGTGTGCGTGAATTGGAGACATCAGACGCTGCTAATGTCCGGCCAACATAACGCCCAGATGCAAGAAGTGTTTTATTGATGATCCGTACAAAATCACGGATGAAACTGCGCATCGTATGACCGCTATTGCGTATTCCGTGAAAAAATACGTCCATTCTTCGAACGCACATTTTCACGGACAACGTGAAAAATGCGTTAGTCTGACCCTAGCCTAATAGTTACCCTAAAATCCACTTGTTTCCAGCCAGCGGCGTCTTTTTTTTTTATATATACTCACCTCCCTCCTCTTCCGCTCCTATCCTTCTTAGGTCTTCTTGCCTTCTGGTTTACGTGAGAAGCGCGCAGGCGCGCCTCTCAAGTAAGGCTAGGGTCAGACGAACGCATTTTTCGCGTCGACCGTGGAAAAGTGCGGTCGAACGAACGGACATATTTTTTCACGGAATACGCGATAGCGGTCATACGATGCGCCTTTTCGTCCGTGATTTTGTACGGATCAACAATAAAACACTTTTTGCGTCTGGACGTTATGTTGGCCGGACGTGTGCAGCGTCTGACGTCTCCCAATCACCAAACACGCCGCTATGCGGCCGCAGCGCACTCTGTACGTCAGTAGTAGCGGTTTGACGTTCTCGAAAAAATGCGTTCGTTTGCCACTTGCGTTGCGCGGACGAACTTTCGTGCGGCCGTACTTCGTGTGTTCCCCGGCATTGGACGTCATTTGCTGCTAGCACGGCCGTGATTTTGTGCGGCTAAACGCACGTTAAAACTGCGTTCGTCTGACCCTAGCCTAAGCCAGCCAATCGGCAGGCTTCCTCCCGGCTCCCTCTGAAGACTAGTGTTGCACGCAACAGGATGCGCACACATAGTGTCTATGTCCACACATAGACATAAGATAAGACAGTCAGTGACCAGGAGGAGCGGCAGCAGAGGAGACAGAGCAGAGCAGGCGCAGCTTCCTTCGCCTTCTTTTTCTCCGACTCGACTCCGCCTCCTTCCAGCACCTGACGTGAGGGCACGCGTGCTGCCGCCAGCCCCAACACGTGCCGGCGGCGGTGCCACTGGCGTGCTGCGGAGGCGGAGCCTGCCTGGGTCTGTGTATGTACCGAAGCTAACGAGCATGCATGTCGCGGCCCGCGAGTAAAATTGTGGCGCCCGGCCGCCCCGCGGGCCGCGGACAGAGCCCATACTGGCAACTCCACGACAGAAGACAGAAGTAAGTAAGCATTGGACAGGGGGAGAGAGAGCTCCTAGAGTGTGTGCCAAGTGAAATACCCAGAGGAGGGCAAGCTGTCACTAACCCATTAATCACTGCACCATAAGGCTACCTTACACTGCTCATTGATTGTGAACTGACATGGACCTATATACCTATGGCTGACAGTCATGGCCTGCCACACTTAAAATAAGAGAATTATTGGTTCCTGGTGGGATATCATTGTGCAGTAGTTTTCTGACACATCTCTTGTGATAATCCAAGATTTGGAATACAGGCTTCTTTGGTCTCTGAAGTTGATTTTTGGGGTTGTTTTAATAAATGTAATTATTTTCAAACATTGAGAAGTGTGTGTTCCTTGTATTTATTTGCTCCAGTCCTGGCCCATATTCAATCACAAATTCTGTGATATTATAATAATGCTTTTAAAGTGTTTTTTTTTTCTCCCAACCCTCACTTTTGTTGCCACTAAAGACACTTCTTTAGTCCTATAGATTGTAAGCTCCTGTGTGCAGGCCCCTCTACAGCATTCTGTCCTCATTTTTCTTATAATACTTCCTTGCTCTATGCTAGGTGTCAGCAGCCAATGGCTTAGCAGGCAGCACAGAAGCACAGTAAAACGTACTTTGTGTCCGTCGTGTGCAGCCATCGGCTCCTTTGCGGCAGGAAGTGGAAATAGCTTAGCTAAAATTTCTCTTTGGTAGCCCGGCTATTTCTAGGGACCGGTATCCCTCCGTCATATTCTTTTTTTTTTTATCTCTTTTCAACAATAAAGCGCAAGGTTTTCTTTGCTGTTGAACTATATAAACAACATATCAAAAATATCCAAAATCTATACCGAAATAAATATCTAACAGGGTTATTCAATGAGAATCGAATGGCCACCAAAAGGTGACCGAACGCTGAAAATCAGCCTTTACCTTTCGGCGGCCATTCGTCTATCCAGAGAGTAGGTAATTCGCCAAATCTTGGCGAATTGCCTGCACATACGGTGCCTGTTCGGTGCCTGTTCGAGAACAGTGAAATCCCCATAGAGAAGCACTGCTTCGGCTATTCAGAGAACACAAAACAGCAGTGAAAAGTTGCCGAATTGCCCTGCCATTCGGTGGCTTCATGCGGCAGATTTATTCAGGCGAATACCATAGGCTTCAATGTTAAAAATATTCCCGTTTTAATTCAATATCTAATAAACCGTTAATTATAATATTCTGCAGTAAAAAGTCTCTTTATTTATAGATTTTTTAGGATATTTTAAGCATTTTTCTGGATTTTTTTTTAAACAAAATTCCGTTTTTTTTTAAAAAACTTTTTTTAACTTTACTTATTTTTTCTGTAACAGCCCTTTTTATTATCATTCTTTGGATCTTATATTTCAGACATTTTCGCTCAGTAGTTTCTTTGCAAACAGCGTTTCACTTTTTAAACAATCAAGCAAACTGTTTTTCTAATTTATACACTTCATTCGTCTACGGTGTCGGCTTTTTCCGGCGGCTGCGCTGTGTGTGATCGGCTCCTCCTCGGGTTTCTCCGTCGTGTTCGGCGGGGTTAATCCAGATGTTTTTGCAGGTTTTCGGCAGCCAGGTTTTGCTGTGAGTGTTCGGCATGTTTTCAGCAGCTTTTCGGTAGCTTTTCCCTGCACTTCGATGGCCCTGTGGTGCTTGCTGAATACACCGCAGGGTAGCCGAACAAAGGATCGCCGAATCAAGCCGAATTGAACCGAACGAAAAATTACCGAACGTGCGGTAACTTTTCGATTCTCTTTGAATAATCCTGTAAATCACTCAGATATTATCTAGAATCCTCCCATACCCCTTCCCCGAGTTATATCCCTTTTGATTTTACCTATTTGATATAAGCTGTTTCCAATAATTTTTTTTTTTATTTGAGAATAAACCATGAGAGGAAAAAAAACACCATCGGGGGGGGGGCATAGAGATCTTAATCCGGCCCTGCGTTTTTGCATAATTAGAGTGGGCCGGTCTGGATGAAGTCCAGGGCCAATTTTATGTCCCAGTCCAGCCCTGTCTGAGCATAATATCTCTCTTTTGTTTTCCTCTGTCTCTTTCACTCTCCCTATTTTCCCATACCTGGTAAAGCCTTAATCCACTATTATTTCCACAATAATTCCTTTCTCTCCCATTAATAACATATCAAATGTCCAATGAGAGACAATTGTAGTTTATGGAATGTCACCGGAGGCAGAGCTCCTCTACAACACTAGGGATGTGCGTTTCGGGTTTCGGAATTTCGGAATTTTCACGAAATTTCCCAATTCGTGTGTTCGGATTCGACCGAATTTCCGAATCGGATCGGACCCTAAAACCGATAGATCCGAGTAGTTTTCCGAGCCGAAACGAAAAAATTTCGGGTTTTTCGAATGGACTTGAAATGTGTCAAATCGAAATTTATTTTTGCTCTATTCATGATTTCGGTTCCATTCGTGATTTCGGTTCCATTTCAGTAATTCTGGAAATCGTATATTTAACTATTATCGGTTATATCACTGATTCTGTAAATTTTGTATTTGTAAATGCGTATCACTTGTTTCTTGTGGCATTCGGGTCAGTTTAGCGTTTTTTAAATCGTTTTGTTCATTTTTTTTGTTCCTTGGCTTTCATACCATTTTAATATGATTAAATAAAGTTGTGAAATGTATATTCATAAGAAAAAAAGGATCTTTATTTAATAAAAAAAAACACGATAGAATCGCCAGAATTATCGTAGACACTTAGAAACGAGGAGAACAGAAGTTCCAAAAAAACAAAAATTTCCGAACAGTCGATACAAAAAACGAGCAAAGTGACACGAAAATACAAAAAATGGTCGATATTCCGAAAAAAAAATGTACACGAAAAACGAACCGAATCGAAACAGAAATCGGCCGAAACGAGCCGAATCGAAAAGTTTAAACATCCGAACAAATCGAATCGAACCGAAAAAAAATCGGTGCACAAGCCTATACAACACTTCAAAAGATGTCACAGTCCAGCAATTTATGTCAATAAAAGAGATGTTTAGACCAAAAGCAATGCATGTTATTTGTCATCCAAGAAGAAATACTATGATTCAGACAAATTTGTCTTGTGCTTTATTGATTGCAGCTCTGTTCTATATACCATATATCTGCAGGACACAGTGACAGGCCTGGGCCCATAAAAGTGAGACATTGTGGGCTTTATTTGCATGTCCTACTCAGAGGGGCTCCGCGGGTAAAGCGAGTATCTGATTTGCTTAGGTGTGCAATTATTATTTTTTTGCAATCACTTATATTTTCTTATATTTTGCATAAAGCAGGATTGTATTCTCACTCTTTGTATTCCTTCATAATTTTAATATATACAGTGGCAAGAAAAATGTGAACCCTTTGGAATTACGTGGAGTTTTGCATGAATTGGTCATAAAATGTTCTCTGATCTTCATCTAAGTCACAACAGTTTGAACAACACAGTCTGCTTAAAATAATACAACACGAACATTATATGTTTTCATGTTTTTATTGAACAGAACATGTAAACATTCACAGTGCAGGGTGGAAAAAGTATGTGAACCTTTGGATTTAATAACTGGTTGACCCTCCTTTGGCAGCAATAACCTCAACCAAACATTTCCTGTAGTTGCAGATCAGACCTGCACAACGATCTGGAGTAATTTTGGACCACTCCTCTTCACAAAACTGTTTCAGTGTAGCCATATTCTTGGGATGTCTGGTGTGAATCGCTCTCTTAAGGTCATGCCACAGCATTTCAATCGGGTTGAGGTCGGGACTCTGACTGGGCCACTCCAGAAGGCGTATTTTGTTTTGTTGAAGCCATTTTTTTGTTGAATTACTTGTATGCTTTGGGTCATTGTCCTGTTGCATCACCCATCCTCCTACAGAGCTTCAGTTGGCGGACAGATGGTCTTACGTTTTCCTGCAAAATGTCTTGATAAACTCTGGAATTCATTTTTCCATCAATGACAACAATCCGTCCAGGCCCTAAGGCAGCAAAGCAGCCCAAAACCATGATGCTCCCTCCGCCATGTTTTACAGTGGGGATGAGGTTTTGATGTTTGTGTGCTGTGCCTTTTTTCTCCACGCATAGTGTTGTGTGTTTTTTCCAAACAACTCAATTTTGGTTTTATCTGTCCACAGAATATTTTGCCAGTAGTGCTGTGGAATATCCAGGTGCTCTTTTGCAAACTTCAAACGTGCTGCAATATTCTTTTTGGACAGCAATGGCTTCCTCCGTGGTGTCCTCCCATGTACTCCATTCTTGTTTAATGTTTTCCTTATTGTAGATGTGTCAACAAAAATGTTAGCATGTGCCAGAGATTTCTGTAAGTCTTTAGCTGACACTCTAGGATTCTTCTTTACCTCATTAAGCATTCTGCACTGTGCTCTTGCAGTCATCTTTACAGGACGACCACGCCTAGGGAGAGTAGCAACAGTGCTGAACTTTCTCCATTTGTAGACAGTCTGTCTTACCGTGGACACATGAACATCAAGGCTTTTGGAGATACTTTTGTAACCCTTTCCAGCTTCATGTAAGTCAACAATTCTTGATCGTAGGTCTTCTGAGATCTCTTTTCTGCGAGGCATGGTTCACATCAGGCAGTGCTTCTTGAAACCAGTAAACCCAAAACTGGTGTGTGTTTTTAAAGGGCAGGACAGCTTTCAGCAACGCATCCAATAATATCACACTGATTGGACTCAAGGTTGGCTCACTCCTGGCTCCAATTAGCTCTTGGAGAAGTCATTAGGCTAGGGGTTCACATACTTTTCCCACCCTGCACTGCGAATGTTTACATGTTATGTTCAATAAACACATTAAAACATATAATGTTTTGTTGTATTATTTTAAGCAGACTGTGTTTTTCAAATTGTTGTGACTTAGATGAAGATCAGAGAACATTTTATGACCAATTCATGCAAAACCCCACGTAATCCCAAAGGGTTCACATACTTTTTCTTGCCACTGTATAGGACCCTATTACAATCTTCGCGCATACGTTTTGCGCGCGCAAAAATGCATTAACGTGAGGGGCAAAACCCTTTGCGCTGGACGTCATATTACAATGTCAGCGCAACAAACGCACGTAGTCGTCTCCCGCGGGTGAAACTGCGCGAACGCTGCAAGAGCGTACTGTACTGCGCGCGTCCTATACTTAACATTGTGACAGCAAATGCGTTTGTGCGCTGGTACGCGGATGGTATTACAATCTATGCGCAGTTTGTAACGCACAGCCTTTGCGCGCATAATTTTAGCAACTCCTAAAAGCTGGTGTTAATGGCAAATTCTATCAACCTGGCCGAAACCAAATACACCAGAGCAAAAAAAATATGCTGCAAAGTATAGTTACACATTCTACACATACCAAAGCAATAAATTTGAGAAGTTGTGCATGTTTTTTTTATTGATGCAGCGTATATGCGCAGATTGACGTGAGACAATTGTGGTTCTTAATTCTGATTGGCTGAATCGCATGAAAAAACAGTCCGCACACCGATTTCTGCGCGCAACGTTGCTGCGCGCGCATTTATGCGTGTCCGTTTTACGCTCATTATTTTTTGATGGATGAAAAATGCGTGAGGATTGTAATATCAGCGTTGTTTTATGCGCGTTAATGTTTAACGCTTCGTGCAAAAATTTGGGCGTTTTTGCGTGAAGAATGTAATAGAGCCCATATAGTTTCAACAAACTGAGGACACTCACGGATCTTCACATAAATGTCCAATCTTTGTTGTAAATGCATCGACGTTTCGGCTCGTTGAGCCTTTGTCAAGACAATACAAACATATACAAGCAAAACATAAATAGAAACTATTGCATACCCTCACCACCAGCTCACTTACTCCCTGTCCAGGACCGATGGGCTGATGCTCCGGCTTCTAGGAGGCAAATGCTGGTGTTGAGAGTGTGGCTCAGGGAATACTGATATGTATATGTTTGTATTGTGTTGATAAAGGCTCAAACCAGCTTAAACGTTGATACATTTACAATAAAGATTGGTCTTTTATGTGAAGACTAGGGATGGGCATTCGGTTTGATTCGAACATGAATTCGATTCGAACATTGGCCGTTCGAAAGATCTCGAACATCGAACTTTTTGGGACGTTCACCAAAAGTTCGATTTTTTTAAAAAAAAAAATAAAATAAATTCTTACAAAATCTAAAAATAAAGAGACTCTTTACTGCAGAATATTATAAGCAATGGTTTATTAGATATTGAATTAAAACGGGAATATTTTTAACGTTGAAGCCTATGGGATAAAACATTCTTGTTGCTAAAACATAAGGCAGACGAGGCCCTCTAATCAGGCACTGTAGAGGGCAGCCCGCCGGGGCCTCCCAAGGATCCCTTGAGGAGCATGCGGCTGCCGGATGACAGAGCTGCGACTGTGCGGGCTGGCTGGCCGGGTGCATGTGGCAGAGAGGTGGCGCAGGGAGGGAGCCACGGCAGACCCCCCCACAACCAGGATCTAGAGAGCCCCCACTGACCACCAGGCTAAGGTAAGGCGACACATTTTTAATAAAAATAAAATCCGAGGACATCTTTAAATGTCCCCTGGAACATAAAATAAGATTTTTTTTCTTTCTATTACTCACCTGATTCCTGGATCCACAAACAAGTGCAGCCTCCTGTCAAGGCAACTACGCGCGCTGCTGCGAAAGATGCCGGGTTAAGCCGCTCACTATCTGTCTATCCTAGACCCAGATAATGACTGCGTGGACAACAATCCCTGCGTGCTCGCTTACCTATCCGTCCCCGCAAACTTTCTCTCGCAACAGGCACGTAGAGCGCAATAAAGTGGTCCCAGGATTGCAACGTAGTACCAATCTTCTCTTGAATTGGGTAGTGACTACATTTCCCACAATCCCTATGCCCACTTTCTTATTCTATTTATTACGCTGCCACCAGTTCCCCTGAACACTACGCTCTTCGCAGCGAAAGACGCAGGGCTAAGCAACCCACTATCCATCTATCCTAGACCCAGATAATGACTATGCGGACAACAATCCGCCACTCGCTTACCCAACCGTCCCCAGTCACAATTTCGTAGCTACTCGAGCTTAACACAACAAGCAATACTCCAGTCTCTTTAGTTAGCGCTGCAAAATGCGCAGCCTGCTCCCCACTACACTAATAGCATATCTTCTCGTTAAAGCTAGCATCAGACTGTAGAGGTGCTGCCCGGCAGTGTGAGGATTCATATGCTGCAATATTATACTGTAAAGGTGCTGCTCGGCAGTGTGAGGATTCATATGCTGCATTATTATACTGTAGAGGTGCTGCCCGGCAGTGTGCGGAATCATATGCTGCATTAATTCTTCTTCTTACAAATTTGGTTACTTAACCCATTTGCGTTTGGATTGTAATATTGTGACATCCAGGGCCCCGGGTGGCAATCGGGGGGGCCCCGGATGCATGGTGCCGCCAGCTGGCCGAATGCCAGGAGCTCCGGCGGCACCCAGCGCAGCTGTGAGTGATCAGGTGGCAGGGCGCAGCGTGATGACGCAGAGCCGCGGGGACCTTTAAATCAGGAGCACGCACTGTACACCTTAACTTGCCGTGGAGTTTCATTTCCGCATCGCTAGCTTACTGAATCTGTTTGTATACTTGTTACTGACCATGCTTGTTCTGAGGACCCGATCTGTTGCCGGCTTTGCCTGCCATTTGACTATTCTTTCTGTGTACTCCCTGCCTGTTCTGTTTGCCTCTTGTTGCTACTGGTGTGCGCCAATTCTCACCATATACAGTAGCGCAGTACTAGTGCCTAAACGTTGTTGACCCGGTTTTGTTATGACAACTACTCTTGCTCTGTGCCCCTGTCTGGTATATTCTGTTGCTTGTTGTTACTGTTGGTGCGCTTCCATCCTGCCATACACTATAGGGCAGTAATATTTGGGTGCACTGCCACTGACGCGTGTACCAGATTCCAATCATTTTAATATTTGAATGCAGAGTCCACCCCTGCACTCTTCCACAATACCTCAGAGGGGTTATGGTGTGAAGGCACTAGCTGGCACCAAAGACCCAATATTTGGGTGCACTGACTGCATAAGTTTCACCATAATTTAGCCCAAAAATCACTAAACTTGTTCTGCGTGTCCTAAAACGTCTCCTCTTTTCATACAGGCTGCCGCCCCAAGCAGTTGTTTATTAATAGATTAAAGGAAAAACATTTACCGTCATTTGAAATGTCTTTTTTTTTTATTAAATGTTTCTATACATCATACAAATCCGCCACTTCACGGGCAGGTTATGGGGACCTCCTAGGCACGATATTTGAAGGAATTTTTCGTTTTTATTCTTAACCTTTATTTCATGGAAAACTCACTGTTTCTATAAAAACTTTTTTTTTTAACTTTTTGTCCATGTTTCCTGTCCCCCAGGGCACTACCCGGACCCCCATACACCTTTTTATGGCAAATATCTTGCATATATGCCCTCTTGGAGGGCACTCTAAAAATCGAACGTTCGAGTCCCAATGATTTGCATTGAGTTCGAATCGTGTTCGCATTCGAATCTGAACTTTTTCAAATGTTCGTGTTTGAATGTGAACCGAACACGGGGGTGTTCGGCCCATCACTAGTGAAGACCTGCGAGTGCCCTCAGTTTGTTGCAACTGTATCTGCCATGGAGGTTGCACCAGGGCCGAATCGCTTAATGGTGATTTAAGGAGTAGCGTGCCTGCTTTTGGATATTTATTTATATATATATACAGTATATATGAGTTTATATATACAAAGTTACAATCAGTGTTAATCAAATAGCTCCGAATTGTTGGCAAAAGGTAACCGAACGCTGAATTTCAGCGTACGGTTACCTTTCCTGGCCATTCGGCTATTCAGAGAGCAGGCAGTTCGCCAAATCTTGGCGAATTGCCTGCACATAACGTGCCTGTTCGGTGCCTGTTCGAGGGCAGTGGAATCCCCATAGAGAAGCAATGCTTCGTCTATTCAGAGAACAAAAACCAGCAGTGAAAAGTTGCCGAAATGCCCTGCCATTTGGTGGTTTAATTTGACATGTTTATTCAGCAGAATCCCATAGGTTTCAATGTTAAAAATATTCCCGTTTTAATTCAACATCTAATAAACCATTGATTATATTATTCTGCAGTAAAAAGTCTCTTTAGTTATAGATTTTTTCAGATCTTTTAGGCATTTTTCAGGATTTTTTTGGAAAAAAATATTTTTTTAACCTTTTTTCTGTAACAGCCCTTTTTATTATCATTCATTGGATCTTATGTGTAAATTTCAGACATTTTCGTTCTGTATTTTCTTTTGCAAACAGCGTACTGTTTTTTTTTTTCAAACATTCAAGCGTACTGTTTTTTTTTCACTCCATTCGTCTGCGGTGTCGGCTTTTTCAGGCGGCTGCTCTGCGCTCTGATCGGCTCCTGCTCGGGTTTCTCTGGCGTGTTAGGCGGGGTTAATCCAGATGTTTTTGCGGGTTTCGGTGTGCCTTCGTCGGGTTTTGCGGTGAGTTTTCAGCGGGTTTGCAGCGGCTGTTCCCTGCACTACAAGGGCTCTATGGTTATTATGTATATAAAGGGTTTTTTATTCTATGGTTTCTTAGGGCACTGCACACTGAGGAAGGGGCTGCGTCCCCGAAACGTTTGTGTTTTATGTGTTTTCTTTAAGTAAATGTGGTGACACAAGTGCACCTTTATCAGCAGCGCTGGAGGTCTGTCTTTTTTCCTTTATTGGCCCTGTGGTGCTTGCTGAATACACCACAGGGTCGCCGAAATGGAATCGCCGAATTGAAGAGAATGAAAATTCCCCGAACGTGCGGTGACTTTTCGATTCTCTTTGAATAACCCTGAATGTGTGACTGCTCACACATACGCACACTAAACCGATTAGTGAATGTCAGTGTTTCTTCTAGAAAGATTTTTTTTTATTTCCGCACAGTACTAGCTTCATGTTATAGCTGTAGGATGGAAGAATAAATCAGAGCTGTGAGGTTCATGCTCTCTGACCTTCTACTTTAGGCTAGGGACAGATGAGCGCATTTTCTGCAGCCACCGTCAAAATGTACGTCGATGCGTGCGCACGCATTTTTTCACGGAATACGCTTAAGTGGTCAGACGATGCGCAATTCTGGACGTATTTCATGACGGTGGGGTAAAAAGAAGTCTAGGGAAATCCGGCTGTTTGAACGTTATGTAGGCCGCACACTAGCAGCGTCTGACGTCTCCTAATCACGCACACACGCTGCTATGCGGCCGCAGCGCACTCTGTACGTCAGTAGCAGCGGTTTAACGTTCTGATAAAAATGCGTTCATTTGCTGGTTGCGTGGTGTCGGCGCACTTTTGTACGCACGTACTGCGTATATTGGCCGTCATTGGCCGTTATGTGCTGCTACTGCCGCCGTGATTTAGTGCGCCTGCACGCGCGTTCCGACTGCCCCACTCTGACCCTAGCCTTACACTCCCCTATCGCTTCATGACCTTTAGGCTAGGGTCAGACGAGCGTGATTTCTACGGACTGTACGTCCGGGCACACGGACGTACGTCAGTACGGAAGACACAGTAGTGGCCACACAGTCCGTTTTTTTCACTGACGTATATTTTGACGGATGTAGGAGGGAAAATAAAATAAAAAGCAAAACCATTTTATCCGTGAAAAATGCCGGACGTATAAATGCAGTCCGTCTGACCACGTTCCATCACTCACACACAAAGCTATGCAGACGTTGCGGACGCAGCGCACTTTGTGCGGCCGTTCTAGGAGTTGTACGTTCTTGCCTGCCTTGCGTCTGTGGGCCGCGGCCGTTGTGCGTCCGCAGTTCAGTGCGGACGTACTTCATGTAATGGGCTCCTATGGGCTTTCTTTCATGCTATCACGGATGTACTTTTGGGCGCAATCACGGATGTGAACACTACGCTCGTCTGACACCAGCCTTAGATTGTAAGCTCACGGGTAGCTGGCAGAGCATTTGTGCCAGTGCTGCGCATGGCAGATTGTCCCAGGGCAGGGCCTTTTCTTATCTCTGTATCGGAATGTCTTTTGTTTGAATGTTCTTACTTGTAAAATGTTGTCACTATATAAATGCCTGTAATATGGTGCAGGGAGCACACAGTCCAGCGCTGCATGAGTTAACTTGCCTCTCACTAAGGGCTGTGCAGGAGAGGCAGAAGGTGCTGAGGAAAGGGAGGGGGAGTCAGGGGAGGGAGGTTTTCAGATACAGCAGCTCCATGTGAATGAAAGGCAACATAGAGAAGTGTATCCTCCTCCCCCTACCGATCTTGTGTTTGGTGATTCACTACCAGAGCAGCAGACCTAGCTATTGCCCTGTCCCCTTCCCTGACAGCATTTAATCATCCAGGCAGAGGCAGGGGGCATAAGTGGGGCACAGACATGTCTTTTTTTGAGGGGGGCATGCCTCCCCAGGCCCCCCTCTAGCGACACCACTGGGGAGAACTTTAGCCAGAGACAAAGAAAAGTGGGAGAGCTCTCCAGTGACATCATGCTGCACCAATGTCCCGCCTACGCTGCACAGAGTTAGAGAGTGTGCAATTCAGGTCTCCTAGCAACCCCGAACCCTAAGAGCTGGAGTCACAAAAGGACCTGGGCATTCTAGAATTCTGAGGTGGCCAGTGGTCTTCTCCAGCTGGCGGAGTGAGTCCAGGAGCCTACGAGACTTCGAGTGACAGATCCTGGCCAAGGGAAGGAAGGGAAACTGCTGGAAAGGCAGACAAAGGGACTTCGCTATTCACTCTGGAAGAAGAAAACGCGTTCTAGGATACTTGTACTGGATTCTTTGTAACCGGGCAGCGACTGCGTACGAGGCTCCTGGCACAGCATCTTGGCTGGGATGTGGCAGCATGCTGGAGAATTTGGCTGCAAGTGACGGGCCATGCGTGGAAGCTGTTGCTGTTGTGTGCAATCTCCGCACACTCCCTGCTTGCTTAATAAACCCACCTGTGTGATTCGCTAAGAGAGCTGTATGTACACAGACACTCGCATCGCCCGGCTACACAGAGTGCAGCATGCAGAGAAGCAGAGACAGACACGCGTTTCTCCTATAATAGGCTCTTTGTGTGAGGGGGGACAAGGCATGGACGCAGAGAAGAGCAGCCCAGTTTAGCACCTTGCTCCTGATGCTCCGGCTTCTCGGAGGCGAATGCTGGTGTTGAGAGTGCGGCTCAGGGAATACTGATCAACTGCGACAGGCGATATGCGAGTCAGGTTATCCTCGGAAAATCGAGACCCTGGACAGAGTGACTGGGGGATACTGTGCGCCTCTACACGTTCTTACTTCCCCTGTCAAACCTTGCCTGGTCTGAACTATGCCAAGCACGGCAAGTGACGCTAATTCTGATGCTAATATAAGGTGCCCCGGGAACAGAGCACCCTGCAGCCTACGGGTCCTCTGGCTCCTCTCTCTGCTCCTGGGACTGTGCCAGTCTGGTGAGTTACTTCTGTCAGTGCCGGTGAGCATAGGTCATGCCAGAGCACATACCAAAGACCACAAGAAGAGAGAATCAGTTCACAGCAGTGATGGTGAAACTTGGTACCAAAGATGTTTTGAAACTATCAGGTCTATTCACTACAGGTGAAACTCCGGAGAATTGGCAGAAGTGAAAATTCTAGGTCAAAATAGCCAATCCAGAAAAATTCTTCCATTAATCACACTTTCCACATCGGCTATTTGGTCTAGATTGTTCTCATCTGCCAATTCTCCTGAGTTTCACCTTTAGTGAATAGACCTGTATATATCCTATGATGCTCAGCCAGCATTAGGTGTGGCTAAGTATCATAGGGCATGTAGTTCAAATATATCTGGGATGCCAAGGATCACCATCACTGGTATAGAGAGTTAGTTCACACATAACCATATATGATGCAACATCTAATAGAAATAAAATTTAAGATATTGTACAAAGAAATTGCAATCCCTCCATTATCTGTTATTGGATTATCTGATGACATTAACATCATTTATCTGATAAAAGACTGCAGTTTGATTCTGTAATCTCAGTAGGATCTAAGCCAGTTAGAATCTCTTCCCAAATATCACTTAGTCCAGGTCAAACATTTACATTTTTTTGGATGTAGTTGGGTCATATATTTTTTTTAATACATTTTGTTTTTTTATATATATATGTATATATATATAGATATGTATTGTTATCTTGCACACATTGCATTATCAGGGTCTGTATGTCAACCACTTAGAATGCTATACGTTTAGACTTATTGTATTGGTTGCTGACAAGAGTTACGCTGTGACAGGTGAATGGGATGTGCGTAGGTAATGTAAGAATGGGATTCTTGCTCTAAAGACTAAAGCAGTGATGGCGAACCTTGGCACTCCAGATGTTTCTGGACTACATGTCCCATGATGCTCAGCAAGCCTAATATGTGACTAAGCATCATGGGAGATGTAGTTCCAAAACATCTGGGGTGCCAAGGTACTTCATCTCTGGACTAAAGTGTTAAAAGGTTGCCTGCATTTCATTTTGTCTCCTAAATCTACGCACATTCAATATTTGACACTGGACTATGTTACCACACACCACTGTTAAAGTCCAGCATCAAGTGACGTGTAATTTCTTTTGTAAACCGGGAAATTTGGGAAATTAAACAGGGATTTGCAAAATTTTAGGATAAAATCGTCAATTTGGGGAAAAAAAATCTGTTACTCAGGTATTAGAGCATTGCCTTTGAGAGACAGCAATGATTATTACACAGATTTGCATAATCCTCAGCATGACATTACTTGCTCCCTGTAATTGTCATATTCAGTTTTATTTGATGTCTTTAAAAAAGGTCTGGATGCTTTCCTGGTAAAACCTGATATAAACGGACATAAGAATTAAAATTATAATGCACTGATCCAGGGAGAAATCTGATTGCCACTAGGGAATCAAGAAGTATGTTTCCCCCTTTTTAGGCACAATTGAAATTGCACCAAGTAGGTTTTTTTTGGATCAACAGCGCCATAGGGATATATGGAAGGTTAAACTTGGTGGGGATTGATCTTTTTTCAACCTTTATTACTATGTAGCTATGTAATTTCTCTTTGATTGCTAATGATCGTTCCTCTCATTCTTCTGACTCATTCACCTCTTCCTTACATGTGCCTCTAAGGCTAGGGTCAAACGAACGCATTTTTAGCATCGACCGTCAAAAAGTGCTTCCGAGCGCATTGACGTATTTTTGTTACGGTGGATGCGAAAGCGGTCAAACGATGCGCATTTTTACCTGCGTGTTTTATTGCGGATCGTCAATAAAACACTTTTTGCATCTGGACGTTATGTAGGCTGCACATTAGCAGCGTCTGACGTCTCCTAATCACGCATACATGCCGCTATGCCAACACAGCACACTCAGTATTAGCGGTTCTACTTTCTCAAAAAAATGCATTCGTTTGCCGCTTGCGTTGCGCGGCCGTACTTTCGCGCGGCCGTACTTCGTATATTGGCCGTCATTGCCGTCATTTGCTGCTACTACGGCCGTGATTAAGTGCGCCTAAACGCACGTTAAAAATGTGTTAGTCTGACCCCAGCCTTAAGGATGTTTTCCCGGAAATTCCTTCACAGCTACTGAAGATGCTTTCTCAGAGCTACCTACTGTCACAGTGATCCACATCCCCTGCTCCCAGTTTTACAAATATCAACATATATTGTTTATAAATAATATGACTGATTTGAATCTAAATGTTTGTTGCTACATTGTATCACCTGTAACTCAAGCTTGCAAGCTTTGACGCAGGAATAGTGATTGTAATTTTGCCATCATGTTTTGTGCATTTTTGTTTGGTCAAAATAATGAAGGATAGTTATTCTAAGTGATAGTAATATTGATAGGAGCCTGTTAGATCATAAAAACAGACATTTCCCATAGTCTATAAACATTGGCATCAAAACAGCACAATGAAAACATCAAGTATTGTCAGTACGTTGCTCTAATGTTGCAGTATTGATTGGGTAGGAGAGTAGGAATCCGTAGATACCATACCTAAGGTTGAGGAACAGAACAATGTATATTCTTTTAGAGGGATCTTACTAAGATGAATGATTGCCTTATTCTTGATATGGGGTTCTCTGCATCACATGTAGTGGTGGTAGACCTCATTGTAAATTGAGCTGTGATGCTGCTGCGGCACTCCTCTATATTTTAAATTCAATGTTTAAATGAAATTGAATGATTGATACTTATCAACTTTGGTTTATGAGTTTATGAATCCAGTCATGCAATATACTGTGTGTATGTGTGTATATATATATATACTGTATATATAAAAAAAATTGGAATCAGGGTAAACCCATAATATATGCTCATGCAGATTGAAACCAACACTTATGATACGCCTGAAGGGATATGTTGGAAAAACAAAGCAAGTGTTTTAATAAGTGTTTACTTTTGCCTGAAACCAGTATCACTCTGCAACAGTCTCATGCCTATCTCCTGCTGATGGGGGACTAAGCAGCCCATAAAGGCTGTCCTGGGAGTTGCTTGTCTGTTGTTGCATACTTTGTCCTGTGCTTGAAGCTATCTATAGTATGGCACTTTTCTGGCAAGGAGGGTATCTCCGGCACAGCTGAGTATTAGTGCAAAAAAATTTATACTTTGTAAATTTCATTTGTATGTTCTATTTAGATTTCATTGCTACGTACAGTGAAGTGTGGCAAAGGCGCTGTGTGGGCACGCAAGTCGCTGATTCACTCAGACGTGTAAATATTTATTGTTCTTGAATGAACCGGAATGTCAATATTTTAATGTATTTAAAATAAGTTTGGAGGTTTTTGCTTTTATTTAAAGGACCCAGAGTGCAGGCTTCTCTATCTATCTATCTATCTATCTATCTATCTATCTATCTATCTATCTATCTATCTATCTATCTATCTATCTATCTATCTATCTATCTATCCATCATTACTAATGTGGGGATAATTATATACAGATATCCAGTACATTTCAGTCTGGTTTGACTGTGTGGAACATAACAAAGTAAATGGATGGATACCTCTGCTGCACTTGTTATTGTACTGTGAGGTTTTATTACAGGTGGAGCAAGCACTGTTTTGTCTCAAGAGTCCAATAGAGTGCTGACAGATATAGGAAAGGAATACAGAATTAAATGTGCTTGTCCTGAGGGAATTAAAATAGCTAGAAATATGCACTGACTAACACATCAAAAATGCTATGCGGGGTATTCCACGGCTATATTCACTGAAAATAAGGATAGACTCAGATTAATTCCCAAAGTTCCTTTTAGAATTCTCTTCTGCAGTATGTGATCCTCATTCCCAGAGCTTACACAGCCTCTAGCCCTGGCTCCAGATTCAACCTATTTCTGGTAAGCCATTCCAAACCCTGAATGAACGGAGACTGGAAAATTACTCCGGTTGGGTGGAGTAGAGGTAACATCACTGCTCTGCATGGAGAGAGCCTGTGGAGTCATGGGTTCGATCCCAGCGAGCACCTCTCCAGTAAGTGTCCTTGGGCAAGACACCTAACGGTACATACTCACCACCCAGGACATACTTGAAAACGAAAGAAATCTCAATGTATCCTTCCTGGTAAAATCCTTTCTCAAAAAAATACAAGGTGATAGGCCCCTAATGTAATGTGTAATTTATGTGATTATTCAGTAAAGTGCTACTTCTTGACAAATAACCATGGTTACCAAAATAGTGATGTTGTGGAAAAAGTGCAGACGGGCAACTAAATTAATAAGGGGAATGGAAGGGTTAAGTTATGAGGAAAGACTAACAAGCTTAAACCTGTTTAGTTTAGAGAAACAGTGCCTTAGAGGGGATCTGATAACCTTATATAAATATATACGGGGCCATTATCAACCATGACCAAGACTATACACAGGACACGGGGTCACCCATTTAGACTGGAAGAAAGAAAATTCAGCCTAAAGCATAGGAATCGTTATTTTACGGTGAGAACAATAAAGCTGTGGAATTCTCTGCCTGTTGAGGTGGTTGGGTCAGAGTCTGTACAGACTTTTAAAAAGCGACTAGATGGCTTCCTGTAGACACAGAATATTAAGGGTTATAATATTTAATATGTGGGTAAAAGCTTCTTGATCCAAGGAGAAATCTGACGCCATTCTGAGGTCAAGAAGGAATATTTTCCCAGTATGTTGCATATTGGCAAGCATTTCAGACTGGGCTTTTTGCCTTCTTTTGGATCAACAGCAGTAGGTGATGTGGGAGAGGCTGAACCCGATGGACGCATGTCTTTTTTCAGCCTATGTAACTATGTAACTATGTTGTTGGTCCAGGTTTAGCAGACAAAGGCAGAATTACTTCTGGTTTCCCAATTTTCCCTTGTTAAATATGCTTTTTATAAAAATATCTATATTTTTTATTTTTAAGTTAGATGAGCCTTTAATGGACAGTCCGCATTCCATAAACTATGTTTCTCCACAACAATAATTGGTTATCTGTACGATAACTCAAGGATCTGGCCAGACCATCTATTTTTGAGCATGTTATATTAACCCTTTAGCTGCTGAGCAATTTCACCCCTGTGTTGAGCTCACTTTTACCGTTTTTGCTCATCATGTTTAAACGCGATTTGAAGTCATGTTTTATTAAATGACGTAGACATAAATTTTATTTATTTTTTTATTATTATTTATATATATTTTTTCTTTACTTATAACATCGTCATGTTTTGTGTCATTGAAATGGCCATGCTCTGGCCTTTCCAATGATACCAGACATTTAACCCCTAGCTGCCACAGATCGGGAGACATGGGGGTCATTGGATCCCCCTATCTCTACCAAAGGTGGCAACTAGGGGTTAACTCCAAACCTGACATCATTGCGTCTATGAGTGATGATGCCAGTGGGCAGAGGGGGAGATTCTGGAGTCTTGGCCAACATCCAAGTTGTCGGTCACCTCCGGGAGGGACCTCAATCTGGAGCCGATTGGAGCTGAATCGAATATCCAGCCCCTAAGGGGTTAAAAGCAGGCTCCGCCGGGAAGGGCACACTGTCCCCTTCAAAGCGGTGCCTGCTTTTTTTCTCTGCCTTTTACCAATGAGGAGGGGGAGAGATCCAAAGGACCCCCCTCCCTTTCAGGCACATTCCAGGGGACTGCCGAATGTGATGACATAACATGCTGGCGTGATGACATCACCACGACTCCCATGATCCTACATTGAGGGCCGACATCCCAGATGTCGGCCATCACTGTTTGCAGCCAGGGATCGGAGCCACAATGCCACTTCGCTGCGGAGACGGTTGGATGTGCTGAGCGCGTCCTCCGCACAGTAGCGGGAATATCATGGACGTGCTCAACGAGTCCATAGCAGCAAAATAATTAAATGTCAGATTTCTTTGTAAATAGATTTTTTTTAAAATATGTATTTATTTGTACAGGTATCTCAATATATTGCTTTTCAATGTGACAGGTTTCATGCAAATTGATAGTAAAGCTAATCTACTACCTAGTCTAGACTGCTCGAAATTACATTTAGGCCAGTAATAAAGTTACATGTGCCAAATCCTGAGATTAAACCGTTTGAAACAGATTTAGCCCACTACAAAACAGTATATCATTATAAGTACCATAGATACTCGAGTATAGCGCGACCCTTATATAACGCGATGGATAGAGATTATGGAAATGAGAGAATAGTCAAGACTCGAATATAACGCGAGGAGCAAAATTTTACTGTACCGGTAAACAATTCAGATCCCTCCAGGTGCTCTGCTCTAGAATGAGTGCAGTTGTAACTACGTATGAAGCCACCTGCCACCTGTCTTCTTTACTAGTGATTAGATGGCCGGCGGAGGCGAGTGAGGTGAAAGATTGGCTTAAACCAAGCGTGCCCTCTAGAGGTGATGAATCCCACCTCTCCTGAATCCAGGAGTTCCTGAAGTGTTTGCAAACATCAGGGAGTTCGCATTCAGTTTAGTGAGACTACCGGAACTTCCGAGAGACTTGCGATCCAGACCAGAGCAAGGTAAGTTGTTTTTTTTTTTTTACATGAGATGCAGATGTCTCGAATATAACACGACCCCTCCAATTTTAAGGTAAATTTTTGTCACCAAAATCTAGCGGTATACTCGAGTATCTACAGTAAGCACCAACTTGTACACTTTAAGCAAAATGGAATAGCAGGAGAAACCTGCTGCACTTCGAGCCGTTGACTTATTCCAGCATTATTGTCTTCATTCACCTTCTGTAAATTAGCTGCTGACAAAACACTGCTCACTATTAAAGGGCCACTACCACCAAAAAATGAAATGTCCTTATTGTGTTAATTTTATGTTGCTGATATATTACACGTGTTTTATTTTTCTCTTGTTTGTTTAGTTAAGAAAATATTTTACTGTATATGTGTCACTGGGTGCATCCATTGTGCAATCTTTTTTTTTGTAAACTGCCCCTCCACATTATCTTTACCTCACTTGGTCCTCATTGTAATTTTGGCCTTTTAATGGAGTCAATGGGTCAGGCAGCCGACTCACAACATTGTATTGTGTGGGATGTGTTCAAAGGACATCACCAGGGGGTAGATTAGAAGTCTTTTAAACTCCCTGTCATATCTCATTCAGCTGCCAGCTCTTATTTCAGGTAGCCTGTAATACAATGACTGTTAATGAGGTGGAGGATGGAATGTTTAGATATGGCTAGATATTGTAGATTAAATAAACAAGAGCCACAAACCAAAGCTCTTGGTAAATGTTGTATCATGGGAAAAATCCAGAAATGGGAACCCAGAGATAAAATACTCAATTTTATTTTTCCTTTTTACACGCAATTACTTTAAACAAAGAAAAAAAACAGAAGTATGTGCTTAATAAAGTGGTTTTATTAGGCTAGGGTCGTTCGAACGCACTTTTTCGCGGACGACGCGAAAAATGCGTATTTTTTTGGACGTATTTTTTTCATGGAATACGTGATAGCGGTCACACGATGCGCATTTTCGTCTGTGATTTTGTACGGATCATCAATAAAACACTTTTTGCGTCTGGACGTTATGTTGGCCGGACATTAGCAGCATCTGACGTCTCCTAATCACGCACACACGCCGCTAGCGGACGCAGCGCACTCTGTACGTCAGTACTAGTGGTATCACGTTCTCGAAAAAATGTGTTTGTTTGCCGCTTGCGTTGCGCAACCGCACTTTCGTGCAGCCGTACTTCGTATACTGCCCGTCATTGGCTGTTACTACGGCCGTGATAAAGTGCGGCTGCACGCGCGTTTGCACTGCGTTCGTCTGACCCCAGCCTTAGTAATGCACAGGTAATCTAGTTACAGCTCATGTGAGTGGTAGTGTCCTTTTAAGTGAATGACTCACTTATTAATTATGTCATAGACTCAGTCTCACCACACCTCTGTTTGCACAGTGATTGATGTCACTCAGGTAAAACCTGAATGATGTCACCTGAGTAAATACAGTTTTTTTCCCTCTTTTTTCGATTACCTATGTTACGTTTTTGCAAGCATTCTATACATTAATGGTATGGTATGGTTCTTGTTTAATTGGACTCTTAATTCAAAGATTTATTCCAAATGGGGTTTATTCTCTAAATCAGGATTTTAAACCAAAAAATCACTTAACTAAAAATGGAAATAAGTGAATGCTTCAGCTTTTTAACCCAAATTTTGCATTTCCCTTCTCACTTCTACACAATGGAAAATTCAGCACATGAATTGTGCTTAAATTCTTCAAAGTGAACACGTATTTTTTTTTTCTTCTATTTAACAGATTTATAAACTGCTGTTATACAATTTTTATGTGTTACACGCTCCAGGTTATAAATCCCTGCAAACTGCCCTGGAAGAGTTAATAAGGGAAGCGTCTGTCATATTTCTGTCATAGTACCCTAGAATTGTATAATCCGTCTACAGGAAAAAAAATCTATTTTTAAAGATATGTCTAAATACAGCATTATGTAGGCTGCTTTTCTTAAAAGCTCCTCCTTAAGGACATTTTTACTTTTGTAAGTAGCTCTTTGAGACATAAATAGAACACATCTACTTTCCACCAGAAACTATGATATACTACATTTAAAATCTATTTTGTTCCACGTTCTTTAGCAGGTATATGGTAGCTGTCACATCAAAGATACTGGAAAGTTCAAATGGATTCAATATCCTACAGGAAGTTTATTATATGGGATTATGTATTCTTTTATAACCTTGGAAAATGCAAGTCCTAAAATCCGGTTGACTATTTAAAACCAACTCTAAAGCTGCATATAATCAACAGAAGAACATGTTGAGAATCCCTTATCCAAAATACTTGGAACCAGAAGTGTTTCAGATTTTGTATTTTACGATATTTGCATATAATAATGATATATCTTGGGGGTGGGACCAAGTCTAAACAAGAAAGTCATTTATGTTCCATATACACCTTACACACAAAGGGCCATATCACACTCATGCCATTCAATTAATTGCAGGATCTTTTATACATAATGGACCATATTACATTCCTAATGCTAGCGCTCACCTGTGTAAGCGTTAATGTTAGCTGTGGTTGCCCTAGCATGGGGAGCCATATTACAATCCGAACGCTAACGGTTTAAAAAAACCTGTTAGCGATTCGGATCTTACGCTTTTCAGTGTGAGGTTACTGTACTTTGCGCTCCCTATGCTTAACATGGGGAGCGCAAAGTGTTACTTAGCGTTAGGATTACAAACATAGAAAAATGACGGCAGATAAGAACCTTTCGGCCCATCTAGTCTGCCCAATTACATGGATACTTTACCTGGATTTATCTTTTGTTTAGGATAGCCGTATGCCTATCCCATGCCTGCTTAAATTCAATCACTGTTTTGGCCTCTACCACTTCTACTGGAAGACTGTTCCATGTATCCACCACCCTCTCAGTAAAATAATGCTTCCTGATGTTACTTTTAAACCTTTGCCCCTCTAATCTAAGACTATGTCCTCTTGTTTTGCTACTTTGTTTCCTTTTAAATATACTCCCTTCCTCTACCTTGTGGATTCCCTTTACGTATTTAAATGTTTCTATCATATCTCCTCTGTCTCGTCTTTTTTCCAAGCTGTACATGTTAAGATCATTAAGCCTTTCCTGGTAACTTTTCTCCTTCAAGCCGTACACCATTTTAGTAGCCCTTCTCTGAACTCTCTCTAAGATGTCTATATCCTTCTGGAGATACGGTCTCCAGTACTGCACACAGTACTCCAAGTGAGGTCTCACCAGTGCTCTGTACAGTGGCATGAGCACTTCCCTTTTCCTACTGCTAATACCTCTCCCTACACAACCAAGCATTCTGCTAGCATTTCCTGCTGCTCTATTACATTGACTACTTACCCTTAGATCCTCTGAAATAATGACCCCTAAATCCCTTTCCTCGGATGTTGAGGTTAGGACTGTATCAAATATTCTATATTCAGCCCTTGGGTTTTTACATCCCAGGTGCATTATCTTGCACTTATCCACATTAAAACTCAATTGCCACAGCTCCGACCATTTTTTTAGTTTACCTAAATCATTTGTCATTTGGCTGATCCCTCCAGGAACGTCAACCCTGTTGCAAATCTTTGTGTCAGCAGCAAAAAGACATACTTTTCCATTAATACCTTCTGCAATATCACTAATAAAAATATTAAAGAGAATGGGTACACGTACTGACCCCTGAGGTACCCCACTGGTAACAAGGCCTTGCGCCGAATAAACTCCATTTACCACAACCCTCTGTTGTCTGTCACTCAGCCACTGCCTAATCCATTCAACAATATTGGAATCCAAGCTCAAAGATTGCAATTTATTGATAAGCCTTCTATGCGGAACAGTATCAAAAGCCTTACTGAAATCTAAATAAGCAATGTCTAAATAACAAAGTCCTAACGTTTATTACCGTCGCTGCGGTTAACTGAAAAGTTAGCACCAGGTCCTTGCTGTGGTTAACAGATTCCGATTCTGCAGAATCAGTCAGCATCAGCTGAAAGCCCTCAAAAAATCACATACTCACCTCCCATCCCACGGCGAGAATGGCGGCTCCACTCGTCTTTCCTTGCCACCGTGAGCAGAGAGAGACTGAGGGAAAAAATCCCCCAGTCTCCCTCTGCGGATCAATACGCCAACTTGCCGGATCTCGCGATGCGAGATCCTGCAGGTCACATGACCGGCAGAGGAGGCCTCAGTGAAGTCCTAATGGACTCCATGGAGGGGATGCTCTCGTCAGCGCTTAGTGCTGCCTCGAGCATCCCGAGGCTTAGCGCCACATTACGGGGCAGGCTGCTGGATTAGCGCCTGCAACGTAATATCACGCTAAAATGGGGACGCTAAGGAGAGACCTGCAGTCCCAAGTTTTTCTCCTTAGTGTCCCCGTTTTAGCGTGAACATCGTACTATGGCTATATAGCTCCAGCAATTAATTTAACAGCTTGAGTTGCTTTTCTGATTTTCCACAAGCTTATCTTGTTACTCAGTCATTGCGGCCCCTTACCCTAAATTAGCGACCCCTATACAATGTTAGGAGCCATAAATTTGCATGTACACATAGAAAGACAAGCTACAAGATATTGTGACTCCCAGAACTAGAATAAATAGCCCTAAAAACCCTATACTTACCTCTGATCCAAGAGTGAAAAGGACGGTGTGATAGCCTTATTCCTTTGGGCATAGCGGAAGTGTTATGACCCCTGCCATATTTCACCAGAAAGCCATAGACAGACCCTTGCCCCTTCCTGCAGGCAGCACCTTTCCTGCTATAACATGTGGTTTCCAGGCCAGGTCTAGCAATTTCACACCCAGACTAACCATCAGTCTGCCACAGGCGCTCCCACTCACAAGCCCTGTCTTTCCCTCTCATGATGGAGTGCTTCA
The DNA here is from genome assembly GCA_009667805.1 of Leptobrachium leishanense. Lineage (NCBI taxonomy): Eukaryota > Metazoa > Chordata > Amphibia > Anura > Megophryidae > Leptobrachium > Leptobrachium leishanense. The sequence goes on from CM019067.1 coordinate 274,335,539, forward strand.
GCATTGGTAAGCAAGAAGCTTCCCGTCTACCCTGCTCCTCTTAAAGCCTCCAGCCTGTGCTGTGTTCCCTCCAAGCCTCTAGCTGTGTGTTCTCTGCTTTCAGTGTCCCTGCCTGCACCCAGCCAGCCCTTTTCCTGTCTTCTGCATCATGCCTCCTGTGAGTCTCCTGTTGGTCCTCTGTGTCTCTGTCTTGTTACCTTGTCCTGTTCTCTAGTTTACCTTACCTCTTTCTCCTTCTTACTGTATTCAAGCCAGCCCTTTTCCTGCCCTACTCCTCCACTTTATTCAGGATCCCCACCACAACCATACCATTCTGCTATCTTGTTATTCAGTTGCTATATTTGTGTTTTCTCCATCCAATAAACCCCAGTTTAACCCTGTTCTTCTGTTGTCTGCCGGTGGTGTCAATGCATCCTGGATATGCATCCTGCATATCTTTGCCCCCCTGGTGCATCATACAGGAAGACTGGAAACAAATAGCTCCCAGTGTCCTCTGCGGTGCCGTTGTGGCTCCTGAGTAATCCTGCTAGTGTGAGCTCGCAGCGGAGTCACTCTTGGATCCATGGAGTCCTAAGCAATCCAGGGTCAGAATAGGCACACTTTTTTTTTTTTTTGGAGAAAGGATTTTACCAGGAAGGATACATTGAAATTTCTCTCGTTTTCAAGTATGTCCTGGGTGGCGAGTATGTACCGTTAAGTGTCTTGCCCAGGACACTTACTGGAGAGGTTGCTCGCTGGGATCGAACCCATGACTCCACAGGCTCTCTCCATGCAGAGCAGTGACAATACCTACTCCACCCAGCCGGTACTTACAGGGAGATAGTAAGGTAAGTCGACTTGCAAAGATTTTTTTTCCGATATTGGCTCCTTTTAATGAAGGGGATATGGCCCAATGAATTTTTTTTATTTTTGAGAAAGTATTTTTACCAGGAAGGATGCATTGAGATTTCTCTCGTTTTCAAGTATGTCCTGGTTGGCGAGTATGTACTGTTATGTGTCTTGCCGAAGGACACTTACTGGAGAGGTTGCTCGCTGGGATCGAACACAGGCTCTCTCCATGCAGGCTCTCTCCATGTTACCTCTACTCCACCCCATCATGTAAGGTCAAGATGCTTATTTTCCACTTCTGGAGCAATTTTGGGCTCAAAATAACTTCGGAATTTTGTCTAAGGGAAACTCAACCTGTTTTGATAAATTTGTTGGCAATTTGCTTCCATAAGACAGTAACTAATCAACGTTTAAGGAATTTATTAAACATGCATTTGGTTTTGGATCAGCAGTCCATATGAAATATGGCTCAAATTAACCAATAGTAAATTCCACATAAATTGAAATTTATTAATCACTTTTTTTGTCAGTGTACATGTCTAGAATTTATTCATATAGCCTGTGTGAGGCTGGAGCTGTACCAAAAGCTGTGCACTCTGTGCTGCTGCCATTGAAACTTTTAAGATACGTACAAAAGTTAATATTAGTATGTATCGCCTACTGTATGCTACTGATACGTAAAATAGGAAAATGCCAGTGAGCTTAATAAAGGGTGCAGAGTGCAACAGTGCTGCATATACACATAGACCTGAGACCGATCTGCTGGATGAGCAGAAATGCCCTGCATTCTTCATGCACTGTTTATTTTGGGGACTTTTAGAAGTTATTTCAAGGCATTCTCAGTAGATATTGATCTAAAGATAGCACTGTTTTATTATTTTTATAGATATAATAAACAGAGCAACATTATTAACCCTTTCCCGCTGCGAGGCGGACTATGCCATCCCCACGACGGGTGTGCCTTGACGCCAGGGGGTGCCATAGTAAGTCTTGCTGACTTTGATTCCCAGTGTTAAGCGTTGCCATCTTGCACATATCTCACCATGCCACACTCAAGTTGATATATTAATATTACATATCAACATATCAACATATACAATATTACATATCAGATGGGTTTTTGGAATCATTATGATAGTCCATAGGCTTCCGCACGGGGGATACCGGATGTGCCTGGGCACACTCTAATCCCGGCCCGCAGCACACTCTGGGGCCTTGGACACATGGATGGGGGGCACTGGGCACCCACCGCCTCCCTGGCCTGGGACGCCCAATGGCCTAGTAGGCCGACCGGCCGCCGTGTCCTCCACAAGTCCTGCGGCAGCGGCTAGGCCTCGACTAGGCCCAGGTGCCGGAGCCTCAATTAATCCTAGCATATAGTAGTTGTAGTGTTCTAATAGGTTTCAGTGTAATAAATATCTTTTTTTATCAAAAGACGATTTATTATTGTTATCGTTAAAAAAGTTTTAATTTTTAAAAGCCCTGTTTGCGTCTTTTATCACTTAACAGATCTATTTATTATTTAGACACATTTTTACTATGGGCTCTATTCCCTAGTAGACGCTAACATAGAAACAGTAAGCAGGATAATGTGCGTTTGCCAAAATCACTATCAGGGTGTACCAAGATAGTTGTGGGAAGCAATCTATTGAACATAGAAAAAGGCTCTTGCCACTGTTGGTGATGGGGCGGGGGTAACCCCAATTTAAGTGAATCTTAGAGTAAGAAGTGAGTCTTACTCTCAGGCCTATGCAACAACCAGGCTGCACTTTCTGCTCCTGGTGATGCTGGTTTATACCAGGGTAACGCGTTGAGCCAATAGAGATGTTCATTTAGTTCTTTATTTTAGGGACCCTTTAATCCTTGCTCTGGAAACTGTGTTCATTCTGGCTTTATATAAATATCCCTTACCTACTAGGAGTGCTCCCAATTTAGGCATCTAGCTCAGTTTCAATGCACTGAGGCCAGGCTGTTAGTTTGTGGGGGGGGTTTTCTGTTCGTTTTGTTGTTTTTTTCCCAAGCATGTATTGTTTGTTCCTCATCGGGCTCTTCATAAAGACTGTGTGTTTCTTATGCTTTCCTATACCCACAGCCCCTCAAAGGCCTGTTTCCATTCATTATCTTTGATACTTGCAATGTTTCCACACTGCCTTTTATCCCCTATATCAGTTTCCAGGGAGGGTCCAGTAATGTGCTAGTATTTTCAATCTAGCACACTCCCAAACTTGCTTTATGTCCTCTTTTTTGTAATGGCCTTTATTTTATTTATGTTCTCGCCTTCGCTGAGACATGTATACGTTATGTTTGTCCTAGTTAAGCACTGCGACTGTGTCTGTCTGCCTACTGCATTACAGCTTTCAAAGCATTTTTTTCCTGCATTTCTCAATAAAAGCTAAGTTTTATTTTATTCTTTGGCTATCTACACTATCTTTTTTAATGTGCGTTTGCAGATTTTCCTTTATGTCACCATGTTAACGTCATATTCCAGGGAAGGTGCTATCTCAGCAGCCCAACCCGGAACGAAGAGCTAACTTCCCTGATACTAGCTGTAACGCTTCCGCGAGTATCAGCTGGTGGAGTCCATAGGACTCCATGGAGCCTTGGACTTCCGGGCTGCGAGCTGGTGCTAACGATTACATATCGAGGCGCTACATTAGCATCAACTGTATGAAAGATCCTTACATTTTACAGATTTATTCTCCTATTAGTAGAATAGGAGACTTCCCTTTTTTTGCAGTTCGGTGAAATTTGGCGATGTCGGTTACTGACGCAATTCGTCGGTGGCGAGGTAATTGACGTGCAATTTTTGGGCTTTATGAATAGACCCTATACTAATGATATATTTTGACTGTATTAGTGCGTGTCTATGTGTGTATCTATGTATGCATAAGGGTGCATGTGTGTATATGTATATTTATATATATATATACACACATGTAATGAGCAATATTACCTACTAGAATCCATTGGGATTAAAGTTAAGCATTACTATGAATGAAAAAACTCACAAACATGCTGATCCTGGATCTAATTTACCACAGAAAATGTCACGTCCCGCGCTGGAATCCCCCGGCGCCCGGCAGTATCATCCTCACTGCTCGCTGGCCGGGTGCCGAGTGAAGAGGGGAATCCCATCGGTTACGTGGGACATAGGGGCAGAGAAGGCGCACTGACGCAATGCCGCCAGGTTTAGAACCACAGGCAATGCTTTTTCTCATTGCCCTGATGTGGTTTATCATTCCTCTCAGTGCTGCATATTCTGTACTTTCTCTGACTGACTCTCTGGCATATTGACCCTGGCAACGGCTGACATACTCCCTGGCATATTGACCCTGGCAACTTCTGACATACTCTCTGGTATATTGACCCCTGGTTACGTTTGTCATACTCTCTGTATATCTGTGTATTCAATACTTTATACTAGCGTAGGGTATAGTCACATACCGACCATTTCTAAGGATCGGAGGGACAAGGAAAGATGTGCTGCATACAAGGATCAGATACCAAGTTCTGGTAGGGAACATGACAGAAAATTATATTTGGTTTATTATATATTGAACCAAATCTGCATTACACAGTGCATCGGGGAAGACTCAGTCACAATTATTTTATTTTATGACTGAAATGAAAAAGAAAGCAGTGTTTCAACCTCTGCTGCCAATTAAAAGTGAAACAAGTGATGGTTCATGCATGACATGACCTGAAGGAAAACACTTAGCAGCTGAGTAAAAATAACCTGCTGCCAGGTGAATATCCTTGAAAGTTTAATTAGGGAATTTCCTTCCCGGATATAACACAGTTGAAAGGTTAAAATACCATTTAAAGGGCTGTTCTACAAATATTATCTGTTGTTTTATGGTGGGTGAAGCAAAGAGCAAAATGCAGGTTGGTCTGTTATTTTGCTTCCCGCTCTGGCAAAGGGGCAACAATTATTTATTATTAGTGTGAGATGTTCTACCACTCTCTAGATAGATAGTCACTAAAACATTATTGTTCATTGACCCAAACCACTCATAACTGACTTCATCAAGAGAGTGCATCTGCCACTAGACTTGAGATTCAAACGTTATGGCAGCTCTTTTGCAAATTTTACTTTTAATGTGGTTGTTTAGGAGGTATAAGCAAGGTACCCTTCAATCAGAACCCTTGTCCGTCCCAATAAACCCCAGACCCCATGTCAGTATAAAACATCCATTACAGCTCATGTCAATCCGAAGCACTCCTCAGACCTTATTTCAGTCCACAAACACCTTTCAGACTCCTTGTCAGTTCCTGTACACTTCACAGACCCCGTGTAAGTCTCTATACATCCCTAACACGCCATGTTTAAGAGCTTTTCTGGAAAGCTGCCACCCTACCTGAATAGACTGCTTCCCCCAGCAGTTCCCTCGTCCTATAACCTCCGATCCAGGACCTGCACCTTACTTGCAATACCACGATACAAAAAGAAAGTGGCTCGATGCTCATTTTCCTACAGAGCACCACAATTATGGAATAACCTCCCAAACGCCATCAAATCTTCCCCCAGTCTAAAGCCACTTAAGACCTATTAACCCCTTCGCTGCGGTTGACGCGCTCAGCGTTAATGCAGCAATATTGTTCCCATTTCAATTATAATGTGAACAATGATGCTGCACTAACGATTTTTGTATGCGGTGCGTTTGTTAAAAATGGCGTAAATTTCCCCAAAAAAAAATGTAACAAGACCCCATCTCTAACTTTTTTAACAAGCGCACCCCATACAAAATATAACGGCAATTGCTCGCATGTTAAAATGTGAAAAAAAAACACTTTACACGTTGTAAATTATTGAAAATTCATATTTTATTGCATTTTCTGTTATAATATACAGACAGGTCATGACGTATACATATAATAATGACATATTATGAATCTGCCGAGTCTGACGGAAAGAACGATATATAATATGTCTGGGTCATATACTAAAATAAGCCTTCAAAACACGTTTAAACATAATGAGCAAAACTGGTAATGACCTCAGCACAGAGGTGGGAAATGCCTCAGCAGCGAAAGGGTTAACATAACTCAATACAGAATGCACCTGTAAACATGTAACATAGTGACTATTTCCTATATATTTATTTTCTGTTAATCTGTATATCTGTTTTGTGTTAATATCTTGCATTTTACTACTTTGTATTTCTGTACACTGTAACAATTCAATGTTCTTGAACCCAGGACATACTTGAAAACGAGAGAAATCTCAATGTATCCTTCCTGGTAAAATCTTTTATAAATAAATAAATATCATTCTCAATACACTCCTCATCACACTCATGTCAAATCTCATATACTCATCAAACCCCATGTAATTTCCCATACACCTTTATCCCTGTTAATGCATACCTTTTTTAGGATCCATATCTAGGAGCACACAGGGTCCACTAAAGGACTGGTAGCAGTGCTACTCCTGCTGTAACCTGAAGCTGGCAGCACCTTTCCTGGTCTTCCTCATGTATCCAGTCATGACTTTGTGGTCATCCAGCCTGAAGGAAGCCTCAGTTGCTTTCATATTCTTCTTACATCAAGACTTCCAAGATAAGGACATGTTCTTGTCATCCCTGTCAAGCTCCCTGTCATAGCTGTTTGCCCCTCGTGTAAACTCCTATTGCTCCTGTCTCGTTTATATGTCCAGTACCTGGCTCCTGTGGAGCCTGCATTCAGTGTACGTGTAGAAAACCCATTATGTGACCCCAAACCTGCCTATCTTACCATTTGTCCTGTGCATCCTGGGTTCTCATCTGCCACTTTGTGGTCACCGAAATGCAGATTATATGAAAATTAACCATTGAAAATATACGTTACAAAAGAGAATGTGTGAAGAAGAAATGGGATTCCACATTTCATCACCAAATCTGTTACATGTGGTGGCAGTAGTGTCATGGCCGTACAATAAATGGAGACACTGGAGCAGACATATTTGGCTATATCGATGATTTCATGTCTTATGACATATACTGAATTAATGAACTGTTTATTAACCTCTTACATGCCACAAAGTAGACAAGTTGACGGCGGTATTTTTTGTTTCGGTTCTTTTCCGATCATTTTGGATCGATTCAGATCATTTTGGATCGATTCGGATCATTTCGATTCGTTCTTTCGGATCGATTCGAAATTTCGGACGGCCGAGTATCGTTTTCGGAAATGCTTCCGAAAACAAAAAATGGTGGATTTTCGGACAAATTCGAATTCAAACGAAACGCTCATGTCTTGTCTACCACAAAGTGTGCAAGGGGTGTATGTGGGGGGACAGACAGTTACTTCTCTGCATATATTTTGTTGAATAAGTGATCTTTCCAACAAAACCTAAAGTATATTTACAAGGTTTTGTGGTTCCCCTATATTGGCGCCTTTTCCCAGAATCCCAAAGATTAATGTGGCGTGCTGCTGCCTGTAGAGTTATAATGCAATGCTTCGCTAAATTGACAAGATATATGAATAGAACAGGATTAACTCTAGTGGGCGCTGCTCACTCTATTTAATAGAAACCGGTCCTATATTACATATGCCGGTGGATACCCTAGCGTGTCATGTGTATCGCTCTAATATTCCCTCAGGGTGAAGAATACTTCGTTAGTTAATGTCCGCTGATCCTAAGAATGTCTATATGTTGGCACGTAGAGAATACAGTGGTGCTCAAAGACACTTTAGTGGATTCCTCTTCCTCCAGGGCCTCTTTACTTCTCACCTCAAAGATACAAGCAGGATAACGGCAGGAAAATAGTGCGGACTGTCAGAAACCTGCAACAGACGAAAAATAAATATAGTTGCACTTACATGGTCGGGCGCTAAACAGTGTTATAGCTCATTTCACAAGCAGTGTTAGCCCATAGAGGTGGCCAAACATCCCTTCTTTCGCTGCTCCTCTCCCCTCCTTCTTGTTTCGAAGCTGCACGGCTCAGGACCCCTATCAGTCTCCACTCATATGGGTCTCCAGACTCAGCTTGCACAGGATCAGAAAGGAAAAATATGGGGGACGCAGTATCTAAATTTCGGGATTTATTTGGGCTTAAATGACAGAATCAATAATAAAAAACAGCAATGAATAAAATAAAATAAAATGACAAATGTGTTCAAGGGTCCTACAGGATGCGTTTCGCCAGTCGCTGTGCTGGCCTCTTCAGCTGTGGGACCCTCCTGTGTACCCTTCGGTTTAAAAGGTTTTTTTTCGAGATTTGATTGGCTCCTTTACTTTCGTTTTTAGTTTTTGGCTGTTTATTATGTTTCAGGCGCCGCTGGACAAAGTTCCCGCTCACGTGGTTAAGGTCTGCCAATAGGAGAGAGTAGGGCGGTTCCTTTCAATTTCCTCCGTGTCCAGCTCCACTCGGTTGTCATGGGGCTGATGCGGCTCTCGGTGCGTGATGCTTCTGCAGTCTTTGAAGTTGAAAATAATAGGGTTTGATGATTCCATGACCCAAACTGGTTACTACATTACCTGAAATTATACTTGATTGTCTCTACAGGGTAGATACAATATCCTGTTTGGGTCATCTCCTGATTGTCTCATTCAGGGCACTGTTCAGGGTGCTGCTGGGGAAATGGCATATATTGGAAAGATTAGGATATATTTTGATTTGGAATGTCGTAGACCCGAGCTGGGAAGTTTCCACATAGTGAGATGGTGGGAGGCATGTTGGTGTACTTAGTGTTTTTGTCATGGGAAGTGGAGTGGTGAAGGAGTTTCAGGGAGTTTGATCTCTCTGATTTCGTTGTGTGCCTCTAGGGGTGATTATTATTGTGGAGTCCGGGTCATATAATAAAATTTGATGGACTAGTTTTCGGAGGATCCCTGATATTAGTACTTATGTATCAAAAGGAAAAACTAGATGCACGTTCTTTTCCTATTCTGTATGAGTGGGTAGTAGGTACCTGCTCATCGGACGGAAGGCTGTCTTTACAGATATGATTACGGGGGGCTACCTAGCTTCGTAACATGGGGGAGGATGGTACGTGGAGGCCGTGAGAATGGATGTATTCCTACTTGCTAGTATAGATATTAGTTATTAAGGTTATAAATAATATGGGAGGGGTGGCATACAGATTGAATAGAAGAGGAGAAGGTTGTCACAAGAAATGGCAGGGGTCCTGAGCCGTGCAGCTTCGAAACAAGAAGGAGGGGAGAGGAGCAGCGAAAGAAGGGATGTTTGGCCACCTCTATGGGCTAACACTGCTTGTGAAATGAGCTATAACACTGTTTAGCTCGCGACCATGTAAGTGCAACTATATTTTTTTTCCGTCTGTTGCAGGTTTCTGACAGTCCGCACTATTTTCCTGCCGTTGTCTCGCTTGTATCTTTGAGGTGAGAAGTAAAGAGGCCCTGGAGGAAGAGGAATCCACTAAAGTGTCTTTGAGCACCACTGTATTCTCTACGTGCCAACATGAGAGATCCTGGACTTATAAATCCCCAACACGGACTCGCCCCCATCCCCCTTCACATTATCCCTTACCCCTGATAATGTCCATGGACTTGCCCATTCCCCCCCATATATATGTCCCACTACCCCCCTCCTCCCCATATGCTTTGGCAATGCGAAAATGTATTTGGTCCTGCCAATAAAGCTTATTTTGATTTGATTTGATTTGATTTGACATATAGACATTCTTAGGATCAGCGGACATTAACTAACGAAGTATTCTTCACCCTGAGGGAATATTAGAGCGATACACATGACACGCTAGGGTATCCACCGGCATATGTAATATAGGACCGGTTTCTATTAAATAGAGCGAGCAGCGCCCACTAGAGTAAAACCTTAAGTATGTGTAACACGGGAGCTTCCCTGAAAGTGGTTATTACCTTTGATGTGCATGAAACAACGGAAACATTATGTATTACAAATTTTATAAAAAGAAACATATATTAAATCATCATTTGTCAGGTGAATTATTTATTGAAACAATATGTTGAAATGAACACCAATCTGCACTGTAGTAGTATCAGGTATGCTATGACCTTTTCTGTAACTGAATGCTTCAGCATTTATATGTAAAATGCGCAATAAAGGCTTTTAAGTCAGTAAATCTAAAGTGCTCAGTAAAATGTTTACATCAAGTGTAAGTTTCCATAGTTTGAGGGTGTTTGGCCCTATTTTTAGTGTACAGTGTTTCTGTTCACAGCCGTAGACTTTTCAGCAAGACACAGATACTGTATTGTTCAAAAAGAATGTGCTATTTAGGGAGAGGGCTTATGTAGCAACTAGCAAGTGGAATGGTCTGTTTGCAAAAGTGCATTCAGTTGTTTTACACATGAATTATCAGATAGAAAGGAGCCACCGACTATCTCCAAGTATTCTTCTTGATGGGTCTGTATATGAAAATATATGAATTCTTTACGATTTTGATTTGTAATATTGATTTACATGTAAACATAAACATTAGAAAATCTATTTAACCCCTTCACTGCTGAGGCATTTCACCGCTGTGTGCTGAGCTCATTTTTACCGCTTTCGCTCATCATGTTTAAACACGATTTGAAGCCATATTTTAATAAATGACCCAGACATATTATATATCGTTCTTTCCGGCAGACTCCGCAGATTCATAATATATCATTTTTATATGTATACATCATGTCCTGTCTGTATATTATAACAAAAAATACAATAAAAATTGAGCTTTTAATCATCTGCAGTGTGTAAAGTGGTTTTTTTCACATTTTATTACATGAGCGTTTGCGGTTATGTTTTCTATGGGGTGCGCTTGTACAAAAATTTGAAATGGGGACTTGTTACATTTTGTGGGGGGATTTACGTGATTTTTAGCAAACGCACCCCATAGATAAAAATCATTAGTGCAGCATCATTGTTCACATTATAATTGAAATGTGAACAATATTGCTGCATTAATAAAAACAACACACAAAAAAAACATGGTTTTTTTTAAAATTTATTTATTTTTATTATAATTTTTTAATTATTTTTTTACTTTGTACCTAGTCATGTTGGGTATCATTCGAAAGTCCATGCTCAGGCCTTTCAAATGACACCCTCCATGACCCCCTAGCTGCAAGTTCTGGAGATATCGGGGTTCACAAGAACCCCATATCTCCACCAGGGGATTTCCTTGGGAAATCCCCTGGCAGCTAGGGGTTCCCCGGCTATCTGACGTCATCACGCTATGCATGATGACATCAGGCAGCAAGGGGAGACCCGGGGGTGGAGCCGCCATCCAAGATGGTGGCCCCCACCGGAGCTAGGCTGCACTTCAGCGCCGCAAGGCGCTGAAGTGCAACCCGGCGCTTGAGGGGTTAAAGCCAGGCACCGCTTAAAAGGGGAGACTCTCCCCTTTTAAGCGGTGCCTGGCTTTTGGCGCTGCTCCTTTCCAATCGGGAGGGAGAGGGATCCGAATGGACCCCCCCCTTCCAGGCTATCTCCCGGCATTGCCGGGGGGTCGCCTGGAAATGACGTCATCGCGCCAAGCGCGATGACGTCATTTACGCCGGGAGGAGCTTGACTTCAGCGTCTGAGGACGCTGAAGTCAGAACACTGCGGGACCCCGGACAGAGAGGTGAGTATCTCCGCCGGGGGTCCCGCACAGCTGATGACGTGTGGGGCATGTCCTCAGCATGTAACGTGCATCAATGAGGACGTGCCCCACACGTCTTCAGCAGTGAAAGGGTTAAACCAACATCATATCATTTGAAAAAAATAAATGTTTTTTTGAGCTACATTATATCTAGAGGGGTTATTCAATAAGAACCAAACTTGCCACCAAATTGCACAGCGAACAGTGAATTTCACTGTTTGGTGCAATTTTGTGTCCATTCGGCTATTCAGAAAGCTGGCAATTCGCCAAATATTGGGGAATTGCAAGCAAAATGCAGTGACCTTCTGCGGCAGGGAAATTCCCCATAGACAAGTAATGGTTAATCAAGGAATGCAGAACTGCACCGAATTGTTGGCGAAATGCCCAGATTTTTGGTGTTTCAGTTCGACAAGTTTAAAGAGGCGAATCCCATAGGTTTCAAGGTAAAAAAATACAGCTTTTATTATTTTTTTATTCAACCGTTTATTCTATTTATAGCTAAAAGTCTTTTTATTTTTATTTGTTTAGGCCTTTTTCTGTATTTTTTCGGATTTCCATTTTTTTAATGGGTGTTTTTTATTTTTTATAGGCCTTTTTTTATTATTTCCATGCATTTTTGTGCATTTTTCTTGTTTTAAATGCCTATTAAAAATTTTGTTTTTTTCTTTTACCTCCAGTTTGGTGGCTGATCTATTTTTCATTGGGGATATGTTCGGCAGGCTGCAGGTGTGAGGCTGCAGGTGTGTTCGGCGCTCTGTTGGGCGGATCGTCAGCTGCGTTCAGCGGACCCCTTTGCCGCACTTCAGGGACCCGACAGTGAATACTGAATTCACCGCAGGGTCTGCAAACTGAATTCTCCAAAGTGCACCGAGAGAGAGAGCACCGAATTTTCAGTGCTCTCTGAATAACCCTTATAGATTATTGTAGATGCTGTCGATGATTGATGGATGGATGGATAGATGGATAGATATATAGATTAGATTGATGGATGATATCATTCTCTGCCACTCTGTGAAGCTCATTCAAAAACCATTAAACATTTCATGGATTACTTTATTTCATGGAATCTATGGCACTTTTGTAAGATACATCATTATTAAATTACTGATGAGAAGAAGTAAAAAGTTGACATCGAACTGACACAGTGTAGTGATAGAATTGTTATTTTGGAATAGATTTAGCGGCAATAAATGCAACACTTATATGAACATACACTTTTAATGAATTAAGAACGTGCAGCTTGGACAAATTTGTGACATTTAATATGTTTCTGAGGAAAATAACATTATTTACTTCCGAAAAAAATTGGGGTATGCTCCGATTCAGTTCATCAAAAATTTAGAAGAATTGAAATGGCGCCACAAAGGTTTACTTTTTGGAAGCTGGCCAGTAATTTGTCCTCTTTCTACTGTCCCCTATGCTTGGTGGGCAGAGGGTTAATGACCATGGGGGTGCTCACTCAGATGTCCACTGTCCAGCCTCAACCATGAGTGATGAGAGAGAGCCTCAGTATGTGTGGGGAAGGGGACATGGTACATTGCTATGCTCTCATCAAAAAAGTAACAGAATCTGTTGCCAAAAAATGAAGCCTACTCACGCTGATACGAACCCTAAAACTTACACTAGTGGTAACTGTGCACTTAGTATGGTGGTAACTTGCATAGAAACATTGATACAATTGCCACGATTTTTCCATGAAAAATTACTTTTTTTTTAAATTCATCCAAATTTCCAATACAAAACTACATTTTTCTCCACAGCTGCAAGAGTGTGACTTTATGACAGGATACTAGAATGTCCTGCCTTTTAGACTGACAGCCGAATGCCAGTTATTCTTGGAATTCTTTAAAAGGCATATGGAACCTATATAGTAAAAAAACTGTAAGGCTTTTTAATCTGGGTGGTTTTATTCATTAGTATTTGCCACATAATTTTGTTTTCCTAGTTAAAAATAATAATTCCAAACTGTGTCAGCAAGGACAAAATCAGAAAGAGAGCAATGCGATCCCAAATGCAACTATCCAAGTCCAGTGTCCTGAAATCGAGGTAAACTCAGAATGAAGGATACTGGGCTCGATTCACAGAAACCGTAAAACGTAACTTTTATTATACAGACTTAACCTATTACTCGGTATAATAATATACCTGATTATAAACCACAAACAGGACATAGAAAAATGACAGACAGACTAAACAGCCCCACAAATATTAAAAACGGGAAAAAAAGGAAGGGAAATTAAACTAATCCAAGAAGTCACTAAAATCACAATGTCTGATAGGCTGAAAAAAAAATCCTATTTAGTCCAGGATGTATTGAGAAGAGTAATGCTGAGAGTGCTCATGGTCCAGCTTACGCTACAGCAGTGTTTCCCAAACCTGTCCTCAGGAGTCAGGACCCTCAACCAGGCCAGATTTTGCAGATCACCTTGGGGAAATGCAGACTGAATCCTGCAATCACTAAGCAGCAAATCATATCACCTGTGTGGTGCTTCAGATATCTGGCAAACCTGGTGTGTCCGAGGGTCCTGAGGACCGGTATTGAGAAACACTGCTCTACGCGTTTCGCCATCGTCACTGGCGTTTTCAGGAGTATCATCAGAGAGATTCTGAAATTCTTACAGAGAAATATGCAGCAGTAAAAATAACATTCAGGAAATTCTTTTTTTTCTCTAACAAGTGGGAATGTGTCTTATATCTTGACTAAGATTCTGGTCTCTTAAACAGTTATCTGTGTTTCTCAAGTGGAAAATTACAGTTTCACGCATCACTAGTGCAGCATGGCCTCCGGCATTGAAGATCTTTGTTCTATGAAAGAGCAGGTCACTTATAATTAGCCTCACTCGGAATATTTACATTTATGAAATCAAAACACGTAATTTGTCAAAAACACACAAATTGGTAAAAAGGGAACAATTATATTTTTTATTGTAGAAGGGTTTAGTTCATTTTATAAATGTACATTCATGAATGAATACATGTATTTTATTCCATAAAGTCAATGTCAATCTTGTCATGTGTAATGTATGGTAAAAATTTGAATTTCTAGAGCTATGACCAGTGAAATTGGCGACATAAACATGGATTTCTACACAAAAATTAAGTATCCGCTAATTCATTCAGCGTGGAGTTTATGTTATGTCCTTGTTTTATTGTAAATGTATTAAATGTAGCTTTGAAAGCCCAATTAATCTCCCATATTCTCAAGGAATTACAAAAATTACTCCTTTTCAATACATGGAAGAACAGAATTAAAATGAGGGTAACGGGAGGTAGATAGGGTTCAGCTTTGGCACCACAGATGATTCGCGACCTAATGAGTGGCTGAGTGCCATGCGAGATGTAGTTCCAAAACATCTGGAGGGACAAGGATGAGCACCACTGGGTTAAAGGCCTTTCTAAAAATGGTGATAATCTGTGCCACTGGCGCCCCCCGGTGGTGATGGCAAATAAACTGGCTGGGTGGAGTAGAGGTAACATCCCTGCTCTGCATGGAGAGAGCCTGTGGAGTCATGGGTTCGATCCCAGCGAGCACCTCTCCAGTAAGTGTCCTTGGGCAAGACACCTAACGGTACATACTCGCCACCCAGGACATACTTGAAAACGAGAGAAATCTCAATGTATCCTTCCCTGTTAAATCCTTTCTCAAAAAACCCCCCCAAAAAAACAACCTCAATACAATCAAATAAAATACAATGCAAGTAAAATGGTGCAACTAAGATAAACCAATCTAGGATAAAACAATCTAGGTACAATGGTGCAAATAGTAGCTTCAACTGATGAAGCTTTTTATGCGAAACGCGTTTTGGTATACTGTATATTTTATTACTAATAAAACTCACCTTATTTTACGCCTATCCTGGGTCCTGGATGCTTATATTCGCCATGGAGTGCTCTGAGGCGGATAGGTGATCCGGTGCACCTTCTGAAGTCACCGGCTGCCTACAAATCTGGTGTCTGATTGATAAGACACCACATCTTTCTTTTAAAGGCCTTTCTGTTTCTCTGAATCCTTATAGAGATATTGAAACTACCAAACTACCTGCTCCTTTCTTCCTCAACAAACGAGCTTCGACACAACGAACACATTGTATTGCTGCATCCTTTTCAGCGGTGCCTAGTTTTAACCATTTCGCTGCCGCATCGCGATTCAAACCCGGAGGTGGCTGTCAGGACCTTACCTGTCCGTGCCTGTGTCATTCCATGAAAGTGGCAGCTCCATGAAAGGTGCTGCCCTTCTGCTGTGAACCAGCTAATAAACAGTTAAATCACCATACACACATACCTCAGGTCACGTGACACACCCATGTGGCTAACCAATAAAAGTTCCCTCCTACCTTCCCACAGGGCTTCATTGTTGTTACTTATTCCCAGGAATAAGACCTGCAAATACCAAGCTCCAGAAACCTACTCATCGTGTTTCCCCTGCTCCAAGACCCCCCAATACCCACCGTGCTCTCCCAGGAGCAACTACCCTCGTATCTGGACTCAAGGATTGCTTTCCTCATTACCCTCAGCCAACCTGTGAGTTCCAGTGTGCCCTGTCCCACAGCCCTCCTGTGTTGTTCTCCTCTCCCACAAGTGTGTGCATCCCCGAGACCTGCATAACGGCCTCATCACCTGTAAGGTCAGTACCTATAAGGTACCTACCCTGACAGTGGCTGACATCTTGGATGATCTTGGACATCTTGGATGTCAGCCAAACCTCTGGGTCACCCCCACCCACTGACATCCTCACCATATATGTGAGGACGTCAGTGGACCAGTTAACCCCCTA